>OX393558.1:46604159-47204159 GCA_947650365.1 Chamaelirium japonicum
CGCGACAGCCTCTAGATCATAATCCCCATCTCGAGGAGAACTATAAAGGAAGGAGCCACCCTTGAGGGGATGCCCATGGCAAGCACCACCACCACCAAGGTCCAGAGAGAGAAGCAGACTTAGAGAACTTAAAGCAACATATCTACTATAACATTAACATCAGTATGAAATTTAGATTGCATTACAAGTGACCTAGCTATTATTTAGAGTCTTTTGATCAAAGATTCCGCTAGGCCATTCTTGGTATGGACATAAAAGATAGGATCTTCAGCGTCTATTTCTATAGATAGACAAAAGTCATCAAAGACATGAGAGGTAAATTTTACTGCATTATCCAGCCTAATATACTTGATTGTCTACTCAGAAAAGTGGACCCCTCAACTTGATTATATATTTTAGTATCCTCACAAGGCTACATTTTTATTGACAATATTCACACATGGGACCACCTAGTTGAGGAATCCATTAGAACCATACAATACATAGAAGGTTCACTAGAGGGGTTGATTGGTCTGCATATATCTTATTAGAATCTATGGAGAAAAGGAGGTGATTCATACTTAATCTTTAGGAATAATAGTCTCACAATAAGTTTTCCTTGAGTGCAAATGAGACATGGCAACCCATAAGGGTAGGTGATGATTGGCTAAGGGATGATTGACCAAATAAATTTTCTACAACCCTTTTCATCATTGTTGTCCCAGGGTGACCAAACGATCATGCCAAAGGTTAAAAGACATTGGGTCATGGAGCTTCTAGTTCACTAAGGGCCTTTTACTTGCAATGAGCTGCTGGCTTATAATTCCATGAGTCTCGACAACCCTAATGTGAGTGAGTGAAGTATACACTTAAGAATAGACTGGAGAATATTTCTATTGTGAACTTTTGGCTCAGAACACTAGAGGTTACACAAAGATATTCATAGTTTCCTTTCGCTCGGTGTTTCTATGTGGTACCCATTTGCCCTAATGTCTTTGAAATTAACTTAACAAGTTTCTCTTTACGTTTGTTAGAGCATGAGGTAATATATTCAAAGATGTGGGTGCCATTAGGTAGCACTAGATGTAGAGCAAATATGCTATGGCAACATGCAAGACAACTGAAACTATTCCACCATAGTAATGGATCTGTAGAAATACTAGCATTCGGTTTTCGCCAAATATATCTTTTATTCATGATTGAATGACGAAGAAAAAGTTAAATTTTTTTCAAATTATATAGAAACTATTGACTACTTCTTGAAGGACATTGTGAGTCTCTTAGATTGTCATTCAAAGTATCAATTATTGATTGAAGTTAAAACGGTGGAAGCGATGAAAGTGGCTAGGTTAGTCATAAACATATAATCTGTGTGGCCAATCGGGCTTCCTAAGTTCACTAGGACACTAATGACAAAGTGCATAATTGTAATCGTCGCAAAAACGATACTGTTGTTCTGCATGCTTTCGTAGCATATTTGCTTTACAAGATCAGGGGCATTGATGCCATGAGGCTCATAGGAAATTAAGGTAATTTTCTTTTAACATGTTAGCCTTCATTTCACTTAGAGTATGGAGAGAGAGAGGGAGAGAGAGGAGTTGTTGTTACAGTGTATATTATAGTAGCATGTATACTAACAAAATTACGAACTACAATAGAGCTTCATAGTACAGTATTGATATAGTTACAGCCATAGAATGAACAATGCTTCATATCACACAAATCAACCCCAACAATAAATCACAATGCTCCATGAAGGTTTATTAAGAATCCACATATATCATCTAAAGCATTGTTCAGTAAAATAGCAATGCTTCATATTGCATAGATCAACCCCAACAATGAATCACAATATATAGCAGATGAACAATGCGCATTAATTGAATAATGCGATATTGAAAATATATAGTATAGTTTCCTCATATTATACAACCAGTAATAAGAATTAAAATGTCGAGCATGATAACAACTAATCCTACCAACAACTTTACAAAAACTTTATTTCATCTAGATCAACCGATGAAGTGGCATCTCAATTGTGGTGATTGTGGTTGTCATCCAACGCCAAACTCACAGTAGACCCATTGGAACCATCAAAGACGGCCATGGAGGGCCGTGATTGGGTCCAATGTGATTCACCTATGGAGTGACTCCCATCGAATGGATGTAATGTACGCCAAGCCTTTGAATCCAAGCGAATAGAGACTTTTGGATCGGTCTGTAACACTAGATCGCGTGTTTGTTATAATCCCAAAAATGCCACTATGTAGCCAAATATTTTTTCCAAACCTTTGTGCCAATCTGACATAGCACCTCTCAGAACTAAGTACGATAAATTGGTCGAGCCTGGGTGCAAGGGACAATTGTGTTTACGGAACATAAGGTTTACGAAAGAAGTTTGGAAGTAGTTTGACAAAACTATATTAATTTTTCATGGAAAGGCATCCACTTGAGAAATAGTACGTATAACCCTTTACCCCAAAGAATACTATGTAAGACGCATTTTGCATTCGACTTACCTAAAAAAATTATTCTTTGAAATTCTTTGTATGAGAATTAATTATCGACATGGTCGGAGTGAGAGTTATCGAACCATATTGTGGTCACTTGCGTCTTCAACTATGCAAGCATCTAGAAATAATGAATCACAAACATAAACAAAAAAAAGTATCTCTCCATTTGGTTCGAAGTATCCAGTGCAGTAAGTTCCTTTGAGTTAAGTATTTTAGATGCCTCACGTGACTTGCTCTGTTTGGTTTGTAGTAAGTCGCTCTGAAGTATCTGGTGTGCGCGGTAAGTTGATTTGAGTTAAGTATTTGATATACCTCATGTGATTTACTCTATAAATGTGCACGGGCTTGCCACAAGGCCTATTGGGTCGGGTCCAATGTGGACCCAGTTTGGGCGGAGTTAGCTTGGGCTTTGGGCCCGAATATTTAAGCCTAACGGTATTGTGGGCCGAGAGCATAGGCAATCGCTAACCCAGCCCAAAGTCTTAATTGTAACCCAAATTACTTTATTGTTATTATTTTTGTATAATGAGTATGTATAAAATTTTACTCATGTAGTTTATAAATATTAATGATGTTGACTTTAGTAGCATTCATTCTCATATGCCCTTTTAATATCTATCATAATCGATAGAAAAATGATTCACGTCTCACCTTCTATAAGCCCCAAACAAGTCCCATGATGTGACAAACTTCAAATGTCTTATTTGCTCTCAAGAACAAACTCTATATGCCGTAAGCAGAGACTCTTATTTCCATCAGATTTTTTAAATATAACTTTTTGGGAGGTGAGCGTTCCGCTTTAAAAAATCCATAACTTCTTGTCTACATATCGAAATTTTATAAAATTTATATTTTTGGAATCTACTCATGAAGCTATATAAAATTAGACCCATATTGCCTATAAAATTCTAAGCAAAAAATTTAGATATAAGACTATCCTAGGGGTGTAAATAAAGCCCATCAGTCCGAACCCGGTCCAGTCCGGTCAACGGCCCGATCCGGCCTAGCCCGAACACACCATGGGTCGGGCTCGAGCTGCCACCTTGAGCACGCAGCCCGGCCCAAAAAGAAGCACATTGAGCCCACATTTAGTCATTTGTTGATTGTTATAAAAAAACTCAAAATGTCACTTTTGAAATCTTAGTTTCATGTTAACTGATTAAATGTCACTTACAAAAGCAAACGTCACGTAAAACTGATAATTACAAAATCAAGAGACACTTTATCGGACACAAACTGATAATAAAAGTGTCTCTTAATTTTACAACTATCAAAAACTAAAAATGTCACTTTCGAAATCTTCGTTTCATGTTAACTAACTAAATGTCCCTTACAAAAGTAATCTATACTATATACTAAAATGGAAGCCTCTCTCCCATGTTGTGACACGTGGACGTCTTTTAATGAGTTAGAATTCTTTTTCAGTGTATGAACACGGCTCTTTTTTAAATCCATTTAAAAACCTACTATAAAGATGATAAATTTTCATTCAATGGCATTTAATGGTCATTTGATGTTAATCTCTCTCACTAACAAGTAAATCACACTCACTTCAGATTTCACACTTCTTCAAACAGTTGCGATGTCGTCTTTGCCAAATGGCGTGCATTAAGCACATTCTGGCATTGCCCGGGTTTCTTACTAGTGTCATAAAATTGACACTTGCAAAATCAAAAGATAATTTATCTGCCATAAAATATTGATAAAATATCTCTTAATTTTACAACAGTCAATTTACGTGACATTTGATTTCAAAAGTGATGTTTTCAGTTTTTTATATAACTGTCAGTTTTACGTGGCATGTATCCCAACCGGTTTATTGTGGGGTCCTAAGGATGAAATTCGATTAGAGACGATTACATACTACATGGAGGCAACCCAAGGGGTCAGTGAACCTCATCCGTAGAGCGGTGTTTGTTGGAGAAGATTATAGTGTTGCGCTCTCTCCATACGTGCCAAACCACGGCAAGCACCAGAACATCCCATTTATCTCATTGTTTTCATTAAACATAGCTTCGGCACCAAGAAGTACCCACGAAGTCTGCAAATATGGGGATATTGCATGTATCTTTGAGCCCATCTGTGCCAACTATTGTCCGCCTAGAAAGTTTTACGAAGAACCAACACCAACCAATGGGTTCTTGGCCTAGTTAGTAGAACGCAACACAACCTTGATCAAGGTAACCTTGGTTGGAACGAATACCATGAGAACTTTGTTGATGAGATGTTCCAATTGATCACTCGTAGGTATATGGTGTTGGGGATAAAGGCTCCAATGGTCTAGACGCGTTGTCGGGTCTTTCACAGAAAACATGATCTATCAAGGGATTAAGATCGATGTTTTTTGTAGACAGCACACATAGAAGATGATGCACATCATACAAGACATAAATAATAGACAAGGGATACCGATAATCAAGGAATATGATTTACACTATCAATAGATTACAATCATTGACGGTGGGCCACAACTTGTTGGACCCATCACATGTATCTCAGCCTTCCACTCAGAGTAATTCCATAACGATGACAAACAACAAGAATACCAAGCGATACCGAGAGATGAACAACCAATGACGATAACGAGGCGGACACGTCAAGGAATCATGATGAAGACCCAAGAATCCAAAAGATATGACCAGAGATGGACCTCTCGATTCTCTCTCTTCTCTTCCTTCCTTCTATTTCTACAACCCGTTCTCTCTCACAAGCTTTATCTCTTTTCAAGATAGAGTCTTGCATCCTTTATCCATGCCTCCCCCATCCCCTTATATTGTTAGGGTTGGGGTTAGACTTCGTATGCTAATGTGAGACCCAAAATCGAAGGCTTCATACCAAAATACGGAGAAAACTGTGTTAACATGTCAACCCATGACCCGGGAGCCCGAAACCGGTACCCAGATGAAATCGATCGTGAGCCGTCACCCCCTTGTCGTACCCAATTCTCTCGGACGAAGCCTTGTGGGTGCCTGTGCGAAATACTTGGCAGAGAATTCCCAACACACCATGGGCGTCCGGACGAATCCGGACAGCACCCGAGCAAAATCCTTGTAATCCGTGCTTCTTGGGTTTGGCTCTTGCAAGTCAAGCCCAACATATAGGGCTGCCAATTTCGGATCCGACACGAACTTAGCGGTTATGGGTCAAGGTTAAACGGGTTCGGGTCGTAAACGGGTTGACACGATAGACCCGTTTAATAAACGGGTCGGGTCCGGGTTTAGGGTCTGGACACGGTAGACCCGAGAAGACCCGTTTAAAATTCAACGGGGTCATGTCGGGTCGGGTCTACCCGCAATCCGATACTATAATATATAGTACCAGCGGGTCTATCGGGTCGAGTCGGATTGGGTCGGATCAGGTCAACTAAATAGACCCGTGTGATAAACGGGTCTAACGAGTCTTACCAGGTCTACCCGTCTATAAACGGGTCGGGTACTGATTTAGGATCACGGGTCGGATCCGGGTCTTGGGGTTTTGGACCCGACCCGATCCATTGCCACCCCTACCAACGTATGGGAAAGGACTTTGAACTTCAATGAATCCCAATTTAACGATAAATCCATCTTCTTCGTTCTTGGTTCACTTTCTGTCGATGATGATCGGCCACTTATCCTTTATCGCCTTTTGCCGGTATCGATGAATATCACACTCAACCCCGACTAGTAGGCAAAGGGATGCGATTGGATGACACGTCATTCTGTATAAACATTAGGGTAAACGTTTTGTGACATTGATATCTTGGTCCATAATGACAAACAACAAGTAGCCATTAGTCACATGTGATAGCGAAAACACTTCAGTTCTGTGACAGTCTCACGGTTCAACGGTAGCTAAGAAGCCCTCATCGAGTGAGCCCCACTCGTGAATAGGGCTATAAATGGACAGGCTTGGGTCGGGCCAAACCAAGCTCGGGCCAGATCCGAACTTGTGAGTGTGTGCCCAAACCGTGCTTGGGTCCAAATTAAAATTTTGGACTTGATCCAAATCTGGCCCAAAACCTTTTTATGAACCCCAAACCCAATCTCTGCCTAAATTAACCCCGGACTTTCAACGAAATGGCGATCCTTTTTTAAAAAAATTTTGTTTGCCCCGAGCCACGGTTGGGTCTGGCCCCGAGCCCTTTGGATGGTTTCGGATCGTTGTGATCAAACAGGTGGGGACAGCTTGTGGGAGATGATCTCCGTGCCGACCCGAAGACTCCGCCCAACCAGTCAATCGAGTCGTGTCAAAAGTTCAATCGGACGTTTGTCTAGATTTTGGGTTCGGATATTGAAATTCTGAACAGTCAAACGATTGTTGACACGAGATGTGATCTCAGAGTTCAGACGAAGCCTATGTCTCCGTGCTATAAGGAGCACCCTGAATTCACTAACATTTGAACTGAAATGACCTCAATAGGCCGAGTGTCACTGGTTTCTCTTCGAAAGAAAAATCGAAATGTTAGAATGTCTGAGCTCTAAATTTTTCTGAAGTCTGATTCAGAAATCAGATATTCGATCTTTTACATTCGTCGAGTCTGCTATTTATAGAACTTTTGGATGGGAACCGGGATAAAAGGCGGTTTTCTACAGCTGTCGTCTAAGCTCCGGTGGGAGGGCCGGTGGGTCCCACTATCGTCTCTGTGGACCCCCAGGCAGGGCTAGTGGGTCTCGTTGTCGTCTCTGTGGACCCCCAGGCAGGGCTGGTGGGTCCTACTGTCTTCTCTGTGGACCCCCAGGCAGTACTGGTGGGTCTCGCTATTGTCTCTGTGGACCCCCAGGCAAGGCTAGTTGGTCCCGCTGTCGTCTCCGTGGACCCCCAGGTAGGGCTGGTGGGTCCCGTTGTGCGATGTTGGCCAAAATTTGCTCCCACACAGCTGTTGATGGCAAGACTCCGAACCACGGTGACTCCATGGTTCAGAACGAATATTTTAAGTCATTATTTTTTTTTAGGTAAAACACGAAGATTTTTTTTAACACCCGAGGTGAGGTGGGTTTGGTATGGATCCCAACCGGTTTACTAAGTTGGAAGAAATTCTATCAGAGACGATTACATACTATATGAAGGCAACCCGAGATGTCGGTGGGCCTCATCTGCCGAGCAACGTTTGTTGAAGAAGACTGTAGTGTTGCACTCTCTTCTTATGTACCAAACCATAGCAAGCACCAAAACATCCCACTTACTTCGTTGTCTTCATCAAATAAAGCTTCGGCAGCAAGAAATCCACAAAGTCTGCAGAGATGGGGATATTGCATGTGCCTTTGAGCCCACCGACACCAACTGTTGTCCGCCTGAAAGATTTTACGAAGAACCGACGCCAACCAATGGGCTCTTGGCCTGGTGGTATTTCCTCTCTCAAAGTTGGACAGGTTCCATGTTTTGACGTCCGTGGATTTCTTTTTCTTTTATTTTTTTTTTTTGAACTTTCCCTTAAAAGACCGTTGTGCCTTGTTTGCACGTGTGAATCCTGGCCGACTACATTTGGTTGGCAATAAAACCACGCAATATTTGACTTCTATAGGGCAAAATGGCTACATAGCCATCAAGTTATCCATACAGAGGGGACCATACTGATATATCACAGCTGTTCGTTACACAGCTCAACCAGATCGGTGAATCGCACGCCCGGGTCTGGATGGAAAACGTGGTGGCTGAATAGCATTTCTCCTCAATAGGAATGGACCTCAATCTGACATGTCATGAAATGATTCCGCATAAATGTGGGCCTCATGGTATCAAAATCTTCTATCAATTGGATTCACGTGAACCACTTTACCAAGCACGTTTCTTTTCTATGTGGCCCACATTTGTGTGAATCATGAGAAATATAAAGAGGAAGGGTTTTATGAAAAAAAAAAAATGGAAGATTTTGCAGTTCATTCTTTTAACGAACTTCCATTTACATTTAAGGACAAACAAAACTTTTCTATTAAAATTGATCCACGATGCAAAGTTTAATTATAAAAGATCTAACGTTAGTAACATGCTTCATATACCCTTTCATTAACCATCTAATTAAATCAGTTTCACAACACGACAAAAAAGTTTCGAAGTACCTAAAATTTTGAAACTTTTTTGTCGTGCTACGAAACCCTAATCCTAAACCGAATTCTATATCCTATATAGTAAACCCTAACTCTAACCCTACTTCTATACCCCCAATAGTGAACCATTACCCTAATTTTAAATATGTTCCCTAATAGAGAACTCTAACCCTAAACCTAACTTTATACCCCTAACAGTGAATCCTAACGCAAATCACAGTAGCTACTACAGTGATTCCACTGCAATAGTTACAGTGAAATCATTGTAGTAGCTACAATGAATCATTGTAGCAACAATGCCGCGATAGTAAGTCCGATGTAATTATTATAGCAACAATGTCGCTATAGTAACCACAAGTAGATCCCTCATAGAGGGACCTATGGGAGTTATAACCGAAGTGCGACGATCTCTACAAAATTATACCTCCTACGATCGTCCTGATCAATAGGTACTGTGCTAGACTCTGGTAGATTAAAAATTAAGTTATGCTATGTTCATGACTCCCCACAGAATATTATAATTTGCATGCAATGGTGATTAGATGTCGGGTAGTTATTGTTCTCCCAAATTTGCAATGATTATCAGTTTAGTGGGTTTCTGTGAAGTGCTGGGCAAAAACATACAAGACTTATGTTCAGAATTTAAACTACAGTACACACATATATTTTTACAAGAAAACCCTTCATAGGAAAAGAAAAAAAACCTCTCCGGCTTTGCGCCGGATGGTGAGAGCAATTCAATAAGTTTCAAATGTCCGACTACAAACTTGGAACCAAAGCACATGGGACATGTTCAGGAACTACACCAATAGAACACTCCTCTCCATGCTGCCTTTTGTCTTGTTCTTTTCAGCCCTTCGCGAGCTCTCTGTCTGGTTGCCTACACGATGATCCAATACCGTGACTCTAGTGCTCACCCGAGTCATCGCTCGGACTTTTGTGATTCACACACACGAAAACACCAACGCTCATCCCCGCAAGAACCAAATGTGTCCAAAGGTTCATCACACTCCATTTGTGGGTGTTAGCACCGTTTAAGAGACTACTTCACTGGAGTAACCCGTCCGATGAATCTCAAAGGAATTACATCGGTAAACCCTGACTCCCTACTAAGGTGAATTAGGGTTCTTCTTGTCATGTCTCACGAGCAAGACCAGACCCCTTTTGTTTCATACAGAAGAACTCAAAACATGGGATTTGTAAGGGTGGGATAGAGAGTAACCGAAACAAACCACTTAATCTAAGCTAAGAGTTCTAAATTCACATTCCGATAAAAGAAAAAATAAAATTTTAATTTAAATCAAATTAAAGCATATATAATGAAAAACAACATATATGCTTATAAGATCTTATCTTGGTAGTAGGACTTACAAGGAAGACCAGACCATGGCCAACATATCGTCAGAACTAGTGTCTTCAAGGAGCAACATCTTCAAACGGTTGCTCCACATGACGATGAGATATGAGCACAAATAAAAAGAAGAAAGTGGAGAATATTGAGGGATTTGAAGGAGTAAGCTCTTCTTGAGCTAGCTACCCCTCTATTTCTAGAAGAAAATCTGATCATATCGAGAGGCATACCTAATGGACAAAATTCTGAATGTTGGGAAAAAGACAAAATCACCGATAGACGTACTCAACGGATATAAATATAGTCATTAGGGAAAAATACAAATACATCGATAGGTGTACTCAACGAATATAAATATAGTCGTTGGGAAAAAAGACAAATACACTGATAGACGTGCTTAACGAAAAAAATTTCTTCTTGTAAACCCTAAACCTTAAACTATTAGGCATGCCCTACAAATCTCCAAACCTAAATATTAAACCCTAAAAATGATAATATTTATTCTATATTGTTTGTAAATTATATTCATAATTTTCTAGTAATTTTTTTAAATTTAATGTATCGTAAGTATTTTTCTTGTTTTTATAGTTCATGTTACTTAGGTTGTAAATACTTTAAGAGTCAAGGGTATAAAATTCATTTAGTTATATTATAAAGTGGATGAAAAGGATTGGTGAAAATATCATTTTTTACTTTGAGAAGCCTATGGAGGAGGTTGATGGAGTTCGGGCTGCAACTTGGGCAGGTTGAACCCAACCCAATCCCATTCCAACCTGAGTTTTGGGTGGATGTATTTAAAAATTGGGTTGGGTTAGGGTTTAAAAAATACAACCCAAGTTAAATTCAAGTCGGGCTCGAGTAACCCGGCTCAACCCGAACCTGAGTACTCATGTATGTGTATGAACTGTAATATATAGGTAACAATCACAACCATCCCGACTACTCATATGTTGAGGGGTCACAATCATAATCATCTTTTTCACCCAATCCTTTATTATTTAACTGTTTCTTATTTATTACATAAAGATATTATTTGATAATCTAGTAAATTTCATGGATAGAAATGCAATAAAAGCTGTTTAGTACTAGTAGCGTTAGCAAGTATAAATTCTTTTTATGTTTTTGATCTTCAAATGTTAAAATTTTAAACAGCGATTGAAAATAAGTATATCCAAATCCGCACAACCCGACCCGTCCTACCAATTTGGGCTAACCTGAGCTCAACCCGAGCATGAAAGTTTTTTAGGGGTTATTAGCCTAAGACCCTTCTAACGAACCCCATATTAGGATGAACCCACCGAAACAGTTTGTTTGAGCTCCAACCCCTCTAACCCACCGAAACTTTAGGGAAAACCCTCCCATTTTTTTATTAATCTCGAGACCACCCTCTGCCTCATCACTATCAAGCCTGGCAACAGTCGCGCAGGCGGGGGTGGAGGCGCAGGTGAGGGCGGAGGCTCAAGTGCAGGCGTAGGCGACAGGCACAAGTGGCAGAGGCAAAGGCGGGCAGCGGCTGTGGAGACAGGCGCGAGCGGCGGAGGCGAAGGCAGCAGTTGGCACGAGCGGCGGAGGCTACACGCAGCAACGGCGGGCGTGAGTAGCGGCGGCGACGGGCGGGGGGGGGGGGGGGGGGGGGGGGGGATTCGGTTAGGTCTAGGGTTCATCCCATGGCCTATAGATTAGGTCCGGCCGGCCGGGGGGGAGGGGGTTCGGTTAGGTCCGTCAGCGGCAAGGGGGTTCGGTTAGGTCCGTCAGCGGCAAGGGGGTTCGGTTAGGTCCAGCGGCGGCAAGGAAGGGGGGGGGAGGGGCGAGTTCGGTTAGGTCCGGCGGGGGAGGGGGGTGGCAGAAAATCTAAATTTGAAATAGAAGGGTCATTTTCGTCCTTAAGGGTTTCAGCTCATATAAAAAGGTGGTTGGGATTGCTACTCAAAAAGGATTTCTAAGATGGGCTTTTTGCTAATTCCCCCATTTTTTATCGACAAATTAGGTCTAGGTCCTTAACTATTTTGCAATATCAGCCGCAGGACACCATAACTTGCTATATTAGCTAAAGTCCCTGCAAGTATACATTTGTCTTCAGAAAAGAGTATAAATTCGTCTTCAAAAAGAATATATATTTGTCGGGAGGAACTTTAGCTAGATTTTGAAATTTATGTGTCCTACAACTAAAAGTCATCTCTCAAAAAGAAATTATGTCAAAAATCTTGGGTTGAAGATTGGGCTAGGTTAGATGAGGGTTGAGGATTCTAATACTTGAATTGGATATGAGGTTAACCTCTATCCGACCCAACCCGCCCGAGATGCAGCCGTGGAGGGAGCACAAAACTTTAAGGAACCTTCTTGAATATCAAAATGGGTGATATGGAGGGCTGGATAAAGAGTAGTATTGGAGATGCTCTAAAGAGAACGATTTTGTTCCCCCCCTCTCTCTCTCTCTCTCTTATTGGTTCATTTCAAAAGCTTTTGGTCATTTCACTATGATAAACAATATGAAATGACAAACTTATCCTTGGAATGGACCAATGAGAGAGCGGGATGCTCAAACCTCTTTAAGGAGGTTGGAACAAAAATCGTACTCTGCCATAAAAGGGTTTCTCAGTCCTGACCACTGTTTTCTCTCGAATCATGAGGCGCCACGTCATCCCAAGCAGGAGGATCCTGCTTGGGGCCAAGCAGCCAAGTATTGTTCTAAAATCATTTTCCAAATTTGACCCCTTGCCAGCCCACTAGAACCAAAAGCAGCTGAAGATGGTGGAGAGAGTTAAAACTGGCTTGGGAGATCCGTCAGTCTTCAATCCAACGGAGAAATTTTCAGCACAACCGCTGCACCGTACAACCGCGGGGTCCACTACGATTCAAGAGTCATGGGTAGCGGTCCCCGGCACTCAGAAGGTGCCGATAGGCTCTTGGCACAGTAAACCTCGCGGTCCCAATCCATCGCTGTTCACAAATACCTACGCATAAGACCCAGCCCGGGGAGTCATCCTTATCCATACCAAATCGCTTATCGCGCCCGACAGCCTCACACGCCCGACCCGCACCCCGTCCTTACGAACCAAGCAAACCCACGCGGTCCCGGCCCGGCGCCAACTTGCCGGCCCCACTTGGCCGCCGGCCGACACGGACCGATTTAAAGGCTGCAGAGCGGAACCCCCACCCAAACCACTCTCTCTTCAGCCTCCAGCCCTCACCGTAGCCCAAAGCTACACGTTTTAGCCCTCACTCTTTGACCGACCACCTCTCTCTCTATCTCTCTACAGAAGCTTCTGCATCGAACGGCTGCCGAGACGCTCGCTCACGGAATCTCCCACTGTACCCCGTTGTCGTGGTCCCCAGGAACACAATAAAGACCAAGTACAGCTTGCTTTCCGCGGACCACGAGAACCCCCCCCCACGACCCGCCGAGATCACCCGGTTGTCGACTCTGTGCGATGCGCAATCAACGGCTAGGATGCGCATGCTGCCCGAAAGTAACAAAGAATACCCCAGCACATCGTCACTGTTGATTGTGCATCGTACGGGTAAGGGCGCTACTGGCCCTTTTTTCCTGATCGCCCGGGCCACTACGAGACAAAATAATGGCACATCAACGGTCGCTGTCGCCCTCTCCCACCGCCCGGTCGGAGGCATAAAAGCGGGCACCCCCCGCCCCCTCTCCATCCCAAAGTCCACACACAGGTGAGGGGAGGGATCGGCGGTGAGACGAAGTGAAGAAGTGTACCCAACTCCCCACCAACTCCTGCCGCCACCTCAACCAATCCCCACCCTTTACTTTGGTTTCAAAGCTCAACCACAAATAAAACCCTAACTCATCCCCTCGATCCAGATCCGAACTCAGCCTTTCTTCTTTCCTTTTTTTCTCTGATTAACCAAGGTATGATCTTCAGTGGCTTCGGCGAGATGAAAGACGGGGGAAACGAGTATGACCAGAGGAAGGGGAAGCTGGGGCTCCAACACTGCGAGCAGCTCAGCCTGTATCATCCGAAGCGGGACCACCTCTCCGACGAGGTCGACAGCCGGAGCAGCGGGGAGGTCAAGAAGCAGAAGACGGACGAGAAGGGCGGCGGCGGCGGAGATGGGGCGAGCATCGAGGTGGCGAGGAGGCCGAGGGGTAGGCCCCTCGGGTCGAAGAACAAGCCAAAGCTCCCCGTGGTCATCACCCGGGAGGTGGAGCCCTCGTCGGCCATGCGGCTCCACGTGCTCGAGATCCCCGGCGGTCTGGACGTGGCCGACGCCCTGGCCCGCTTCTCCGCCCGGCGCAACCTCGGGATCTCCGTCCTCGCCTGCTCCGGCTCCGTCGCGAACGTCACCCTCCGCCAGCCCTCGGGAGCCCACGGCGCGCGGGAGGGGGGCACCATCGGCTTCCGCGGCCGGCTGGAGATACTCTCCGTCTCCGCCACCTTCCTTCCCCCGTCCCTCGCCGCCCTCTCCGCCGCCTCGAGCCTCTCCATCTCGCTGGCCGGGTCGCAGGGGAAGGTCGTGGGGGGCACGGTGGTTGGGCCGCTGGTGGCAGCGGGGACGGTGATGGCCGTGGTGGCGGCGTTCTCGAGCCCCACGTTCCACCGGCTCCCGGCGGAGTACGACGCGTCTGCTTCTGTGTCCGCGTCGGTCTCGGGCGGCGGTGGTGACGCGGAGGCTTCCGGGCAGCCGGAGCATGACCAGGATCACGACCCCCATCTGCATCATCAGCAACAGCAGTACTACCATGCTGATCAGAAGAAAATACAGCAGTACTACCATCATGACCACCACTTCCAGGCCCCTCCGGCGCCGAGGACCCACGGCGAGATGGCCGCGGTGGAGTCGTGCGGGATGTCACTATACAGCTGCCACCTCCCATCCGAAGTGGTATGGGCGCCCACCGCCCGTCCACCGCCATACTGAACATCCAACCCCTGCTAGCTACGCCCTTATCCTCTGTCTGTCTCTTTTCAATTTTTTTTTCCTTACACGATTTCTTCTAACATGGGAACCCTTGCAAACTTCTAGCTTGTTTTGATGACTTGTTGGGATTGATCGAAGAGGACAGGGTGGGTGGTTTTAGGTTGAATGGTTGCATGCATGGTTATGAACGGCTCCTTGCTTTGATCTATCATTCTCTTCTTCGTTCAAGTTTCTGGGTACTGGCCGGGAGAGAGAGAGAGAGAGAGAGAGAGAGAGAGAGAGAGAGGGGGGGGGGGGGGGGAGAAGGTGGTCGCCGGCTTTGCACAGAAGTACGGCAGGGACTCTCTCTCTCTCTCTCTCTCAATGGGGAAAGGAAGAAGGCCAGGTAGAAGGGAAGGGGAGATGTGAGACAACACAGAAACCTTACTTTACCGATTAGAGGAAGAGAAGACCGTCTCTGGCCGTCTGTATCTGATCCGATCATATCGGAGGAAAAAGGCAAGCAAGTGTCACTTCCTTCTGGGGTTTGAAGTGATGTAACATGTCCTACGCTTTGAAGTGAGGCAATGTACCGTAAAAGCAACCCTAGCTCAAATTTGATAAAAAAAAAACTAATGTATTTCTATATCATTATTCATCATGCCTTTTTTTTTTTTTCTTACTAAGGGCCACTAACTCTATGTAGTTGTTATTGTTGGTTGTGCATACCACCACCGACAATCTACGCACCGTATATTCTTACTTCTTTTTTCTTCTTTTTTTCAGCCTTCTTTTTTCTCCTACCTTTCTTTTTTCCTCTTTTTTTTTTATCATGTCGCTCATCTGAAATTCACGACACTCAGTCAGTCCACCGGTTGAATATTCTTTAGATGCATTCGATTTAGCTCCATGATTGAATGCACGGATGGTGAACTCGGTCTGAAATAATTTAGTACCATAATTTTCAGGAGAAGGAAGAATGAGATAAAAGAAGGAGACTGCACTGATGGGTTATATTGGACCGACGGTCGATGGTCTGCATAGAGCTGCAAACAAGCCGAGCCGAGCTTTGGTCTCTTTGAGCTTGGCTTGTTTAATAAACGAGCCTACTCGAACGAGCTCTTACCGAGCTTGTTCATGAACTCTATCTTATGTCAAATCTTAAACTATATATATTTGGTATATTCATGCATTTTATGAACTTACAAGTCTATTCACGAACTTGTTCACGATCCCTAAATGAACATGTTCACAAGCTCAATTGAGCCGAGCTTTAGTATGTCTGTGTTTGGCTTATTTATTATATGAGCCTAAACTTGAGGCTTGGGCTTGGCTCAAATAGTAATTGAACAAGCTCGAACAAGTCTTTACCAAGCTTGTTCGTGAACTACTCATGAACAACTTGGTTAGTCAGCATCCCTAGACACAACAAAGGAAAAGGGGGTCTCCATTGTTTGGGAACAATATTCTAAAAATCAGTTTGGGCAGCGCCTAGGTGTTAGAAGGTCCCCCACCGTCCGGTCTAGCTTCAGACGGTGCATAAAAGCATCTCAGGCCGCTAGACGTGGTTAGGAGAGTCCAAGCGGGTCAAGACGGGTCCAGGCGGGACTAGACACTAGAACGTGTATAGATGTTGAAAATTTTGAATTTATGGTTTGAATTGTACTAAAATTATGAATATTATAATAGTATCGCATAATATTATGCTTGCTTTTGTTTTTGTTAATATTGACTTTATGATTATGTAAATGATACTTGATCTTTAAAATAATGCTTAAGGTAATCTTTGAAAATTCTAAACAATAAAGTTATCTAAGTTTGGCTAGCTAACCTCTGTGCATTAAGAGACCAACTAGTCGAAGCTAGTTGATGTGCTCTACAACGGATAGATGCAAGCGCGGGTTTTAGATCGCACAATCTATAGAATAACAGATGTTAAACAAGATGGTGCCAAAATTGTCACCAGTTTGTTGTCCACGTGGCAGTAACAGGAGGCGACGCGTGGAGCATCAGGGTCCCCCTTGGGGTCGTCCTCACCTTTTGATGCACCTTGAGCGGCCTCGGCCAACCGAAGGGACAACCTTGGGTAGCCAAAGAAAAAGCCCCCCCCCCCCCGGCGGGGGTGAGCTCAAGATTCAAGGCCAACCTCGATTTTTGGGTAAGCGGCATCGTGACCAGAATACGTCTTGGAGTTCAAAGAACACTCCCAATGAAGCCGGCCTCCACCCTCACGAGCAGCTCGCACGCGAAATAGGTCACCTGTGGCTGACTCCCACAACCACCCTGGAGCTCACCCTGATTGCACGCGAAAGAGATCGCCCGTGGCTGACGTCCACAGCTTTCCCGGGAGCTCACCCTGACCGCACATGATTAGTTCGCACACGGAAGAGGTCGCCCGTGGCTGACTCCCATAGCTCGCCCGGGAGCTCACCATGACTGCACGCGGAAGAGGTTGCCCGTGGCTGACGCCCACAGCTCGCCTAAGAGCTCACCCTGACCGCACGCGATTAGCTCACACATGGAAGAGGTCGTCTGTGGTTGACGCCCACAGCTCGCCCGGGAGCTCACCCTACCCGCACGTGATTAGCTCGCACGCGGAAGAGGTCGCCCATGGCTGACGCCCACAGCTCACCCAAGAGCTCATCTTGACCGCACACGATTAGCTCGCACGCAGAAGAGGTAGCCTGTGGCTGACTCCCACAGCTCGCCCGGGAGCTCACCCCGACAACACGTGATTAACTCGCACGCGAAATAGGTCGCCCGTGGTTGACGCCCACAGCTCGCCCGAGAGCTCACCTTGATCGCACGCGGAAGAGGTCGCCCGTGGCTTACGCCCACAGCTCGCCCGTGAGCTCACCCTGACCGCACGCGAAAGACCGGTGCCAGGTGAAGATTCTGATGACGTTGATGGAGCATGAGTCGGATTTTGAAGATTTTGCTTCTGCTCCGTCTACTATCTTCATCTTAATATAGTAATAGGCAAATGTCTTTTGGGTTGCGATCTTGATGACTACCAGAGCTTGACTAGAGTTGATGCCATGCTGATTTGGAAGAATCTACTCTCCGCTTTGGAGGAGTCGAGCTCGAGTTTTGGTCATCTCGTATGGTGTTGCTGCCAGAGGTAGTGTTGCCCCTAAGTCCCCTATTGCTTGAATGCGAGTTGCTTGGAGCTGATGAACTCAGCAGACCCGATTTAACTTGAAACATGCAGATCATGCAGTGGCAACATCATTTCTCATAGAGTCGTGAAGTTGGCCTCGAACAATAGTGACACTGGCTTTTTTGCCAAAGTGAAAGACAATTTGTCCCATCTTGCGGAGCTACTAAGGCGCCAGTTGCAGAACAGGCAATGGAACATGTGGTGTGAGATTTGGTTTGAAGTTAATGCATACTTCTGTCTTGACACCCGATACTTTCTTTGTCGTTGTGCATCGCCTTGCTGAAAGATGAGACCAGATTTGCAAGTGGAGGGATTTTGTCCCACTTCACCACTTTGGCTTTTTGGGCTCAAGAAGCTTTTGCAGGAAGAGCTTCCGTGATAAGGTCTTTGGCTTGGTAGAACTTAACATTAATAAGATGTGCTTTAGCCTTGTTGAACAGCTTGTCGTCAGCGGCATTGTACTTCTCCACGCCTTCTTTATAGTACTTGAGGCACTAGGGTTATGTAGAGACTACTACGCCATATCATGTAGTCAATTGGTCTTCCCAACAAGAGGTGATACGATGTTTGGCAGTTGATGTTGTGGAAAAGAACCATCGTGTCTAGTTGGTTGATGGAGAGCTTTAGACGAATGATGTTGATGGTCGACTATCTGCCTTGGTTGAACCCTTGGATAACCAACTGGCTTTGTGAGAGTTGGTCAACAGTGATGCTGAGCTGCCTTATTGTTTGAATGGGCATGATGTTGACGATGGAATCATAATCTAATAGGATTCGATTCACTAGTTCTCTTTGTATATTCGGGCACCGAGCTGCAGATCTTCATCCAAAAAGATTATTGTAGCATCGCAGGAAGCGAAAGTTTTGCCTTTTGCATCGACCTTCGTCTTTTTCTTGTAGCTATCCGAATCGGTCAAGGCCATAACCATTGTTAGGCGAGCCTTTTCTGGGAGGCATAATGCTTCTACGAGTGGTAGGTGCAAGATTTCCTCATAATAGGAAGCAACGTCTTTTTCTATTAGTGTTAGCTTCTTCATTGTCAAAGTTGCTTTTTTTAGAGGACTCGGTTTCATTTTTATCTTCTTTTTGTGACATCTTGTGAACTTCCTGTTGTAACGTTTCAATATTTGAAAAAGCTGTAACGTTAGAAACGTTACAGCTTTGATTGCAAAAATCGGTCATAATGGGCAGCCATTATGGGCTTTTATTTTCAGCCTTAAAGGCTGGTCCAACGGTCATATTTTTCTCTATTTAAAGCCCCTCAAACACCTATCACAAACAAGGTTTCTCTTCTTCTTCCTTTGGAAAAATTCTACCACAAAAGTTCTTGAGCTTCAAAGTTTGTTTTCTTCGGGCAATCATCATCGGCAAAGGGTCAACTGATCCTCGATCGGGTTGTGCCGGCAATCGAGGAGGAGCTCGAATTGGGTTCGTTGTACCTTGGGTTCGAAGAATCCGTTCAAACCCACACGAGGGGAGGACTTTTGTTCTTAGGGCAGCGATTACGTGCCTCTAACCCATCGAGTAAAGTTTCTTATTTGTTTAGTTATTTTATAATTTAACAAATTGCCTAATTCATATGTTTAGGAACAACAATCTAAGAACGAAAGTACCCATTTGATTTATCAATTGTTTCTAATCATATTATCTAGCACATTCTAAAAGGAGAAAAAAAAATATATTATAGTTTGCTTATAAGTTATATTAAAAGGATTTGCATAGATTGTCATAATAGATTGATGCATAACACTTGTAACAAAATATTACAACGGTTTAATTTGTAGCATATAGAATTAACAAACTAATTTTGTTTGTTTTCTTTTCTCTTGCGAATATTATCTTGCATGATTAGAATAATTGTAACTAGCTAGTTTGTTCTATAATTTCTTTGTCTACCTTATAGATTGCAATTATATTCTCTAGCTAAAGCTTTCTAATTATTATTTATTTGCTTAGCAAAAGAAAAAAAAAAGTGTAAAACACAAATTATTTTTAGTTTCTTACTAGAAAAGATTTTAGTTTTCAGTAAATATTTCTTTATCTAACGGTGTCTAGAAAAGCTTGTCAAACCGACATAAAAGCCAAAGAAGGGATGGTATTTAAGAGAGCCTAGTGCTCCTCCACCCAACTGGAGCTGATCTGGCCGTTACACATTGAAATACTTATTTGACACCTAAAGTCTATCCTAGTTGTAATTTGGTGGTTTGTTTGTTCTAGATAAGTTAATACTAAAGTCCTTTTGAAATTGCATAAAAAGAAAAAACCCTTTTCAATTCTCATCTTAATCCATGGCATCTTTTCTCGAATCAAAATCGGTCAAACCTAACAAATTTGATAGAACCTCATTTAGAAGGTGGCAAAACCAAATGAAGTATTGGTTATGCACTTTAGGTCTCTTGTCAGCTTTAGATATTACCTCTCCTTTAGAAGAAGTCTTAGAGGTAGGGTCTGAAAATCCCACGCCTACCAATGTTGGTACTTCTGATGCCTCTGGTACACCCTCTACCTCTACACCCGAGACGTCTTTTGTCGAAAAAACCCCGAAAGAGATAGACTACCACTGTCACAATCGTATTCTTAGTGCTTTATCCAACAAGCTCTATGACATATACCTAAAGACCACTTATACCACCAAGGAACTTTGGGAAGCATTAGAAGCCGAGTATGACGTCATTGATGATGCCGGTGTTAACCGATTTGCCATCTCGAACTTTCATAGCTTCAAAATGGTAGATTCTAAATCCATTAACGAGCAAATCCATGAGTTTCAGTTTCATTTGAGAGAGATTAGGATCCAGGGTACAATTCTAGATGAGAACTATATGGTGTCTTGTCCTATTGACAAGCTACCACCATCTTGGGTTGAGTTTGCTAATCATCTTAGGCACACCCACGGCACCCTAACTATTTCCCAAGTATACAACTCCCTTAGAATAGAAGAGAAACACAAAGTCAGTGAGAAGAAACCCAATGAGTTCAAGGCCAAAGCATATCTTACCGAGAATGTCTCTAAACCCAACTATATCCACCATAATTATAAACCCAAGCATAAGAACTTCAAACCCAACAAGTCAAACCACCATAGGTTTCAAAACCCTAACCCAAAAAACCTTTCCAAGTCAGGAGGAGAGAAAAGGGTATGCTATGTATGTGGAAGAGACAACCATCTAGCAAGAGATTGCTTCTACAAGAAGACAACCAACTCCAAACCCTCAGGGAAAGGACCATTTGTTCCTAAACCTCAGGTCAATATGCTGGAGGACAACCTTTCATCTTGTGGATTGAGGTTTGAATCTTCCTCCATCAACCTTACTTCACTTAACAATGATTGGTGGCTTGACTCAGGAGCTAACATACATGTATGTTTTGATCGCTCCTGGTTTTCCACTTATCAGGTCTCAAGTGGAGGAAGTGTAACGTTGGGTAACAACTCGGCTGCTCAAGTGGTGGGAAAAGGACGAGTGAATCTGGAGATGACTTCAGGGAAGATCCTTACCCTACAAAATGTCCAGCATGTCCCAGATGTTCGTAGAAACTTGATCAGCCGATCGCTCTTGGTTCAATTGGGATTTAGAGTTATATTGGAGTCAAATAGAGTTGTAATATCTAAGGGTAGTAACTTTATTGTAAAAGGTTATGTATCAGAAGGATTATTCAAAATAAATATTGTTCCTAGATTTAATGGAAATTCCTCTTCTATTATCCTAAATACTGAATTGCGTAATGTCTGGCATGGTAGATTAGGTCACATAAACCTGAAGACCATTAAGAAGATGATGGACTCTAGTTTAATACCTAAATCTCCTATTAAACTTGATCAGAAATGCGAGGTATGCATTCAAGCCAAACAACCTAGGAAGCCTTTTCATTCAGTTACAAGGGATTATGAGATCTTAGAGCTAATTCATAGTGACATATGTGACTCAAATCGCATACCCACTAGAGCAGGGAATAGGTACTTCATAACCTTCATAGATGACTACTCTAGATATTGTTATATCTATCTTATTAAAACTAAGGATGAAGCCTTAGAAAAATTTAAGGTATATAAAGCCGAAGCCGAGAACCAAATAGAAAGAAAGATCAAAATTCTTAGATCTGATAGAGGAGGGGAGTACACTTCAAATGAAATGGCATAGTTCTGCCAAGATCATGGGATCATTCATGAAGTAACAGCCCCATACTCACCTCAGTCGAATGGTATCGCTGAAAGGAAAAACCGAACACTTATGGACATGGTAAATTCCATGCTAATAAGTTCAGGTGCGCCCGAAAGTCTATGGGGTGTAATGACCAGAAAAAAAAATAAAAATAAAAATAAAAATAAAAATAAAAACTGAACTAAAGAGAAAAACTAAAAAAAAAAAATTTAAAACCTAAAACCCACTACCCATCCCAACCCCAACCCCCCAACCCGTGACCCCACTCAACCACCCATCCCCCCTTCCTCTCTCTCTCTCTCTCTCTCTTCCCCCATCAGCAGCCGCCCGAGCCGCCCTGTAACATCCGCCCCAAACATATAAGATTTTGTCCGCTTTGCCCGTGCCCGCACGAGAACTTCCCAGGGTGGTCACCCATCCTGGTACTACTCTCGCTCGAGCACGCTTAACTATGGAGTTCTTACGAATTCCGTAGTGGCGCACGGTTTTAAAACGCGTCTTCTATGTTTGGGAGGGGAAATTATATAAGTAGCTCAGGATCTCCTTCTCTCCAGGCGATGTGGGGCTAACTCATGGCCTTGTACACCTCACCTCACCTCACCTCACCTCATCCATCTTGGCATTCCCGCCTCAGGAGTCTTGGCTTTTGGCTATTGGCCTATTGGATCTTGGTCGTCACAATCCACCCCCCTTAGGGCTACACATCCTCGTGTAGGGTTAGACCCCCCCATCCCGAGGAGAACCGGCTCTGATACCATTTTGTAACATCCGCCCCAAACATATAAGATTTTGTCCGCTTTGCCCGTGCCCGCACGAGAACTTCCCAGTTGTTTTAAAACGCGTCTTCTATGTTTGGGAGGGGAAATTATATAAGTAGCTCAGGATCTCCTTCTCTCCAGGCGATGTGGGGCTAACTCATGGCCTTGTACACCTCACCTCACCTCATCCATCTTGGCATTCTCGCCTCAGGAGTCTTGGCTCTTGGCTATTGGCCTATTGGATCTTGGTCGTCACAATCCACCCCCCTTAGGGCTACACGTCCTCGTGTAGGGTTAGACCCCCCCATCCCGAGGAGAACCGGCTCTGATACCATTTTGTAACATCCGCCCCAAACATATAAGATTTTGTCCGCTTTGCCCGTGCCCGCACGAGAACTTCCCAGGGTGGTCACCCATCCTGGTACTACTCTCGCTCGAGCACGCTTAACTACGGAGTTCTTACGAATTCCGTAGTGGCGCACGGTTTTAAAACGCGTCTTCTATGTTTGGGAGGGGAAATTATATAAGTAGCTCAGGATCTCCTTCTCTCCAGGCGATGTGGGGCTAACTCATGGCCTTTTACACCTCACCTTACCTCACCTCACCTCATCCATCTTGGCATTCCTGCCTCAGGAGTCTTGGCTCTTGGCTATTGGCCTATTGGATCTTGGTCGTCACACGCCCCCTACCCTGCCAGCCCTACCTGTCGGCGGCGGCAGGCCGCCGCCTCTACCTGCCGCCGCTGCTTCTACCCGGTCCGCCGACCCCCTACCCTGCACCCGTCGCCGCCCCCTACCCTGCACCGCCGCCCCTAGGCCCCCCTACCCCGCCGGCCGCCACCCTCTTATCCCTTTAAAACCTTGCCCCACTCCCCCTCTCCCCCCCTTTCCTTAGTCCGAACCCCCTCACCCCACTCCAACCCCTCATCTCTCCCCTCCAGGTCTGTCCCTCTCTCCCACCCTTTGTGTTGCACTGCGTGCGTGGCCGGAGGAGAGCCACGCCGACGCCGAAGAAGGAAAGCCGACCGGAGGAGAGCCGCCAGTCGGAGCAATCACAACCGAAGACCCCCTCGCTTCCGGTCTTCCCCTCTCCGTGGTGGCTGTATGTAGTCGGCGCTGGGGAGGAGCTGCCGGAGGAGAGCCACCGCCGGAACTCGGAGGGAGGAGCCCCAAGTCAGCCCCCGTTCCCCTTATCTGTTCTTCTTTTGTGTATGTGTATGTGTGTGTATGTGTGTGTGTGGGGGGGTGTTGTGGATTGACCGGCCACACCCACCCCCGTTCGCCTCGTGCCACAGCCATGGCTGTCGGCCCGGTGGCCGGCGATGGTGCGATCGCCGAGACCCCACCCCCGTGGCATTTGCCATGGTTGCAGCCATGACGGCTGGCCAAGTAGCCAACGGTAGTACGATCGGCAAGGCCGACCAAGCCAAACCAAACCCCATCCGACCAGCCGACTAGCTAGGCACTGCCCCGGTTACAGCCCTTACCTTGCACGACCGTTGTCGGTTGTTTGACAACCGGTGGACCGGCGGTAGGTAGCCCCGACAATATCACGCCAAGTTGTGGCTTGGCACACCAACCCCGACCTCCCCACAATGTCGATCATGCCCTTTGGGCCACACGCATGGTTAGCGGGCCCGACCTCCCCGGGTCACGCTCGTAGCAAGGTCGTGGATGCCGATGCGGGCCAAACCACCTCGCATGGCCTTTTGCGCACGAGACCAACCTCCAACACCTAAGCCCGACAGAGATCGACTTTTGGCGATTTTGCCACCGACCGACGCGGTTCTGACCGTTTGGCCGGATTAGTGCATTTGGACATTAATGTGGCTTTTGGCGTCGGCAACGCCGACTAACCATGACGCTACCTTTGGCCAAGGTACAAAATCTCGAAATATTTCGCGAAATATCGCGAAATATTTCGGTTTTCCCAGACCTCGACACGAAATGCCTACTGCGATATCAAACGAAATAGAAATCACGATAATATCGCGATATTTCGCACGATATATTTGCCGGCACGAAATATCGCGATATTTCGTGGAAATTTCGAGATATTTCGGGAAATTTCGAGATATTTCGGGATTTTGGCACCGAAATATTGGGACTGACTGGTTATAAAAGGGGACTGGGGGTTTCGGTTGCAGCAGCTTATTTACATATAATAACATTTAAGTAAATGTCGTCTTACTTAATTTTTATTTTCTCCATTTACTTTAAGTTATTATATGCATTTACTTAAATGTTATTATATGTAAATAAGCAAATACCCCCCCATTTGATTTCAATAAAAATATCAAAAAAATCAAAAACCAAGTGAATCAAAAAGTAGGTTTTCAGTTTTAGTAGGAGAAAACAGTTTTTTCAGTTTTTCATAAAATTTGTATGTTGAGAAAAGTGGTTAAATCAACTCATTTTTAGCTCAAAAAATTCCACAAGATGTAGAACTACAAGTATATCTAGAAAACCATGGTCCGTCAAAGAAAATTTTGAATGTATAAAAACTTTTCTTTATAAAAACTTATTTTTTCAGACTTAGTAAAAAAACAGTGTTTTACATTTCAGCATAATTTTTGTACGATTTCAAACTTGCACAACTTTCTTGTTTTAAGTCCATTTTCAAAATCGTTTGAAGCATTAATTTAACAATCAACTAATCTTTATTTTGGAAATATTTTTCTCCACAAAAAAGATTAAAAACCATTTTAAAAAAATAGATCAAAACAGGACCAAACAAGACTGCACAAGACTCACCGACTCAAATGCAAAATACATGCTTTGTGATGCTCTACACCCTTAGATAGGGTATAAATATTATCTGAGTGTTCTAAAACGTGTATCTATACTTAGTTTATGACTATCCAGAGTTTCATTCAAAAATTCCATTAAAAAATCAATATTTCCACCATTTCCATCAAATCACAATATTTCCACACTGTCGAAATATTTCCACGAAATATTTCCATTTTCCAGGAGGTCGAAATATTGACCGAAATGGAAATTTCGAACCTTGCCTTTGGCACACCGGTTTGCGTGCCAGTAGACAGGCATCCGATGATGCTATCTTTGGTACCTCGGTTTGTGTGCCAGTAGACCGGCGTCCGATTATGCTATCTTTGGCACATCGGTATGTGTGCCAGTAAACCGGTATTTGATGACGCTACCTTTGACGTATCGATTTGCGTGCCAGTAGGCCGGCATCCGATGACGCATAAATTCTCGGTGCCCGAGCACACTTTCCAGGCGACACTGCACGTTGTTTCGATAATTAACTATGTTGTTATAGAAATTAAGGGTAGGTGTCCATAACGCTGCATGCGGGTCCCGCTGGACATCGTCGCATGTGGTCGAGTGGACCCCGCCTTGCATGCGGAGTCGCGAGTCCGGCGTCGCATGCTTAATAATAAATTTAACAATAAAATTTCTGATTGCTTGGACACCGTAAATAGGAATCCCCTTAATATTAAGAATTAATGATAAAATAATAATTATCGGGCTCACTCTCTTGGATGGAATGTGGAGACCCGGACACACAGGAATACGGGCGAGAGTAAATTTATTATGATGCATGGGTTGTGAGCGCGGTGCGAATCCCGGGGTAAAACATCGAAATCACTTTATTATTATAATTGTGTGATATTCTATCATGTGGTAAGATTTGGACCCCGTGCGTGCAAGGGCCTTGAACCACCATGCGCGCACTGCCGAAGATCTGTAGGCTAGGGGGTCACGGGCAGGGGTTGTGGTAAAGCCAATAGGTGGTGCCTTCGACGAGGGATTGGCCTAGCAATCATGTCCCGGGATAGTTGAAGACCCTAAAGAAAGCAAGTTGGGCGGTAGAGCTCCACCGTGAAAGACGAGAAACCCCTTATGATCATATTGGTGACTTTGCGCATGGTGTCGGAGTATGCGCGGTGAGAGAGTTGGCCCTCTACATCGAAATAAATGGCCCTATAGTAATGCCCGACCGGGGGCAGGATGAACAAAATATTCGGGGTTCACATTGTGTGTATTTAATTTTATTAATTGTAAAATGGTACTCTCGATAACCTTGTGACAGTAGGAATTGTATGCAAATATAGAAACTGCATGGACACTTAGGACGTGATTGAAAACGTAGTTGGACAATTAGGGTAATCAGTAAACTGTTGATAAAATACGGGCGTCATTAATTACCTAGGCAGTTAGCTTGTCACTAGTCATTTATTTGGCTAATCTCCCAATTCATTTTGGGGGCTACTCATTCCCACGAGTAGGCTCTTCTGCAGGTTCGGAGACTCAGGGGTAGCCGCAGCACGAGACCACCGGCGGAGTGAGGATGGTGGCAGAGTTTACACTTCCGTATGTCGTGTAGCAGTACTATTTCTTTCTGGAATTGTAATCGAACTAGGTTTTAGTTAGTGTATGTTATTAGTGGCAATGATCCAGCTGTAATCTTTTTGGGTAGGCCTCTCCTCAAGGCCCCAAGCCTAGGATAGCTCACAATAAAATATAAATCTTAAAAAGACCAAATTGACTAGCCCATTAGATAGGACATGTAAACCAGTGCCCGAGTGCTAGAGAGCGAGCGAGGCTGCTCGGCTCGCCGTTAGAGGCTTGAGCCTCGTGCTCCCTTCAGAGAGACTTCTGTCAGCATGTGGGGCACCAGCAGGCCGCACATGCTGAGAGGATAGCCCGGTTGAGGGTCGAGCGTGATCACCCCTCTGTCGATAAAATTGTATGTCTATATTTTCTTAGAAAATAAAAATGTTTTCGTAAGTTTTAAAATATTCCTTAAGAGAGTAGAAATCCTGTGAAAAACCCTAATAGAAGTAGACAGTTGACCAAACCCTAAATCCCTTGATTTTTTTTTCTCAATTCACACCCCAGGAGTCGGTTTCAGATTTCTGGGGCGTGACAGCTGGTATCAGAGCCTAGGGATATGTTCCTAGGAGTAGTCTCTAGTTAGATCTAGGGTCTTAATTGGTGGTTAATGTTAGACTGATATGTTCTCTTTTCAGATAGCGGGTACCAGAAGTGGTAATGGTGCTAACAACGGAGCAGGATCGTCCGCTGGGCCAGACAGCGCGACGATGATGATGGAGATGCTCCAGGGGATGGCCGCCATGGTCCAGCGGCAGCAGGCTACTGTTGCCCAGCAACAGACGGCTGCTCAGCAGCAGGCCGAGCTAGCTCAGACTGCCCTTGCCCAGGCCCAGACTCGTCAGCAGGCCGAGAGCAAGCGGCAGGGGAAGTTACTAAAGGACTTCAAGGCGATAGGACCACCGAGCTTCAGGTGTGAGCCAGACCCCTTGGAGGCCGATCGATGGTTCCAGCAGACGGAGAAGATACTGAATGCGTTGGGCATCACCGACGATAAGAGAGTCACCTTCGCCTCCTACTAGTTCGAGGCGGAGGCAGACTTCTGGTGGCAGACAGTTCAGCACACCCGAGCAGCAGAGCGAGGAGCGATCTGTAATACCCGGAACGATTGATTTCAGGGCAGCCCAGTTATATTATTATTTTTTTATTTGTTGCTAAATTGATTGAATTGATTTCGCATTTATGATGGTCGATGGTGTGTGTTTGAACATGAGTAGGATCGGGCAGTGAGCCCTGGGTTCGGGTCGCGAGAAGGCGACGAAAGGAATACAATCAGTGCTTGAATGTGCATTATGATCCACTGCAAATATACTACCATTTATGATTGTTAATTTAATATTATGGGTATTAGTGGCTAGTCTGTCGGACTCGCTGATGCATGCGTGTCAACGTGTCTCACCGTGGCGAGGGTTCGAGCTCGAGCTCGAGTCAAGTCGGGCCGAAGTTAAAAAAAAAAAAAAAACCAGAAACTAAAAGAAACCCGAACCCAACCTTTCCCACACTCTCTCTCTCTTTCTCTCACTAACCCAACCCAACCCAACCGAAACCCCACCTTATCCTTTAAAAACATGTACTTATTTTTTTTACCAACCCTTTCAACCAACCCATCTCAACCACCCAGATCTCTCTCCCTCTCAAAACCGTTCTCCCTCCCTCTCTATCTCTCTCTTCTCAAATCCCACTCCCCATCCCCCAACCGATCCGATCTCTCTCCCCCTCAATCCCGATCCCATCTCTCACCCAACCAAAACCGCAGCCCTCTCTCCCCCTCTCTATCCCGCAGCCCCCATCACCCCGATCCTCTCCCCAACAACCCCGATCCCCTTATCTCTATCCCGTCCAACGATCTCCCCCCACTTATCTCTATCCCGTCCTGAAATCTCGATCCCCTCTCATCTCTATCCCGTAGCCCCCTTCCCTATTTAAAACAAAACCCTAGACCCGACCCCCCATCGATCCGATCTCTCATCATCTCCTCGAGCTCTCTCTTTTCTCTCTCGCGGTAGGGCTCTACACGCGTTGTAACATCCGCCCCAAACACACAAGATATTGTCCGCTTTGCCCGTGCCCGCACGAGAACTTCCCAGGGAGGTCACCCATCCTGGTACTACTCTTGCCCGAGCACGCTTAACTACGGAGTTCTTACGAAATCCGTAGCGGCGCACGGTTTTAAAACGCGTCTTCTATGTTTGGGAGGGGAAATTATATAAGTAGCTCAGGATCTCCTTCTCTCCAAGCGATGTGGGGCTAACTCATGGCCTTGTACACCTCACCTCACCTCACCTCACCTCATCCATCTTGGCATTCCCGCCTCAGGAGTCTTGGCTCTTGGCTATTGGCCTATTGGATCTTGGCCGTCACAATCACCCATCCTGGTACTACTCTTGCCCGAGCACGCTTAACTACGGAGTTCTTACGAAATCCGTAGCGGCGCACGGTTTTAAAACGCGTCTTCTATGTTTGGGAGGGGAAATTATATAAGTAGCTCAGGATCTCCTTCTCTCCAAGCGATGTGGGGCTAACTCATGGCCTTGTACACCTCACCTCACCTCACCTCACCTCATCCATCTTGGCATTCCCGCCTCAGGAGTCTTGGCTCTTGGCTATTGGCCTATTGGATCTTGGCCGTCACAATCCACCCCCCTTAGGGCTACACGTCCTCGTGTAGGGTTAGACCCCCCCATTGCGAGGAGAACTGGCTCTCATACCATTTTGTAACATCCGCCCCAAACACACAAGATTTTGTCCGCTCTGCCCGTGCCCGCACGAGAACTTCCCAGGGTGGTCACCCATCCTAGTACTACTCTCGCCCGAGCACGCTTAACTACGGAGTTCTTACGAATTCCGTAGCGGCGCACGGTTTTAAAACGCGTCTTCTATGTTTGGGAGGGAAAATTATATAAGTAGCTCAGGATCTCCTTCTCTCCAGGCGATGTGGGGCTAACTCATGGCCTTGTACACCTCACCTCACCTCACCTCACCTCATCCATCTTGGCATTCCCGCCTCAGGAGTCTTGGCTCTTGGCTATTGGCCTACCCCAAACACACAAGATTTTGTCCGCTCTGCCCGTGCCCGCACGAGAACTTCCCAGGGTGGTCACCCATCCTAGTACTACTCTCGCCCGAGCACGCTTAACTACGGAGTTCTTACGAATTCCGTAGCGGCGCACGGTTTTAAAACGCGTCTTCTATGTTTGGGAGGGGAAATTATATAAGTAGCTCAGGATCTCCTTCTCTCCAGGCGATGTGGGGCTAACTCATGGCCTTGTAGACCTCACCTCACCTCACCTCACCTCACCTCATCCATCTTGGCATTCCCGGCTCAGGAGTCTTGGCTCTTGGCTATTGGCCTATTGGATCTTGGTCGTCACAATCCACCCCCCTTAGGGCTACACGTCCTCGTGTAGGGTTAGACCCCCCCCATAGCGAGGAGAACCGGCTCTGATACCATTTTGTAACATCCGCCCCAAACACACAAGATTTTGTCCGCTCTGCCCGTGCCCGCACGAGAACTTCCCAGGGTGGTCACCCATCCTAGTACTACTCTCGCCCGAGCACGCTTAACTACGGAGTTCTTATGAATTCCGTAGCGGCGCACGGTTTTAAAACGCGTCTTCTATGTTTGGGAGGGGAAATTATATAAGTAGCTCAGGATCTCCTTCTCTCCAGGCGATGTGGGGCTAACTCATGGCCTTGTACACCTCACCTCATCCATCTTGGCATTCCCGCCTCAGGAGTCTTGGCTCTTGGCTATTGGCCTATTGGATCTTGGTCGTCACACGCGTGGTGCCGGAGAGCAATCGGTCGGAGCGCAGCCGGAGGAGGAGCTGTAGCCGGAGCTAGCAACTCCCGATCGACTAGGTCAGCCGCCCCCTTACTTTTTCCCCTGTTTCCCCTGTTTTTCTTTTTTTTCTTTGGTGCTGTTGAGTCTGCCCGACCCGCCGAGATCCCTACCCATTGTTTTTCTTCTTCTCCTGCTGCAGCCATGGCCGCCATGCATGTGGCCGGCAATTGGGCGATGGCATTCGACCATCTTGAGTGGCCATCGACCCGACCAACAGTCACCGACACCGTCCCTTCCTTTGCTATGACAATTGAATGACTTGTGCCAACTGACCGAACCTACCCAGCCGACCTTTGGCTTAGTATAACCCATGACCCGCCGGAATTGGTCGAGTACCCGAAGCCGAAAACCTAGGGTAGAATTGTTGTATTATTTTTAGTGGTATTGTTGTTGGCAATCGGCCCGATGGCGGATTCGCCAAGCCAAACTAGATCCCACCCTAGCAACCCTCGTTCCCAGATTCGACCCAACGAGACCTCCGATCCGAGTTTAGACTTGGTAAGGCCATGAGTTCATCTGTATATTATTTTTCCGTACCCCAAACCTAGCCCGAGGTCGTTTCGGGTGAAGGACAAATCGAACCCCGCGACTTGGCATTTTCCTCCTTATAGAGACTCGCCAATTTTAGATTTTAATACTTGCTCGTATGGTTCGATTACCAGTTCGTGACCGGGACGATCCAGCCGTGGACGGAGCAGAGGCCAGAGACAGGAGTCCGTGCACGTCGACCAGGTGACACAGCACGCTTTCTTTAATAATTAATAATGTCGATATAGAAATTAAGGGTAGGTGTCCATAATGCTGCATGCGGGTCCCGCCGGACGTCGTCGCATGTGGTCGAGTGGACCCCGCCTTGCATGCAGAGTCGCGAGTCCGGCGACGCATGCATAAGAAGTTAATAATTTAATAATAAATATTCTATTGTTTGCATGGACACCATAGATAGGTATTCCCTTAATTTGAATAAATAAATCGGGACCCACCCTCCTAAGAGGAGCGTGGTAACCCTAGTAAATGGATTCTGGGTGAGAGTGCTTTATTTTATTTAATTATGGTGCTGGGTTGTGAGTGGGTGCGAATCCTGGTGTAATCCATCGAAAATGATTAAACACTGTTTAGTTCATTTAATGCCATGTGGTATGATAATTATTGTTAATCTACCTGGTTAGAGGGTAGGGACCCCGTGCGCGCAAGGGTCGTGAACCACCTTGCGCGTATAGCCGAAGTTAAGTAGGTTAGAGGTCACGGGCAAGGGTTGTGGTAAAGCCAATAGGAGGTGCCCTCGAGTAGGGATTGGCCTAGCAACCCTGTCCCGGGGAGTTGAAGTCCCCATAGTAAAGCAAGTTGGGCGGTAGAGCTCCACCGTGAAAGACGGGAAACCCCTTATGATCATCTGGGTGAATTGTGCATGGAGTTGGTGGATGCACGGCGAGAGAGTTGGCCCTCTACATCGAAATAAAAGGCCCGATAGTAATGCCCGACCGGGGGCAGGTTGAACAAAATATCCGGGGTTCATGTTTGAGTGTGTAACTGTTTAATTATAAATTTGGAATTGTATGACTGTTCACACGATGACCTAGTGACAGTAGGATTTGCATGTTAATATAGAAATTGCATGGACACTTAGGACGTGATTGAGAACATAGCCTGACAATTAGGTTAATCAATAATTTATCTTAAAATTTGGGCGTTGTTAGTTATTAAGATTGTTAGCTTGTCACTAGCCATTTATTTGGCTAATCTCTCAAATGTATTTTTGGGGGCTACTCATTCCCACGAGTAGACTCTTCTGCGGGAGCTGAGGCATCGGAGCAGCAGTAGGAGTCCGAGAACGAGTTTAGGGTTGCAGTCTTTTCCTTTAAAATTCTAGTATGCCGATTTTTACAGTAATCCTTTTCATTTGATGTAATCGAATTGGATTGTAATAAGTTTCTATTAGTTAGTTAGTTTGATAAGTGGTAATATGCCAGCTGATTTTTCTTTGGGTAGGCCTCTCCTCAAGGCCCCAAGCCTAGGTTAGATCACCACAAAAATATAAGACGAATAATTGACCTAATTTGACAAGCCCAGTAGATAGGACCTCCAGACAGATGCACCGAGTGTTCGGGAGCGGGTGAGATACTCGGTTCGCCGTCGGAGGCTTGAGCCTCGTGCTCCTTTAGAGGATATTCTGTCAGTAAGTTATGACACCGTTGAGTCGCATGTACTGAAAGGATATCCCTTTTAAAGGTCGAGCCTGATCTTTTGTTTCTCCCCCTTCTTTCATTTGCTTGTGTGTGAGCATAGAAAGAGCCCAGTGAGGATCCTAAATTGGCATAGTTAAGTAACCATACCCAGAATCCTCTTCCTTTCTCACCTCACACCCCAGGAATCGGTCTTCAGATTTCTGGGGCGTGACACGATCACTTGGCCAGAGTTCGAAGAGATCTTTCGGAAGAAGTTCTTTCCGGTCACCGTGTAGAACCGGATGGAGATGGAGTTTCTGGTGCTTTACCAGGGGTCTCGTACTGTGTCCCAGTATGAGGTCAAATTCTCGGAGCTTGCGAGGTATACTCCTCATCAGGTGGCGACCGATGGCAGGAGGGCTATGCGCTTTGAGCATGGCTTGAACCCAGTGATCAGAGGTAGGGTTGCTGCCTTCCTGGGGCAATCCTATGAGGAGTTGGTCAACCGGTCCCTGGCGGTGGAGCAGGAGCTGAAGGAGTCCCGTGCTATCTTGGAGAAGCGGGGTAATGGCAGTCGCCATGGCCTACCGGCTCAGAAAAGGTTCAGACCCACAGAGGTTCGACTCCCGCCTCGTCAGCCTCAGCATTTCCATGGTCCTCCAGTTCCTGGACCCCAGAGGTGTGGCTGTTTTCAGTACGGCTCGCTTGAGCATCTGAAGTGGAGCTGTCCACAGCTCCGTCGACAGCCGCTTCTACCAGCTCCACCCCTCAGGCCTACATTGCCAGCACCACCTGTGCAGCAGCAGAGGCCCCCGCAGAAAGTTCAACAGCAGCGTCCTCCCCAACCACAGCAGCAGAGGCCTCTTCCCCGTCAGGGCAGAGGAGGCAATCAGACCCAAGGCAGGGCATACTTGTTGGTTGGTTAAGACCCAGAGGCTTCTGGGGGAGCGATTGAAGGTAACCCTGAACTTCGTAGTTCAATTCTTAGTTGTAGCTGCCTTACTGCTTTTGATTATTTGAGGCTTGTTAGGATTAGTTTTGGTCATAGCTAGCTTAGCCCCTTACATTCTTTCGGTATTGTTAGGCACCATTCCCGTCTTCTTGACCCTGGCCCACGTTCTTTTCGACAGTGGGTCTACGCACTCCTATATTGTCCCTAATTTTGTCAAAACTTTGGGACTGGAGTCGGTTCCATTGGGTCACACTCTGTCGGTGTTTTCACCGCTCGGGGTGAGTACCGATGTGGACCGGGTCTGCCGAGACTGCATCATTCTTGTTGGAGACAGGGAGCTCTCGGCTGACCTTATTATCCTAGACTTGGGAGGAGTGGACGTGTTGCTCGGGATGGACTAGATGTCGGCTTACCATGTCACCCTCGACTGCTTCTCGAGGTAGGTCACCTTCTCACCTCCGGGGAGTGAGGTCTTCTACTTTATGGGAGACAAGCAAAAGGTTCTGTGCCCGGTACCGCTGCAGCAGATCTCCCTCAGCTTACTGGCGCAGCTACCGAGCAGGGATCGAGATGGGAACCCAGTAGTACTCCCGCCGATGGTTCGTGAGTTCCCAGACATCTTTCCAGATGAGCTCCCAGGCTTACCTCCACCTCGGGAGGTCGAGTTTGCTATAGATCTGGTACCGGGAGCAGCACCGGTCTCGATTGCTCCGTACCGGATGGCTCCTACTGAGTTGAAGGAGTTGAAGACTCAGTTGGAGGAGTTGCTTGACCGAGGTTTCATTCGTCCTAGCACGTCTCCTTGGGGAGCCCTGGTCCTCTTTGCTCAGAAGAAGGATGGGACGAAGAGGCTTTGCATCGATTATCGCAAGCTGAATAGCCTCACGATAAAGAACAAGTACCCGTTGCCGTGGATAGAGGATCTGTTTGATCAGCTGAAGGGTGCTTGTTGTTTCTCGAAGATTGATCTGAGGACTGGATATCACCAGCTGGCTGTGAGGGCAGAGGATATTCCGAAGACAGCATTTCGGACGCGATATGGGCACTATGAGTTCTTAGTTATGTCCTTCGGTTTGACGAACGCTCCTGCAACATTTATGGATCTGATGAACCGCATCTTTAGTATGTTCCTGGACAGATTTGTGGTGATATTTGTGGACGATGTCCTCATTTACTCCAAGACGGAGGAAGATCATCGAGAGCACCTGAGCGCAGTATTGCAGACCCTCAGAGATCACCAACTGTATGCCAAGCTCAGTAAGTGTGAGTTCTGGATGCAAGAGGTGAAGTTCCTCGGACACGTTGTCTCGAAGGAAGGCATCTCGGTGGATCCAGCAAAGATAGAGGCCGTTATGGACTGGGAGCAGCCAAGGAATGTCTTCGAGATCAGGAGTTTCTTGGGGATAGCAGGCTACTACCGATGCTTTGTGGAGGGATTCTCGCGTCTGGCTGCACCTCTCACCCGTCTGACTAAGAAGGGTGTTAAGTTCGAGTGGTCGGAAGATTATGAGAAGTCGTTCTGAGAGTTGAAGCGGCGTCTCACTTCGGCTCCTGTACTCACGATTCCAGCTAGCGGTAAGGGCTATGTGGTCTTCACTGATGCCTCGCTGATGGGGCTTGGAGCAGTTCTGATGCAGGACGGTAGAGTGGTTGCATACGCCTCGAGATAGCTGAAGACTCACGAGAAGAATTATCCCACCCATGATCTGGAGTTGGCAGCAGTGGTCTTCGCCTTGAAGATCTGGAGGCATTACCTGTACGGTGAGGAGTTGAGATGTGTTGCGATCACAAGAGCCTGCGGTACATCGCAAGTCAGAAGGATCTGAACATACGACAGAGGAGGTGGATTGAAGTCCTGAAGGACTTCAACTATTCGCTCTTTTACCATTCTGGTAAAGCGAATGTTGTTGCTGATGCCCTGAGCCGGAAGTCCCGTAGCCAGCTTGCCAGATTATTGACAGATCGACATGTCTTTTTAGCTACGATAGAAGGCTTTGATTTGTGGGTTCGGTGGGAGCCTTCTCGTACCATGTTGCGCACCATACGAGTACAGCCCAGCCTACTTCAGAAGGTGATTGCAGCACAGAGGTTGGATTTAGAGCTGGAGGAGATGAGGGCACGGTGCGATAGTGGGGAGTCTGTTCCAAACTGGTCAGTTGATACTGATGGAGGTCTGAGGTTCCAGAGGAGGTTATGCCTTCCCACTGATGAGGAGGTTCGAGAGGAGGTGCTATCAGAGGCGCATCGATCTAGATTCTCGATGCACCCCGGCAACACCAAGTTGTACCACGACTTGTGGAGGCAGTTCTGGTGGAAGGGCATGAAGCGGGATGTGGCTGTCTTCGTGTCCAGATGTTTGACTTGTCAGCAAGTCAAGGCTGAACACCAGAGACCGGCTGGATTGCTGCAGCCACTCCCAGTAACTGAGTGGAAATGGGAGCATATTACGATGGACTTCGTTTCAGGATTGCCTTTGACCCGGAATAGGCATGACTCAGTTTGGGTGATCGTAGACAGACTGATAAAGTCGGTGCACTTTCTTCCCGTGCGGATGACAATGACGTCCATCGACAGGGCAAAGCTGTACGTGAGGGAGATTGTTAGACTGCACGGAGTTCCAGTTTCCATCATCTCAGATCGGGATCCTCGGTTTGTTTCTCACTTTTGGGAGAGCCTACAGACAGCCTTGGGGACTGAGCTCAGTTTTAGCACAGCCTACCACCCTCAGAAAGATGGCCAGTCCGAGAGGACGATTCAGATTCTAGAGGATATGTTGCGGGCTTGTTCTGTGGATTTTGGAGGCAGTTGGGAGGAGCATCTACCACTTGTGGAGTTTGCCTACAACAATAGCCACCAAGCCAGCATTGGCATGGCCCCCTATGAGGCCTTGTACGGGAGGCCGTGTCGGTCACCTCTTTGTTGGGCAGAGGTAGGAGAGCGGAGCCTTTTGGGACTAGAGCTCGTGCAGGAGACGACGGAGAAGATCTAGCTAATCAGGGAGCGACTTCGAGCAGCGCAGAGTCGACAGAAGAGCTATGCTGATGTGCGTCGACGCCCGCTTGAGTTCACGGTTGGAGACCATGTCTTCTTGAGGTTTCCCCTCGTCAAGGCATCACGAGGTTTGGGAAGAAAAGAAGTTGGCTCCGAGATTCATCGGCCCCTTCGAGATCTTGGAGAGAGTTGGTGAGGTAGCATATCGGCTGGCGCTGCCCCCACAACTCTCGAGAGTCCACGGTGTCTTCCATGTGTCGATGCTACGGAGGTACGAGCCGGACCCGTCCCACGTGCTGGATTGGCAAGACCTGGCCCTCAGCTCAGATGCATCCTACGAGGAGCGGCCGATCAGGATTTTGGCTAGCGAGGATCGAGTGCCTCGCACGAAGACCATTCCCATGGTGAATGTGTAGTGGCAGCACTGCAGAGAGGAAGAAGCTACTTGGGAGCTTGAGTCTGTGATGCGATCCCTGTACCCATCTTTGTTTAATGACTAGTGTTATTTAATTTTCGGGACGAAAATTCTATTAAAGTGGGTAGGATGTAATGACCAGAAAAAAAAAACAAAAAACAAAAACTAAACTAAAGAGAAAAACTAAAAAAAAAAAGAAATTAAAACCTAAAACCCACTACCCATCCCAACCCCAACCCCCCAACCCGTGACCCCACTCAACCACCCATCCCCCCTTCCTCTCTCTCTCTCTCTCTCCCTCTCTTTTCTCTCTCTCTCTCTCTCTCTCTCTCTCTCTCTCTCTCTCTCTCTCTCTCTCTCTCTCTCTCTCTCTCTCTTTTCCCCCATCAGCAGCCGCCCGAGCCGCCCCCTACCCTGCCAGCCCTACCTGTCGCCGCCGCCCCTACCTACCGTCGCCGCCCCTACCCGATCCGTCGACCCCCTACCCTGCACCCGCCGCCCCTACCCGCCGCCGTCGCCGCCCCCTACCCTGCACCGCCGCCCCTAGGCCCCCCTACCCCGCCGGCCGACACCCTCCTCTCCCTTTAAAACCTTGCCCCACTCCCCCTCTCCCCACTTTCCTTAGTCTGAACCCCCTCACCCCACTCCAACCCCTCATCTCTCCCCTCCAAGTCGGTCCCTCTCTCCCACCCTTTGTGTTGCACTGCGTACGTGACCGGAGGAGAGCCATGCCGACGCCGGAGAAGGAAAGCCGGTCGGAGGAGAGCCGCCGGTCGGAACAATCGCAACCGACGACCCCCTCACTTCCGGTCTTCCCCTCTCTGTGGTGGCTGTGCGTAGCCGGTGCTGGGGAGGAGCTGCCGGAGGAGAGCCACCGTCGGAGCTTGGAGGGAGGAGCCCCTAGTCAGCCCCCGTTCCCCTTCTCTGTTCTTCTTTTGTGTATGTGTGTGTGGGGGGGGGGTGTTGTGGATTGACCGGCCACACCCACCCCCGTTCCCCTCGTGCCACGGCCATGGCCGTCGGCCCGGTGGCCGGCGATGGTGCGATCGTCGAGACCCCACCCCCGTGGCATTTGCCATGGTTGCAGCCATGACGGCCAGCCAAGTGGCCGACGGCAGTACGGTCGGCAAGGCCGACCAAGCCAAACCAAACCCCATCCGACCGGCTGACTAGCTAGGTGCTGCCCCGGTTGCAGCCCTTACCTTGCACGACCGTTGCCGGTTGCTTGACAACCGGTGGACCGGCGATAGGTAGCCCCGATGATATCACGCCAAGTTGTGGCTTGGCACACCAACCCCGACCTCCCCACAATATCGATCATGCCCTTTGGGCCACACGCATGGTTAGCGGGCCCGACATCCCCGGGTCACGCTCGTAGCAAGGTCGTGGATGCCGATGCGGGCCAAACCACCTAGCATGGCCTTTTGCGCACGAGACCAACCTCCAACACCTAAGCCTGACAGAGATCGGCTTTTGCCGATTTTGCCACCGACCAACGCGGTTATGACCGTTTGGCCGGATTAGTGCATTTGGACCCTAATGTGGCTTTTGGCGTCGGCAACACCGGCTAACCATGATGCTACCTTTGGCACACCGATTTGCGTGCCAGTAGACCAGCATTCGATGACACTATCTTTGGCACCTTGGTTTGCGTGCCAGTAGACCGGCATTCGATTACGCTATCTTTGGCACATCGGTTTGTGTGCCAGTAAATCGGTGTTCGATGATGCTACCTTTGGCGCATCGATTTGCGTGTCAGTAGACTGGCGTTCGATGACGCATAAATTCTCGGCCCGGCCAATCAGACCTAAGCCAGTAATATTTTAAGTAGCACTTAATGACCATAGGCCGCTGGTATGTTTGGCAGTTGGTGAGCACGTGGACCGAGTCGGAGGCGGAGTAGAGGGCGCTTAGCAGCATCAGCCCGAGCACACTTTCCAAGTGACACTGCACGCTGTTTAGATAATTAACTATGATGTTATAGAAATTAAGGGTAGATGTCCATAACGCTGCAGACGGGTCCCGCCGGACATCGTCGCATGTGGTCGAGTGGACCCCGCCTTGCATGCGGAGTCGCGAGTCCGGCGACGCATGCTTAATAATAAATTTAACAATAAAATTTCTGATTGCTTGGACACCGTAAGTAGGAATCCCCTTAATATTAAGAATTAATGATAAAATAATAATTATCGGGCTCATTCTCCTGGATGGAGTGTGGAGACCCGGGCACACGGGAATACGGGCGAAAGTAAATTTATTATGATGCATGGGTTGTGAGCGCGGTGCGAATCCCGGGGTAAAACATCGAAATCACTTTATTATTATAATTGTGTGATATTCTATCATGTGGTAAGATTCGGACCCCGTGCGTGCAAGGGCCGTGAACCACCTTGCGCGCACAGCCAAAGATCAGTAGGCTAGGGGGTCACGGGCAGGGGTTGTGGTAAAGCCAATAGGTGGTGCCCTCGACGAGGGATTGGCCTAGCAATCCTGTCCCGGGGTAGTTGAAGATCCTAAAGAAAGCAAGTTGGGCGGTAGAGCTCCACCATGAAAGACGGGAAACCCCTTATGATCATATGGGTGACTTTGCGCGGCGAGAGAGTTGGCCCTTTACATCAAAATAAAAGGCCCTATAGTAATGCCCGACTGGGGGCAAGATGAACAAAATATACGGGGTTCACATTGTGTGTGTTTAATTTTATTAATTGTAAAATGGTACTCTCGATAACCTAGTGACAGTAGGAATTGTATGCAAATATAGAAACTGCATGGACACTTAGGGCGTGATTAAAAACATAGTTGGACAATTAGGGTAATCAGTAAACTGTTGATAAAATACGGGCGTCATTAATTACCTAGGCAGTTAGCTTGTCACTAGCCATTTATTTGGCTAATCTCTCAATTCATTTTGGGGGCTACTTATTCCCACGAGTAGGCTCTTCTGCAGGTTCGGAGACTCAGGGGTAGCCGCAGCACGGGACCAGCGGCGGAGTGAGGACGGTGGCAGAGTTTAGACTTCTGTATGTCGTGTAGCAGTACTATTTCTTTCTGGCATTGTAATCGAACTAGGTTTGAATTAATGTATGTTATTAGTGGCAATGATCCAGCTGTAATCTTTTTGGGTAGGCCTCTCCTCAAGGCCCCAAGCCTAGGATAGCTCACAATAAAATATAAATCTTAAAGAGACCAAATTGACTAGCCCATTAGATAGGACATGTGAACCAGTGCCCGAGTGCTAGAGAGTGAGCGAGGCTGCTCGGCTCGTCGTTAGAGGCTTGAGCCTCGTGCTCCCTTCAGAGAGACTTCTGTTAGCATGTGGGGCACCAGCAGGCCGCACATGCTGAGAGGATAGCCCGATTGAGGGTCGAGCGTGATCACCCCTCTGTCGATAAAATTGTATGTCTATATTTTCTTTGAAAATAAAAATATTTTCATAAGTTTTAAAATATTCCTTGAGAGAGTATAAATCCTGTGAGAAACCCTAATAGAAGTAGACAGTTGACCAAATCCTAAATCCCTTGGTTTTTTTTTCTCAATTCACACCCCAGGAGTCGGTTTCAGATTTCTGGGGCGTGACATGGGGGGAAGCTATACTTTCAGCATGTCATATCCTAAATAGAGTTTCAAATAGACATAATGATAAATCTCCTTATGAACTTTGGAAAGGTAGAAATCCTAACCTCTATTACCTTAAAGTATGGGGGTGTTTAGCTAAGGTAGGAATTCCAGATTCCAAGAAGAGAAAAATAAAACCTAAGACCGTGGATGCTGTTTTAGTCGGTTACTTACTAAACAGCAACACAGATAGGTTTCTAGTTATAAACTCAGAGATTAGTGAGATATCCAATAACACAATGATAGAGAGTAGAGATGCAACTTATTTCGAGGATGTCTTTCCTTTTAGAACCCCAATTCCAAGTTCTGTTAGTATACCCTCTACTAGTGTAACTTCTACTAGTATACCTCCTACTAACCCACATCCCGAGACAAACCCTGAACCTAGAAGGAGAAGAGAGCCAGAGTGGAAAAAGTTTCTTTAGTTTTCTAATAGAAGATACCCCAATATCCTATCAGGAAGCTCTAAACTCCATAGATTCTCCCTTCTGGAAGGAAGCTATTCATGATGAAATAGAATCTATTTTGAGTAATAACACTTGGATTTTAACTAGTTTGCCTCCTGAAAATAAGCCATTAGAATCTAAGCGGATATTTAAGAAAAAACTTAGAGCCGATGGATCCATAGATAAATATAAGGCTAGATTAGTAGTAAAAGGATTTACCCAAAAAGAAGGGATAAATTACTTCGACACATATTCGCCGGTAGCTAGAATTACTACCATACAAACCTTATTAGCCCTAGCCTCAATCCATAAGATGGAAATTCATCAAATGGATGTTAAAACTGCCTTCCTCAATGGTGATCTCGAAGAGGAGATCTACCTAAGACAACCTGGAGGTTTTACAGTCCCAGGACAAGAAGATAAGGTTTGTAAGTTAGTAAAATCCCTATATGGTCTTAAACAAGCACCTAAACAATGGCACGATAAATTTGACAAGGTAATATTATCATATGGTTTTTCGATTAACAAGTTTGACAAGTGTCTTTATTGTAAAACCTTAAAAAATGGATATGTAATTCTTTGTCTATATGTAGACGATATCCTGATATTCGGATCAAATTTAGATTGTGTCTTGGATGTCAAATCCTTATTATCAAAGAGCTTTGACATGAAAGATCTTGGCCGAACAGATTTAATCCTAGGGATCACCCTATCTCATTCCCCTAAGGGAATTTCCTTATCCCAATACCATTTCACAGAAAAGCTTATTGAGAAGTTTGGTTTCTCGAACACTAAGATAGTATCTACTTCTTATGATCAGAGTGTTCAACTCAATAAGAATCTAGGAGAACCAATCTCCCAAGATAGATATGCCAAGATTATAGGTTCACTTCTATACTTAGCAAACCGCACCAGACCTGATATCGCTTATGCGGTTTCGAGACTTAGTAGATACACTTGTAACTCTGGTGCAAACCATTGGACTGCATTAGAAAGGATATTCAAGTATCTAAAGGGCACTGCCTCTTATGGTTTATTCTATGGAGGAGATCCTTCTGTGGTTGAAGGGTACAGTGATGCCAACTGGATCACTGATACTCTTGACATAAAATCCACAAGTGGTTACATCTTTCTACAAGGAGGAGCAACTATAACTTGGAAATCTGCTAAACAGACATTAACAACTAGAAGTACTATGGAAGCTGAGTTAATAGCACTAGATTCCACTTGCACTGAGGCTGAATGGATAAAAAATCTACTCAGTGATATACCAGTAGTTAATAATCCATTATCTGCCATTTCCATTCACTGCGATTCTAAAGCTGCTATAGATTTGTGTAAACAAAAGAACACGAATGAGAAAATGAACAGGCATATTCGAGTTAAACACAAGTCTATAAAAGAACATCTAAAGAAGTCCATAATAATAGTGAAATTTGTGAGATCAGTAAAGAATTTAGCTGATCATTTGACCAAAGGTCTATCTAGGAGCGTAGTCCTAGATTCATCGAGGGGGATGGGATTGAAGCCCATAAATTAGGCACCTCCGGTAGAAACCCTACCTCTATGATTGGAGATCCCTTGAATGAGGTTCAAAGGGTAGAAACAAGCCAGAGTAGGTGTCTAGTGGGAGAGCGCAATCCTATGGAGTATAACTCCTTCCCGTCCCTATGATGAGGTACTCTCATATGTGACGGTTCAGGTTGAGATTTACTCTCTTAATGAGCCCAAGGCAGGATTCTGCAGGGTACCAATCTGTCGTAGGTACCCTTGGAGGACTCACCTATGTGAGAGTAGTCGTGGGGCCGCGACTATGGGAATCGGGCTATTCCTTAAAAAATTCTCATGAAAAAGCAAGGTATCAGCGCATGGCCGTAACGTGCTAACCCGCTTAATTCGAGTCGATAAGTGCTATATGTGTTATAGTTGAAATCTGAATCAAGGGAAGCTTGGTTCAAGACCTAGTTCACTTCGCTTTTCTCAGACCAAACTTTTAACAATAAGTGTTGGTTCAAGTCGGAAGACACCTTCACCTAATGCATAGCATAAGATTGCCCAATGTTTTTTTTTATTTTAACATTTTTGATTACAACAATCCCCTACAAAGTTTAAATATTTGAAAAAGCTGTAACGTTAGTTACAGCTTTGATTGCAAAAACCGGTCATAATGGGCAGCCATTATGGGCTTTTATTTTCAGCCTTAAAGGCTGGTCCAACGGTCATATTTTTCTCTATTTAAAGCCCCTCAAACACCTATCACAAACAAGGTTTCTCTCTTCTTCCTTTGGAAAAATTCTGCCACAAAAGTTCTTAAGTTTCAAAGTTTGTTTTCTTCGAGTAATCATCATCGGCAAATGGTCAACTGATCCTCGATCGGGTCGTGCCAGCAATCGAGGAGGAGCTCGGATTGGGTTCGTTGTACCTTGGGTTTGAAGGATCCGTTCAAACCCACACGAGGGGAGGACTTTCGTTCTTAGGGCAGCGATTACGCACCTCTAACCCATCGAGTAAAGTTTCTTATTTGTTTAGTTATTTTGTAATTTAACAAATTGCCTAGTTCATAGGGCTGTGCAAAAACCGACCCGAACCGCCTAACCGAACCGAAACCGACCAAAATTTAACCGAAATAACCGAACCGAACATCAAACCGAACCGACAAAACCGATTAAATCGGTTTCGGTTTCGGTTCCCGGGTATGAAACACCGAACCGAAACCGAAAAAACCGACCCGACTTCTTAAATCATAAACACAATGGCCATAATACTTTTGTTTCAAGTAAGTGCAAGTACGAAGTAATTATGTTGCATCTACAATGCTTCAAAAGAGTGAACGTCGGTTGATTTTGCTTTGAACTTTCATTTTGGCACTATGTAAGAACATAATCATCCACTTTTTTGTGATGAACTGACGATTAAGATTTAAGAGCCAAGGGTTCTAGCATAACTCATATTAACCGAAACCGAACCAAAAACCGATCACACCGAACCGACAAAAACCGACCATTTCGGTTTCGGTTTTGATTTTTCGAAAACCGAAAAAAAATAAAACCGACAAAACCGACTGACAATACCGACGCTCACCTCTACTAGTTCATATGTTTAGGAACAACACTTCCACCATGCAACATAAGACCTTGAGGTGGTGCTGATCGGCCTGGAGGAAGCGATCAGGAAAGAACTTGTATAACATCACCAGTTCGGAATGAATTTGCTGAAGAAGATTGTATGGATTTGTTGGAGGTACTTTGAACACCTTTCTCCTTGGAGCTTTGTTTTCTTCTTGTAGGTCCTTCTCTTAGGGAGTTTTCTTATCACCCGATCTTGCTTGTAGTAGATTGATCACCGTGATTTTCACCTTCGAGGTATCATGATCCACGTGTCTTCATTGGTAAGATCCTCTTCGATAGGGTGCCGAATTGGTGTTGTGGCCGAAGGTTCTTCTTTGGTCAGAAGGACTTGCTCCTTTGGAGGCTATGACTATTCATCTTTCGATCCCCAGTTGGTTGCATTTATTTTCTTCGTTGGAACTAAAGGTGGCTTAGAGTAGAGGACGTAAAAGTCAAATTTTCACGAGGACTGACCCAGTAGGTTGACTTTCGAATCTCCTTACTCGCATCGTTCTTTGAGAGCATGCTGGGATGTACCTTCATGTGGGAGAGGTGATCCTGAAACGAGTAACAATTGCCCCCGGAGCGATGATGCTTCGATCCTGGCTACTGCAGGAGTATGCTCTCGTCATTTTGGAACCAATTGTATTTGCTATAGAGCTAGTTTCACGATCGACGTTTGACGGTTAATGCACTGCTTAGATGACCTATGTTGTAAAGCGATCAACACTAGTGGAAAGGAACTGAAGGTGATTGATGTCATTATGCTGTAGCGACATCACTAGAGTCGATCTTGATTTTTTTTGTTTGGTGAGCATCATGATTCTCTCCTTGAAGGCAAAGCACTTCTCAATGGGATGATTGACCACTCGATGATACTTACAAAAGAGTGGATCATTGACTCGATCTATTTGTTCCGGCCTTTTGGTAGTGAGAGAACATCTTCTATGGCATCTGTTGATCGAATATAGAGGAGACTTCAGAGTCTGGGAATGGATACTCTTTGGCTTCGAGCTTCGCAAGGCTCATCCTTGGTAGCTTTTGAGGTGATGGAGGCGTTGTAATGACATTGTATTTGTCCGAATTGTCATCGATCTTGAGCGGTTTGGAAGTTGAAGTGACATCGACGATATTGATTTGCTTTGGTTTGGGTGCCACCGGCTTGTCTTTCTTTTTCACCTTTAGAAAATTTTTGCCCTTTGAGTCTCTATGATTTACTAGGTTGAGTTCCCATGTCGTGAGCTCAATTAGCTAGGTCTTTGAAGGATCGAGGCTAGACTCCCTTGAGAATGTAAAGCAAGTCCCAATGCATGCCTTGGGTGCATATCTCGATGGCCAAGTCTTTAAACAAGCAATCCCGCGTGTTTAGAGTAAGATTTCTCCAACGATCAATGTAGTCGATCATTGGTTCGTCTTTCTTTTGCTTGATGGTCGTAAGTTCCACCATGTTAACGATATGTTGGGTGCTGTAAAAGCGATTGAGGAGCTCCCTCTTTATTTGATCCCAGCTATCGATAGATCCTAGAAGAATATTAATATACCAATCGAACGCATTTCCTTTGAGGGTACAGACGAACTGTTGTACCATCTCATTGTCGTATGTGCCGGCGTTGTTGTAAGTTTCGATGAAGTGGGTGATATGTTGCCTTGGATTTTCTTTTCCATCGAAGTGTTGAAACTTTGGTGGCCGAAATCCGGTAGGGAAGAGCAACTATTGGATCCTTACGGTATAGGGCTTTGAATATACCACCATGATTGGAAGAAGACAGCCACTGTGAGAGCACACCGTGTTGGCATCTAATGACTATATTTGTTGGACATCATAGTTGCAGCTGTCGGAGGTTGTGTCGCCATCGAAACTATTGCTGGAGAAATGAGTTCCATCGGGATAGGCATCAGAGATGGTGCAAGAATGGCCATCGGAATCATCGGGATGACTTCCGCCAGAACGGGAGTCGAAGACAGCATATGAGTAGCCACTAGAGGATTCAGCGTTTGATCGACCGTCGGAGCATTCTTCTCGCTTAGCCTTTCGAGGAAGGTGTTGATGTGACGATCATTCTCTTCCATAATATGAGTGATTTGCGACATATGTTTACCCATTTACATGACTTAGAACTAGAGTGGACGGTGGATGATGACACGTGATATCTTGGTGTTGCGTGTCGGTAACCTCAATGTCATCATCAGAGACATAAATATGATGACTTGTCTCTGCTTCATGGCGAATGTTCGCCTCCACTACAAGAGGTACAGGGCCATTCGAAGGATCCGACTGAGCTTGGAGTTGACGCTGGACCTCCCCAGATTTTTGGATTTGGATTCCAGGAGGGAGACTTGTTTCTTCATTTACCAAGGCCTTATTGGAGCTTTGGCGAGCATCTTCGGTAGAAATTTTCGGTATGCAAACAGTCGTATGAGTTTATGTACGCTGAGTGTAGACACATACTACTAGGGAAACGTCATCCTCCGAGTTTTTTGGATCACCGTGTCGGAGTAGTGGAGACTCGATGATAGGCGATGAGCTTGTTGAAACAAACATGTCGTCGCTTATTTCGGCCATGACAAAACTTAAGGCAACTCTTTCATAATAATGGATGAAAAAAAGATATGGGTCATCTTTATTGCGAGCACGAGATTACAAGCCACTCCTGGGACTCGGGGATGGTGAGCTAGGTGAGGCGAAGGTTTGATGAGGAGATTATGGAAAAGATCCTCTGGAGGGTCCCTTTGATATGTGTCTCCATATTATTTCGTGCGAGAGCTCTGGAGGGTTACCTAAGATAGAGGGTTTATAGGGTTTCGGGTTCCTTAAGAGGTCGAGTGGTTTTAGCCTTTGCGTTCATCCCTTTCGTGCTTCGAGCTTTCATCTGTTATGGGGCTTTCGGTATTGTTCCTTAATTAATCTCCGTATCTCCCTTGGCTTCTACTGGATCTCGGCATCCTCGATCATCGATTTGCGATGTCGATTTTGCTCTTGACGTCGGCTTTGGCATTGCCTTTGCTTTGGCTCTTATACTTGAACGTAGACAGGGAGGCTTATGGTGTTTTATTCCTTCCAGAAGTTATGTGTCGTTTTGGAGAGGACATGTGTTATTTTGCTCGTGATTGTCGTAGCTCATCGGCTTTGGCACGTACGCTGCTTTGGCACGGGTGTTGCTTTTGTTTTGTTTTGGATTTTGCGTTGTCTTTTGATTGATCTTCACCTTGAATGATGATGGCAATGTCTCCGAGTCTTCGTTATTCTTATGACTTCCTCCTTTTAGGGACTGAGCTTTGGCGGCGGCGATTATAGCGTCAGCTTTGCTTTTTTTCTTCTTCTGTGGGCTTATTTGGCATTGTCGAAGTTGGAGGCTTCTTGAAGACCGCGAGGTGGTACCGACTTCAATCTTCTTCTCCCGGCTTCTTTGGCATTGTCGAAGTTGAAGGCTTATTGAAGACGACGGGGTGGTGCCTACTTCAATCTTCTTCTCCGGTCTTCTTTGGTGTTGTCAGAGTCAAAGGCTTTGTTGAAGACGATGGGATAGTGTCGACTTTGATCTTCTTCTTCGGGCTTCTTTGACGTTTTCGGAGTTGAAGGTTTGTTGAAGACGACGGGGTGGTGCTGAATTGAGGTCTTCTTCTCCGAGCTTTCTTCTTTATGAACGGAGTTGAAGCTTTGATTTATTACGCAAGGTCTTCAAGTTAATGAGGACTTTCAGGGACTAAGCCATTATTTTGGGATTCGCTTGCCCATGCCTTGTGAAACTTTCTGTCATCGAGCACGAGCCTCATTCTTTGTAGATCCTTCACATCTTTAGTTTCTGACCTTTTGAGCCATCCCCCTGCCCCTCTATTTATAGGCGAAGGGAAGGGGATGAGAGAGATATAGCTGTGATTTTTGAATTTCTTGAATGTCTCTCCCCATAATCGTTGGGATTTATCTTTTCCTTTTTGGAAAAAATAACCTGTATCCATTTTATTTTTTGTCGCAAGTAGTTATGGGTTAGATTGAACTCTATCTTTTAAGATATGAGCCATCTTTGCACATTTTAATCCATGGTGACATGACTTCTCATATTGTCCGTCGGATCGAGGAATAGATGTGGATCCACGGTTTGCATAAACGTCCATGTTACCTCCCCCGCGCATGACGGTCTTTGTTCATTTTCTTTCTTCTTTTTTTTTTTTTTTTCTTTTTTACCCTGCTGCACCTCCCCACGGGGAGGGGGCCGTGGTTTGCATAAAGGGGGCCGGTGAGCTCCACTTTTCGGGTGGACCTGCCCGGTCCCTCTTTTGGGCTTAGGTGACCAGGTGGGCCCCGCTTGCTTTGGGTGGGCTCTCTTGGGTCCATCTGAGTCGGGTTCACCCCTTCCTTTTTTTTTTTCTTTATGAGCCGCTGTGTGTGGGCCGGATTTTATTTGCGGAAAAATTTTGATGCCTACAAGCACATGACATAACTCTCCTATGTCTTAAATTCCCACGTGGCACGATCATTTTCACTAGGGCTGCAACTTGGCCGAGTTGAACCCGACTCAACTCGACTTTGGGTCGGATTTGGGCTCACTGTATTGAAGGACGAGTTAGGTTCATGTTGGAAAAAGTTAACCCGAGCTTAATTTGGATTGGGCTTGGGCCAAGGAGTGGAGCAACCCGACCCAACCCAAGTCCATGTTGAGTTTAACATGTCACCTTATAGGCCCCTGAATGATATTCTAAGAAATACATAGATCCTATTCCCAACCCAAAGAGCCACAACTATGAGACAGAGGAAAAGATACCTCATTGATAAGGATTAGGGATAATAATTAAATTTCTTGATATTTTGATTTTTAATGTTCGAAACTTGGACGGGCAATAAAATAAATATTAGTAAATCAATAGTAAATCAGCACCATTTACTTTAACATATATTTTTGGATTAAAAAAGAGTTATAGTAAAACATTAATTTCTGTGATTTGCTTTACTAGTAGGGGTGGCAATGCATCGGATCGGGTTCGTGTCGTGTCTAGTTTCGGGCCGTGTCCAAATCCCCTTGACCCGGACTCGATCCGTTTAACTAATCGTCTCTGGATCGTAACCCGTACCTGACCCTTTTATAAACAGGTAGATCCGTTTACTACACGGGTTTATTCAGTTGACCCGATCCGACTCGACCCAACCTAACCCGATAGACCCGCTGATACTATATATTACATTATCGGATTGCGGGTAGACCCGACTCGACCCGACACAACCCGTTGAATTTTAAATGGGTCTTCCTGGGTCTACCGTGTCCAGACCCTAAACCCGGACCCGACCCGTTTATTAAACAGGTCTATCATGTCTACCCATTTACAACCCGTACCCGTTTAGTTTTGACCCAGACCCGCTAACTTTGTGTCGGGTCGTGTCGGGTCTGCCATGTCGGGTCCGAAATTGCTATCCCTATTTACTAGTTAGAGTATCTCCAACGGCCTCCCTAAGCTGGCTCCCTTCACCCATTTGAGCGAGTGGCGCGACAGAAATCACTTCCAATGGTCTCGCTTAACCCCTCGCTTAAGCCAGCGAAACCAAGCGAACGGATTTTTGCTCTCCCGCTTGAGCGAGGCCTCTACCACTCGCTTGGCTGGGTCCCGCAAGTCACCATCACCCGATTCACCCATGTGATGTTACAGAATGAACCAGAACCGTTGTTTGGAAAATCAAAACCATCCATTTAAATGACAGGTGACTGCATGTCTACATCACCCATGTGATATTTGCATAATCAAATGGAGCAGTTGGTTTTGGAAAATCAAGACTATCCATTTTTCATGTAGGAAGTGGGGAGGGAGGCCGTTGGAGTGGAACAAAATTCCACACTCTTATTTCGTTGAGGTGGCAAAAATGACTCCCTTAGCTGGGCGAATGCTAAGGGAGGCCGTTGGAGATGCTTTAGTCTGCTCTTTTCCATCTCTTTCCCCTTGATTTCTGTGGTTTTGCGTCCCCTACCAATCCATCCCCGTCCCCCGTCCGCCGTCCGCCGTCCGGTTAGGGTTTCTTCCTCCTATTATATAGTGAGGAGTGCTAGGGTTTTGTGGAGAATTGAGGACTTTGGTATGATTGGTTGCCCGGGATGTGTCCACGATGCAGTAATCCAATCGGGCCACTCGAAGCATATCAGAGGGGCCCGATCAACTGGGCACTCTGGAAGCCTTTGAATGCTCAACGGCTTTGTGTGGTTAGCATAAAGAAAGCTTGTCCCACTCGGAGTGCACATGTTTAGGTCAACTATCATGGACAATTTGGATGCTCCGTGGGCCATAGTTAGGGCATCATGCTACATTACTCATTCCGATGCCCACAGTGTGTTAGTGTGATGTAACCCCCAAATTCAAACTTGTGACATATATATATATATATATATATATATATATATATATATATATATATATATATATATATATATATAGAGAGAGAGAGAGAGAGAGAGAGAGAGAGAGAGAGATGCTTGAATGCGGCATGCGGTGCGTGCGGCATTGCACCGCAGCCGTGTGATGCACGCGCTGCGTGCATGCGATGCACGCAGCAGTGCATCACACGGCTGCGGTGCGATGCCGCACGCACCGCATGCCGCAGCATAGCAGCCCCCTATATATATATATATATACATATATATATATATATATATATATATATATATATATATATATATAGGGGCATGCTATAATGCGACATGCGGTAAGTGCGGCACCGCATAATAGCCGTCTGATGCACAGCTGCGTGCATCGCATGCACGCAACGCGTGCATCAGACGGTTGCGGTGCAGTGCCGCACGTACCGCATGCCGCATTATAGCATATATATATATATATATATATATATATATATATATATATATATATATATATATATATATATATATATATATATATATATATATATATATATGGGGTGGGATCCGTTGACAACCCAAAATGGGAGGTAAATTTACCTCCCATTTACAACTCGCCAAAATCGTTGGTTAGAGGTTTCCGAATTTGCTGATTTTTTGTGAGGATGATCAACATGACAAGTTGATCATCCTCACAAAAAATCAGCAAATTCTGAAACTTATACGGGTGTCAAATGTGTTATTCAAATTAACGGTTCAAATAGACGGTTCAGAAACATTTGGTTCAATCGGCACCCTTAGAAGTTTCAGATTTTGTTGATTTTTTGTGAGGATGATCATTATGGCAAGTTGATCATCCTCACAAAAAATTAACAAAATCTGAAACTTCTAAGGGCGCCGATTGAATCAAACGTTTCTGAACCGTTTATTTGAACCGTTAATTTAAATAACACATTTGACGCCCTTATAAGTTTCCGAATTTGCTGATTTTTTGTGAGGATGATCAACTTGCCATGTTGATCATCCTCACAAAAAATCAGCAAATTCAGAAACCTCTATCCACCGATTGAATCAAGTTAAAAATGGGAGGTAAATTTACCTCCCATTTTGGGTTGTCAACGGATCCCAGCCCTATATATATATATATATATATATATATATATATATATATATATATATATATATATATATATATATATATATATATATATATATATATATATATATATATATATATATATATATATATATATATATATATATATATATATATATATATATATATATGGGGAGGGATACTCTCACTAATGGATCTTACAAACAGGTGTTACTAATGATCCCAGCCATCCGTTTGAATCGGATGGATGACTGGGATTAAAGTGAGATCTCTCTCTCTCTCTCTCTCTCTCTCTCTCTCTCTCTCTCTCATCGTGCAGCAACCCAACCCCCCCCCCCCCTCGACCCCGACCCCGACCTGACCCCTCCGGCTGCGGCTCCGGCAGCCCTCCGACCTAGACCCCGGCAGCCTCGACCCCCTCCCCTCCGGCGCAGCACCCCGGCAGTCCCGACCCCCTCCCTTCCAGCGCAGCACCCCGGCGCAGCCCCGACCTGGATCACCCCGGCACAGCCTCGACCTGGATCACCTCCGGCGCAGCCTGGACCGCCTTTCCCCTACGGCTCCGACGACGATCGCCAGAGGGGAAGGGGGATGCCGAATCTGGAGGCCGGAGGGTCGGGGGTTGCCGAATCTGGATCGGTCGACGCCGGAGCATCGGGGAGGGTGATCGGCGCCGGAGCCGGAGGGGTCAGGTCGGGGTCGGGGGGGGGGGGGGGTTGGGCTGCTGCACAGAGAGAGGGAAAGAGAGAGAGATATCTCACTTTAATCCCAGCCATTCATCCGATTCAAACGGATGGCTGGGATCATTAGTAACACCTGTTTGTAAGACCAATTAGTGAGAGTATCCCTCCCATATATATATATATATATATATATATATATATATATATATATATATATATATAGAGAGAGAGAGAGAGAGAGAGAGAGGGCCGATCCAATAAGAAACTCCTTATTTGCGAAACCTTGTGCGAAACCCCCCTATAGGTTTCAGAATTTGATAAAACTTGGTAGGCATACTACCTATGTCATGTTGATCATCCTCACAAATTTTCATCAAATTCTAAAACTTCTAGGGGCATCAAATTTGAGAATCAAGTTAATGGTTTTTATGAACGGTCGGTAAATTTTTTAACATTTGATGCCCCTAGAGGTTTTAGAATTTGATGAAATTTTGTGAGGATGATCAACATGGCATAGGTAGTATGCCTACCAAGTTTCATCAAATTCTGAAACCTCTAGGGGGGTTTCGCACAAGGTTTCGCAAATAAGAAGTTTCTCACTGGATCGGCCCTATATATATATATATATATATATATATATATATATATATATATATATATATATATATATATATATATATATATATATATATATATATATATATATATATATATATATATATATATATATATATATAGGGATTTGCTTGAATGCGGCATGCGGTGCGTGCGGCATCGCACCGCAGCCGTGTGATGCACGCGATGCGTGCATGCGATGCACACAGCAGTGCATTACACGGCTGCGGTGCGATGCCGCACGCACCGCATGCCGCAGCATAGCAGCCCCCTATATATATATATATATATATATATATATATATAGAGAGAGAGAGAGAGAGAGAGAGAGAGAGAGAGGAATGCTTAGGTGCAGTATGCGGTCCGATGCACCAGTCGCATGCATTGGATACACGAAGTGGTGCATCGGATGGTTGCGGACCTTGGACTGCACCTAAGCATCCCCCCCCTCTCTCTCTGTAATGACCGGCATTCCAGAGTGATTTCATCAGAGCAACCTAGATTTTTTTATATATATTATTATAATATATTTAATGTGATGCTATTGGTTGTGCTTGGACGGGACCAGGCAGTGGGTCCCGGGTACGAGACGTAGGGCTGCAACTGAGGTATAGACACACGAGCTGATGAGCACGTTTATCGAGGCATGGCTTGAATGTTATTAATTTTTTTTAGTAAAATAATTTTAATAATAAATAGGTACTGTGGAGGGTCTGTCGGATTCAGCGAGGTTCGCGTGCCGGCGTGCCTCGGTGCGACTCGAGTCGAGTGCGAGTCGGCTCGTCAAAAAAAAAAACTATAACTAAAAGCCAACCCAACCCCCCTTACCCGAACCCGACCCCAACCCAAACCCGACCCGACCCTCATCTATCTCTCTCTCTCTCTTCCTCTCTTCTCCCCCATCTCTTTGATCTCTTTCTCTCTCATCATTCTCACCCGATCCCCCCCCCTCTCTCTCGGGGATTTCCCTCACCCTCTCACCCGACCCCCTTTCTCTCTCTCCCCCAAACCCGATCCAACCCAGTCCTCCCCCTAAAACCGCCGCCCCCTTCTTGACCCCTAAGCCCTACCCGCCGCCCCTACCCTGCCGGCCACCGCCTTCCTCTACCCTACGAGCCGCCCTACCTGCCAGCCACCCTACCCGCCGCCCTACCAGCCACCGCAGCCCCTACCCTGCAGCCGCCGCTCCTCCCCTCCCTTAAAACCCGTGCCCCACTCCCCCTCTCCCCCATTCCTCAGCCCGACCCCCCTTATCCCCCTTCTCTGAGCCTCTCTCCCCGTCCAATCTCTCTCTCGCCTCTCCCTCTTGCTGCGTGAGTGGCGCGCGGTAGCCGGAGCGCATCGGCACCGGAGGAGCCGTCGGCCGGAGCTTGGAGGGAGGAGCCCCAAGTCAATCCACTTCCCCTCCCCCTTCTTTTTGTGCATGTGTCATGAGTTGACCGACCACAGCCACCCCCTTTCGCCTCTTCTTCTCTTGCCATGGCCATGGCCGTCGGCTTGGTGGCCGGCGACTATGTAGCCAGCGAGACCCAACCCAGCCAAGACTCACCGGCCACCACAAACACCAATCTGGCAGCCCTTGTTGCCTCGAGCACAGCCGTCACCCTCGACGCAGTCATGGCGGCCGCCGGCTATGTAATCGGTGGCTGTGCAGTCGGCGAATCCCGACCAGCCATGGCTAGGCCGATACCCTACTACCTAGCCACCAGGCGGCCACCTAATGCTTATATTTCCCCTTGCGAGCGTGATGGTCGTCGACTGATTGTATTGGCCGGTGGTTGTCCTGTCAGTGAAGCCAACCCTGTGCTGGCTGCCCTGTTTCTTTGTGGATCATGTTGACCCCAAACCGGTAGCTGACACTTTGGTTGCAGTCATAGCTGCTGGCCCGGTGGCCGACAGTTGTGCAACCAAAGGAACCCGATCAAGCCCGACCAAACACCCGGTGGCATCCGACCACCCTTGGGTCGCTATTGGGGCAGCCATTGCCGACCGGTCAGGTGGTCGCCGGCTATGCAATCGACCTAGAGCCGGGATAGGGCAAACCTCATTTCGGCATAGCCTAGTGCACTCCATCAAACCCTACTCGAGCTGAGCAAAAATCCGGCGATTGGATAGCCGGCAATGCCAAGCTTTGGCCTGGCACACCAACCCCTTGTTGGGAAAAATTAATTCCCTAGATCAAAGTTTGCGCAGTGGAAGTCGGGCAACGGTCGTAGGACCACGTTGCCGGGTGTGTGCTACAAAAATTCTGATTATATAATTCTATCATCTGCACATGATGCAATAGTACGAACCCATAATCGTCATTCTAACGAGATGATGCAACATACATCAAATGATCTATGCATTAAAACTTAGAACGAGCAATAGAGAGATTATACCTTCATGCAGATTTTTTCACTGCGGAGGATTTTCTTCTTTGTTGGTGGAGACGGATGCCGATGTATAGATGAAAGGGTACAGATATAGATCCACCATTGGGTTTACCGAGTCTCGTCTCCCAGCCACATCCTCATTGAGAGATCTCTGAATTCCTCTCACCAATGAGCCTCTTCTGATGCTTGCAAAAGCCTTGAGGAAGACGAGAAAGAGAGAGGAATGGTGTGCTGATTTTCGGCGCAAGAGGAGCTTGTTTCGAGCAATAAATTGCAGCAAAACACCCCTTTTTCCCTTGCACGAAATTTCCTTTCATCCCCCTTTTAAGTGGCCAGCTATAGGGATTAAAAATCCCCTAGATATGGCCATCCTTATCCTATCCAACCACCCGAAAAACCGCCCCTTAGATTTTAGGGGAAGCAGTTCTAACTATGCAACAAACCATATATGGGGGAGGATCTTCTAAGAACCTCTCTATATCAGGTCATGGCTGCATATGAGCGCCCCTAACATGAGCGGCCGGCCATTAGGGCATGCGGGGCTATTTGGGAAAATACCAAAATGCCCCTCATGCTTCTAATGATCGTATACTCGTGTACCGGGCTCCGATTGTGAAACCGTTCAAACCTGTAGAACACCTAGGATTTCTAGTGTCCTCTTGACATGGAAATATTATTCTCTCACCTAGGGGTTCCCTCAATAATTTATCCATATTTAGGGGTGCCCTTAGTAAAACGAGGGGTGCCCTTAGTAAAATTTACCGAAGCAACTCTACCGAGCTCCCGTGCGATGCACGCTCGGATTGTCTGCACCTATGAGAGGTGTTAGATATTTTATATCTGCCTCTAACCACTTTGGGGTTGCCCCTTGGAAGCATACTTTGTTTCTCTTTCTCTCTCACGCTCTAGTGCGAAGCACCCGTGGGATGATCGTCTTCCTAACTAAGGTGTGCAAGTAAGGGAAGAGATGATTGACACGATTTCGGATGTGGACAAGGTGGAACCTACAGGGACTAGGATTCATGGCTAACAACCAGGCCTCGACCGACACACCCTACAGGTGTCTCTGTCTGTCATCTGAGCCTCGATTAACTTGCGAAGCTAAACAGAGCACGACGTAATTTGACCTCCAATCCTCCTAGACTTATTATGTTCTCTCGCATACCCCTAATCTCCGCTCTGTTACAGTAGTGTGATATCCCTCCACGTAGTGCCATGATACGACTTGAGCGGTGGAGAACACCGTCAGACTCGAGTGATCATTTGACATGGTTCCATCCAGGTAAACTAACCTTAATGCACTTTCCTTTGCTTTGGCCAAGCTAGGGGATCCGGTCGTCAGCTCGACTAACAACCACCAGGCCTAGTTTTAGTGCGATGTGAGTTCGATCATGGAACGCACTACCGGTTAGGGTTGTGGATAACCTGTAGGAGTGACATGCCGATGCGACGTCAATCGGGTAACCCAACGCACCGTGGTATTGGGTCGCACATAAATGGATCCCTCACATGTTGGTGCATCAAAGCACCACTCAATTGGTTAGCCTACTGATCATGATTCCTCAGGGTTTAGGATCAACTACTCTAAGTAGAAACACGGTTTAATGTACCATTGTCTGCTCACTGATCTGTGCACCATGTTGGCTCCGTTCGGTCACAGTAACTGTGCCTGGCAATGATCACAGTGAAGGTTTTATGCTCTGTCATTCCAATAACTTCTCATGATAGGGGAACCAGCCCTATCATAGCTGTGAACAATTTAGGTTATATGTTTTTAATTCACTAAGCCTTCCTCTCAGCAGATCTACATAAACCATGGCTTGATGTTCTATCATAGAACACATGATATGATCACGTACCACTAATGCATTTCTTATTCAAATACAATCTCTCTATTATTTTTCTGAATAAAATATTTTTACAAGCTAAGAACACATCAATTCCAACACCCCTACCCTTGACCTTCCCACGATGTCGATCAAGCCCTTTGGGCCCACACTCATGGTTAGCGGGCCCGATCTTCTCGGGTCACGCCTGCCTCAAAACCCATAATACCGATGCGGGTCAGACCACTTTGTGTAGTTGTTGCGTACGAGACCGACCCTTTTAGCGGCAACGAGGTGCTACTTAGCAACCTAGGATGGTCACTAGTGTGATTCCCGTGCAAACACGTCCTTTGGAAAATCAAGCCCGACCGTGATCGGCTTTGCCGATTCCGTCATCGACCGACACGGTCATGACCATTTGGCCGAATCATTGCTATTAGACCTTAGTGTGACACTTGGCGCCAGCAACATCGACTAACCAAGACGATGCCTTTGGTGCACCGTTTTGTTTGCCAGTAGACCGACGTCCGATGTCGCATCAATTCTCGACTCGACCAATCAAAGCCTAAGCCAGTGATATTTTAGTAACACTTATTGACCCTAGGCCCGCTGGCATATTTGGCAGTAGTGGGCGCATGGACCAAGTCGGAGATGGAGCGGAGGGCGCCTAGCAGCATCAGTCCGAGCATACTTTCCAGGTGACACTGCACGTTGTTTAGATAATTAATTATGATGTTATAGAAATTAAGGGTAGTTGTCTATAACGCTGCATGCGGGTCCCGCCGGACATCGTCGCATATGGTCGAGTGGACCCCGCCTTGCATGCGGAGTCGCGAATCCGACGACGCATGGTTAATAATATAATTTAATAATAAATTTTCTGCTTGCTTGGACACCGTAAGTAGAAATTCCCTTAAGGTTAGAAATTAATAATTAAATAATAATTATCGGGCTCACTCTCCTGGATGGAGTGTGGAGACCCGGGCACACGGGAATACGGGCGAGAGTAAATTTTATAGTTATTGTAATGCATGGGTTGTGAACACAGTGCGAATCCCGGAGTAAAACATCAAAATTTCTTTATTATTATAATTGTATGATATTTATCCTGTGGAAAGATTCAGACCCCGTGTGCGCAAGGGCCGTGAACTACCCTGTGTGCAAAGCCGAAGATTAGTAGGCTAAGGGGTCACGGGCAGGGATTGTGGTAAAGCCAATAGGTGGTGCCCTCGAAGAGGGATTGGCCTAGCAATCCTGTCCCGGGATAGTTGAAGCCTCCAAGGAAAGCAAGTTGGGCGGTAGAGCTCTACCGTGAAAAACGGAAAACCCCTTATGATCATATGGGTGACTTTGCGCATGGTGTCGGAGTATGCACGGCGAGAGAGTTGACCCTCTATATCAAAATAAAAGACCCTATAGTAATGCCCGACCGGGGGCAGGATGAACAAAATATCCGGGGTTCACATTGAGTGTGTTTAATTTTATTAATTGTAAAGTGGTACTCTCGATAATCTAGTGACAGTAGAATTGCATGAGAATGTAGACATTGCATGGACACTTAGGACATTATTGAAAACGTAGTTGGACAATTAGGATAATCAGTAAACTGTTTATAAAATACGAGCATCATTAATTACCTAGACAGTTAGCTTGTCACTAGCCATTTATTTGGCTAATCTTCTAATTTATTTTAGAGGCTACTCATTCCCACGAGTAGGCTCTTCTGCAGGTTCGGAGACTCAGGGGTAGACGCAGCACGAGGCCAGCGGCAGTGTTAGGATGTCGGTGAAGTTTAGATTTCAGTATGTCGTGTAGCAGTATATTTTCTTTCTGGTATTGTAATCGAACTAGGTCTGGCTTAATGTATGTTATTAGTGGCAATGATACAGTTGTATTCTTTTTGGGTAGGCCTCTCCTCAAGGCCTCAAGCCTAGGATAGCTCACAATAAAATATAAATCTTAAAGTGACCAAATTGACTTGCCCATTAGATAGGATATGTGAACCAGTGTCCGAGTGCTAGAGAGCGGGCGAGGCTACTCGGCTCGCCGTCAGAGGCTTGAGCCTCGTGCTCCCATAAGAGAGACTTCTGCCAATATGTGGGGTACCAGCAGGCCGCACATGCTAAGAGGATAACCCGGTTGAGGGTTGAGCGTGATCATCTCTCTGTTGATAAAATTGTACCCCTATATTTATTTTAAAATAAAAATGTTTTCGTAAAAAATAAGTTTTAAAATATTTCTTAAGAGAGTAGAAGCCCTGTGAGAGACCCTAATTGGAGTAGATAGTTGACCAAACCCTAAAACTCTGGTTTTTCACACCTCACACTCCAGGGATCGGTTTCAGATTTCTAGGGCGTGATACACACACACACACACTCTCTCTCTCTCTCTATATATATATATTTTATGTATATATATATATATATATATATATATATATATATATATATATATATATATATATATATATATATATATATATATATGTATATATATATATATATATAGGGGCATGCTATAATGGGACATACGGTAAGTGCAGCATCGCACTACAACTGTCTGATGCACCGCTGCGTGCATGTGATGCACACAGCGGGTGCATCAGATCGATGGCTGCGGTATGGTGCCGCACTTACCGCATGCTGCATTATAGCATGCCCCTATATATATATATATATATATATATATATATATATATATATATATATATATATATATATATATATATATATATATATATATATATATATATATATATATATATAGAGAGAGAGAGAGAGAGAGAGAGAGAGAGGAATGTTACAGTGAGCTGTGAGTTGCGGTTTTAGAAAGTGAGTTGCGGGTATTTTCACTTCCATAGAAGTTTTGAAATTTGATAAAATTTGGTAAGGGTGTTGTCTAGGGTTAGATGATCATCCTCACCAATTTTCATCAAATTCCTAAACTTCTAGGGGGGTCAAATGGTCGAAGCAAAATCTGCATTCCACAGTCACTGTTAAAATCTGCAAATTTTGCTTCGACCATTTGACCCCTTTAGAAGTTTTGGAATTTTATGAAAATTGATGAGGATGATCATCTTACCCTAGACAACTTCCTCACCAAATTTCATCAAATTCCAAAACTTCTAGGGGGGTCAAAATACCCGCGGCTCATTTTTTCCTACTGTACTTACAGCTCAACGTAACAGCCCTCTCTCTCTCTCTCTATATATATATATATATATATATATATATATATATATATATATATATATATATATATATATAGAGAGAGAGAGAGAGAGAGAGAGAGAGAGGAGGGATACTCTTACTCATGGCCCCTTACAAGTGGGGATTACTAATGATCCGAGCCGTCCGATCAAATTTGATCGAGGGCTGATATCAACCCTTCTTTCTCTCTCTCTCTCACCTAAACCCAGCCCCCATTTTCACCGACCCCGTCCCCGACCCCGATCCCGACCCTATCCCCTCCCCCTCCGGCGATCCCCCCCGCAGCCCCGACCCCGACCACCTTTCCCTCCGGCGACACCGGCGCGGGGCGCGGAGCCGGCGGGGGGCGCAGGTGGGCGGGCCAACGCCGGAGGGGGTCAGGGTCGGGGGGCTGCCGTCGTAGGGGGTCGGGGCTGCGCCGGAGGGGAGGGGGTCGGGGCTGCACCGGAGGGGGTCAGGGCTGCCGCCGGAGGGGAGGGGGTCGGGGCTGCGCCGGAGGGGAGGGGATCGGGGGGGTCGGGGCTGGTCGGGGGGTTCGAGGTTACAGATTGAGAGAAAGAGAGAGAGAGAGAGATAGAGAGAAAGGGGGAGAGATGATCTGGACCATCATGATCGGAACGGATGGTCCAGATCATTAGTAAGTGCCCATCAGTAAGAGGCCATGAGTAAGAGTATCCCTCCCACACACACACACACACACACACACACATATATATATATATATATATATATATATATATATATATATATATATATATATATATATATATATATATATATATATATATATATATATATATATATATACATACTAGTAATGCCCTTGCCTGTCGGCACGCAAAAGATTTCGAGGGTGACAAAAATATTTTGAGGGCGTGATAAAATTGTAAGGAAAGAGGCAATATTTTAAGGGTGGCAATAATAATTTAAAAGTGATGATATTTTTGAGGGAGAGAACAATATTTCGAGGGTGATAACAATATTTCTTGAGCGAAAATAACAATAGTAATATTTGATTAGTCTATAGGTTTTAGAATGCGTTGATTTTTTACTGATGTGCTATCTAAGGCAAGGCTATTACCCTTACAAAAAATTAACAAAATATGAAACCTCTATCTAGGGTTTTGTAGATGCGTGTCTAACTCTGTGGCAAAGTAGTGTGTCCCGTGGATCCTGACCATATGATTGCCCGTGCCTGTCGGCACTGCAACGGGCCGCCTTCGGCGGTAAAACAAATTCAGATTGCCTTTAGCGACAACACAACCCTTGGGCATCGCCACCCCCCACTTTGACCGTCCTCTTCAGCGAACATACTTGGCCACCTTCAGTAATAAAACATTTTGGAGTATTTTGTTATATATATAGTAATAGTGTATGCTCATGCCTGTTGGCACTCGGACGGTCGCCTTCGGTAGCAACACACTCCCGATCGTCTTTGGTGGCGTCCGAATATTGCTAACGAATTCCATTATTGAGTTAAACCAATTTATTCGACTCCCATTAAAAAGATGTCTATATTCCAAGATCGTGGCCACATGGTTAGCCAAAATCAGCTAAAAAATCACACGATGGAAACGAAAAAAAATCTTCTTTTAAATCTAAAACACAAAAAAAAAGGAGGGGTTCATTTAATACAATAATAATGGTGAAATTATTAAATTCTAAAACTTCAAATTATCAAAACCGAACTAACCTCTCTACTTAAGGATAGGAGAGCTAATGGGTCCTCAAAGCCCACCTGAAATTTAAAACCTCCCCATCAATTCCTAGCTAACAGCCTTTTCCACCGTTGGGATGAAACACTCCACCCCAATACATTTTTAAGAGCAGTAATAGAAGAAGGCAGACAAAAATTCCACTCTTTTCGATATCGCTCCTCCTTGTACTGCTTGTTGACCAGAGAAGGAAGGGGAGGGGAGTTGAATCCAACCCTCCTGCTACAATCCCATTATGGCTCGAGTAAATCGAGGGACGGGTAGTCGGATCCTGCCCTGGGTGCCATCCGATGGTACTTGGCCGCAAGAAGAGGAACAAATAGGGTTTTGAGGCTTAAGACGGGTAGTACACAGCCATCAGCAGTCATGTGACTTGATGAAGGTTGCCGTGGTGGTTGTCGGTGCCAACTTCAAGTGGAGATCGAGCACCAAAAATAGAGTTTGATATATTAGCATTTTTCCAAACACCAACTGGCCATATTTTCAACTCTCATATTTCCTCATTGTAATTCAACTAATGTATTGGAACAATTTGATAAGAAATCTAGAGATGTATTATTCCAAATGTTAACATTGCTCACTTCAATATAAGTTGATGCATTAAACAGAAAGATAGTGGCAAAGAGGTAACATCTATTACCATTCACATACTCCAGTATCTAAATTACATAGACATTAGAAAAAGATCAAACACCTAAAAACATCACCTCCCACCATCAATCTTCAAACATAAACAAAAGAGAGCGAGAAGAGCAAAGGGTTGTAGGACTCGTCATCTGCAGATCTGCAGGGGCAGTTTTGGAAGCTACATCCTTCTTGGGGAGGTGCAGGTTGTGGATGTTGGGCATCACACCGCCCTTGGAGATAGTGACGGTGCCTAGCAGCTTTGACAGCTCCTAATCGTTCCTCACCGCCAGTTGAATGTGCCTCGGCACAATACTCATCTTCTTGTTGTCCCTCACCGCATTCCCCAGTAAATCCAAGACACTTAACCACGTGCTGCTTGAAATTCTTTGAACTTCAGTCAAAACATTGCAAGAGAATAGTATCAGAGAAACTCAAAATCCACCCAATGCATTATTGTACATGCAGAGAGAAGCAGTATAGAGAAAACCACTTCATAAGCCACACCAATCTCACGGAAAGAAAGTAATAGAACAACAATATACGTTTGGATAGTGATATGAGCAGTTAGAATTTAGGTATATGACAATGAGTTGGAGTCGAACTGTACTCACCTCACTAATGTTATTTGGCCAAGTCGGTCTGAGTTTTAGTGGCTTCTTGACTCTTCGTCAATATTTTTTATCATTCTGAAAAATGAAAAAGATATGATAAGAGATTATGCCATTATGAATTTGTGGAAGTCTTAGGAGTTAGGACTGGTAGAAGGATTTATTAATTGAAAATTTTTGGATGAAGGTTTTCCTTTGGAAGAAATACCAAAAAAATCTTACATTTCTAATGCAGCTTTTTCCCATAATCTAATATTGTGTTTCCTATATGCTTCATTATTCCTGATAGTAAAAGAAAAGGTAAGAATAAATAGAAGCCAGAAATTCAAAAGTTTTTTTTTTGTGCAAATTAGGTTAGAAATTATTTTCATTGATTGTCTTCATAAAAATTAGATCCTCTCGGGTGGGCTGACCTGATGTTTAGTTCCATCTTCAAAAGGAGGCATGTCTATAGCACGTTGTAGCCAACTGATGTCTTCTGCAAAGCCAAGAATAGTTTTTTGGGCTCGAGATATGAGGCTGAAAGTAAATTTTGTAAGAAACCATGCATAGGAAACAGAATTATCAACCAATTAGCAGACATACAACGTAAGCAAAACTAACAAAATGTAAAAGAACAAATCATAATGTTTCTTAACTGATGGTGTGCATCCTAAATATAAATGTGTTAGATGACTAAATATGAAAGGCATACTATATATATATATATATATATATATATATATATATATATATATATATATATATATATATATATATATATAGGGTCAGGTTCAATGGACACTGTTTTTGCACTCAATTTTTTACACCGATTTTCAAAACATTAGATAGAGGTTTCAGAATTTCTTGATTTTTTGTGAGCATAATCACCTTATCCTAGATAGCACGTCCACAAAAAATCAGAACATTCTAAAACCTCCAAGTACATCAAAACTAAAAGGCTTTATTGACCGTCCATTTTAATCGTTAATTTGAAGAGCACATTTAATAAGTATAGAGGCTTTAGAATGTGCTGATTTTTTGCGGATGTGTTATCTAAGACAAGATGAATATGCTCACAAAAAATCAAGAAATTCTGAAACCTCTATCTAATGTTTTTAAAATCGGTGTAAAAAATTGAGTGCAAAAACAGTGTCCATTGAACCTAACCCATATATATATATATATATATATATATATATATATATATATATATATATATATATATATAGATATATATATATATATATATATATATACACACACACACACACACACTCCTGGTTATTATTTTTGCAAGAAGAAGAGCTCATGGTTATTATTTTTGCCTATAAAAAGTACATCAACTGATATATCAAGATACCAGCTAGCATAGAGAAGGTCTTCCTTCTTTGTTAGGAAGCTGTGCTTTTCTTATCCTTAATACCAACTCTTGAACACCTAGCTAAGGAATAAAATTTTCCTATAGTAGCTACCTTCCCTATCTCAGGCCGACTCGAAGCCCCACTCACAGTCAAGGGAGCATTGGACACCAACATTCCCTCTAGGGGAAACACGTTGCTGCACTCTCCAAGACCTGCCTCTTTAATAAAACATACAGAAATATTTTCCAATTTTCTCCTTTGAATTTCACTCCATTAGAAGCTCCACACTGAGATGAAGTAACACTATTATTATTCAACCCTAAGTAACATAAACAACTATAGCAAGTGAACTTATATCCAAGACTAATGGTTCATGATCAATAAAAAAACCCATACCCAAGTTGCTAATCAAATTTCCGAACACAGCACGAGGTAAACTTTTTAAAAGAAAGAATCATGTAATTCATATAGCATTAGATGAATTTCTAAATTAATTCCATCAAATTAACTGACAACGGAAGGGTAGAGTTCAGTAGGAATATAGGATGCATCACATAATAAGATGGCCATGCAAGAAAAGATTATGATGGTTGACAAAACTCTTAAAAATTGCAGCTGCTATTGTTGCTAAATAACCAAATCCAGTTTCTTGATGTACTCCTGAAGAATAAGAAAATATACAACATCAGGCAAAGAAAAGACAGTCATATTTACCTTTTGACAATTTGAACTACAATGGTCTTATCTTGGGTTTTTTAATTCACTTTATGCGGCTGCGGAACAGATTTTACAACTGCATTTATGAGTATCATCCTCTCAATACCAGTATTAGATCATACTTCATATAATACTGCAAACTGGATAGAACAAAGGATTAGAGGATATGCATCCCTCACAACATGGTCTATGGTTTTAAAAACAAAACTGATAAGAAATTATAAAAAGATGTATGATCTTGAATCGTTAAAAATGAAGAATATGGCATAAAATAGAGCAGTATTTGAAGCTCCAAAAAAATTTGGAAGTCCTTCAAACATAGTAGTATTGGAAGCCCCAAAAGAATTTGGAAGGCCTTCAACAGTAAGATGTCCAATGAGATTAATACTGCTTGCATGCATTGGGTAGGAGGTGGGGGTTTGAGGGGAATTAAACACATATGCACATACCAATAATTCGTAGAATATATGCAATCAAACATCATGATATTGATGAGCGTGATAAAAGGAGGGATAATTTATCCCTCCTTTTGCTGCAAAACACACAATAAAAACAAAGGATATGAAAAAACCATGAACCAAGAATCCTAAAAGAAAAGACAGAAAAATTTTCTATAACATAGAAAGAGAGAGAGAAGGGAAAAGATATGAGAATCTGTTTAGCTTGCCCACTATCAGATGAGCCAATATATGAAACATTAATTTCAAAAACTTATGAGAAATTGAATCCTTTTAAATGCAAAGAAACAAAAAATGGATGGTTTGGCCCTACTCAGGGAGGGAATAGGAGAAAAGGGGAGATAGGGAGAAAAAAGATGACTTCACTATATTTTATAATTTGATTATATATAAGAAAGATTCATTAATACTTATCAAAATAAACATAAGGCACTGTCATATTTTGATCTATGTGTTTTGATCGCTGAAAGGAAGGTGTATGAACAACCATCTCTTCTTTCACATTAATGGGACAAATATATTTTGAAAGAAGAAATCAATCGTTGTTCAATCTGATTATTGTCGAAAGAAAAAATCAGATTTAAACAGGTTTTCAACAAAGAAAACAATAGGTGGGACTCTCATGGATCAAAACAGAGGAAAAAAATTACATCTTCCTTTCAGCACCCATTGATCTATCATGGATCAAAATAGAGAAAACAAAAAGGTGGAATACACGTCGGGCTCACAATTGAGAGGTGGAGGGGAGAGATTTCCATCACCTCTCACAACCTGTGGTCCCAGAGAAAGACAATGCATCACCTCATGAAATTACGCCACCTCCATCAACCCCGATTTCCATCACCGCTATCATCCACGGCCACCTCTAGCATCACCCCCTCCCTTACCCACCTCTCCTCTGGCTACCACATCTCTGCTTTCGAGTTAGGGAGTTGCAGGGGGGAGAGGAGGGTCACACGCCGGTGAGGTGGTTGTCGGGGCTGTCATGGTTGTCGGTAAATGAGATAGGGGCCATCGGAAGGGTTGGCGTTGTTGGGCTGCACCACCGTCGACTCGCACGCCGCAGGGAAGAGAGGGAGGCGACACGCTGCTGCTGCTGTAACAACTTTCGGCAAAGGCACCTATACATAGAATGTGGGCAAAGGTAGAATGAGCAAACAACTTCATGTTCCACAGAAAAGGGAAGGAGGAAGAGGGGTCTACCTATGCTATCACCAGACAAACTTCAAGTTGAGTCCAGAGAGAAATCAAAGAGGAGGGAAGGAGGAAAAGGGGTCTACCTGTTCCGGCAGCGATTCATCCTCCATGTCGATTCTTCCTCAGAGTGAAGATCTGAACTACTCCTCATCCTGATTCCTTCTTTGGGGTGGCGATTGAAGCCTCAATCTCCTCATCCTCGATTCACAGTTCGAAATCCTCTGCCTCCTTGTCTGCGATGACCTTGATCACCGAAGCAATCTGGTGTGATGTCATCGGAGAAGTGGATTTTTGCCGAAGAGATCAGATCCAGGCTGTGATCTTTTCGGGAGAGAGCAGTTCGGGGGTACCGCAGGTGGGATCAGGCGATTCACCTTTCGGGGCCGCCGGGAGGAAAGAAGGAGGGGGAGGAAGAGAGCAGCTCGGGGGTACCTCAGGCGGGATCAGGCAATTCACCTTTCGGGGCCACTGAGAGGGAAGAAGGAGGGGGAGGGGAGCAACGGCCTGGCGGAGAGGAAAGGGCAGGGGTCCGGGGGGCCGAGGGCCGTAGAAGAATAGAGAGAGAGAATCAGAGAGAGATCTCGAGCGGCCGGGGGGGCCCTTAACTGAGAGAGAGAGAGAGAGAGAGAGAGAGAGAGAGAGAAAGCGATGAGGGTGGTTGGGGGTGTAACTGATTGGGGGGAGGGGGGGTCTGCGCTTAACTGACGGAGAGAGAGAGAGTTGAGGGGGGAGCATAACTGATAGGGGGAGAGAGAAAGAATTGGGGATGACACCACTTGATCAATAAGACGGATGGCTGTGATCGTGGTATTCAAGATGCAGATAAAGAAATGCTTCAATTATGATCGTGCATAACTACCCAATGCATAGAGATCTTGGTCATCAAATTCTCTAAACGCCTCTTATGTTTGTATCGAACGGCTCTCTTTATCCATTCCTTGTGAAATATTATATATATATATATATATATATATATATATATATATATATATATATATATATATATATATATATATATATATATATATATATATATATATATATATATATATATATATATAGAGAGAGAGAGAGAGAGAGAGAGAGAGAGAGAGAGAGAGAGAGGAGTGTTACGTTGCACTGTGCGCTGCCCCGCCTAACAAATGCGCTGCGCGTTTCTGGTCGTCCGATCGCGCGGATCGGCTGAAACAGCGCTCAAATCCCCCGCTCAATCCCCCGGCCATCTGATCCTTTCGGTCAGCTGTCTAATCGCGTGCATGCACAGCCGCCCGCCCGTCTACAATTGGTCGTTCGATTCCCATCCGTTGGATAGATGGGAATCGAACGGACCGAAACAGTTTTCGCTGTTACTGTAGCGGCTACAGTAACAGCGACAATTGTTTTCGACCATTCGATTCCCATCGATCCAACGGATGGGAATCGAACGAACAGGGTGGCTGTGTGCTGTGCGTTAGATCGATTCCAATCGAACGGTGGAAAACAGTTTTCGCTGTTACTGTAGCCGCTACAGTAACAATGAAAACTGTTTCGGTCCGTTCGATTCCCATCGATCCAACGGATGGGAATCGAACGACCAATCGTAGACGGGTGGGCGGCTGTGCATGCACACGATCAGACGGCTGATCGAAAGGATCAGACGGCCGGGGGATTGAGCGGGGGATTTGAGCGCTGTTTCAACCGATCCGCGCAATCGGACGGCCAGAAACACGCAACGCATTTGTTAGGCGGGGCAGCGCACAGCGCAACGTAACACTCCTATATATATATATATATATATATATATATATATATATATATATATATATATATATATATATATATATATATATATATATATATATATATATATATATATATATATATATATATATATATATATATATATATATATATATATATATATATATATATATATATATATATATAGGGGAGGGATACTCTTACTTATGGTCTCTTACTCATATAGTTACCTATGATCCGAGCCGTCCATTAGATCCTGTTGTACGATTCGGATTAGATGGGGAGTTAAAGCAATGGTTTCCGCATTAAATGTCCGTATTTAAAACCCGTATTAAAAGCCCATATTTAATGCAGACACCATTCCTTTAACTCCTTATTTAATCCGAACCGTACGTCAAGATCTAATGGACGGCCCGGATCATAGGTAACTATATGAGTAAGAGGCCATGAGTAAGAGTATCCCTCCCCTATATATATATACTAGTAAGAAACCCGGGCAATGCCCAGATGAGCTTGATGCACAGCCATTTGGCACAGATGACATCACAACTGTTTGAAGAAGTATGAAATATAAAGTGAGTGTAATTCAATTGTTAGAAAGAGAGAGAGAGAGGGAGAGAGATTAACATCAAATGATAATTATCTGTCATTGAATGAGTGTTTTATTATCTTTATGGTAGGTTTTTAATAGGATTCAAAACTGAGCCGTATTCACACATGGAAGAATGATTATGGTTCTTTAAATGACGTCCACGTGTCACAATATAGGAGAGAGGCTTCCGTTTTAATATATATATATATATATATATATATATATATATATATATATATATATATATATATATATATATATATATATATATATATAGAATACGGGGTATGAGCTGACAACTTATTTGACAATTTGAGCTGTCAGTTTTTAACCATCCGATTCAAATCAACAGCCGTCCGTTATTTTTTTAAAATAAGTATCTGTAATACATTTGTAACCAACCCGTCCGAGACCTTATCCTCACCCCCCCTCTCTCTGTCTATCTCTCTCTCTTTCACTCTCGCGATGGCCCGACCCCGGCGACCCCCTCCAACTGCGATCCTCATCCCCTCCGGCAGCCACCCGACTCCGGCGACCTTCTGCGGCAGCCACTCCGACCCCGGCGGCCCCCTCCAGGCCCCCCCCAGGCCTCCGACGGCGGCGATCTCCTCTCCCGACGGTGGTCGATCGCAGCCCCCTTGCTCTCCCAACGGTGGTAGATCGCAGCCCCCTCCAGGCCCCCTCCGACCCCAGCAGCTGTCCCTCCGGCGCTGTCCCTCCAGCGCTGTCCCCTCCGACCCCGGCAGCTGTCCCTCCGACCCCGACACTGTCCCTCCGGTCGCCTCCGACCCCAGTCCCCTCCGGCGCTGTCCCTCCCGGGCTGCGGCCCGCCTCCGACCCCGGTTCCCTCTGGCGCTGCGCCCGCCTCCGACCCCGGCGGCGCGCCGTCCCTCGACCGGATCCGGTGCCGGTGCCGGAGGGGGCAGGGCCGCAGCCCGGGAGGGACAGCGCAAATGCCCAAATGGCCGGATCCGGTGCCGGTGCCGGTGCCGGAGGGGGCAGGGCTGCCGCTGCCGCTGCCGCGCGCGAGAGAGAGGAAGAGGGACAGTCGGGTTTCTTCACGAGAGAGAGAGAGAGAGAGCAGGGGTCAGATTGGGTGTTTTTAATTTTGTTTTAAACGGGTACGGTGGTTGATCAAGATCGGAGGGCTGTGAGCTGACAGCCCAAATGCCCAAATGGGCTGTCAGCTCATACCCCGTATTCTCTCTCTCTCTCTCTCTCTCTATATATATATATATATATGAGGAATGGGATGCTGCCTATCAAAGCAGCGTTTTTTGCTGCTTTGATACATTGTTTGACCATCCTAGAAGTTTTGAAATTTGATGAAATTTGGTGAGGGTGTTGTCTAGGATAAGATGATCATCCTCACAAATTTTCATCAAATTCCAAAACTTCTAAGAGGGTCAAATGGTCGAAGCAAAATCTGCAAAATTTGCAGTCATCGTTAAAATCTGCAGATTTTGCTTCGACCATTTGACCCTCTTAAAAGGTTTGGAATTTGATGAAAATTTGTGAGGATGACCATCTTACCCTAGACAACACCCTTACCAAATTTTATCAAATTCCAAAACTTCTAGGATGGTCAAACAATGTATCAAAGCAGCAAAAAACGCTGCTTTGATAGGCAGCATCCCATTCCTCTCTCTCTCTCTATATATATATATATATATATATATATATATATATATATATATATATATGTATGATCATCCTCACAAATTTTCATCAAATTCCAAAACTTCTAAGAGGGTCAAATGGTCGAAGCAAAATCTGCAAAATTTGCAGTCATCGTTAAAATCTGCAGATTTTGCTTCGACCATTTGACCCTCTTAAAAGGTTTGGAATTTGATGAAAATTTGTGAGGATGATCACCTTACCCTAGACAACACCCTTACCAAATTTTATCAAATTCCAAAACTTCTAGGATGGTCAAACAATGTATCAAAGCAGCAAAAAACGCTGCTTTGATAGGCAGCATCCCATTCCTCTCTCTCTCTCTCTCTCTCTCTCTCTCTCTCTCTCTCTCTCTCTATATATATATATATATATATATATATATATATATATATATATATATATATATATATATATATATATATATAAGTTTGGTTCTTGGATTGGATTTCGTCTGCTCGAGCCCCAATACGGAACCGACCCATATTTAGTCGGTCCGCTAAACTTAGAACCGAACCAACCCGTTTGGTCAAAATACCGGAACCAACTCGACCCATATAGGTCGGGTTGGTTCGGGTCTCGATTTTACCCGACCCAAGTTGCACCCCTAATCTCAACCTCTCAACACCCTCCTCCACGAAAACCCTCGACTAGGGTTTTCGCGGAATTTTTCCTCCTGGCAATGGAAGACCGGGAGATTGACGGAGAGAAGCCCTACCACGCCGAACAAGGTGGCGGTGACCTGGCCACGGAACTCCTCTCCCGGTTCCAGAATTCCGGTCGGGAGGACCACCAGCACCTCTGCGCCGCTGTCGGCGCAATGTCGCAGGCGCTCAAGGACCAAGGCATCCCCCTTACCCCCGTCGCCTACTTCGGCGCCGCCTGCTCCTCCATCGATCGTCTCTCTCGCGATCCCGCCTCAGGCTCGGATCCCGTCATCACCGCCCTGTTGTCATTCCTCTCCATAGTCCTTCCGAGGGTCTCTCCCACCGTTCTGAGGAGCAAGCTGGCGGAGGTTTCGGAGCCCTTGGTACGGATTTTGGGGTTTGCTACACTTCCGGTGGGCGGTGTGAAGGCCGGCTTGAAGTGTGCCTCGCATCTGCTTGTAGTTGGAGACAAGGCTAACGTTTCAAGCATATCCCCTCTCTATGGAGTTCTTCTCGGCTTTGTTACGGATCATCGGTCGAAGGTATCCTAAAAATTTTACTATTTGTTGACTTCAAATTGATAATAGTCTTGCTCAATTGCGTGTATTCTATGTTTAAAAACTGTAATTTTCCCCATTTGATTTATGGGCTGTGTAAATTATCTCCTTTCTTTTTATTTTTGAGATCAAAATTGTTAGATTTTCTCAGCTCTCGTAATGTTGGTTTGACCCATCAGAGGATAGTCGTCATGTTAATCCCGTTTGGACCTTTCTTACATAGGGCTGTGATTCATACATAGCCAAGGAGCAAAATCTCATGAAATCTCGCGAAATATTGAGATATAAATCAGTTTCCCTCCACCAAAATGATAAATATCACGGAATATATTGGCAAATATCGATAGATATAATGAAATATCTTGAACATTGCGGGGAATCCCTCAATGTCAAAATATCAATTGAAATCAATATTGTGATCCTTGTCTGTAGCTTTATCTAATTTGATTGAAAAATGCTTGTTTGTTTGTTATTGCTAATATATTTAAGAAACCTGAATAAGAGTCGGATGGAGTGCAGGTGCGAAAGCAGTCTCATTCATGTCTCCATGATGTCCTTCAAAGTTTCCAAGGATCGGCAGTTTTGGTGTCGGCAAGTGAAGGTATTACATCGCTTTTTGAACGATTCCTTCTACTTGCTGGCGGATCAAATTCCGCTGATTCGGCTTCAGTTGAAGGACCGAGGGGAGCTACCGAGGTGTTATATATTTTAAATGCTCTGAAGGACTGCTTTCCTCTCATGCCAATAAAGTTAACAAGCATCATTTTGAAGTACTGCAAATCTCTCTTGGATCTGCGACAATCAATTGTCACAAGGAGTATAATGGAGATTTTGCAGGCTCTTTGCTGTAGCCCAACCTTAGAAGTTGCTCCACAATTGTTGTTGGATCTATTGTGCTCATTAACATTATCTGTCACTGATAAGGAGAGATCAGCAGATGGGATGGCATCAATTGCACGGCTATTGCATGCTGGTACAAAAAAGGTCTATGATTTAAATATACAGATATGCCTTGTGAAGCTTCCCATTATATTCAGTTCCCTTGGAGGTTTGTTTAATCTCTCAATTATTCGTTATTTTATATTGTAGATCAGTGAGCTGAGTTTTGTTCCATTTTCTGTCAGACATTTTAGCCAGTGAGCACGAGGAAGCCATATTTGCTGCTACAGAGGCATTAAAAGGTTTACTGTGTTCGTGTATTGACGAGAGCTTAGTCAAGCACGGAGTTGAGCAGATCAATCAGAATCCACTGGGGGGGATAAGAAAGTCTGGACCCACAATCATCGAAAAAATATGTGCTACTATTGAAGGCTTCTTGGGTTATCGGTACAACTTAGTTTGGGATATGTCATTTCAGGTTCTCTCGACAGCATTTGATCAACTAGGTACACATTTAATTGGTGTAAAACCTGGCTGCTAAATTATTGATAGTTTAGAATTTGTTATGTTAATGCCATTAGACATTGATTAGTATAGAATCTGAAATTGTCTCTACCATTGGACATTGATTAGTAATTTTTCAAATTTACCTACATTGTAGTCTTGTAGAAACACCATAAGAACCTGTTCGCAACATATCAGAATTCCATACATGGAGTTCTCTTTAGGTCCTTACAATCATTTGGTTTTAGGTTCAGAATCATTCAGGAAATCAGTCCCAACATGTACTCAGAACTACAAGGACATGAAACCATGACAAAGATAAAACATGCTAAACATGCTGGAATGTGTTGATCTAACAGTGACATAATACAAAATTACAAATTCATACAAATCTGTGTATAGAAATAAGCTAACCAGCATAAGAAATAAGAAGAAAGAAGATAATAGTGGCACCAAGATGACTCTGGCTGTGTTTGGGTTAGCCTTCTCCCATTTAGGATGGCTCATAGCCCCCCCCCCCCCCCCCGGTCAGCTGAGGAGAAACCTTTCGCATTGTCCGTTCTGAAAAGCGGAGGTGTAGGTGAAAAACACCACCGGCTCACTGCTGATTAGCCAGGGTGCTAACCGTTGTACCAATTATGTTAGATAAAACCCAAACCCATATTGTCCCAATTATATTTTGACGGGATGAATCAAAGAGCGTTAGATTGGGTTTGAACCAAAAGAGAAATACAAACCATAGTATGTTCTATACATTTTATTAAACAATATATTCATGGAAGGAAATTTTTTGGCTATGGCAAGGGCAACTAATGTTGATGTATATGCTAATTGATACATGGATATGTAATCGGGTCGGGTTCTGTGTGGGGTAGGTTAAACCCGACCCATCCCAAACCCGATCGAGTTTTTTCAAACAATCCCAAACCCGCCCAAACCCATTTAATTCCATCCCAAACCCGTCCCAATAGGATCGGGTCGAGTAGCCTGCTAAACCTGTTTAATTGCCATCATTAGTGGGAAGAGCATTAAAAAATGCATTTATCTAGTGAAGTAAATGTTGAACCCCATTAGTAAGTAGACCAACAATCGGTCTATCCTTTTTCGAGACGATTCACTCCTATTGCCTTACACATGCGTGCCATGAAATGTGTAATACTATATTTTGGTATGGTATTTTATAGTTTCAAATTTTCTAAGTGTCTAAAGTTGACCAAGTTGACCATTTTAACTTTACAAATTTGTCACTGAGCTGATCATTAATGGATCAGGTGTTAAACAACTGCTTTTTATGTAATGTTGGGCTAAGCTCACCATGATCACTTAATTGACAGAACACACAAGTAAACCCCATGAGCCAAACGGTGTTTAGAATATCTTAGTTCATAAAACTTGTTTTCGTAAATTCCATCCAAGCAAAATTCAGACAAAAGTGACATTTAATAAAACTACCTCTAAACTTTTTTTTGCAAAAGTAAGTTTTGCGACAATTGTTTCACAGAGCTTGGCAACCAAACATGGCCTACAAGAAGGGTATTACAGGTGTTGTGTGACCACCTCACACTTGAAGTTAGTTTTATAATCTCTTTTCCATTGCCAATAAGAGGGCGACAATCAGTGAAGATTGCTATGCGGTTAGGCATATTAAGTGATTTTGGTCTGTGTTTCTTAGGAGAAACCTAATAGAATCAGAGTTATATTGTGGAAAATGCTTGTACCATTTCTCACTTCCTCAAAAGCTGGAGTTGAGCCATGGAACAATATGAACTTCCTCACTAAGCCCTTCCAATCTTGATAATGGGTGGTTTGTTGGTTCCTTTGGTTGCAAAAAAACCTATTAGGAACCCAGAGAGTGATGTTTGCTAGTTGATACTTTTGGGGAAGCCGTCATCTGTGACATTCATCTATAGTCTGGAGAGAAATTATTAACTATTTATCATAAATGTATGTTCTAGTGGGTGTCAAGGAGGGTTGGGGATTACTTTGATAATTCTTGGTGATCCTGTCACTTTGGTAATGGCATGTTGTATGATTCAATAGTGTAAGAAGATGTGGAAATTTAATCTTCAGTTTGATTGGAAGGTTTGAGGGAGACAAATTGTTAGACTCTTGATGAAAAAAGCGACAGTCATTTTGGATTAACATGGTTGATTGTTTTTTGGCACAGATACCAGTTAGATGCTTGATTTTGACATATTGGTGGGGCATGCCTTGGTCTCTTTGCTTCTACTTCACTATTACTTGGTTGAGAATGTATTTTGTAAATTCTTTATCTTATAAATAGGGATGTGTTATTTCGACCCTTTGATATAAAATAAATTTAAAAGTAAGTTTCTGACCCTTTTTCTAAGTTAACAAGCATTCTGCCCATGTTCTTTTCAGTCCACATAGAGATGTCTTGTTGCAAATAAATCAATATATTCCTATTCCTTGCGTAATGTATGCATATGTGTTTTTGTAAGATATATGACAAGTTAATATATAGTTTTTATATTTGTTGGAGAGTTTTGATAGAGCCTGTTTTATATGTTGTGTCACTACTTTGTAATATATGCTTCTTTCGGGAATAATACAGGGAATCATTCATCGTATCTGATGGCTGGGACAATTAGGAGCCTTGCAGATATGCAAAAATTATCAGATGAGGACTTTCCTTACAGAAAGCAGGTAGATCTATGTATCCACCACCACCACATTTATTTTAGAATCAACTGATAGCGTTATACACCTTGTTATCAAGTTTTTTTTTATTGATTTTAGACTTGCTGTAACACTTCACCTTCAAAGTTGCTAATATCTTTTTTGGAGATGTTTGGATGCAGGCATGCTGTATGAGGATAGCATGCCTTGCCCTGGTTAGATTGAGTCCAATTTTATCTTTTATTTGATTCCTTGTTGTGAATTTGTCTTAGCTGAGTTGTATTCTTTCATTTGAAGATTCAGGAATTTTAAGTGCTAAAATTGGGGTGCGTAGAGTTAGTGGTAAGGATTAAATTCCATTGATCAATTCATGTTGGGATTAAAAAAAGGGTTAGTTTAATGGTTAGGTTCGAGGCCTAACCTTAGGTTAATGTACGTGGGACTTCTGATCAAGTCTCAACTTAAACTAAGTTGCCACCTCAGTAGGGGTACCTTAGGAGTAAAAAAAAAAAGAAAGGATGAGATCCGATACTAGAAATCCTGGCCCCACTTTTGTTGATGAGGACTTTCGGACATAAGAGGGGTGTCGGTTTCCTTCTCTCCACTGACCTTTCGTGTTCATTTCTCTTTCTATCATAGCTGTACATCAATAAACAAGGCCTCTTTTTTCTTATTAGTCAAGTTAGGTCTTTGTTTCATAAAAGGCAAGATCTATGCATTGTATGAAATATTAACAGTTTTCAAGATTGGTTGAATGAAAAGTTGATGAGTTGGTGGCGATTTCCTACTTATGCAAGTTTATAGATCTTTTAGATACTCGTCGTTTGGTAACACTTATGACTCCTAGGTGCTTACCAACTGTTGGTTCACTTAATAGTGTGGCAAATAGTTAAGGATTCTCTATTCCGATGGCTGGTTATTAGGAGCTCCAGCAACGAAGAGCAATCACCATCCGTCACATTAGAGTACAATTATATTCGTTATCATGTCCGCCTTCAGCTTCTTATGTGCCTTCATCTTGAGTTTAATTTTTTTGGGTCTATCAGCTTCCACCGCGCCTTTCTCTCGAGTCTAAACTTTTCAGGATAAAGCTTCTTCGGTTTTGCCACTTTTGCCTGTCTTGCTTTAAGGCTGCCTTTTTCCAATCCGATTGTTGAGGAGACCCGTCTTCAGACGCATCATGCTCATGTTTCCTCCTCGTGCGCCATTGTGTGTTTACTGTAAATGCTCAGGCCATATGAAGAAATGCCATTAGTTTTTAAATTAGGTTCATGCTGAGATCCATTTTAAGTCTTACTTTTTGTTCATATATGATGGAAACATATTCTAAATCCGGAAAATAAAAATCTTGGAATGGATTGAATTCATGACCATAAAGGAGAACACTAAGGCAAAAGCTGATTGTCCTATGTACTATTAGGAGAAAAGTTATAATCCATTTCCCATTGTTCTAATTCTTCTTGATTCATTAGTCATTATGTGTCTGATAAAATATTTCACTCATCAAAACTGGAAAACTGACTTGTTACTGTCACATGTGATTTGTTAACATGCAGCTTCATGAATGTGTTGGGTCCGCTCTTGGTGCATTGGGGCCGAAGATATTTTTAAACATTCTGCCATTGAATTTGGACGTTGAAGACATGTCTGATGCTAATGTTTGGCTGCTTCCTATTCTGAAGCAATACATAGTTGGTGCCCATTTAAGCTATTTCTCTCAATACATTTTGGATAAGATTAAATTTATACAGCAGAAATCCAACAAGGTACTGACCTTCTGATGTATAATCTGAACCCTTCTTTTGCTGTGCCATGCGTGATTGTGAGTATACTTTCTGTTGCAGCTTGAAAGAGAGGGACGGATTTTCTCAGCTAGGAGTGCAGATGGTCTTGTACATGCACTATGGTCATTGTTGCCTGCCTTTTGCAACTATCCTGTCGACACTTCTAGGAGCTTCAAATTTCTTCAGAAAATATTATCTAATACACTCCGTCAAGAGCCTGATTTGCGTGGAATAATATGTACTAGCCTGCAGGTGCATTTCTTATTACTTGAGTTGGTCTGAATTCTTGTTCTTTTGCATGTACTATTGACTGTCTATCTTATTGTTTCTTTCGATGTTACATTGCCATGTAGATTCTGATTCGACAGAACACTGAAATACTTTCCGAGAAACACTTCATGCCTGATGCTGAGATAAGCAAACCTGAAAGGAAAGCAAAGGACAAGTATACACCACAGGTTGCTGAAGAAAATTTGTTGGCCATTCGTACAGGGTCTTCCGAATTTTTTTCAGTTTTATCTGAAATCTTCTTGACTTACTCAAATGACAGCAGGGGATGTTTGCAGGTATATGAAGTTTTGTTTTTCCTATTGATGAATGCATGCTGAATGCAGTTCAGGGCCTTGTCTTTGTAAACGGTTTTGAATATATGGTTTGCCTATGCTTATGTTGATGGCATTTTCAGGCTTGCATTGGCTTTTTTGTTATTTAAAATCTTTTTGTTCTCTTGGGCAATCTGAACATTGAAATTTCGCATGGTAATTGGCCTTACATAAGTATATATTTCATTATTCTCATCTTTTCCTTGCAGGATTTGGTAGGCATTTTTTTATTCTTTTCTACAAGGAATTTATGAATTCTTTGATTAAAATTATTAATTGAATGCTATAGAGACTTTATATATTACATAGTTACCATATTTTTGTCCATTCTTCCTATGTGAAACATTTTACTTTTTGGAAGTTGAAAAGGTTTCCATAAATTCATTAGAAATATAACTGCTTTGCTGCTATTCATGCACTTGTAGTCATCCATATGGTATTTTGTTGAGATCCATCTGTTTCGCTTGTTTATGTTTGAAGTGATGAATAATATGCTTTTCTTGTTTTCCAGTCCACAATAAGCGAGTTTGCTTCCATTTCGGACAAGAAGGTAGTCAAGAAATTTTTCATGGCTACCATGCACAAACTCTTGAAGGTGACTCAGGAAACCATTGAAGCAAAGCAATCTAACAATTCTAGTTCCATGCAAATTGACAGTTCTTCCAGTGAAGCTTCACTTTCACAGGCTAGGTGACTCATTATATTCTTATTGTAATTAATTGCAGAAGATTGCGTCAAACAATTTTCCACTTAGTTTTTGGAAGCATACCCATAAATTGAGATTGAATTTGTGGAATGTTTGAACAGTATCCTTCATCTAATTGCAGGGCACTCTTATTGGACTTGGCAGTTACACTTCTTCCGGGTCTCGGTAAAGAAGAGTGTGACTTGTTGTTCGAGGCTATTAAGCCTGCATTTCAGGTGCATTAATGGGTTCGATAGTCTGTTTGGTACAATTTGTGCTTTTAGTTATTTTGTTCCTTAGACATTAACATCTTGAGATATATTTCATTCCAGGATGAAGAAGGCAAAATCCAGAAAAAAGCCTATAAAGTCCTTTCAATTATTCTTAAGGTATGATGACTTTGTGCTTGTCCAAAATTATAATTTTTCTGCAGGATTTGGGAAGACGGTTTATTTCTTTCCGTCTATAATCGATAAAAAGTTGTATAATGACTGAATGTCGTGTTTTTGCAAATCAGGAACGTGATGAATTTCTTTCAAGCAAACTGAATAATCTACTTGAATTGATGATAGCAGCACTTCCTTCTCTCCATTTTTCAGCTAAACGCCATAGACTTGACAGTTTATATTTTTTAATCGTCTACATTTCTAAGGTTGGTGAGGACTCAAACTTTGAATTATGTTAAGTTACCATGCAATGAACAAAACGAGCATGCTGATTACTGATGGTTCCAACTAAAACGATATCTTCTCAGACCCGAAAGTATTTTTTTACAGGATTCATCGGAGCAACGGAAAAGGGACATTATTGCCGCCTTCCTCACAGAAATAATACTTGCTTTGAAAGAGGTAGTTCATGAAATGACCTTTTGTAGCTTTTAAGTTCTACAAAAGGTAGTTCATCTCCCGGTACTTCAGTTCTTTTTGGTTCGTCTTTGGTTGGTGCTACCTGGATGCTTTTAAGTGCTTTACTTTGTTAGGTATCATTTTCTGTCTGGTGGATTGTTTTTGGACAATGACCTTTTGTAGCTGCTTAACTGTCTATTGCTGGTTTTTGTTTATCTTTGGTGGCTGTGTGCTGTTTTTGCTATGTGAGGGCCTATTTTATTGCTGTTTGTAGTCTTCTTGATGCTGTAAACCTGATCATTGGTTATTTTTTGGCTGGCTATTTTTCTTCATCATGATGCGAAGATAAAACTTAAATCGAGAGTGTCCATTGCATCTTTCTGAACTGATTCACAACTTTCATGACTGTGGAGTGATTAAAATATAAAAAATGATTTGATGGAGCTCTGAGCTAGTAGAAATGAAAGCTTAGTTTAGCCATATATTTTGTTTGTGCAAACTTATGCTTAGCTATGGCCCTAGTAGAGAATAGATTCAATTGAATTCATTTCGGCTGCAGTTATTACAAGTCTTAAACTTCTGGATTTTTTTTTCTTTGGAATTTTATCTACTAGGCTATGCTTTTATTTCCTTCCTAAGTCGGCATCATTTTGTTCCAATTTATGCACTTATAGATATGTCCATTATCCCTTCTTGATGATACTCAGCTTTTCTCCCACATTCATGCAAATTTGATCGGCTGGATACTCACTGTATTGTGAATTCATCTTGCAGGTTAATAAGAAAGCAAGAAATAGAGCTTTTGATTTACTTGTTGAAATCGGCCATGCATGTGGAGATGAAGAGCAGGGGGGGACAAAAGAAAACCTGCTACAGTTTTTTAACATGGTACTAATAAAGAGATGCTTCCAACATATCTTAGCTTTTCAGTTATTTTTTTCATGTTTGAGTTGTACACGGGATATATAAGAGCAGTTTATGTAGTCGTGTAAATTTTTACAGTATTATATGTGATGAAGTTCTTCTGATCTATCTTCATGGACTCAGATTGCTCAACACTTGGCTGGTGAAACACCACACATGATCAGTGCAGCCGTCAAAGGGCTAGCTCGCCTGGCATATGAGTTCTCGGATCTCATTGGTGCAGCATACAACTTGCTCCCATCTCCATTTCTCCTCCTGCAAAGGAAAAATCGTGAAATTGTCAAGGTACCTTTTGCTACATGATATGTTAGTAGTAGATAGTATTCTTTGGAAAAATTTGAGAGTTTCCTAATGGTTCATCTTTCTTCCAGATCCAGACTAAATCCTTTTCTTTCGATTGGCTGAAACTAGGTTTGATATTTGCTGCAGGCTAATCTAGGTCTTATGAAAGTATTGGTGGCCAAATCCAAAGCTGATGGATTGCAAGTGCATTTGAGGGGGATGGTTGAAGGGTTGCTGAAGTGGCAAGATGACACCAAGAACCATTTTAAAGCCAAGGTTTTTTTCCCCTCTACTTGCATCTCTTTTTAAATCATCTTAAAACCAGTTTTGTTAATGATGGCCAATATTATGAAAAAATTTGTCCTTCGCTAGAACTACCCTTCAATGCCCATGCATTTCAGTGGTACATCCTCTGGCTTCATATGATAATAACACTAGAAACTCATACGGAATAAAAGATAGATCCTATCTAGAAGTTTTTGCAAGTCAATCATGTACATGGTTCAAAATTTTTCAAAATTTCTCGAAATATTTTCATTTTTACGACCCTCGAAACGAAATATGGGGGACATACATATTCCAAAATTTATCAAAATTTCAAAATTTCTCTAAATTTTGAACCTTAACTCCTAAACCTTAAACTTTAAACCCTCTGAGCAGATCATTCGACTTCTCCGGTGTGATTTTTTTCAAAATTTTGTTTTGGGGTGTGCGATCTACCATCCAACACCAACCTGGAGAGATCAATTGAATGAAAAACGCATTCAAACATTTGTTCAATTAGATTGGAGGGTACTTTTCTGAAAGTTTCAAATACAGTAAATCTTAGATTCCTTTTAATTAATTCATTTTAAATTATTTAATTAATATGATGGTATAAGAACATCAAATCTATCAAGGTTCAAGATTTGAATCTTGATGTGTTGTAGATCTTAGACTGCTATGTATGTGCATAATATGCTTAAAAATACATACTACATGGACCTCCTAACCCATTTATAGTGTAGAAATATGATTTAAGTATTCCACAATATGTATCTATACTTGATTTATGATTGTTAATAATTTCTTTAAAAGATTCAATCATCTTAATGATATTTATATAATATTTATAAAATTGTAATATTTCCATACTATTAAAATATTTTCACGCAATATTTCCATATCCCGCAGAATGAAAATATTGGTCGAAATCAAAATTTCGAACCTTGATCATGTATGATGAAATCATCAAGGACAAACTTTTCTAACTCTTTCAGTAACTCAATAGAAACTCAGGAAACAAAGAGAAGATGTATGCGAATGAGATATGGTCCTTTCGAGCAATTAAGGATGTGTTTGGCATCATTCCAGAACAGTCCGTTTCTATTCCCAGTTCCATATTTTAAAACTAACAGATAGTATTTGTTCCGGTGGAATGAAGGACTTGGGAACGATAATATATCACTTTGTTAGTTTCTATGCTAATGGGAATGTTGAACCATCGAATTACATTAGAAATAGTAATTGACAGGAATACCCTCTTCTGGACGAGGATTAAGCAGAACATGCCAAACACCCCCAAACCATACAAAAATTGACAATTTCTTTGTTCACAGATACCTATATGTTTCATCTCTAACTGATTCAAATCGAATTTTTCTGGGGAATTGGTATAAATGACGAGTTAATCACGGCTCACTTAATATACGATCTTTGTTTTTTTTTCGAAGGTAAACTTAATATAGGATCTTCATATTATGCAGCATGGAAAACCTCCTTTACTGTTTTCTCACTTTGCTGTATATGCTAATGCTTTCTATTCCTTGCATATTCCGTTTATTGTCCCTTATGATATTTAATTGCCTTTGATAGGAAAAGTATGAACACAGCTCTTTGTGCTAGTAATACCTCCTCCTTTTTGATACTCTCAGGTTAAGTTACTTCTTGAAATGCTTGTGAGGAAATGCGGTTTAGATGCGGTTAAAGCAGTGATGCCTGAAGAACATATGAAACTACTAACAAACATTAGGAAGGTCGATTTTCTTCTTATTTATATGATGGTTCTGTTATTTTCAATTTTCAAAGAGTTTTAGTATTGATTGCACTATAAGTGGCAGATAAAGGAGCGGAAAGAACGAAAAGCGAAATCTGAGGAGGATGTGGAATCGCTTCACTCGAGATCAAGTGTATCCAGGTAACATGACTCATGTTGGTTCTTAATTGCAGATGTATTCTGGAAGAGAGATTCTTGTGCAAATACACCATCTTTTCATGATTTATTTGTTTTGTAAAGGGATTAGTGATTCTTTTACTTAACATGACCAAAATTCAGATTTTTTATGCATATTAATTTTTTAATGGATGAGGTAGCTTCAGAGGCTAACAAAGACCACATGAACGGTATGAGAAGGCCTTTCCTTGCCAAATAAGCTGATATATTGTTTAAAAATAATATTATGAATATTGGCTGAGTCTGAAACAAAATCAATTTTTTTGGAACTAAAATCATCTTCACAATTCCTTTATGAGAAATGATCTGATTGAAATCAAGCCATAAAATGTAAAAGGAAGTTTCTTAAATTTTTGATTTTTTGTACTACAGTTAGGATTCTTAATTCGTATTTGATCATTTGTTCAAAAGGGATTCCTACTTACAATGGGATTATCACAACCAGAACCATCGAGCCTTGTCCCATATATTTGGGGTCGGCTTTATGAATCCTTCTTAGCTGTTCATTCTTGAGTCAAGTTAGGATTCATTTCATTGTTTGAGTTGTTTTTTCTACGACCGACTTTCAATCTAGCATCAACCGTCAATCTTTTTCATCTGGGCTTGGAGCCGACATTGGTGCTTTTCTTGGTTAGCGTAGTATTTCTCCAAATAGAATTCCTACTTAAAATAAGATTATTTCATGAGTTAGGATTCGTACTCTACCTAAAATTTTGATGAATTAGGATTTCTACTTAGAATAGGATTCCTAATTCTCTCATCAATGACTTCTTACCTGATGAATTTGAGTTCACTAAACGTCTTTTTTTTGGTTTTTTTGGTTTCTTAGTTTTGTTGTAATATTTGGCTATTTTCTTGTCATATTTTAAATTGAGTCTAGGAGTCTTATTCTAGAAGTGAAGTGTTTAAAAGAGTGCTTGTTTTAGTTGTATCTTGGATTAAGGAGTACTATTACTTATTGCCGTTGGGTACTGCACTTATCAGCTAGGTAGTATTAGTTAAAGTCGGTGAGATTCTTCTATTATAAATAGGTCCTATGACCATTATATTTGACCAATAAAATATTTGGAGCTCAAATCTATTTTGCTGCATTCCTTTACTGCAAATACATTCGTGAGATGCCTTAGTTCAGTGTTTTGTTATATTTAAAACATTTAAGGTGCGATGTCGAAATGTCCACTATTCTCTAGTACTTAATTTTGTTTTTATAGGCTGTTTTCTAGATTTCTGTCTATATTTTCAACTCTGCACTTATATTAAGTCTGCTTATAGATCTAATCATCCATAATTACTGATCCACTAACAATCCCCACGACCACCTACGCAAACCCAGAATGTCTGCTACAGATTTAAGTTGCATACTTTCGGAGTTGCTTCATGATTCCTTGTCAAATAACAGCCTAACAGGACCCTTTAGATCCTTATCCCTCTTGGTAATAGGCTTCCCCAGGCTACTTCTATTTCATCGTTATCCCTCTGATATTACTTCCCTAATTTGAAAAAGTCCTAGATCACACCCTAATCGTAAATCCACCAAAGTCCTTTCCCTTTCTATTCCAATTTGGTATGCGTGCTCATCTCTTTGAATCTTTCTGCATCAGTTCGATACCAGACCATTCTCCATTAAGTTCTTTTGCATCAATTTGGTATCAGGGCTTTCGATGACTGTGTATATTCTACAATAGTTTCCCATCCCACACAGAGAAAGTTGGTTACAAGTTTATTGATCTAGATGATTGGATGACTGCTTTTGAAACCCAAAGAAATCAAATTTGCTGTGTTACCCTGTAATCAAGCAGTTAACAAGCATATGAGGCAACCTATAATTGTTTATCTGGATGTATTAAATGATTCTCATATTATAATTTGTCTGCATGCAATAGCAAAGTTGATCATCGTCCGTAATTTTCCAAAAGATTTTATAGCACAACATGTGGTTGAAGGATTTATTTTATATTGAATCACTTCCACATTCATATAAGTTTGGATTGAAGGAATTGATTGTACCCATTGCAAAGCATTTTTGGAATAGTTTTAAAGTTGGCATTAGTGAGGAGTTCGTCTAGCGTGAGAATATCCATGGAAGACATTCATATGCTATTCGGGTGATAGTGGTTGTATGGCATATATTGATATGCTAAACATTGACAATTTTGTGTTCGAGGGTCAAACGTTGCGTGTGACGCGTATAACCTCGAAAAGGGACCTGAGTAGAAAATTAAACAAGTGTAGTTTCTTCATTCTTACGTCCTACGTGCTCGACCAAACTGATCTCAACCAAACACCTGAGATTTGTAAATCCCTCTATCTCCCCCATCCTCAGCGTGAAAGCATGTATCTCTATATACGAAACCGGTTGTGGGAAGATGGTGAGAGCAATACCTGCATTGATGACACTTGAGGTTTTGTGGAAAGAACACGAGAATGGACCCATTTGCCCCTGGAGAAACCATGTTCATTTGATGGCCTTAGCTTTCTATTATTGGTGGTGGTGTCTCAAATCGTCTGGGACATGATGTGGGCATGAAATCTAGTTATGAGATGATTTGCTTTGATGTGTTAATGTTTTGCATGAGGTCCCAACTCCCAAGATGTTATCTACTTATATGCAATTGTGCATCCCATAAAGTACTGTGATTTAATCCTTTCTCAAGAAAAAAAATATTATCAGATAATTATAATTAAGTTGCATTTCTAGATGGGATAAAGCTGACAATTAAGGTTGTGATGCCTTACAATTTGTTTTAAACAGCTTGAAAATTTTAGAAAATCCAAATAATCTTAAGACGTGGTACATTAATACTTCATTAGATATTATATCCTGTGTCATGCATTTGAAACTGCCTTCGATTTGGTCTGAACAGCCATAGTTTTATCCAAGCATTATATTGATTTTGTCCATCGATGTGGTCTTCATAGCCATAATTTGATGAACACATGTTATGTGACAAACTATTTGGTCTCATGGAACTTTATGTTAATTTTGTCCATGAATCTTCAGGCAAAGTAAATGGAATCATACTCGAATTTTTTCTGATTTCGGAGATGAGGACGGGGATGATGATAGCGATGCAGAACGGATGGCAGCCAACATTAAATCTGGACGGCGAACGAAGGTTTCCTCTCTACCTGGCTCAAAGGCTTCTTCGTTAAGGTAATTTGAAATTTGTAGCTTCATCGAAGAAAGCAAACTAAAAGTGTACAATTGAGTATTGAGATTTTTGTACTGTGCATACTTTTTAACAATCTTCGGCTCCACCATCATGCCACTTGGTAGTGATAGAGAAGAGCACTTGAAACAAACGTTTATTGTTATCGAGCATACTCTTTTTAAGTGTTTTAACTTTAAATCCGTATTTTCACAGGTCCATTCGAATGCGTCAAGCATCAAAGAGCTTGCTGGAAGATTCGCTTGACCAGCTGGAAGATGACCCACTCGACTTGCTCGACCGAGGGAAGACTAGATCGTCGCTCCAATCATCAGCACGGCTCAAAAGAAAGTCGGAATCTTATGACGAGCCAGAGATTGATCCCGAGGGACGTCTTGTTGTACGTGAGGGCAGGAACAAACCGAAGAAGGATAAGAACGTCCCTTCAGACCGTGACACGGATGTGAGAAGCCAAATGGGCAGCCGATCCGCAGCGCAGTCCTCGACTAGGTCACAGAAGCGTCGGAAGACAGCAGACTCCGCTTGGGCTTACACGGGCAGCGAGTACACCAGTAAGAAGGCCGGTGGTGACTTGAAGAAGAAGGATAAGCTAGACCCTTATGCATACTGGCCGCTCGACCGGAAGCTGCTGAACCGAAGGGCCGAGCACAAGGCTGCAGCACGCAAAGGCATGGCGACCGTTCTGAAGTTTACAAAGAGATTCGAAGGGAAGAGTGCGTCTGGTGCCCTCTCTCTCAAAGGGATGAAGTTGAAGAAGCCACAAAGGAAGGGAGGCAAGAAGAGTAGGTGAGATGATGTGGATGCTCGCGATGGCGAGCGAATCGGTGCTGATGTCGGGCCAATCTAAGCATGGTCACCTTGTTTTTTGATCAATGGAGCATGGCGCTTAGCTTCTCATCCGTTGTCATGTATTGATTCAATCTTGTTATTGCAAGAGAGCTGCTCATAGATATTAGTGTGATGACATTAAAAGTTTTGCAGATCAGTTGGTTAAATTATTATTGTTATTCTTTTATGTTTGGTAACCTGTAACCTTTTAACCTTTTTAATGTTTATCTTTATAAAGTTTTGCAGCATTTTCTCTGAGTTCAGTGTTTGAATCTTGTCCAGTAGGTAGAGTTGGGTGTTCCAGTAAAGTGTGAAAGAATTGGTTGAGATTTTCAGAAAAATTTCTGTTGGAGTGGAAAATTGGTTCTTTTTGTGCCAATTAAAGTATGGAAAATGATGCATGGTTGAGACAACAATATCAAATAATGTCATTAATCAGAAATGTATTTAAACAATTTTTAAATACAAAATAATATATGGATAATTTGATTGCCTAAGTTGAAAAACCCTTCGGCCAATTAAGGGGATAACTTCTGGAGGGGAATACTAAAGGTTAGAGACTTCTACCAAGGAGGCGACCACCCTTTCGTTAGGCAACGGTAAAAATATCAGATTTTGGAAGGATGCCTGGTTTGGGAATGTGCTGTTAGAGCAACTTTTTTCCTCTCTCTACTCCTTGGCCATGAATAAAGGCGCTTCAGTCCGTTCTCAAGCATGTAGAAGACATGGGTCCACAGTCTGGAACTTAAAGCTTTGCGCTCCGCTGGACCAGGAGAGTCAGCGGGAACTGCAGGATCTTAATATTATTCTGGCAGCGGCAACCTTCAAACCTACTCGTAATGAAGTTTGATGGAACTGCACTTCTTCAGGGGTCTTCTCCGTCAGATCGTTCTACGAGCATCTGCTACCTCGACTGCAAAGGCATCAGCCGTTGAAGACAATATGGAAGACAAAGGCCCCTTCAAAAATTCAGATTTTCTCACTGCTAGCTTCGAGGAACAAGATTCTTACTAAGGCTAATCTATTAAAGTGGAATCACCCTCAAACTACGGACGCATTTTGTACTTTTTGCAATACGGAAGAGGAAACGACGTTACACCTGCTACTCGGTTGCCCCTTTGTTAGGCAAATATGGGATCATTTTGAAGGTAAGGGCAATATCTCTTCTCACCCTCGGACATTTTGAGGCCTTTGGAGTTCATGGAGACGAAGGAGAATTCCATAGGGCATAGGAAGCCTTGGGATCTGCTGGTAATGGCTATCATTTGGGTCCTCTGGTTTGAGCGAAATAACCGAATTTTCAATGGCAAAGCTTCAGGGTCAGAGCAGCTTCGTCATTTGGTATCCTCCTTTTTCAAAACATGGATAATCCCTTGGTACGATAAATCAGAGGTGGAGGCCCTATATTTTTGTAACGATATTTTGAATTAGACTATTAATAAATTCTGATCGGGGTTTGCCAAACCCTCCCTCCCTTAGGAGGGGTTCTAAAAAAAAAATAAAAATTAAGGGGATAATCAATTTTTCCCCTTCATAGATTCCGATAAGTGACTGCACAAGTAAGGAAAGTTGGCACTTCTGATTTTTTTGGGGGGGACCTTAGCCAAAAGTTCATTTAAGAAAATCCTTTTTTCTGGCGAGACTTCAGCCAAAAGACATACAGCATTTTGGTTTTGCATCAAGTCCCTTTCCGAAATACCATATTACAGTTAGTCCCCCAACCACTTTTTTGACTTTTCAAACCCTTCAAATGTCAAAAATACCCCTATATATCACTCTAAGAAAGTATATAGAGTTCGGATGTATCGACACAAATAACTGTAGCAAATAGTAACATTATGCACAAATTATTACTGCTAGTTTTTTTTCCCCAAACGATATTCCTCCCAATTTTTTTTTCTACAGTGATTGCATTGTAGCAAGAGTGACTATTGCTTCAGTAATTTGTGTCCATATATCCGGATTTTTACACTTTCTTGTACAGTCGAGTGTAGGGTAAAATAGGTACATTAAAAACATTTGTTGTGGAGAGATCTTAGCCACAACAGAAATGCTATCTATTTTTTAGCTACAATTGTACCTGCTGCAAGGATCTTAGCCATGTTACCACTACCATCTTTTTTTATTTTTATTTTTATTGAGATCGGTGGGTGTCTCACTTAGGGCTGGCAATTTCGGACCCGACACGGCAGACCCAACACGAAGTTAGCGGGTCTGGGTCAGGGCTAAACGGATTCGGGTCGTAAATGGGTTGACACAATAGACCCGTTTAATAAACGGGTCGGGTCCGGGTTTAGGGTCTGGACACGGTAGACCCGAGAAGACCGGTTTAAAATCCAATGGGTCGTGTCGGGTCGGGTCTACCCGCAATCCGATACTGTAATATAAGTATCAGTGGGTTTATTGGGTTAGGTCCGGTCGAGTCGGATTGGGTCGGATCGGGTCAGCTGAATAAACCCATGTGGTAAACGGGTCTACCCGTTTATAAACGGGTCAGGTACGGGTTTAGGATCTAGACACGATTAGTTAAACGGGTCAGGTCCGGGTCTAGAGGTTTTGGACACAATCCGAAACTAGACATGACACGAACCCGACCCGACACGACCCATTGCCACCCCTAGTCTCACTTTAGGATCGCACTAATCCCTCCTTGCACTCCAACATAAATCGAGGGGGGGGGGGGGGGGGGGGGGAGAACGCAAGACCTCCTCACCCAAGCATCAGTTACATGCCTAATCTCCTATCTCCTGGTGGGTAAAGACAATTTTTTTTTTTACTAGAGTTAGGTAAAGACTATGATTTTAGGTTAACACTATAGTGGTTAACTAGTCCAATCTACTAAATGAAAGGAAACTAAAAATTTCTTGATGTACAAGAAAAGGGATTTTTTTCTAAATAATATTTTAAAATAAAATATTTAAGCAAGTAATAGCAGGTAGAAAGTATTAATCGTACTAGCGCTCTGATCGCCACGTGGTAGATTAGTGCAGTAAAGCGAGCTTCGATATTTTTTTTTTTCCGAGTCAAGATACAACCAGGTATCTGGGTTATCAGATTTAAATCCGGTATTCTGGACACCGATTTTAAACGGAGCCCCCTTATATAACATTCTCACATTTAGCCGTTTTCTCGTTGGACTTCGGGTAAACCCGGTATCCATAATACCGGGTTTAAATCCGATAACCCAGATATCGGGTTTTTGACTCTGAAAAAAAAAAAAAAATTTAATATAGCATTATTTTTAAAAAAATTATTTTAATAGCTATCTTTCATAAATAATTTCAAAAGTACCAACTCTAATGTCGATTTATTAAGTACCGACTATAAAGTTGATGGCTAGGCTGTGAAGGGCCCTATGTATTAAGTGCACCAACTATGGTTCAAATTTACCTTAAGTTCTCATGTGTAGTGTACAACCTTAAGTACTTATGTGTACAGCCTTAAGTACTCACCTTCACTGCCGTTTGTAGTGTACACCCTTAAGTACTCTGGTTCAAATTGTGATAGCTGCCAACCAATTATTTTTTTTTTCAATGTTGAAATTGAAGTCGGTAGTTACAGTACCGACTCTAAAGTCGGGTATTAAAGTATCGACCCTAAAGTCGGTGTATTAAGTACCGACTCATGTTGGGCGAACAGACACAACGCCTATGTTAAGTTTGTTTTCTCTGGATAATGGATCAATATTAAGGGTCATAATGAAAAACGTATTCCACATACCGACTTTTACGATCAGGAAAAAAAAAATTTTGACAGTCGATGTGGCGGGCGTTTTGCGCCGACACCCTGTCACGTGGCTGCCAAGCCTGTCATTTGGCTACTTTTAAAATTATTTATAACATATGATTATTAAAATAATATATTTTTTAAAAAATAATGTCATATTAAAATAAATTTAAAAAAATTGATTCTGCTCTTATTTTACAGTGCTGACCTACCACGTGGTGGTCAAAACGTTAGAACGATAAAAAGGTTTAGTCAACTGTTATTTAGTTAAATATTTTATTTTTTAATAACATTTTGAAAAAAGCCAAGAAGAAAATGAGGAGGAGGAACTCCCGGGAGCGGTTTTAAATCGTCCCTAAATGGCGGTGAGAATACCGCCTCGCCTCTGTTCACCTGCGCTTCGCGCGACCGCGGGAAGAGCGGAGAATTCTGTGAATCTGAGTCCTAGCCGCGGCGGCGGAGGAGGAAGAGGGAACAGCCGCCCGATGTCGTCAACGCCGCCGCAGTCGTACACCACGCTCACGGATCGGGCTAGCTGCGAGCGGGAGATAAAGCGCAGCAAGTTCGTGGCGGTCGCCGCCCCCATCTCCGACGAGCGCTCCGCTCACTCCTTCCTCTCCGAGGTGTCTCAGTCTCCCGTCATTTCTTCTTCCTGAAATTTTTTGTTCTTGTAGCTTTCAATAATCTATCAGAACCAGTTCATCAAGGTTAGGGTTTTGTGTAAGTTATATGATAATTCCTCATCGGGCGACTGATTACTGTGATGGTAGAATTACTGACTGATACTATTGAAGAGACCGATAAAATTGACGGATAAATAATTAGTAGGTGCAGTGCCTCAGATTTCATGTAACCAAGTTTCTGATGTTAACAATCGGTGTATGGATGTAGAGCAGCTAATTTCGTTCGGCATCAACTATAGGCAGAGTTTGAAATATAATTGTCAGAATTTGTGAAAGAAATTAAGTTGTGAAGCCTACATTGGTGTTCTACTAGCTTGATCCTTGAAAAAAGACAATTTCATATATTAGAGCAGGGGCCTCCTTCAGGAAGGATTCGAGTGTGAACTCGGCCGATGCAAAATACAAGGTAGGAATTCTAAATTGTTGATTCATACTATTCATCATGATTGAACAATGGTTAACGATGCCTATAAGCAAAAAGTCATTTAATTTTACGTCTTCTAACATATGTATTTGTCATTAACCATGATGATTAGTGGGAGGATTCGGTTGGAGATTACGAGTAGTCTCTTCAGACCATTGGCATGTTTGCTACCAAAGAAGCCGAAGACGATGATTAGCGGGTGTGGGCAAATATACTCACCTAACAAGTCCTAACTCCTAATCGCATACCGGTCGCATAGCCGCCTTGACTAGGCGTATTCATTCCTTATATGCATGCTACTATACATAGCAAGCGCAATATTATGCCTTTATAATATACTATCTATGTATAGTAGCATGCATACAGCCATTAGCAATTCTTTGTGGGCTTTGAAAGACTCTTCAGGACAAGGACAACCAATATCATGGGTGAGGCAAATATAGATTTAGCACGAGGATTTGTTGCAAATTAAAATTTGAGTTTACTTTATTTGTTGCAAAGGTTCTTCCTTTTGGGATGTGAGTCTTGTATGTGTCTTTATTTTGGGTTCTCCCCGCTTATTCATTCATTTTTCTTTCTTTATCTGGTAGTCATTAGTTATGCAAAAAAATGTCATTTATACCTATGAACATATTGTTTAGGTGGTAATTTGGGTCTATATTGTGGTTTCTCTCCTCATAAGTCCATTTCATTAACCTTCTTCATTAAACTATTATTGGTCATTGGTTAATTAAAAGAACCATCTTTTCATTTATATTTTATGAAAAACATTTAGTTCGTAGACAACTACTTTTTAATGTCAGTGAACACAAGACTAGGACTATATCATGGAGGCTAATGGAGCTTGCAAGAAGACGTCCATAGGAATTTATATGAGTTTTCAGGCTTTGTATTTGGGTGTACATGTTTGGATCTTAGACTTTTCGCAATAATCATAAGTTAGACAATATATAATGCTTTGATTGTTTTATTATTACTTTTTTTGAATTTAGGTCCGAGATCCCCGTGCTACACATAATTGTTGGGCCTTTAAGGTATCCTTCTTTTTTTTTCTTTCTGATTTCCACACCAGCTTACATCTCTAAGCAATTCTTATGTTTTTTGCGAATGAAATGCTTATTTATATAGCTTGGAGATCAATACCGTTGCAGTGATGATGGCGAACCATCTGGTACTGCTGGAAAACCTATATATTCTGCTATTGTTTCCTCGGGAATCGATATGGCGATGGTGGTTGTGATCAGGTGATCATTCTATTATTGTTTCAACATTCTAACACCTATAGTTTAGATTTTTTTGCTTCACTTGATCTAATTTGTCAACTTTTCCACCTAAGCACTGATTAGTAATTCGTAGGCCTTAATCAATTGATGCTGTTAGAGATACATATGTTTATATTACTTTTTTTTTTACCTTTAAAAAAAATATTACTTTTGTTTTGTCTTTTTCCTCTAATGAGTAGTATACTCACCATGTTGGCGACTGCAGTCATCTCCTTGTATATATAACTTGGCCTAGTGCCCTAATATGAAAGAGTATGATAGAGGTTCATTTGCTTTATTCGTAACATGGTATCAGAGACTCCCCTTAATTGAGTGAGGCCTCTTCCTCTTTTCCAGCTCCAGATCGGAGGTAGGGTTTTCACTAGACACCCCCCTCCCCCCCCCCCCCCAACACACACACACACTCCCACCCACCCATCCACCCCCAACCTTAATATCCTCTCTTAGGGTTGCTTGAGGTCTCCCTACCGTCGCCTCCTTCAGACGTCCTCAATCCCGCAGTCGTCTCTGATATCGAACCGACGATCTCCTTTCATTTGTCACCACCTTCAAGTAGCTGTTTTTATGTGTATGCGTCTCTGTTCGCTCGCATCAGTGCTAATCTATATTGATCTGTGCATTAGTCCGAGCAGCAGTCCGCACACCCTCAAAACATCCCTAATCTGCTATATTGTGCTAGATCGTGAGTTACACACTCCTTCCAAGGCCTTGGCACGGATCTTGATCCTTCCCGTCGCTATCCTCATCATGAGCATAATCCCCTAATCGTTTTTCCTTCCTCCTGAATTATTCATATTCTCTACAGTTTCACTCTTTTCTTGTCGCCATTCATTTTGATTAGGAGCCCTAGTCCCACTGTGAGGTAGTTCGGTATTCCCAACGACAGTGGGCTATGGTAAACAAGATTCAGGCCCTTCAGCAGATTCATACTTGGGATCTTGTTCCACTCCCTATTGGAAAAATACCCATCAGTTGCAAATGGATCTGCAAGATCAAGACTTGATCAGATGGGTTCATCGAGCGGCACAAGGCTCGTTTGGTTGCTCGTGGGTTCACTTGGGGAGTACGCCATTGACTATGACGAGACTTTTACCCCTGTTGCAAAGATGATATCAATATGTACTCTTATCGTTGTGGTTGCTATCCATTGCTAGCCATTAAATAAGATGGATTTGAAGAATATCTTTCTTCACGGTGACCTATCCGAGGAGGTGTACATGTAGTTTCGACCTAGACTTTTCTCTCCCCCATTGCACATTTACAGGTTTTGTTGTACTATATAGGCTCCTCGTGCCTAGTTTGAGTGTTTTTGTCAGCAGCCACAATTGCAGGTTTTGGGGATAGCTGTAATAACTATGCCCTATTTATCTGTTGCTCCCTTCGTGGTTAGGGCTGTTAATGGGCTCGGGCCAGCCTGAATCCCACTGGGTCGGGCCTAGTTTGGAGGACAGAGTTAGCTTGGGCTTTGGGCCAGGCTGGGCTTGAACATTCTGGCCTGATTGTGTTATGGGCTGGGTATGGACAACCACTAACCCGACCCGAAGCCCGAAATATTTTTTTTTTATTTTATATATACAATGAATACATAATTTAAAAGTGCCCACGTTACAAATATCAATGCCCCGAACATTAGGAGCATTATTTCGCATAGATCCTTTCAATGTATATCGTAATCAATGCTATTTTCTACTTTTATTGTGTGATAAAGAGAAAGAAAAAAGATTTATACATATACCGCGTTAGAAATATGGGCTTAATTTGGGCCGGGTTTGGACTTAGGCTTCGTAAGAAAGTTTCGGGCTGGGTTTGGGCCAAGCCCGAAAATTTTAATTTGGGTCTGGGCCGGGTATGGGCACACACTCATAAGTTTAGGCCGGGCTTGGGCATGGGGTGGTCCGACCCGAACCCGGCCCATTAACAGCCCTATTCATGGTCAAGCCATATTCTCCTCTATGTTGATTACATGATCATTACTGGCGACGACACTACCACCATCGCCTCCTTCAAGAGGCACCTCCAACAGTAGTTTGAGATGAATCTGAGTCCTTTCAACTACTTTCTTGGCTTCGAGGTCGCCTACTCGTCCAGAGGCTACCTGGTATCCCAGCAAAAGTACATAGCCATTCGACTCTATCATGCCTCGCTTACTGATTGCCGATTGTAGATGCTCCACTGGAGCTCCATGTGAAGCATCATCCTACTGATGGTGAGCTACTTTCAGATCCCAAGCGATATATCAGCTTGTTGAAAGGCTCTTTTATCTGACCATCTCTCACCTGGACATTGCTCATGTTGTTCACACTCTCAGTCAGTTTGTCAATTTTTCCCACTCCACTATATAGCTCTCCTACTTGTTTTTCGCAGTGTTGTCAAGGCGGCCAGGCGATGCCTAGGCGATCAGGCTTACCTAGGCGAGGCGTGGCCTAGGTGGCAATTTTTTTTAATATTAAAGTTTATATATATGTGATAATATTCGGATTTGAACAAATAATAAGCATAATACCAAAAAAAAAATCATGTGAAATTGATCAAATTGAAATTAAACATTCTTATCTAAAAAGAATATTCATGTCATCATTGTCATGCTAAATCACTGAAATGTGAATACGTAAAATCATGTATGTCATGCATCAATGCATCATCAACATGTAACTATCAATGAATCAAATTGTGTTACTATTAAGAAGTTATAACATTAAAACCCTAAGTCCCTAACATTCATTATGAAACAAATCAAGTATAATAAACAAACCCTAAAAATTTAGCACAACCCTAAAATTGGAGAAATAGAAGCATTAGAGAGGATAACTCACATGTATATATAAAGATAATTCAAAGAGAAAAAAATTCTATAATCAAACAATAACCTTAACCTTAATCTTAGTTAAAAGAACATGAAATAAACTCTACCTTATGATATATAGATAAATAACTAAGAAGAAAGGCATATAAAATGGTATTTAAGTATATGGGTCATACGTACATTGGAAAAGAAAACAAAAGAAAAGATAAGAACAATTTTTTTTTCAAAAAAACCCTTTTTTTATATAGGTCGCCCGCCTAGGTTCAGGCCTAGGAGACCGGACCCGAAAAGGCCTAGAAGGTCATCTAGGCATGGCATAGATGACGCCTTGATTACACTGGTTTTTCGGTACCTTTAGGCACCATAACTCGCTCCCTTTTCATGTCTTCTACAACTTCTTAGGTGCTTTGAGCCTTCATTGATGCTGATTGGGCTGGAGGTCCCACTGATCATTAGTTGATCACTAGGTTCATCTTTCTTGGAGACTCCTATCTTTTAGCGGAGCAAGAAGCGGGCTATGGTCTCATGTCTAGCACCAAGGCTAAGTATCGTGCTATACCAGACACTTTCGCTGAGATTGTCTAGCTTCGAAGTCCTCTTTGTGACTTGGACGTTGAGCCCACCTCTCCTACTCTTCACTGTGACAACCAGAGGGCTATCCATATAGCTAGCAACTTGGTCTTTCACGAGTGGACGAAGTACATCGAGATCGACTGTCACTTTGTTCACCAGCTCTATCTCTCTGGCACCATCACCCTGCCTCATGTGCCCACAAATCAGATTGCAGACTTGTTCACCAAGTCACATACACTATAGCGCTTTCGGTATCTAGTAGGCAAATTGTCGGTTCATGATCCACCTTGAGTTTTAGTGTGGGTATTAGCAGGGTTTTAAATCTCGTCCGATACCGGTATGTACCGGTTTTGGCCGGTTCGAGACCGGTACTGCATCCGATCCCGATACCTGACCCGTACTAGCCGGTATCGGTCTGTATCGGCCAGTTCAGGCCGGTACCGACAGATTATTTTATTTATTTATTTTTTTTGGGTTTTTTTCCTCAACCGGTATCAGCCCGCATCGGCCGGTACCGGTACATACCGGTTCAGGGCCGACCGATACCGCGATCGATACCATGATTTTAAACCTTGGGTATTAGAGATTAAATATGTTTATATTACACTTTCATTTATTTTTCCCTTAATGATTGCTATGCTCACCATGTTGGTGACTACACTCACCTTCTTGTATATATAAATTGGCCTAGTGCCCTAATATGATAGAGGTTCATTTGCTCTATTCCTAACAGATACTATTTTATATGGATCTTAGAAAGCCCCTAATCAGGTTGATACTGATCTTGTGAGAGTGGTACTCACCTTATTTCTTTCATGCTGTTGGTTCGGGATCATCTCTTTGATTGGTTACCTCTCACCATTACATGTAGGTATTTTGGAGGTATAAAGCTGGGAACTGGAGGATTGGTTAGGGCTTATGGAGGAGTAGCTGTGGAATGCCTCAAAGGTGCTGCAACTTGTCTTGTGAAACCCAAAGTATGTGCTATGAGACCTCAACTATCCTCTCCACATTTGCTGTTTTACTCTCTTTTCTTGAAATGACAACTTTAATCTTATAAGAACAGGATTGTACTTACTTTTACTTAATTTTCTTCATTCTTTTCTAATAGTTACTTAAATATCTGTGCATCATTCTATACACAGGCGCCGTTTGGTATGGAAATACCATTTGATTTGTTGGGAACTGTGTACCATCAGGTACGCTCTGAACATAATGAAAAGTTTCCTACTACCAGGTGATTGCATCATGAAACATAGAATATCATTAGCATGTTACTTTGTGGTAGTTTCTATGGTCCTAAGACTCCAAAGAGATGCTGATTGGATTTGAAGCGGCACATTAAGATATCTATAACTTTATCTGTAGTGGATCTACTTTCTTCTGTGCAATCTTCCATTTGCATTAAAACATTTTACTTGCATTATGGCAGATGTGAAATGTATATTTTTTGTACTTGCTTGCAATTATTATGATATTTGTCTGCACATGTGTTATGTTTGAATGTACTAAAATTTGGGACAAATATATCTCTACTAACTGTTCATTTCATTTACTGAGACGTGAGAACTTAGTAAGGACTAACGTTGTGAACATATACCTAAACTGGGCGAACACAATGGACCCAAGAGCTTTCATGCTATACCTAGTGACAACCCGAAAACCATAGGGCATGACAACGTATGGGATGCATTTGCATGAACCTTTTGTATTTTCACAACAAAAGCTTGTTTAGTGGTTTTCATTTATTCTTTATAAGATTTGTATATCAGGATTGACAAGTGTCAAAGTTAAAAGGAATAAATGCCTCTGGGATTCAAGAGTCTATGCCACCTGTAAAAAGATCCTCCTTAAAACGGATTTGAATAGCCATGTACCCTATGAGGTTAATGGCCTCCCATAGGAGGCTATCCTAATTTCACACACAATGTGTGGTTGATTATTGATTTAGATGAGTTCTGGTAGCTGTAGTTAGTGGCATGAGTGAAAAAGAGTTTATAAGTGTGTAGAGTTCGGTGCAATGCCCAACACACGCTCAACAGGTACACAAACATGCATACTCAGAGTTAGAGGGAGAGGGGGAGAGAGGTGTTTATTTTCACGATTTAAACTTACCTTTGATAACACAAGTCAAACTTCGGTTATTCAAGCAAAGTAGGCTAGTGCAGTGAAGTAATCTGGAGGTTAGACTAGGTTTAGCGTTAGATCAAGTTTATATCTCTAGATTATAAGTCTAATTAATTGTCCATTAAGAAAGTCTAATTAAATTGCAGTTGTAATTTTTAGCTTCATTGAGTTTTAGGCTGAATTTAAGGTCTGAGATTGGGATTTGATGTGTCTTAATTGGAATTGGATGGATGGAAATATGGATTGATGCAAGAAATTTTGGTGGTTGGAAGGATTTATATGTGGTGGCTTAATTGGTAAATTTTGGAAAGATTGTGAAGGATGTGGGAGATTACATAGGCTCAGGTATGTTTATCTAGGAGATTCTTGCAATGGACTTTGATCTAAATATTGGTGGGTACGTGAGTGGGCACTTGTGGGTATGGGTATGATATGGACATGGTGATTGAAGGACGACTGGTGGGGACACCGGTGCTACTTGCCGCCGACGCATGTCTACAGCCGGCGTTGATGGAGGATGGCCCAATAGCTTCAGATTTGATTCGAGTAGCTATGAATCAGTCCACCATAGAGATGGGCTTGTGGGCCAAAAGTATTTTTATGTTGCTGTTTATTTAGTTAATTTCGGATGGATAAAAAAACTGTTAATTAGGGATTACTGATTAGTTTCAGTTGGGATTATGATCTCAATTTTTATAGGATTGGTTATCTTGTGTAAGGCTATTTAAAGCCCAGCAGATTTGGATTTTTAGTAGTTGATGAATAAAGAAATTTTTTCGTTAATTGCTGCGATTGCAATCTTCCTTTTCTGCGATAGAGGAGAGGATGCGAAGCCCACCGGTGTGAAACCGGAAACTCGTCGGTGAGAGACTGGCAAGCTCTACACCTCGTCACGACATTCCACCATCATCATTCGAGCATACCAAGAAAAGAAGGAAGAGAGAGGAGAAGCATAGCAAAGAAGATCGGCCCCGATCCACAAACTTCGCGATTCCGGCCCCGATCTCCAACCTCTGCGACCACCGGTCCCGATCCCGACGCCCCACGCAACCGGAACCTCCACCCGATCCGCCAGTTGTTGCTGTGCCTAGATCCGCATCTTGCAGTCTAGGCATCACCCACCCCTTCTTCCTTCTTGCAGCCCACCAAAGACTCACCCGAAACCCCCTGTTCTTCTCTTTGATGTTATGAAATAAGTCAAGCAAAAGAAAATTTGATCCGTTAAAGTGACTGGACCTGCAGTACTTTCTTGCTTGGTTGCAACATAGGCACTAAAGACAAGAGGTTGTCATTGTCTCAAATTTAAAGGCAGTACTTGCTATGCATACTTGATGCCTTGAAGACAACCACCTATTACCCATTGGAAACCAGAGGGCACCCCTTGAAGAGCATCCTTGGTGCTGATTTGTTGTCCTCTGGAGATTGTGGAGCGTGTGTTCTCTGGACTGAAAAGTCGTCTTCGTCATCCTTGTACTGCAGAATTGGTCACTTGCATTGCAACCGCAACTGAATCTCCTGAACCGGTTAGATCTTTCCAACCCCTCAATTCCTACAAAATTAGAATTAACTTTTCATTCATACACTGCTGGCTTCGAGTAGATCCTTACCTACGTTACGTAAACCTATTACCATATTGAAAACAATTCGAGCCTAAAATAGTTGATTTGAAATCCTTTAATTGCTATTAGTTTTTGATATATATTGAGAGCCTGTTTCCTAATCTCTGAGTCTGGGATCATCTGATTCCCAGGCAATCCAACCCCTAGACCCTTGCCGGACCCGGAATTACGTGCAAAAAGTGATTAGGTTGCTAGACCGTCTTTAATCACTTACTTAAAAAATCTTGTAATCGAACATTGATTCACTTAAATTTTATAATTGCTAGTGCCATTGAATATTAACCGTTAATCTCCTGATCATCATATAGGCATTAGTCATACGCTGTTCGACATCAACGACGGAGTGAATGATTGGATTAGTGATCAATTGATGGAAGAATAGGGGAAAAAAAAGGAGGGGGAAGGAGGGGAGGGGGCCAACAAATGTATGTTGTTTGTCCACGGGTTGGTGAGAGAGAAAAAAGGGAGCATATGAGATTAGAGATTACAGTGGATAAATGGCTATCGTCAAGGTATCACACTAATATGTTCTTGCATAGTGGGAGATGATGTTTCAAGCTCATCGTTATGTAATTTCTTTTTCTTTTTATATGTTAATTCCTTAAGTCTAACCGATAACAAATTACCAGTATTCGCACTAAGATTCCCCTTGATAGTTGCATTTAGGAGATTTGATGAATCCTTGGTGTAGGGGTTGCATGATTAGGGTTTTTAGTACCAAACTTACAGGAATTAGAAGGTATGATGTTGCCGTAAAATTTGTTAATGTGTTATCTCATAAGTCTAACTGATAACAAATTAGGAGTATTTGGGCTAAGAATCCTCCTCGATAGTAGGATTTTACTATTGAGAAGTATTTGTAAGGTACCAAAAATCCTAATCATGCAACCCCTACACGAAGGTAAAAACTGGCATGTAGTTGTGGTTGCTAGAATCACTTATGTTGAGTATGAATGGTTCAAAAGTGTTCAGTGACAATCTATTTTTATTACTTTTTTTCTTTTTAACCATATGTCTTAGTATTCTAGGTATCAACATCCCGTATAAAATGTTGTGCCCAAGGTCACTTTTTCTATTTCACCTGCAGTGTTTGGATGTATTTTTTTTTCAAAAAAATCTAGGGCAAGGGGGAGACAAGCGTGATGCACAATATCTTAAATTTATAGTTGCTTGATCATAAACTCAGAAAGGGTACAAATGCTAAAACCTGTAATTTCATATGAGGGTTGGAAGTGCACATGTTACATATGTTGAACTTGAGCTGATTACCTTATTTTCACTTAAAAGTTAACTTCAAAAGAACATGCTGGATGTTTCTTATAGTGACTTTGTTTCATTACTTATGTCATTAGAGAATGAAGTTTCAGCTCAAATTATTCCTCTCATTACTTCTACTTCGGATGAGACAATCAAAGAAAAACTTGATCAAGTGTACCCGAGTTAAAGATACAAAAAACAACTCCTAGTCCCACAACCACCAATATCAGCTTTCGAGTCAAGCATAGTTATCGGGAAACTAGTTAACCGAAACAAATATAGGGAATATGACTTCTCGTTCCATACTTATGTTTCATACCTTTGGTATAATCACTATTAAAAATTTAATCAAATAAAACACTTTCCGCTTCAACTTCATGCAACTCTTCCCAAATTCGTTTCTTATTCTGGTAACTATGGTATGACGTTCAACATGCCCGTTAGGAAGGTAGGGCTTATAAGACTAATGCAATCTGTAACTTTGTTTCTTTTATTGGTCTTAGTAGTAAAGTGTGTAAATTTGCTTTGTTTTATCTTCTATATGCACCCCCAGGTCTTTGGATTATGCTCTTTAATTATGACTAGAGACAAGCAATGCAAGACGAATTTAATTCTCTTCACAAGATAAATACTTGAAATTTGGTCTACCTTCCAATCCAAAAGCATGTTGTGGGATGAAAGGCTTTAAAACCGGGTATCGGTCGCGGTATTGGGCCAGACCAAGCTGAGCCAACTTGGCTGAGTTGGCATGGTATTGGCCGGTTTCGGTTCATACCAGTTTTTGCTTTTTTGTAAATAAAATTCATTTTTTCATGTCACAGCTAGGGGTGATACTGACCAACCTGAACCCGACTCAAAAAATTTGGGTATGGGTATAGATTATGTACTTGCATCCTATTTGGGTAGGGTGTGGGCATAGGAACTCTACCTGATCAACTTTTGGGTATGGATATGGGTACCCAATGGAGTCAATACCTGTACCCGATACCCGACTACTTAACTCACATGTTGACATAATTCGGATCAGATTGTAAACTAATCATATTCTACCTTGCTTCTAACCAAACTCAAAGTCTCAAACCCTTTTAAATTTCATATATAGGGAGCAATGAGAGCCTCTAAATACTCCATTATAGAGTGATATTTTAATCATACAGTTTAATTTGTGGATAACTTGTGATAAAAGAGCAAAATTGCACCTGTATATACCCAAAACCCTAATCGTAACTCAAATGGGTATGGGGTCAATATGTTGATAGCTTGTCATAAAAGACAAACTATATCCGATATAATACCCAAACTTGAATGGTAATCTGAAGGGGTATGGGTCGGGATGGATCCTCCCATATTAGAATGGGTATGGGTAGGGTCTGACCAGAACCCGGCCCTTGCTACCCCTAGTCCCAACCGATACGACTTGACTGTGTCGGGAAATACAGGGCTGACTGAAGGTATGGACTGGTCGTACTGGTATACGTACAAGGTATTGGTACCAGCTATTCACTCGGTACCAATAAATAGAAAACCAAGTTGTACTGGCCGGTATGACTCAGAATCGACCGATTTTGGAACCATGAAGGTCTGCAGATGGACTTACTCTAATACTAAACCAAATGGAATTGTGCAAAAATTATATACCAGGCATGTTGCAAAGGGATATACTCAAATACACATCATTTTGAGACAGTTTCTCTAATAACTGTTTGGGTGAGAAGTCCGACCGCCTACCCCACACCAAAGAAATAAAATCAAGCTACAAACCACAACGTGACTTGTCTTGGTTTCCAGATCTGAGGTATGTCCACTATTTACTGGTGTGGAAATTAGGACAATAGTGTAAGAATTTGTTGTGAAAGGTGCATGCCTTGCCTAGGGGTTCCCTAAAGCCTAAAGCGCTAAGTGCGCACCTAGATGGCCACATAAGTGGGTGTTTATAATTAGAATAAAGTTTTTAAAAATTAAGATAACTATCTAGAGTATAAGTAATTAAAAATTATGAAATGAAAGAACTATGGTTTTATCAAAAGGTTGGGAGGTTCCTATAAGTGGTCTCCCAAGGGGCCCAGTTGCTCGCTGGGTGAGTTCCCTAGGCCTAGGTGGAACTTAAGCAACGTAAGGTGGCCGCTGTTTGAAACCGTGAAATCCCTTAATTTGGATCCCGACTAATCAATGTTACCATCTGGTATTGTTCGGCTTACATGGTTTCCAAGAATCTTGTTTTCCCTGAGAAAAGTAAAAGAACTCGTGTTTGATGCATTCAGTTCCTGCTTGGGTTTCCTGCTGCTTCCATCGCTTGCACTGTACCCTCTGCATACCTTATGTGCTAATTGTTGAGTTTCTTTACACAGAAATATGTTCTTGAACTTGATGCGAGAGATCGACTTCAGTCTAATTTGTGAGCGACGAATGTTTTAGGTTTTCTGCTGTGTTTAGAGTCCAAATATTTTCCCCTGAATTGCATGCATGGTTTCTAACAGCTCCAGTCATTTCAAGTCGAGGAAATCAAGCAGGACTACGACACCGGTAAAGATGGCATCACCATGGTCACCTTCAGAGTGGACTATGACAAGATCGAGCGCCTGGAGAATGCAATCAACTCCACTTGCAGCAGAAAGATCGAGTTCTTCAAACGTTAGCACCAGCGGATCTTGGTGGTGGATTACAATTCGCATCACGCTCGATCTGCGCTTTCAGAAAGTAAATGTATTATGCTTGTGGATATATGTCCAGTGTTTATGTATATAAACAATCTGATGGGGGTTTGGAGAATTAGCTTCCAACCTGCATGCATATGTTGGTGTTGTACTCTGAAAAGCTTTGCTGCGTCTGATCAGTCTCAAGTAGTTCCCTCTCCTCATTTTTCTTCTATTGATTTGGTTCAGCTTATCTCACTAGCCTTGCTTGTCTCCCCTGCTGGATCCGTCGATTACTGTGGGTCTCTTGATTTATTGTTATTTGCATCAAAACAGCCCACGCCCCCCTCGCATGCTACTGTTCCGTCACCCACCGCCTCCTGTGGTCCAGCCGGCAGTCCCCACGTCCCTCGACGACCCCTCCCTCATGTTGCAGCTGCCTATACCTGTGCAGATCTCTGCTGATGTGACAAGTGCAGGACGTTGGCTGTATGCACACTTGGTGGTGGCGGTGGCGAGGAAGGAGGGAACCTTCAGGCAATGATGGACCACTGGACCGGCAACTGCAGGTGCAGGATGGGGTGGAGTGGAAGCGGAGAACAGGTTGCGCGGCAGCGATGTGTAGTTGGGGATAGGGGTGCAAATAAAGGAATTGAGGGGGGTGACAGTTGGCACTCCTGGCTTAGAACGGAAGAGGGGGAGAAGTGAAAGGATGCAATGCAAGCTCTAAGGAGTTTCAACCCCAGCTGAAGTCAGTTCCTTCGATGTACCAAAAAAAAAAAGGAGTCCAATCCTTCGGGCTGAAAAGGTTTCAATAGCAAACACAATGCATACATATCCAGAGGTTTTTCCCAGAATGGCCCAGTGTCGTATTACTGGAAATAGACCCAGTTGCTTTTTGCATTACTTTTTTGGTTATTTTTTTTATTTCGGATTAAAGTACCCCCGAGGCTTATAAAGGACTGCACTCCCAATTTTAAAGGGATTTGACTCTGCTTCATTAATAACCTGTCTCCCCTTTCGATCGCTGCCGCTTTAGGAAGATACGTGGTGCATCCCATTTTAACGGCCACGATTGGGCCATGGGATTAATCCTAGAGGGATGCCAGTACCACGATCGACTGCAGCCCACCACCGGCCGTCGTTGTCCGCACGTCGCCGTCGACCACCGTTGAGCACCTCCTGCCGACGACACCACCCCGTCGGCCACCACCTCCACCGACCACCGGTTGCCCGCCGCCGCCGCCGCGTCGGCCACCACCTGCAGTGGACGATGGGGTAGCGAGGGTGGTGGCCAGCGGCGATGGCGGTGGGTGGTGGCCGATGCGGCGTCGACCATGCCGAACTTGCCTCTGACTCTCATTTCCATCTCCCATTTCATTGCGGCGCGCCATAGAATGCGCCGACGCATTTTATTGCGTTGCTGTAGTAGAATGTATCGACACATTAATAACAGCTCTGGTGCACATGGGTTGGTGCATCAGTGAAATACTTCGGATCATTTCACTGATGTGCCTGTGCGCCGACGCATTTCACTGATGCACCGACGCATCATGCGCGCCAATGCATTTCACCGATGCATCGGCACATTATGTGCACCGTTGCTTTTCAATGGCTACGATTGAGCCATGGAATGAACCCTATGGGGATGCTAGCACCACTTGCCGTTGCTGTGCCGTGTCGAACTTGCCTCCAAATCTCATTTCCATCTCTCATTTCTTCCCTCTTGCTTACTATTTTTACATTATATCCATCCAAACTTCCATTAAAAGTCACCGATGGTGCAGACTTCATTTTATGCTCTAATCTGGACGATCTCGTAGAAGATCACCCCAGGATCGCGATGCCTCCGAAATCGCTGAATTCCGATGAGAAACGAATAAGATACATCATGTCGAACTTGCCTCCGGCTCTTATTCTTATTTCCTATTTTACTTTGTTGCCGCAGTAGAATGAGCCGGAGAATTTCACTACGGGCCATAGAAGGATGCGCCGGAGCATTTCACTGCAAGACGCAGTAGAATGCGTCGACACATTTCACTGCGGGCCGCAGTAGAATGCACCGGAGCATTTCATTGCGAGATGTAGTAGAATGCACCAGAGCATTCACTGTGGGCCGTAATAGAATGCACCGGCGCATTTCACTGCGGGCCGCAGAAGGCGCATTTCACTGCGGGCCGTAGTAGAATGCGCCGACGCATTTCACTGCGGGATGCAGAAGAATGCGCCGGTGCATTTCACTACGGGCCGCAGTAGAATGCGCCAAAGCATTTCACTGCGGGTCGCAGTAGAATGCACTAACGCATCTTCACTGATGTGCTGGAACATCTTCACCGATGCGCTGACGCATCTTCACTAATACATCGGCACAACTTCACTTATGCGCCGACGCATCTTCATTGATTCTCTGGTGCATCTTCACTGATGTGCCCATCGCCATCAACCACCGACGGGCACATCTTGTCGATGACGCCACCCAGTAGGCCACCACCCGCTGCCGTCGGTAGTGGCCACCAACCACTGGTTGCCCGCCACCGCCACCCCGTCGACCACCACCTGCAGTAGCCAATGGGGCAGCGAGGGTGGTGGGTAGTGACTGATGGGGCATCAGCCATGCCAAACTTACCTCCAACTCATTTCTTCCATTTCTTTCACTATTTCTTTCACTGTTTTTACATTACATCAATCAAATCTTCCATTAAAAACTACTGGTGGTACTGACTTCATTTTATCATCATTTTTAAATGATCTCGTAGATGATCACCCGAGGATCACAATGCCTCTAAAATCACTAAATTTTGATGAGAAATGAAGAAGGTACACCGTGCCGAACTTGCGTCCGGCTCTTATTTGTAGCTCTCATTTTTTACCGCCTACAACCGCCACTGGCCAACGTTCGCTCGCCAGCGGCTCAATGGCAAGGACTCACTAAATACTTTACGCTATGTAAGGACGTTAGGGACGAAACATGGTATCATCCCAAAGATCTCCGACGACGAGAGGCGGTTGAAGCAAGAAAAAATTCAAACAGAGAAGATGGACATAATTTTTATTTATTTTATTTAGTCTTTAAGGGTAAAATGGTCACAAATATGCAACAGCTGTTCAGAAGTGATATTTGGCACATGTTGAGTGCTAGAAAAGTAATGCAAAAAGCAACCGAGTATATTTTCAGTAATATGTGCGAGTTGGGGGCCATTCTGGAAAAAAACTCATACATTCATGAAAATCCAATCTAACAGTATAATACATAAGTGAAGCCCTCTCTTCCATATTGTGACACGTGGATCACTTTTGAAGAGTTGTGAACTCAACTCTCTCATAAATCCTATTAAAAAATTGCTATAAAGATGATACATATCCATTCAATGATGGAATAAAATTATTACTACTCTCTCTCTCTCTCTCTAACAAGTAAATCATACACCGACGAGTGAATCACTCACTCCATATTGCAAACATCTTGTCGTATGTGTCAAATGACGTGCATCAAGTTCATCCGGGCATGGCCCAGGTTTCTTACTAGTAATACTATAGTAAAGACATCTCTCCTGTGTTGTGACACATGGACCACTTTTGAAGAGCTAGAATCTTTATCCCGTGTGTAAACACGACTCTCATAAATACTTTTAAGAACCTACTATAAAGATGATAAATACCCATACAATTGTATTTAATAATCATTTGATATTAATTAGAAAATTCATTAGTATTCTCTCTCTCTCTCTCTCTCTCTCTCTCTCTCTCTCTCTCTCTCTCTCTCTCTCTCTCTCTCTCTCTCTCTCTCTCTCTATAACAAGTCACACCCGGAGGAGTGAATCATAATCACTCCAGATTGCACACTTCTTTGGACAACTATAATGTTATTTGTGTAAAGTGGCGTGCATCAAGTTCATCCACACATTGCCCGAGTTTCTTACTAGTTATAGAATAAGATTTAAGGTAGTAAGTGAACAAATTAAAATCACGTCATTAGAATGAGAAAAAAAAACCAGAAAATAATACACCTAACCAATATCCAAATTGAAAAAACAAGCAACTTATCACCACATACCAATCCAATAGTCCGATTGGTCCTCCGCATAGGGCTACAATTGGGTCGAGCCTGGATTCCTAACAGACTTCAGCACAGACCCAGAAAAAAACGAGCCAAAACCCACCCAAGTCTTACAATGAAAGTATTTCTCAAAAAAAGTCTTACAATGAAAGTCCGCATCACAGTTCATCATCTCACATAAATTTTTTTGTTTAGGATCGAATGGGCCCTGTTACCCAACAGCAGCAATCAGCAATTTTCATCGTGACTCGTACAAAGGAACCTTAATATATCACCTCTGATTCATACAATTGCTCAGAACGAGCTGTTCGGATTAACATCGAAACCTGCTTTGATTCTATCACAAGCGCGCAACATAGGAGTTTGCCTGTGTGACATACCTCACCCACCGATACGGATTGTATGTCTTGGATTTCTTCGCTATCTGCAAGTACCTTACCTGCACGTAAAGATCTTGGACAAGTTAACTTTAGCTATTATACCTAAAAGCAACGGATCATCAATGAATTATTAGTCACCATTGCAATTGCTCATCTCTCTCTCTCTCTTTGATATATATATATATATATATATATATATATATATATATATATATATATATATATATGGGTCAGGATCGGATGACCCAGCAAATTTTAACCGTTGATTTGAAGAGCACCCTTTGATGCACGCAGAGGTTTTAGAATGGGCTGATTTTTTGTGAGGATGATCAACATATCATAGACAATATGTCTACAAAAAATCAGTCCATTCTAAAACCTCTAGGTGCCTCAAAGGGTGCTGGGTTATTAATGGGTCAAAATTTTGATGGGTCATCCGATCCTGACCCTATATATATATATATATATATATATATATATATATATATATATATATATAGGAATGTTACAATGAGCTGTGAGCTGCCGGTTTAGAAAGTGAGCTCTATCATGCTATTGCTGCCCAATGTGACATCCAAAGGTATTGAACAACCAACAATTGAAACTCTACCATATACTTGTCCAATGATCGTTATGACCACTAGAAATCTTAAGCCAACCCTTGGAAAGAATTGCAGTAGTCAAATGGAAAGGTGGAATAGTGAAGAAAAAATATCAAGTTATTCTTCTATTCATTTCAAGTGACCTTGAGTTTGTTTAGTGAGGGGTTTGAGGAATACATTCAAAAGTAAAGAAAATAGATAAGAAATCCCAGTATAGGTTTAGCTAAGTTACTGAGTAGAGCCTAAATTGATAATAACGAAGCCATCATATGTTGACGAGTTAAATGATTTCTTGACCTGAAGCCTCGAGGCATTGTACATTGGTATGGTGAAATTCATGCTTACAGGCCCCGCTTCCCTTGTGATATTTCCTGTATTCGACAAAGAAATTAATGTCAGCAAATATCATAAAATATTGTCAATTGAGGATTCCATAATCAACATTGATACAAATCTATTATATAGCTCATAGTTAGGATATATATCTGACATACCGTGTGCTTCGTGGGAAAACGTAAGCTTAGCTCTTAGAGTATGCTCAGATCCGCCAACAATCTGAAGTATTCACATTTTTATAATATCGTACAAGGGAGAAAATAGTAAGTTAAACAGCAAATGTAAATGATAAAAGCAAGTATACACAAAAACAAATGTGTATATTCATTTGCAGAGGATACACAGTTAAGGCTAAGAATATTTATTTTAGGACAAGGGGATAAAAAACTACATGTGATCGAAAGAACATCAATAGATCTAAAAGAGTCTTTACCTTTTTAAGACTCCATTCAAGTCTCTTACTAGCTTCCTTGAAATCAGTCGTACTTCCAACTGCACCAGGATCCAACTCAAAACTCACTCTGTAAGAAGTTATCCATAAAGAAGAATTGATCAAGAATTCACAACCTTGTAAACAAAATTCAATGCAGATGTGCACAAATGACATACCATTATATTGTGGTATAAATCCCACAAGAAAAATATAAATTTACAAAAATAACATAACTGTAATCTGAATCCCAGGCCGAAAATTTTAGTGTGCATGTAACCAAGCAGATGTAGTGCTTAGTCATGAATAATACCCAGTAAAATTGAATACAATAAAGTCACACAAGTACCGTATTTGCATCAAGTACTCATGAAAGTAAAGTAGCAAGAGCCAAATTTCATGTCCATGACTGTTTTCATTTTAATATAATAATGTTACTTTTGAAATAATTATATGATGGAAATAATTGAATTTCAATTTGATAAGTTTCCACAATAGGTTTCATATTTTAAAATTTTACTTTTCAAAATCATGTCCCTACTACACAAAGGGAGCTAGGCTCAAGGGCTAAATACACAAAGCGACGAGATGGATGGATGTGGCATGGTATGGTAAAGTTCGCGGTGCTTATTATGTACCTGAAACAAACCAATGTGACAAGATGAAAAGAGGTTTTCTAAGTTATCTAGGGTTCCCAATTTGTACAGAAATCCTCCTTCAAACAAGATTGAATTAGGACAAAATCCATATTCAACAGAGGATTCCTACTCAAGATAGGATTATTTAATAAGAATTCCTGCTCAGTAAAATGTTCCTTGATGAATTAAGTTTTCTACTCAAATTAGGATCTCTCAATGAAATGTGATTCTATACAAGGTAGGAAGTAAGGAATTTCTTGAGTTTATTAAGAGTCTAGATTATTTTTATTTTGTATTCCATTTCATTTTCCAGAATTGGATAATTCTATAAGCGAGTTCATAAGTCCAAATTTGTAGCAAAGTGCCTGAAGTACTCTAGGTTTGATGGTATATTTAGGTTAAGGAAGTTCTAGTCATGTAAGGATTAAACTTGACTAGGTTTTAAGTACTATATAAATATATGCAAGGGGGTTACATATTTACATTGGTAGGTATATTAAATTTTGGAAGTTCTCTCTTTCTTAAAGGTACAGATATTTTCTTCATCCATTTATGGTGCGGCCGCTGTTAGCCTGTGAAAATCCAAGGTGTTCTTGGTGCAACAACGAGTGTTCATTATATTAGTATTTATCCTCTCCAATTCGCTTTGATTTCTTCATGTTTATATTCTTAAACTTCAGTTATTCTTCAAATTTGTACAACTATATCTCTGTACTCTTGATGGGTTATATCACTGGAACAAGTTTGAAGAATAACTCAAGTTTAAAGAGTTGAAGAAGAAATCAAAGCGAATTGGAGTGGATATATACTAATGGAATCAACTGTATCTCTGACTCTAGATTGATCTTAATATGGCATCCATTTAGTTAGGTCCTTTGCATCACAAATTAATTTTAAATATAACTCAATACTTCAATGTATCATAGAAACATTTTTACAAAACTGAAACTGCAAGCATATTTCTCCGAAATATTAATCCCAAATCTCTTTTATTTGCCAGCTACTTTATTTATCCTTCTTCCAGTGATATAACACATCAGCTAAAATTAGCTTTTGTATAAATAAACAACTCCCGCAGTTTATATAACCCAATTTCAGACTACTCCCAATATTTTTGGCAATTCAGTTTGAAATAAGAAACTAGATTCGCCCATAATCGTTCTCAATCCTTCGATTATTAATTCCAACCCATCTTGCATTTATGCTATTGTCTTGAAGCCATACGTCGTAGATTGTCCTACATTAGTTTGGTATCAGATCTCTATCTATCATGGATGAGTTAGCATTCCTTTGGGGTACTTCATCCTCTTATTATAATTTGTTGTGTGCATGAGATGTAGAGAGAATCCGAAAGTTCAATCTACATGGAAAAATGGAATGACATAGCTTTTGGATGGAAAAGAACTGATCAAATCCACGAAAAGGATCGAATCAAAGATGTGAGAGAAATAGAACTAGAGACGAGGGAGATGGAGAAACCACAGCTATAAGCCTAAAACGTATTCAGTAGGCCAAGTTTTCGGCGGAGCAACAATGCAGGCAGACCTACAATTCGAAGGCATGAACTGTAGACTCCCAATTTCACTAAAAGGACTCTTATACTGATTAAAGATCCTAATTATAGTTAAATTGGAATGGCTTCATCATGTACGGCTGCATACAGGCTAAAATTAGGAGTCGTACATGGAATAAGAAAAAACAACACTGGACTCTCAATTTATAAAAAAAAATTGTCCAAAAATTATAACAAAATTTTAAAAAAAACTGTAGTCTTCCAACTTCACATAAAGTAGGATTCATGTACTCATTGAAGGTTCTAATTATAGTAAATTTGGAATTTCTTCATTATGTTTGGCTGACGCACGAAAATTACGAATCTTATTAGGAATAGACATCCAATGAACAGCAAACCCATAACTCCCCCCTTGTGGACAAGAGCATAGCTGGTGGCAGCTCCTTTGCTTTTCTTTACCATCTTCCTTTACATTGAATTTTACAATGCATAACTTTATGTAGCTTTTTAAGTATCCTGGTACATATTAAATTTATTGAGACTTTTTTTCCGGACCGTTCAAAAAGGCGGCTCAAAGTATGGTGATCGCATTGCTTATAATTTTTTTTTCCTATATGAGTTTGTTAAATCTTTCTTAGAGCTAGTTGTTTAAAGTCTATTCTAACATTCAACTTTGATTTTATAACCATAACCACGTAGCCATGTCCCATCTATTTGGGGTCCGCTTTATGAATCCTTCTTCACCATTCATTGCTCATAAGAACATCCCAAAGCTCCTCATGATCATCTTCAAAATCCAGCAACGACAAAGAGCCCAAATTCTTTGACAAGCCCATTCCCTAGATATGTTGCCACTCTTGTGAACCAGAGAGTACCAAATGTCCAGGTTGACTCTCTAAAAGATTTAACTCTTATGGTCTAACATAGTGATTCCTCAACCCTCCTTTCATCCATAAATTACTCCCTCAACTTCAAAACTAATCAATCGTTTTTTTTGTCCACTCAACCCTTGCATGTACCAGGATCAATTTCATTGTCCAATGCTTGCTGCACTCAAAATCGCCATTGCTGGTCCCAAGCCCGGATGAGAAAGGTTGAGAGTTGAGGTTAGGTTGAAAGCCAGTCATAAAAAATAACTTAAACTATGAAATGAATGTTTGTTGCACTCAATCAGCTTCATGTTGTAAGCATTTAAACCTAGCACAAGGGAGATTGGGTCCATAGTTGTCAAGGCGCACACCTAGGCGACTAGGATCCCGGAGGTAGGTAAGGTAGTGCCTAACCCAAATACACAAAGCGACCGCCTAGTCGCGCGCGGAGCGCCTACTCTCATGTGTATGTGTGTGTATGGGTTTTTTTTTAAGTATAAACCCGACCTTCAAAAGTAACTAACAAAAGATTATAGCAACTTTAGTGAACAAAAGATATAAAGAAAAAAAAGAATACAAGATTATGGTGACTTTCTTAAGTAATAGTTTTTCAAGATTTTAACATTTGTTGCTTACTTGTTTATAGTGCTTAACTGCTTATCCATATGCTTGAGGTATAGTTTAGATTCTTTAGAAATCATATGGTCTATTTTTATCATTATGAACAATTATACAATGTTTTAAAAAGCGCTAGGCGCTAGTCGGGCAGTGGGGGACCTTCTAGCGCCTAGACCGCCTAGGCGGTGCCTAAGCGACGCCTAGACGTTTTTGCTTTTTTTAATTATTTTGATATTATATATAATATATATTTTTTAACTTACTATAAATTCAAGATTATCCCAAATATTATTTTATAGAGCATGTATCATTTACATAACCATAAATTCCATATTAACAAGAACAAAAGCAAGCATGATATTATCTCAGATAATATCATAATATCCATAATTTTAGTACATTCGAAATCATAAATTTATGATTATAAATAATAGAATAGCATCTATACACGTTTTAGTGCCTAGGACCGCCTAGAGGCCTGGGCTGCTTTTCTGCACCACCTAGGACTAGGCTAGGCGCCGCCTAGGCTGCTTTTTAGAACACTGCAATTATATGGTCAGTGATTATAAATTATTCTTTCTTGCAACATCTAATATGATTGAATATCCTATTGTAAACCTGTAATCAAGTACACATGATATTTTTTTTCTTCCTACATTAGATGATGAGTGGCCATAGTCTCATAGACTCATAATTATCATATGTATAGTACTATATTTACATATACAAAAAAATGCACAAGGCAACGCCTAGGCTCCTAGGCTCCCTCTGGGCGCCTAGCCTCGCCTTGCCGCCTTGACAACTATCGTTGGGTCATCCATATCCTTACTCTTCTGTTTACAATTCCTTGGAGAAGCGCCAAAAGATGGAATATACACTCTTTCCAGGGTTCAAAATGTTATAAACAGTGACAAACTATTGAAACTTGCAATCTTCCTTTATCAAGTGAAACGAGCTATCGGACACTGTGTTTAGTCCCAAATCCAATAACCTGGAACCCGTATTCTTGATTTGAAGTCTTCATGACATTAGAACACCACAAATGTTCTATCCCCCGGCTTCAAGTAGGCTCCTTAGGACCGATTGTCTGATTATCCAAACTCAACAAAGAATTTCTGAACATAAATCATCTCTGCCTGTTACACAATACTTTGATCCACTAAGTCCGCAAAAGATTGTACAATTCTTTTTGCTTCCAAACCGATTAACAAGAATTTTCAAACCGATTAACAAGAATTTTCAAACCGATTGTCAAACTGATGTCAACCTTATAAGATTAGTGCCGAAAAACTTGAGGGGGCATGCCAAGAAACCTAAAAGGCCAGTTGTCCGGGAGAAGACCTACCTTGTTGGTTACCCAGTGTAAGCTCATGCAACAAGGGAGCAACTATCCAATGTTCCCCTTGACTAGGAAAAGTTAGAGGATGAGGGTACATGGAAAGTTTGCCGCTAGACATGTGTAGCAAAACAAATCTCCTATGTGACCAAATGTCCAACACTTGGAGCAAAGGGAAGACTACATTCCAACAGTATGGATTGTTCGAATTTACTTCATTTAAAAATGCTATCTATATTCATTAATTCAATTATTTTTTTATTCACAGGCAAGTATAGGATAATCTCTCACCCATAGTCTCGTGAACTAAGCAACCCTTGCAACAAAAGGTGAAGACAGGTTTGGGAACCTCACGAAATTGGTGGCTACAAAGCCAACCTCTCATTTAAGGAGAGCATCTTGATTCCAACTACGTAAAAATGTAAAATGGCCATCAAGCATGAATGATCCCTCCACCAAATTCTTCACATTCATACCATAGTTGAAACACAGATAAGAAAATCCCATGCCCTAGACACTCCATGTCGCTACTGTGTGATTTGTTTCTTCCTTGCTTATATATGGTGCCCATCAAGGTATAACTTTGAAAACAAATAATTATGCCCCCCCCCCCCCACTAATTAGAAGTATCATGATCAATAAGCTTCATCACATTCATAGAGGGTTGTCTTTATGAATCCTTCCTCAATGCTCTAATATTCACAACAGTCATCTTAATCATGCACCCTCTTAACACAGAATTTTCCATTATCACCAGCATGAGATGATCACACAACATTCCATATACACATTCTATATGCACAAACATACATGCAAAGACACATGAAAAGCCACATCGAACAGCATAGGTCAACGGTAGAACATAACATCTAAAGAAGAAACTTCAAAAATAGAGCTCAGAAGGGAATTGTATTAAAAAACAGCCAACGGTAATGTCAAGCAACCAGAAGTCCCTTGATACCAGAACTGAATGAAAAAATAGATAATGGACAGGTGATAGGATGTCTAGAGATAAGCTCACATGTTCAACCTTGTGAACATGACTGCAATGACAAAATAAAACAAAAGCAAGAAGACTGAAGACCTGGTCGTATAAGTCGGCAATGGCATTTGAACTGTGATCGTGTTTGCAGTAATGCTTGGAGAGAACTCAGCACGTACTTTAAGAATAACTTCAGCCTAACAGATCACATGAGTTGTTTAGATTTGTCAAATAATAAGTTGTAAGCTAATTGTATAAATTAGCGACAAAACAATGCAGCAGCAGAACAAAAAAATCTACACCTTAAGTGGTCCTGCTTCTTCAATCAATGCATTTACACGAAAAGGAGGCTTGAACTCCTGAGTCATACGATAGTTCATCACAGCAAATTCTCCCTCTGGAGGTACCTATGACAAAAAGTGGACGCAATGCTTCAACTGCAAGGAACTAAAAGAATAGTACATTGAAATAGTCATTACACTTACTAAATTATTCATGTAACAGATGGGAATAATGGTATTGAAAAATAAAAGCACCAAATACAGTCTACTCACCAATGTCAAAGTTCTATCTGTGTCAAAAGTATCCAGATGTACAGATTCATGGAAATTACAATCATCAAGTACCACAGCTCCACCAGCAGAACTACTATAACCTGTTGCATTGTCAACTCCATAAATGAAATGTATACTGTAATTTAAAATGCCTATATGTCCAAGAAAAATTAAAACATTGGCAGATTAAGGAAAAATTGAAAGCCTTAACTAAACTACTACATGAATACTACATCAGGATCCCACATTGAACCAGTTATATCATTTAGGATGAACATAATATAGCTTTCCAAAACAAATACTAACCAGCTACCATCATTGAAGTCAATATTTGACTGTGTTTTATAATGACTGTTTCCTGGGAAAGAAGCATACAAAGAAACCTTACCATTGTGTCTAAACAAATGGAGAACAACTAGGATTGTCAAGCTAAATGGAAAAAATGATGATGGAAGCAAATAAATACACAAGATTTTCATGGAAACCCCTCAAATGGGAAGGGAAAACCATGCGGCAATCCAGATACAAATCCACTATCTCAAACCAGTACACACATGTCTTTGTTCCAAGTCTCTTGTCAAGACGTGGTATACAGCAAGAAATTGGGAAAATACAAGGGTACCTTAGAAGCTTCAAAACCTCACCAAGCCCACCACAAAGACACCTACCAGTGTTGGTTGGAGATGAACCACAGTATATAAGCTACATGTCGACATCATGATGGGAGCCATTGAGGAAAAATAATCAAGATACTCCTCTTAAGCAACCTCAAAGACCCAGATGAAACCCAAATGTCCTTCCCATTCCCCCCTTTTTATCCTTAGCTCTTTGAGCCTCAACATGAGAGCACAAAATGACAAACACCATCCTTCTGCCTCATCCACTAACATCAAGTGATAAAGATTTTATTTTGAAAGGTTCAAGTGATAAAGATGCTACAAATGTTTTTCACCAAATGCCTAAAAGACAACTCAAAGAGAGGATATAGTTCGGGCTCATTTTGGGCCAAACCAAACCTTGACACTATACTGGGGAAGAACCGCATGCAGAACCTTGACACTATAAATTGGTCATCCAATTGCTCCCGCTCAAATTCGTCATTTTGTTTGTGCTACCATCCATTATTCACAAAGATTCACCAAATCTTGACACTATTACTGGGGAAGAACCGCATGCAGAGTGAAGCAATGAAAAACAACCAAGTGATATCACCGAGCCAAACAACATTAGAAATGACTAAAGCAAATCACCCAAGACAAGATGGGTACAACAGAAGAACACAAATTTTTGAGAAAGAAAAAACCATGGAGCAAGTCATTGAGAAATCCATTACCTCAAACAAAAAATGGTACAATGGTATCTCTCGTCCCAAGTCTTTTGCCAAAGATTTGAGTTATTACAAATAAGGGGAAATTATAACAATACCTCAAGCTATGCAGTCAAAGTCGGTAGTCGGCCCTAGTCGGCCAAGGGCCGACTAGGACTAGTCGGGACTAGTCGGCCAAAACTTATTCCAACCCCTCCCCCCCTCCCTAAACATATATGATATATGAACTAGCATAAATTTCAATAAGTATATGATATTAGTCGGTTATTAACAATACATACCTTCACACTTCACAGCATGGGTATAAATACATAAGTAACAGTCTAACATAACACAGTTGTATTAGCTTCATGCTTATGTCAAAAGACTCAGAACTAAGAATTCATCACAATATTTGTTTGATGATGTTTAATCAGTGAACAATCCCAATTTTGATTATAGGGTTGTATGGATATCAACAAATAAACTAATTATTTGTCTATGTTTTTATCTGAGATTCTCAGGTGCTCAACAGATGATTACAGGGAAGAGCCATAGTTGTGAGTCTTGCGACTCAAGACTTTGAGCCAATGTAAAAAAATCTAAACAAAATTGCTTGCAAAGACTCCTTTAAAAAAAAAATTTGCTTGGAGAATGCTGCCTGGGGACTAGTCGGCAGTCGTTAGTCGGGGACTAGTCGGGTCTAGTCGGGGACTAGTCGGGATTCCGCCCAGCAATGATGGAATCGAAATTAATCGGTCGGCAAAATGCCGCCCAGGGACTAGTCGGGGACTAGTCGCCGACTAGTCCCGACTTTGATAGCATAGACCTCAAGTTTCAAGGACCCTTACCAATTCCCCATAAAACCACCTTCTATTGCTTGTTGGAGATGAACTGCCATCATAGAATTGTCGGATGTCAATTCCACAGTGGTAACACCAAGGAAAACCACCCAAGAAACTCTCTCTTGAGCAACTAAGAAGCCTCAAATGAAATCCTAGGTCTCCTTTCCCTTTCTATCCCCTTTCTTTCCTTATCACTTCAAGCTTCCAACTAGAGACTACAAAATGACACACAGCATACCTCGGTCATCCACCATCACTAAGTATACAGGTGTTACACATGGTGTGACCAACATGCCATGACACTAAACACAAAACCAAAGAGAGATGATTTGATTTGGGATCATTTTTAGACCAAACCCAAATCAAATGGGTTCTACCAAATGGTGTGAGAACCCCAAATTGCGAAACCCCTACATTTTATCACATATCAAGTAATGAGTAGTAGCTAATATTATAATGGCATGAATAATTGGTAGTTTGGTTAAACCATGAGCTAGTCAACAGTCTCATAGTAACAAGGTCCAACAAGAAAAGGAGGAATACAACAAGCAAGCTTAAAAGATATATTAGAAAATAGAAAACACCTCAGTAATTAATTCAGAAAGTAAACCAAAAAAAAATTAACTCGAAATAATGGTGTACAAGCACGTAAATTAAGAATAGTACCATAGAAAGAAGCCCCGTCTCTGCCAATGCTCAGATCCTCATTAAGAGCCAGACGTATGTCTGGGTTCCCACTAAGATAACTTTTCATTTGAATCGTTCCATCAATCTCCGAGGTGAGTATGTAACCCTGTTTAGATTATGTTAGTTAACAGCAAAAACTTAATCGAGTATAGGCAAATAATGAAAGAATCAGTGGAAGCATAATTTGCACTGAAGGTTTACAATGAAGTTAGCGATACATGTATAATAATGAAAAAGCTCCTGACAAAATGCCGAATGAATAAATATCAACTAGATCAAATAGACCAAAAAAAAAAGAGGTATGGAGTAGGTAACGCAGCGGTACCTTGAATGATAATGAGCAGTTGTTGCTTGAAATTTCGTAATTGTGAATATTTTCTTTCCCGAGATGGTATAAAATAAGGAAAATGGGCATTTTGGAAATTAAAATTTGTGAGCCTGGGTCTTAATGCCTTTCCTATAGAGTTCCATAGAAAAGTACCAAAATGCATTAAAGAAGCTGAATGATCCATCAATTATACTGAATCTGGCTAGCAGCTAGCTTAATGGAGTCTTAGTTGCAGGAAATTTCTACTTACACCTGCTTTAAAACTTGTGTGCTCTCCTGTTCACACCTCCAAATGCTCTCATGCTTTCCAGTGGTTGTACCACTAGCTGCTGTTACATAACTCCATCTAAATGGTTCTCAACATAATATGTATGTTCCTTATATATTTTTTGCCGCCTTTGAATATGATTTAATAATATAACAAAAGACAGCATTGCCTTAAACTATTATCTGTCATATGCAACCTAGAGCTGAAGTAGGACTTCCAGAACCCCTTTTGTACAATATTGTTTGTAGAGCAGATTTTAACTTTTCTGTCATCCAAAAAAGAAAATCAAAGCAATAATCAATCAAAACAAGCACATGTAAGCATTCTAAAATACAGCAAAGAAATATATTAGCTAATGACCAGAACAAGTCATGAGGTCGACACACCAAAACAACACCAGAGAGAACTAATAGATGGGAGAAGCACACATGAAAACTACAGAATTTCAAGGGTAAGGGTAACAATCTGTAAACATGGGTATCCAGGGCCAATTCCAAATTGGAATATGAATATATACATCAAAAGAAGGGTCACGAATATGTAAAACTACAAATAGAATGAAAAGGACAGCATAGAGTGAAGAAAGATAGAGCAGAAGTACAAAGGTGGAGAATGTTTCAAGCGATTGGAGGAAAAAAAAAAAAGGAACCTCAGTGGGAGGCAGTGTCATGCAGAGTTTTGAGCATCTCGAACTAAAGAAGGTTACACTGATAATAGATGCACGCATGGAATCTACAAACATGCTACCACAGGTCCACAAGGAGTGAGGGAGAGGAAAAAGAGGGAAAATGGAAAGAAAAAGGGGGAAGAAGGCTGCCACCCGACTTTGCTATTCATGTTCTTGATGCATCATATGGCAGGAGCGACACTCTTATTATTAAGAAAAAATAAAGAAATAAATTCAAGGGTTCTCATGTCTGGTACATGAAAACATATGCAACCACCCTGAAGAAAGGTTCATGTAGTTGAGCATAAGTGTTGCACGAAGAGTAGGGAAAAAGCAAGTTCTGGCCATGGAGGCCCAACCAATCGCGGGAAAGGTGTAGGGCCCATGGAATCGCACAAAATTTTAAGAAAATCTTTCAACATCCCCAGCTAGCTTAGATCATGACAAATAAAATAAATTTTGGGGCCAGATTTATTTAGGTGTATCAAATCACTTTGTTTGGATGTAAGTTTCTCCATACGTGTGTGTGTGTGTGTGTATAGAGAGAGAGAGAGAGAGAGAGAGAGAGAGAGAGAGAGAGAGAGAGAGAGAGAGAGAGAGAGAGAGAGAGAGAGAGAGAGAGAGAGAGAGAGAGAGAGAGAGAGAGAGAGAGAGAGAGAGGAAACGGGAAATGAACCGCCAGCCTATTTCCACCGAAATTGGCTAGCAGCTCCTTTCCAAACTAGAGGGTTTTTTTAAAAAAAAAATTTGTGGATCATCAATCTATGGTTAGATGATCACTCTCACAAAAAATCATCAAATTTGAAAACCTTTCGAAGGGGTCAAATATGTCGATAATTTATAATAGTTTATTTCACCTGTTAATAGGAAATGCTTATTTGACTCCACTAGAGGTTTTCAAATTTGATGATTTTTTGTGAGGATGATCATCTAACCATAGATAGATGATCCACACACCAAAATAAAAAAAAACAAAAAAAAACCTCTAGGTGGGAAATGAGCCGCAAGCCAATTTCAACGTAAATAGACTGGCAACCCATATCCTGTATCCTCTCTCTCTCTCTCTCTCTCTCTCTCTCTCTCTCTCTATATATATATATATATATATATATATATATATATATATATATATATATATATATATATATATATATATATATATATATATATATATATATATATATATATGTGTGTGTGTGTGTGTGTGTGTGTGGGTGTGTGTATGTGTGTGTGTGTGAGAGAGAGAGAGAGAAGCTACGTGTAGACCATACAACCACTAGACTATCTATCATCAACTGCTGGGCAATTATATGAAATAAAATAAGTCCTCAAGAAATGTAACTGGAAAGCATTGCCATTTATTTTTTATTTCAAATTGAAACTTATACCCCCAATGTCCACAGGAAAGACAAATTATGTGAAATATGATGAAGCCCGCTACCAAGAATAAGATCAATATCAATTGAAGCTATTTCGAAAGAATTTGACTTCATTAGTACCTTCTAAACATACTAATCATCAATATTTTGACTGGTTTAGTAGGTAAAAGTAAAATCTAGTACAAGAAACATTGATTTCTCACTCACACAAGAATTCACTTCAGGTATAGAGAAGCAGAAAAGGCCAACTACAATCAATCATCTATTAAATGAAGAACACCCATGAATTAAAACAAATTTAAAGGTTAAGTGAGACCATGTAGAATAAATCATGAAAGAAAAGGTTATAGCACCAATGTAAGATGAGAACCTGCCACACAAGATATTACCAATTCTAGAGGTGGGGTTCAAGGACTATTCATCAAGGGAACACACCATATGTTGTTCTGGTTGGACTACCATGGATCCAAAATATACCCAATATAGTCTCTTTGGTCTTGTGGTTAGACAACTCATCTCCATCAATAAGTTCTACAAGGTGTTGATCCACCGGTAAAAACTTTACCTTGAACGGGCGTGGAAATGATGATTTGCCATCCATGAGTGTTTGTTATCTTATTGTGATTGTTAGACAGCTCATCTCCATCAATTGGTTAGACAGCTCACGTTTCAGAGTGCTTGTTATCTTATTGTAATTGTTCTGACAGATCACAAAAAGTGTCACACAGTTCAGAGACTAATCTATAGAGCCTCATTTGAGTGTCCCCAAGAATAAATAATTATTTTTTGTATCTATACATCATAAAGGGATATATAAAACACCCCCTCCCTCAAACCCTTCATTTTGCCTAATTTTCCACATCTTTTTCATTGTTTTCCCAATTTGTAGGGATAATGGCAATAAATAAGCGATGAATCCCCAACTTTTCCCTAGGTACACTTGGCGATAATGACATTGATAACGACAATTAAAACACCGTGTGAATGATCGTATCTCTATAACTATGTCGGATCCACATAGGCAAAATAACTTTCTAATCCGTGAGAAGTGTCCAACCAAGTTAAACAAGCTAGTCATACCAATAACACACTTCAGTCGGTTTCAGACCACCCTCTTTCTTTGGACAAGGCTTCTCCTAGCTAACTCTAGCAGCCACCTTGCCCCATAGAAAATTCCAAACAATGGAGTCAAATAAACTTAATGGATGGAGAAAGCTGAAAACCAGAAATACAGCAGTCTATCTTCCTCATGATTTTTTTCCACAAGAACATCAAAGTATTGAGAACCTCTTCTAGCAAAGAATAGAGGTAATCCAAAATATCTAACCAGAAGTGATCCAGTAAGCAAGTTGACTTTATTGAAAAACCTCTTGTTGTTATAGCATGATCTTGAGGAAAATATTTTACTTTTCTCCTTGCTTCCCACTAGTCCCAAATAGCAACCAAACTTCACCAAAATTATTGCCAAATTAAAGATAGATCCTCTGCATGCCTTAAAAGAATCACCAAATCCTTTGTGAAGGAAAGATGGGAAACACAAGGACTTTTACCAATCTTATAACTTTGTCAATCCCCCAGAAAGAAGTCTAAATTCCAACTCAATAGATAGATATTCCATATTAGTAAAGAGGTAAGACGTGAATGGATCACCTTGTCTGAACCGCCTATTAAATTTTATAAACCACCTATGTGTTCCATTGATAAGGATCAAGAATGAGGTGAAGAGGCACACTTTGATCCAATTAACCCATTTTTCATTAAAAGCAAAGCAATGCATGAAAGATGAATTCTTTATCCATAGTATCATAGGCTTTGAGAATCAAGCTTAATACAAACTTTCTTGGACGATTATTGGAGGTGGAAATCCTCTCGTGAGCGAAAAGGATATTGTCCGAGCTCCTTCTTATCTTTGATAAACGTTGGATTGAGTCCAAGATATAAGCTCCCCAATCACCATTTGAAGTCTATTAGCTAGGATCTTTGATATAAATTTGTAAATGCAATTGCGCAAGTAAATCGGCTTGAAACAATTAAAATTGGATGTGCTAATTCTTAAGAATAAGAGTATTGAATGTGTGAGTTACCTCCGTCAAATGCTTGTTTGTGCTGAAGTACTTCACCACCTACAACCTCCTTGACAAGGCTTCAAGAAACCTTGAAAATTGATTGTTAAACCTATCTGGGCCCCAACGTTTATAACTATTGGAAGTGAGAACACCAAAGTCCAACACCTCTCTAGTGATCGGGTGGCTCAACCAAATCGTTACTTGAGGAGATAAGTCTATTGAAGACAATATCTTCGAAGTTCTCTGCTTTATCATTCCTTGAGAATATTTGGAGAAAACATGTTCATTTCCTCCTTAACTACGGCCACCTCTTCAGAGATATCCCCATTCTCCAAGGCAATTGCAGAAATGGCATTAAGACAATATCTAGCCTTGAATTAGCATGAAAGAACTTTCTATTTCGGTCCGTCTGCTTGATCATATCACTCTAGACTTGTAAAGAAGCTATTCTCATCCTCTAGGTCCTTCTCCATCTCTACTAGCATATCCTTTTCCTTGAACAGATAAAACTTCATCTAGAGAAGAATCATGAATGGTAGATTGAATGGGGATTAGTTGATTTCTTATATGGATAACAATCTGATAGTCGCCTCCACAAGATTTTACATACCACTTCCATAGAGCCCCTTTAATTGCTCTAAGTTTCTTAACCACAAATAATAAATTGTTACATCTTCAAGAATACAAGAAAAAGGAGATAGACTTATACAAGCCACACCAAGTTCTAAGAAATTCAATGTTATTTGGCTGATTAAGATCACTAGGACCATAAAGCAATCTGGTAAAAAAATCTATCTTCACAATATAACAGTATAACATGAATTCTTACATGTTAAAGTTGGATTAGCTGAAAGAATTCTCAAGTTATCTTCAGTATTCATGCAAGATAGGGGTTTTATATTGTACGAGAAACTCCTTAAATGTAATATGATTGTCACATGCACGTCTACATTGATGACATGAAACAAAATCTAACTCTTGTACATGCCTGCACTACACACGAGCATTGTTAATAATGATTATCTAAGCAGAATCAAAACTATAGCGAACCTAAAAAATATTAATCTAATCAACATAAATTAATACTCACACTTGAGCTGAATGTAACGCTAATATTTTCAATTACATCAACGAATATTTCTTCTCTCTTCCTACCACCAGGCTCATTGGCTACAACAGATTTTGTAACAGCTGTTCCAGGCATTCGTTTGGTGCCTTGCTGCAAAAACGCAAAAAAATCAGCAGCTACCTATACTATTTAATTTGCTAGATGCAAAATTAGGATGTTAGTGACGTAATAATATGATAGATTATCCCACTGTAGTGCACCATAAAATAATACAATAAAAGGGATACATTGTAGTATGATACACGAATAATACCATAAACATAGCTGCAGGGCTAAGAGGTGGTAGATGTGCAGCTTCAACCACAATGGGTTCATTAAATACATAAGACTTAAGAACCTCCGTAGATGTCGATTGTGGATAACCGAAGTCCTGACAATAGGGAAAAGAAAGATTATCAATACAGTAAGTTAATTACCTGGAAAAAAAATTTGGTTACTACTTTCCAAAATTTACCTAGAATACAGATATTGAACTTCAAAATGACATACATAAAAATTTGATAAAGATCAGAAGAGAGTGGTGATGAGTACAGAGTACTTTTATATAACCCTATCAGCCAAACTAAAGCAATGGTACGTGGGAGATAAAGTAAGTAAAAAAGAATAAAAGGTAATGAACAGAGATTAACAATAGACTTAGTTAAAAAAATGTAACTGGCCCAAAAGCAAAAAAGTAACTAACTGGATAGATCATAGAAAAGAAAGACATTAAACCCATGGCTCCACTGACAGAGTGACAGCGCACCTAGGAAAATGGAGGAAAAACAACGCCTGGTATGTAATAAAACCTAGCCTAATCAGAAATTCACCTCCATAATAGATGAAGACAGCTGGCACCAACCTCAGCAAGATAGTCTGCTAAGATGTAGGGCACTCACTTACCATGTTGACCATGATATGATACAATTCGAAAATCACTGACTTTAGAGGATTGCATGCTTCCCTTCAGCATTAAGCGTATCACCATCCATCAGCTGCCCACCTTCTTGTATGAATCAAGAATTTTTGGTTCTAATGTTACGCTTACTCATATAATTACTAATGGACTTTCACTTACATAGAAATTTTGGAATTTTATAATTTTTGACGAGGATGATCACCTAACCATAGATAGCATAACCACCAAAAATCAACACATGCTAAAACTTATAGGGCCATCAAATGTTAGAAGCTTTATCGTCCGTCAATTTTAACCACTAATTTTACTGTCATATTTGATATGACTAGAGGTTTCCGAATTTGTTCATTTTTGGTGAGGATGAACCCCCTGCCATAGATAGCAGTATAGCACATTCACCAAAATTTAGTAAAGTCCGAAACTTCTATGTATGTGAAAGTCCATTAATATGAGTAAACATAACATTAGTTGACGAATCCATCCCCTATATATATATATATATATATATATATATATATATATATATATATATATATATATATATATATATATATATATATATATATATATATAGAGAGAGAGAGAGAGAGAGAGAGAGAAAGAGAGATGCTATAATGCGGCATACGGTAAGTGCAGCACCGCACCGCAGCCGTCTGATGCACCGCTGTGTGCATGCGATGCACGCGCAGACGGCTACGGTGCGGTGCCGCATTATAGCATGCCCCTATATATATATATATATATATATATATATATATATATATATATATATATATATATATATATATATATATATATGTGTGTGTGTGTGTGTGTGTGTGTGTGTGTGTGTGTGTGATACATTGCGCCGGTAACGTGCGGGCTTAACGTGTGGCCGCCCCTTCGGGGGTATTTTTGGGATTTGTTTTTGGAGGTTGATCACCTACCCTTGGATAGCACACACAAAAAATTTCAGCTCAATCCAAGACCTATAGGCCGTTCAAATGTAATCGACTTTTATCGGTTGTTCATTTTTACCGTCATTTTGATCAACACATTTGGACGGCCTACAGGTCTTGGATTCAGCTGAAATTTTTTGTGTGTGCTTTCCAAGGGTAGGTGATCAACCTCCAAAAAAAAAAAATCCCAAAATACCCCGAAAGGGGGTGCCGCACATTAAGGCCGCACGTTATCGGTCGCAATGTATCACTACTATATATATATATATATATATATATATATATATATATATATATATATATATATATATATATATGAGGGATGCTTAGGTGTTGTCCGCAGACGTCCGATGCACGCGGCGGGTGCATCGGACGGCTGCGGACCGCAGACCGCACCTAAGCATTCCTCTCTCTCTCTCTCTCTCTCTCTCTCTCTCTCTCTATATATATATATATATATATATATATATATATATATATATATATATATATATACCGCCTAGGCACCGCTTCGCCTAGACATGCCAAATTGCTTAGGCACCACCTTGACTACACTGCTATTCATCTTTTATCCAAGCATAGTAAGATTTCTATTCCAAACAGTGATAGATAAAGGAGTTACCTCTCCAGAAGTGGCAATGACAAAACAGATAAGAGATATTCAAATAGATGAGAAAATAAGCTCCCAAAGTTTTCACTAAGTTTCTGCAATAACCTAAAGTTACAATAGAAATAGATCCCTTTATAAGACTCCTAAAACTTACAACTAGACAAGATCTAAACTGTTGATAGACCAGGCTTACTTCTAATAAGCTACTTGGTTACTAGCACACAAAAAATGAAAAAAGGAGTGAAACAACTGATGTAGGAGTGGGGGCCATGTGGTAGCTGCACATTTCTATCCACCTTTAGACCTACATATGAGAGAAACCCCAATTGGGGCATGTGATTCCTCCTTTTTGTTGCCTCTTTTAACAGACCCGCATATTTGATTTGAGTCTCTCTCAGACTGTCGAGCACATGTTGGCTGCTATAGATTTACAAAAATTTGCCTTTTTCAAGAGTCCTATAGAAAAAGGACTTGGAATCGGTTGTACATGGATTCAAAGAATATAGGCACTGATTCGCCATTTATAGGCAATTCCTCCATTGTGTCTCTCATGCTTCTCTCAACCATGGCTTGGTATAACGGTATAACCTATTTTATGGCCCAAATGGCCCAATGAGGGGCCCAAATAACTGTCCAGATCTGTATTTTATCCTTGAAGCCTCTTTTGAGCCCATGCGCTGATCTGATGGATTGATTTTGAAGAATTTTAATAACTATGCTCCCACCTCTTGCAAATCAAACCCATCTGTTGCAATTGTGGATATCCATCAGTTTTGTTAGTAGCACATCTCCAAATCACCAAAAAGTGCTTCAGGGTTAGACCGCAAAATGAAAAATAAACCAACAAAAATGGTACAGCTCTCACAACTGCATTAGTATCGCATGATGAATAATTTTCAAAACCTACAGCTGAAGATTAATTCTGACAGCAATAGGATAATTAAGGAAAAAAATGTCTCTCGACAAATGTCAGCAATAAACAGACCAATTATTTGAACCCCAGAAAAAAGATGGATCATATTTCCTGCGCTGAAATGCAATAGAGTCCTAGATAACGCCTAGAATACTTCAGCTTAGCAACATGCCAATGCCAAATGCAAGTAAATGCCAATGGTTCCAAAAGCTTTTATGTTTACTATTAATAATCCACAGTTAAGATAAGCAGCAAAACAGAAACTCAAGATGCCTCAAAGCATCAGCACCAACATAAAACATGTAAAAGTGCTTAGATAGGAAAGGGTACTTACAATGACTTCATCAAGCAATTCATAAACAAGCACAAAATTTTTCCGTAACGAATCCTCATTAAGAACCCCAAGGTAATCTTTGATAAGCCGTGCAATCCTTTGCAAGAGCTCCAGAACAAGTGATGGAGAAACATTAACTCTTGTAGTTGCCACGAAAAACAATCCAGCAACCTTCACATGAATGTAATTAACGCCATCCACGTTCTAATGGCAAAACAAAAGAAATTAATCATAACAAAGGCCATGGATAATGCATTTAAAGACAGAAAATGTAAATATTATAGGCACAATTGAAATTTGGTATGAAAAAGAACTTGAGGACAAGATAATAGAAAGAGAAGAATAAAATGAAGCATGTCTAATAACGTGCTAACATGAACTTCTTATGTCTAAAAACACTCCACCCGAATTTCATAACACAATTATCTAACATGAAATTCTGCCTATGGCTATTTGCCAAAATTTACAAGCATACACAAATTGGGTCTTGGATTGAATCACGAGTTCCTAATACTTCAATTTCTTTATTTCGAAGTAACATCAGAGATGAATAATGCTGGCTAACTTGAATGGGCAACATAAAGCACAAAGATGCCCCAGAAGTGTTAAGCAGCACCAGAATTAGAAACTGGTGTACCTCAATGAAAGCATTCAAACTCTGTCAGAGTACTGGAAGAAACTTCATCTATAATGTGAAGAGAAAAATACAACATTATAACTGTAGCAAGAAGGTAGGCAATCCATCACTGAAGCAAACCATGTGACGTTTAAGGCTGTTGAACGGCTAATTAAAGTTCCTTCAGTGGCCATATCCTGTAAATGTCTGAAAAGGTCACGACAACAATCACTAGAAGATCAGCTATGATCTAATGTCATCAACTAAAACATCCTTTGCAAGATTATCTACTCCATCAAGGGAACTCATAGATCATAATCTATAATACACCACATTTAAAGCACCTGCTGATTGCAAATAAAATAAAAGATAAAGGATGTCCTTTTGACCAACCATATAAGAACACTAGTGCATGCACGTGCCTGTCGGCACTGTAGCGGGCCGTATTCGGCGGCAACACACCTGTCAACAATGCAGCGGGCCGTCTTCGGCAACAAAACACCCCCCGGGCATCACCACCCCCATCCCCTCCCCCACCGTCATATGCGACGACAACACACTTGACCGCCTTCGGCATGCCCATGCCGATTGGCATGAAGAGGGAGCCTTCGGTGCTACGACAACACACTTGGCCGTCAGCACTGCCGCGGGCCGCATTCGGCGGCAATACACTTGTCGGGCCGTCTTCGGCGGCAAGACACCCCCCAATTGACACGAAGCGGGCAACCACTGCCCCACCCCCCAACCCCGAATCCAAATCTTCTACACCATTTATCTGTACCCCAAATCACAGCCGTCCGTTGCACCCATACCCGACCCGTGCATCACACTTGGTCCGAATCGGCAGGTAAAGAAACAGATGTGAATCCAACATTCGATCATAGTATGCGATGGGTTCAATAGACGCTTGTGATCAGGACACCCATGATGATAAGCTGCAACTAAAGATAAAATTAAAAAAATTAAAAAATTAAATATTTAAACGGATCTTATTGGGTCTTAGCGGATCTACCCGTTTTTTTAAAAGGAGAGTGCATGTGCCCGTCGGCACTGTAGCGAGCCGCCCTGTCGGCACTGCAGCAGGCCGTCTTCGGTGGCAACACACTTGAACGTCTTTGGTAACAAAACACTTTCGACGACGACAACGACATTCATAGGGACATCTATTTTCTCTCTCGTGCCGATTGGCACGAAGCTAGCGCTTTCGTCTAGGGATGGCAACGGTACGGTTTCGATGCGATTTTGGGCAAAACTGAAACCGCACCGCAACACCGAAACCGCATCGCACCGCGACGGTGTACCATATGTAAAACTGACCCAACACGACCCATTGCCACCCCTACACATACGTCTCTCTCTCTCTCTCTCTCTCAAACACACACACACACACACACACGTCACACGTGCGAACACACCTCATGATTCCTATGTAATTTTTTTGGTACGTAATCCGGGACTGTCTACAGATATGGCAAAATGGTGGGGAGGAGGAACTTACTGCTAGGTCCACTGTTCTTTTTCCTCCTCCCCACCTTTTTGCCATATCTGTAGATATCTCACCCAATCTTAAAGTCATACACGTACGAACTTACTCGCTATTAGCCGTCGACCCATCCTTACCAGATCATTCGAGCTCTAGGTAGTGAACAAAAAATCCAACCCCATGCAAGTCCACATCTCATGCACATGACTCCATCCTTTCTCTCTATCTCTTGAAACCTAATCACAGCTCTCAAAAACCCATCCCAAGCATTACAGCACACATCATAGCCATCCATGCCCGCATCAACCTATGCCAAGCCATGCATGCATGCTCTTATCCAAGTCTCTCTCTTTTAAATCCCAACCGCCCAACCTGATAACAACTCCCCACTATCCCCTATCTCTCTTTTTCTCTTTATTTCCATTTAATCAAAACGTGATCACAGCCATCCGTGTTATTCAAAACCATATGATCTCACCCCCTCCTATCTCTCCTATTTTCTCTCTAATTGATTCTCTTTCCTTATTTTACCGTCCCTCTCTTCAAATCTCTCTCTCTCTTGCCATGTAACCGAAACTCCCTCCCTCTCTCCTTATCTAAATCCCGCAACACCCCTTGTGATCCTCTCTCTATCCCCATTAATCTCCTTACATAATCATCCCTTACACCCAGCCATTAATACCTTATATGCATGCAATTAAATGCAATTAATATTCTATATAGAGTATTTATTTAATTTCTGAAGGAGCCATCAAGTGCAGCTTATATTCCTTTATGTATGGATGGTTGTGATGATGCGTAGTTATTTTTTTTGTCTAGTAAACTTGTTTCGTTTTGTCTAGTCAGCAATTTTTTTGTCTAGTCAGCTTTTGTGCCATTTTGTCTAGTCAGCACCAAACCGCCGTGCCATGTTATATAGATATATTGTCAAAGGAAGATGGGAGCACACCACCTAAGACATCATTAATATAGGAAAAAGATAACAGATTAGAACTTCCAAGTAACTGCAATTGTGAATTCCTAACTTTATCCAAAATTTACCTCAAAAACCTTGATAAGTTTTTAGCCATACAGTCCAATTTGTGAATATCAACTTTTTACAAATTCCTGATCAATTCCAACTTCCAACGTTCAAAAAATTACCAAATTGTTGTAGGTCTGGTTTCTGACCTTTCTGGATGATAATGACGGTTTACCCACTCCTATTCTTTTGATGAATCTTAAGTTCGGCTACAAGCTGTTCTTTAAGCAGTTTACAAATCAGATGCAGTTACCCATATTTCTGGAAGTTTGCTTTTGGTTTTTGGGTGATTCTCATTTGACTGCCACTGATTTTTTATGCCTTTATTCTTTAGATGCTGGTGTCTTTTTGGAGATTATGTAGATTGAATCTTCTACTTGCCTGACGTACCGGTGGCGGCATAGGGCTGAAACTTGGACGGGTCGAACCCGTCCAACCCGTGTTCAACACGACATTGGGTTTGGGTTTGGGCAGTCGTAGAATGGGTTGGGTTGAGAAAAGGCCAACCCAATTAATATTTGGATGGGCTTGGGTTGAGGGTCCGGGTTGACCGACCCAACCCGAACCCGATTAATATATATATTTCTTCCATCTTTATTCTATATTTTCTTTCTTATATATTAGTTTCGTCAAATATCTTGCAAATCACAAATTCTATACGTTTGATATGGTAGTGTATAGTGTACACCGATACTTGTCTCTTTGATATTAGTATAGACATTTTTTTACATTATAAGTTATTTCTTGGTAGAATTTTTTGTTTTGTGAAATTTGATACGGTTGAATGTTAATCGAGTATTTGTCCTACACATAAACTTTTTTTTTTTAGAAAGAGCTAAGTTCTTTCAAGAAATAACTACACATATAGCTATTATTAGAAAAAAAATGCACTGAAATATAATGGGTTAATATTATAAAGAAACCTTAATCCGACCAACTCGACCAACCCACTTGGGTTGGGATGGGTTGCAAATTCTCAACCCAAGATTGAGTTGGGTTGGGTTAGGGTTAGGTATACCACCTTTGGGTTGGGCTAGGGTTGAGCACCAACCCAACCCAACTCGCACGAGTTTCACCCCTATGGCGGCCGGCACTGATTTGTCAAGGATTTTTGGGATTCTTCTAAAGAAAGAATCATGATTTGATATGAACAAGAATCCCATGCCAAATCTGAAAAAATCCGAAAACCTTATGTTAAATTGTTATGTTCTTACTTCTACATTAGTAGATAAATTTTTTAAAATAGTTACTTAAGAAAGAATGTTCTTAAGGAACACAAGAAATAAGAAATAACATTTTTAAGAAACACAAGATATATAGTTAAGAGACATAGGGCTTAACAGAATTAGTGTTTTGCCTATGATTCGTGGGAAACTTCCAACTTAGCCTTGGTGATGTGTCCATACGTGCGGACACCGACACCCGTGTCCACATGTGTGGACACATGGAAATTAGGATTTTGGTGCATTATTGGAACAACAATGTGGTCATATAAAAGCATTAAATGTGTCCTGTTAATGGTACCCATCAACCCATGGTACCCTGTATTTGTGGGCCCCGTCGTATGTGGATTCGTAGCAAACACATTATCTGTGTTGCATCATTGACTATAATTTATTTTTTTCTCTATATAACCCCATAAGCAACATTGATATGTTGTGTTATTGACAGGAATCTGGTTTTTTTTTTCTCTGTATAGGACTACTAGCAGTATTACATGCACCGCGTGATTGTCCTATTATTTCCATCATATCCATCGTTAACTAAAGAGAAAGGCTCATATCAGAGATGATGTTTTTTTTAAAGTTTGTTCAAATTTCATTTAAATATGTCGTTCGATCGGTTGACAAACATGCTTCCTCTTATCATGTGCATGGTTGATCGATTTTATGCTTGGTATTATTTATACTTAATTATATATTTATATATATATATATATATATATAGTGTCATCTGAGTTGTATGATTTTGCCATGTCCGTGTCGACACTCGACACTTATGTCCGTGTCCACCACAAAGCATAGATTCTGCCAAATCAATTGTGCATACATGATACATGGGCTGTGATTGGGCTCCACTTGAACAATAATACAACCCTGATTTGATTCACCGCACATGCCCTGATGACACTAGCACCTTAGACATTTTAATGGAGGTTAACAAAAATTATCTTATCGAGGATGACATTTTTCACGGCCAACCATACACCAACAGCTTGTTGGCGATATAAACTATTTCTTAACCCAACATCATCAATGTGGTTTATTTGGTGAACGAGTTGGTTGATGCTCCTTGGTTCTTCGTATTCTTTAATACTTTTGTGGAATTATTCCATGCCTGCGTTGAAACTTCGGGAACATTGTGATACTGCATGGGGTGATGATTCTATGAATCATCAGTCTATCAGGTTTCTGCATTTTCTTTGGGAAGTCATTGAACTTTTGCCATTGCAATTTGATCAAGTGTTACATGAAGCAGTCACTAAGTGGGGGTTCTACAGAGATTAGTGGTGTACCACTAATTCCACACCGTCAATAGAATTTTCCTTATTGGCTCTAGAAGCAAGACAGCACAAAATCTGATTTTCCAATCTTGAGCTTAAGAATCAGATAAGCACAAAAAGCATACATATACAGATATACTAATGGTATGGATGTTTGTTGAGATGATTTATTTACTATGCCAGGTAGTTTATATTATTACAGACAAATAATTACCAAAGGAATGAGTTTGCTGATAATGGGAGTGAACTTCTTCAACTGCAATTGGAATCATGCTTGTACCTATCACTTTGTCAATATTATTGCCAACTTACAACTGACAAACTTCATTAAATTGTAAAATATTTGCAATCACGCATAGATACTTGTGGAAAACTCTCAGTGATTTCCATTGTTAGAGGGCAACATCAAACTTATGATGCAGTTTTATGTTGTTACTTCTACACAGTTTGGGAAATAACAGGTTCATTTTAGTTCCTCTTCACATAAGTATCGTCAGGGTAAATCAACGTTATTAAAGGCACACACCTAGGCTCAAGCTCAACTAGGCTCACCCCCTATGGTTCAAAAAGCACAAGGCGAGACTCTGTTAGAAAGACGCGCGCCTAGGCTCCAGGCGCAAAAAAGGCGCGCCTGGTTGAATCATGTGCAATTATGTGCTTGCACTTGATATTTTTGGTAATATGATTAAGTTATTAAGTAAATTTGTTTCATGTTTGCAATAGTCTGAATATTGGCACATTGATTGAATATTATTTATTTTCAAAATTATTTGTTATAGTTCTTAGGTAGGATCTTATGAGCAATTGTGGGTTGGATTTGATGATTTTGGTATTATTTCAACTATTATAAGATCCAATAAGTTTTCTTCTCTTTCTCAATTTGCACATTTTATACTGATTTAGAAGCATATGCACAAGCACACAAATGAAATAACACATTCAATCATTCACTATTTATTTTTTGTTTGCTATATCACATTTGAAAAAGCACACGGATGAAATATCACATTTGAAATCTTATTACTGGTTATTGAATTTGAACTATAAATATTTGAAGATTTAATATATTTTAAATAGCTTATTTAGAGTCATAATTCAAACCTACAAGGCTACAACATTTGTGTTGTTACAACAACGATCTATCCAATTTATTTATTGTGTTAAGATTCATTTTCTTAGTCTAGTTATGTATGTTTTGAATATATATATATATATATATATATATATATATATATATATATATATATATATATATATATATATATATATATATGCGTCTTACTTCAATCAGGCGCGCGCCTTGAGTTGCACCTTGCGCCTAGGCACTAGGAGACCTATGCGCCTCATGTGCGCCTTGAGCCTTTCAAAACACCGGGCCAAATACTTGGTATCTTCCAATTAAAGATGGCCCTCGTTTGAAGTCAGAATGTTTCTCAAAAATGAAATTTACAAGAAGAAATATTTTCCCATTAGCAAATACCTACAAAGACAGGTGGTGCCTCCTCTGGCTCATCCCCTTTCCAAAACTTTACTTTGCGAAAAAATATCTCTGCACTTCCTTTTTGCACCTCACCACGATCTGCATCCATTGAATCAAAATTAAAATTGATAGTCTATGGCTTCAACAGAAGATTTGAAAATCTTTCTTAAACTAATTGTCATAAGAATAACATTGTTTAAGAAAAAACGTACACTACAAGCAAATTATTATTCAATTTATAGAATCAAATAAATAATACGCCTAACAAACAATATAAATAAAAAATTCATAGCAAAGAAGACAACTTTCAACAATAGAAACTAAAAATGACATCAGATTCAACCATAGATGAATTCATTTTTTTTACCCCTTGAACCACTTATGGGTCTTTTTGACATACTAGTAGGACCAATCATTAAGAGTAAGTAAAATAGATTTTATAGAACAAATGATATATACAATGTTGGTGACTGCAAAATGAACCGAGTATAGAATTCACTTGGAGAGATGGAGAGGTATGGAAAGACCAGTTTGTACTTTAACACATCTTAATAATGGTAAGACTATAAAGAGGTCTATTTGAGAATCAATGTGCGGATGCATATAAGCATATGTGTCCACAAGATAGATGGCGCATATGTGGGGGTGAGGTCACTGGTCGCACAATATATTGTGTAATCGGTGAGTTGTGTGGGTGCACAACCGTTGTGGGACCGCATAGTGCTCCAACGGTCAGAAAATGATCATTAAGTTGGTTTTTAATTTTCGCCTACCCTCTTAACCTTTTCTACACTATATATCTACCCCCTATATCTCCTCCATACTCTCTCATCCCACAACTCTTTCTAAACCCCTTTCAAGTCTTCCAAAGTGCTCTCCAAGCCCTCCAAACTCTCTCCAAGTTCTATTCAAGCTTTCTAAGATCTTTAGCTCTCTTCAAGTTCTCACTAGGGTTTCAATCTTACCACACACGCACAACCCAACCAAAAAAAGAAAAAAAGATTTTCTTTAAGATGTCAAGATTGTGACATGTCGGTGCAGCATATCGAGGTAATGAGGTCAAAGCCGTTGTGTGCCGGGACATTCGCATATCTACATAGAGCACCACCAAAATCCATTATAATTTAATCAGTATGTTTTACCCTTGTTTATTAAATTCAGCAATTATAATGATTAGTTGGAACTACGCTCACACACCATAGTCTCCATGCCTTTCACATCAACTGTTAAATAGGGATGGCAACGGTGCGGTTTAAAACCGCAAACCGCGGAAAACCGCACCGTATGGTGCGGTTTTGGTTTGCCAAAATATAAAACCGTCGCGGTGCGGTGCGGTTTCGGTTTGCGGTTTCGGTGTTGCGGTGCGGTTTCGGTTTTATCCAAAACCGCAAAAAACCGCACCGTTTAGACCTTTATAATGTTAAACCGCGGTGCACCGCACCGCATGGTGCGGTTTCGGTTTTACATATGGTACACCGTCGCGGTGCGGTGCGGTTTCGGTGTGGCGGTGCGGTGTTGCGGTGCGGTTTCGCTTTTGCCCAAAACCGCACTGAAACCGCATCGTTGCCATCCCTACTATTAAACCCAACTAGTCTAAGGATCCAGGATGGAAGTACGATCACTATTAGCGTCTTACTGGAAAGCGTCTTGTCGCATGTGAATTGTGAGACTCTAACAAATGGCAGCATTACACAGCACAAACAACACTTGGTTCATGCTCCCGGGCCTAATGCAAGCATACCCTTCAGCCCAAAATCCAAAGGATAATCATGGAATACATGGATAGTACTAAAGAAGATAACCAAGTCCTAATGGTTGCATTAGGTGAAGGGGGGACTTGGTGATGATACCAATGATAACAAAAACCATGTATTCGCGGGTTCAATACTGACACCTCCACCACCAAAGAGGCCATGAGTTCATGGACCTCTAAAGGGATTCTGTAGACCACATCTCGAGAATGTAGTTGACCAAAAGGTAAAGGGTTAAGGTCATTGTGAGACCATACTAGATAACTTGTACAAGTAAAATAGGAAGGCACAATCCATCACATAGCTAGATAGGCCTAACAAGTCGGCATTACTTTCAATGCACTTATAGCTAAAAGCTTCAAGTGTATGGTTGAAAATATTAGACAATATGACCATGACATAAAGATACCTGCCTACCACAAAGGCACGAAAGAAAGAAAACTTGCCTAAACATGAGATGAGATACAAACCAAACAACATTTCCTTGCTCAATAGAAAGAGACACGGAAAATATATTAATTGCACCCAAATAGTCGATTGGGGGATTGCATATTGTGGACTCTAAGGCCTTGTTGGGATAGGATTCTAATTCTGGGATTCTAGGAGCCCGGAATTCCAAAATCCCAAAAAAGGGCTTTGGAGCCCGGAGCCTTGATTTTGGGCTCCAGAAAAATGGCTCTCAGAAGTACATTTTTGGCTCTCCGCAGAAGCATTTTTTGGGATCGAGTTGTATCCAAACTGACTCTTTGTTTTTTTAGAGATTCCGGACTTTTAGAATTCTAGAATCCTGGAATCGGAGCGTATCGATTGACTTTCTCATTAATAATATGACTGGACCAATGTTTCGTAAGTCAGTACATGCTTTCGTCCATTCATAAAGAGCCAACTACCTATAGATAAAGTATTGATGAAATAAAAGAGGAGTACGTCTGTAGACACACGAATTTTGTCTAACCCGAACCCGACTTACGTACACCTACGCGGATACAAACCCGACGCGCGCTCCGACTCAGACCCGACTAGTACGCACCGACGCGGACCCGGACCCGACTTGCACCCGACAAGGGAACCGGGCGGGCCCAACCTCAAGTGGGGCCCACCCGGCCGGCCCCTACTAGGGACCCGAACCCCATGGGGGCCGGCCCCTAGTAGGGATCCGAACCCCATGGGGGCCGGCCGACCTTGCAAGGAAAAGGAAAAGAAAGGAAGGAAAAGAAAGGAAAGAAAAGAAAAGGAAAGAAGAGAAAAGAAAAGAAAAGAAAGGAAAGAAAAGAAAAGAAAGAAAATGAAAGAATTACCGCCATGCGCGGGGGGAGGTTGCGTATGACGTCTGCTCACACGCGGATCTGCGCCGATCCCTCGATCCGGCGGACAAGAAGAAGAGCCGGATCGCCATCGATTTCGTGTGCAAAATCCAGCCATAATTACCCGTCAGAAAAGAAAAACGAATCAAGATTTATTCCCCTCATCAATGGATGAATAAATCTTGGGTAATTATGAGGGAGATATTAAAGGGATTTAAAATTGAAAACTTCCCATATCTCTCCTCACCCCCTTCGCCTATAAATAGAGGGGGAGGGGGAAGGCTCAAGGGGTCGAAGAGATCGCAAGACGAAGTGCGGAAGCTCTGCAGAAAAGGAGACGCTTCTTCATCGACCCAAGGCTTCACGAGGCACGGGCATGCCTGTCCCGTCGGGATCGGCTTAGTCCATTGAAAGCCCTCATCAGCGTGAAGACCCTTGCACAAGAAGATCAAGACTTAGACTCCGTGCACGAAGAAGAAAGCTCGGAGATGAAGACCCTTCGACTCCGAAGACGCCAGAAGCAAAGGCCGGAGAAGAAGCTCGGAGCGGCACTACCCCGTCGGCTCCAACAAATCCTCGACTCCGATCAAGCTCCAAAGCCCGGAGAAGAGGAACGAAGCGTCATTACCCCGTCGCCTTCGACAAACGTCTACACCATCCACGAAGAAGAAGGTCTGGAACAGACTACCTGAAGCGTCGCTACCCCCACCGTCTTCATCAACAAAAGCCGACGCCACAACCGTCGCACGGAGATCGGTGCTACCCCCACTATCTTCGAAAGCATTCTTCGACTCCGATCACGCCAAGGAAGCCCGGAGAAGAAGAGAAGTCCAGCCGACACCCAAACCGTCGAAGCACCGAAGAAGTAGCCCACGTCGTTCGAGAAGAAGACCGAGTTGACGTTGAAGCTAAAGCCCCCGCAAGAAGCCAAAGCAAAAGCCTCGGTAAAGCCCGCGCCAAAGTAACGCAAGTGCCAAAGCCAAGCGACTACGCCGGTCTCGAGCAAAAGCACCGCACGTTCTAACCGATACGACGCGAAGTCCGGAAGAACGAAAGCATCGCAAGTCTCCCCCGTCTACGTCCAAGCGCAAGCGCCGAAGCAAAGCAAAAGCCAGAGCCACACCGGAGCCAAGCCAAAGCCAAAAAGCCAAAGCCGACGCCAAAAGCACAATCGAAGCCGCGAACCGACGATCAAGGACGCCGAGATCAAGCAAGGAGCGAGGAAGACACGAAGACCGAGGAACGAAGTTGAAGACCCCCTAGCCGAGGAAGCGCGAAGCACGGAAGGGACCAAAGAAACGGCGGACATTCCTTAGCCTCTCAAAAGCCCTCACATTGTAAAAACCCCTGTCCTGGGCAACTCCTTCAGAGCTCTCGCACGAACACCACGTGGAGACGCGGATCAAAGGGACCCTCCAGAAGATCTCTCCCACAATCCCCTGATCAACACTCGCCGCAACCCGGACTCGCCACACCCGAGCCACCCGGGTTCCGGCCACACTTGTAATCTCGTGTGTTCGCAATAAAGACGACCCGTACCTTTTCTGCGCATACAACGTCGTACAATTTACCACATACAACACAACGGCAACATAGCATCGGTTACTGACTTATGAAGAAACCGCAAATTTTTTGTACACCTTGTGTTGAACATTTATGATATAGATAAGACTGATAAGTTTTATATTCATCTCATTGCCAAATCTAGAGAAAAAATGATTTTATCTATAAGCATGCATTGTTATATATACAATTTGAGTCGGCATTTTTCATGCTCCAACGTCTTTCATTAAAATGCAAAGAGCTCAAAAGGTTTGTTGTCCTCGGACAACACCAATGACACTTGGTCAAAAAGTTTGGAAAGAAAGTTGGTCCTTTCAAAACCTTTTTGGATTGTGTAGCCAAGGCATTGTGATTAGTTGATGGTGTTCAAAAAATCACCAATAGGATATTTATGATGTAATGGATAAAAGTGAATAAAAGATAATAACACAAACAGAGAGCAAATAATTATAATTTTAAAGAGCAAATTTATAAAACTAATTTGGAAATTATAGACATTAGATAGAAGAATCACACGTCCAACACCTTGTGTTATGCTGCTTTTATATTTAACCCCATTGTGTTCTCCAAAGCCAGCCGGGAATACGCGAATGATGTACATATGGTTGGGCATCTTCATGTTTTAGAAATGATGACTCTAGATGGGGATGAATAAAACCATATTTCCTTCATGTTGATCGATACAAGAATACAAAAGGAATGATATTTTTCCAAAGGAATTGTCATTCTTATTGGCTTATTATGCAAAACGCAAGCAAGCAACCAACAAATATAATAAATAGATTGAAAATTACAAGATAAAAATCACGGATCCATATATCATAACAGTTGAACATTAATTATTGGGTAAATTACACTTCTCCCCCTGAAGTTTAGCTCAAAAACACTTAACCCCCCTATAGTTAAAAAAACTACATTTTGCACGCTTCAATTCAGTTTTGATAAGATAACAATTACCAAATAAGGAATTTAAGTAGTTGACAAAAGGGGGTATTGTGCTAACATTTCAAACTTTAGGGAGCGATTTGGAACATAATAATCTACAGGGGGGTCAAGTGTTTTGGAGCAAAAGCTGCAAAACTTGGGGGGGGGGGGGGGGGGGGGCCAAAGTGTAATTTACCCTTAAGTATTTGGAATTCTCGAGATCACAATGCTCGGCAACCAAAATTTCTTTTGTGATCAAGCTTTTTACTATCCGCAAAGATGGAGGGAGAAAATCCTAGAGAAGGGAGGGATTGATTGTAGCCAAATCAAGTAAAGGGTTCGAACGGAAGGGATCCAGGTGTTCTCCAGCCGGCGGTCTGATGGCACGCGATGCAATGGAGTAACTGCTGCTGGGTTTTGTTAGGGCTTCAATCAAGATCGAAATGAGCTCCTGAACGAGATCGATGGGATGCAGAGATTTCGCAGAGAGAACTTACAGTCGCGGAACACGATGTTGTCGCCTCTCTGCGACAATACGAAGAACTGCGAGATCATGATCGCAAGGCCCTTGGCGACGGAGAGAGAGAGAGAGAGAGAGAGAGAGAGAGAGATGCGAGCTGTGTCTTTGGTCTGGTTTTTTGTAGTCTTGTTTACCAAACAAAAAAAGAAAAAGGAAATTTTATTCAACCCCCAAAAATATATAATTAGCCCTCGTTTTTAATAAACTTCAACGCATCACGTTTTCTTTGATCATACCCCATTTTAATCCCAAAATATTCTTACACCCCACCTTAAATAGACCCCATTTAAATGCACGATGTGTGTGCATTGTGTGTGAGAGCCGTCCTCTCACAACACATAGTAATTATCATTCACCACACCCCCACACACAACACACAGCACACTCATCATTTACCATCCCTCACACACAACGCACCGCACATCGTGTACTACAGTATCATCCTGATTGTCTCACAGAGAGAGGCAGAAAAGCGGGAATGGTGCTGATGTTTGTCGAAATGAGAGAGAGAGAGAGAGATGCTAGGGTCTCGGGTTCCCGCACCGGTGGTGGCAGGCAGCCAACGATCGGGCTGAATCGGAGTGACATGGGCGGTGTTGGCGACGGGTGTTCAACGATCGGCTATCGATTAGTCACGATCGAGGCGACGGGCGATGGAGTGCTGGTCGGGTGGAGTGTGGCCAACGATTGGACCGGATCGGATCGATGAGCGTATGTGTGCCGATGATCCAACAAGGTAACAGTGTCGGGGTCAACGAAACTGAGAGAGAGGGAGACCGGAGGGGCTATGGCTAATGTGGGGTACTAGGGCTGTGCAAAAACCGACCTGAACCGCCTAACTGAACCGAAACCGACCAAAATTTAACTGAAATAATTGAACCGAACCGAAAACAAACCGAACCGACAAAACCGATTAAATCGGTTTCGGTTTCGGTTCCCGGGTATGGAACACCGAACCGAAACCAAAACAACCAACCCGACTCCTTAAATCATAAACCCAATGGTCATAATACTTTTGTTTCCAGCAAGTGCAAGTATGAAATAATTATGTTACATCTACAATGCTTCAAAAGAATGAACGTCGGTTGATTTTGCTTTGAACTTTCATTTTGGCACTATGTAAGGACACAATCATCCACTGATTTGAGACGAACTGACGATCAAGATTCAAGAGCCAAGGGCTCTAGTATACCTCATATTAACCGAAACCAAACCGAAAACCGATCACACCGAACCGACAAAAACCGATCATTTCGGTTTCGGTTTTGATTTTTCGAAAACCGAAAAAAATTAAAACCGACAAAACCGACGCTCACCCCTATGGGGTACAAAGACAAGGGTATAGTTGGTATTCAAACATGTTTGAATAAGTTATTTAGAAACAGAGAGGAATCAGGGGCTAATTACAAATTTTTGGGGTGTGAATAAAATCTCTCAAAAAAATGGGATACCTAGTGAGCAGTCTCTGACAAAGAGACCGATTAAGCTAAAAATACTTTGAAAACCTGTGGACGAAAATATCTTTTACTGTGTTTTAAATTTTCTTTGCAACACCGAACCAGGCCAGATTTGTCCGCCTTCGCTGCTTACCACCACCAGACCCCACCTTCTCCCTCCTCATCGATAGTGGCTATCGTCGGGGTGGGAGAGCGATGCACCGATCAGCGGTGGCTGTCATCGAGGTGGGGTGCAATGCACGGTCTGTAGTGGTTGCGGTCGAGATGGGATGTGATGCATCAGTCGGAGCCCCCACCTCCTCCCTCCTCAACGACGGTAGTCGCGTCAAGAGAGAGATGGGAGAAGAGAGCATGGAAAGGGTAATTTCGGGTTTACTAAAAAAGGCAGGGACCTTTGGCTAAAATAAACTTCAGGGGATCCTGTTCATTGAATGGATATGATGTTAGGGACCTCTCACACATTAACCCCCCAAAAAAATGACAAGGAGCTGTAGGGGTGGCAATGGAGCCCAAAATGTAACATCCGCCCAAAACACATAAGTTATTGTCCACTTTACTCGTGCTCACACGAGAACTTCCTAGGGGGGTCACCCATTCTAGTACTACTCTCGCCTGAGCACGCTTAACTACGGAGTTCTTACGAAATCCATAGCGGCGAACAGCTTTAAAACACATCTTTTATGTCGTCACAATTGTCACAACCAAGATCCAATAGCCAAGAGACAAGACTCATGAGGCTGTGATGCCAAAATGGATAAGGTGAGGTGAGGTGTACAAGTAGGGCTGCAAATGAACCAAGCCGTTCACGAACGGCTCGCGAGAAAGCTCGTTTATGGCTTGTTCGAGCTTGTTCATTTATTAAATGAACCAAGCCCACTTAAAAAACAAGCCAAGCTCAAACAAGGTAAAGCTCTGCTCGATATGGTTCGCGAACATAGCTCAGGCTCGTAAACAAGTCCATGAACAACTCGCGAATTGGCTCCATAAAGGGCTCCTAAACAAGTTCGTGAATAGGCTCGTGAACAAGTTCGTGAACAGGCTTGGTAAAGGATTCATGACCACAGGTCCATAGATGTAGATTTCTTTGGGTTTCTTTTTTCTTCTAAGAGATCCCTCTTCCATTAAAAAATTGGGCGGTCCAGATACTCAATTATATAACCAAAAAATTAGGATTTGGAGCTGCCCTTTTGTTTCATCATCAAAGACTTTGTCATCACCATGAGCGGCGGCCTCCGAAACCCTACGACTCATATGAGGCTACGAGTGCCTCTCTGATCTATTGTCGGTGTTCTCAGCCTCTCAGGTACTCTCTCTCTCTCTCTCTCTCTCCCTCTCTCTCTCTCTCTCTCTCTCTCTCTCTCTCTCCCTTGGTGTCAGCAGGCCAGGGACCACTAATTTCCGCTCCGTGCTTCACAGTCGCAACGACCTTGGGGTGGTTGGTAAGGGAGAGTGACCAGATCCACGATGAGAACCCGAGGCCGGCACTAGCGAGAATGAGGTCGGAGTAGCCTTAACGTTAGACCTCCGATGTCCCCCCTTAATTCCGATGCCATAGGAGGTCATAACAAAATGGGGGTGCGAGCCTATCTGAATGTTGTCCGAGCCCGAACTTGAGCTCAGTTTGAGCTCGAGCTTAAGCTCGATTCGTTGGTGATATCCGAGCCGAGCCGATCTGATCCCAAAAGCATTTTATAATCTACCAAGCCGAACTCGAACATGGATAGCTAAGCTTGAATCGAGCTTTGAGCCGAGCTTTATGAATCGAACTTTTGACCGAGCCGAGCTCAAGCAGGCTAATATTTGGCTCGGCTAGACTCGTTTGTAGCCCTATATACAAGGCCATGAGTTAACCTCACATCGCCTGGAGAGAAGGAGATCATGAGCTACTTATATAATTTCCCCTCCCAAATATGGAAGACACGTTTTAAAACCATGCACCACTACAGATTTTGTAAGAACCACGTAGTTAAGTGTGTTGGAATTAAATCCTATTATCAGAGTGCAGCGGAAGCAAAAGATAGATCCGAAGATCTCATAATGTATGTTTTATTACAATTAATTCTACAAAACAATCTACATGCAAATCTATAATCTTAGCATATGTGCGGACACCCTAGAGGCATACTACGATTTACGGAAGACATATATGCATCTAGTTAGATGTTTAGAACCATCATACCTTGTGGATCTATGATTCGAAGAGAACGGAACAATGATGAACCACACATGAATCGCAAGGGAAGCTGTTGGATGACACCTTGTTCTTTGCGAAGGGAGGAATCCTTGAAGTCCTATCTCTGAGTGCACGGATTACGAGCCGACGGAGGAATGCGTTGCGAAGACGATGGCGAGCCGCGTGATCTCCTCATTCTCTTTCTCTCTTCTTTCTTCTCCTTCCTTCCTCCTTCTTCTTCTACTTTCTTCCTTGGCCAAAACCTCAAAGAGGGAGAGAAGAGAGGGGGGTCGGGTTTTAGGAAAGGGAAGGCACTAGGGTCGGCCCCCTCTCTCTCTAATCATCTTATAGGACCGGCCCCCTAGTGCTATACGCAAGCTATGGCCGGCCCCCTAAAGATAGGGATGAGGGGGGGGGGGGGGGAGGGGGGGGGGCGGTTTTTAGAGTTTCCCCTTATCTCTCATGAAGCCTGGACCGAAAACGCCCTCACGAAAAGGGTAACACTGTAAAAGAGATAGAGTAAGGTGCGCTACTCGGAATCGAGTTCTGTTAGCGCCTATGAGCTCCTGGAATTATTCCGCTCATTTTAAGATCCATATTCAATATATTCTAAGCCATATTTTAATATTTACCAAAATACCCCTATGAACCTTAACATATGTAAATTAGGTTCTTAAGCTTTGGGCTTGCGCTCCATCATGCTATTTCGCATCCAATGTGTCCAACCAGGTCGGAAAACAATTTCTATATGTAAAAACATGGTGGAACCTTCAGGGTTTATGATCTTTAGCTCCAACCGGATCCCTGATTAACTGTTCCGGTGATACGAGTTGAACTCTAGTGATCCTAAACTAATGTTACTCCCTCGTAACACTGTTCTCTACTATACTCTGATAATCCTTAGTCCCTTATATTATTGGTGCCATGATTCGACTTGGGCGGTGGGGAGTACCGTCAGATCCTGATTGATCATCTGACTAGGATTTGATGACTTGTCATCTATAACACCACACACCTTCCGGTGCTATGCCTAGCATCCAGAATATCATCAGGCATACTGATAACCACCATGCTTGGGTTAATTATATGGACAGATTGACTTATCAAAACACACTCATCCAATACTAGACGTCAGATAACCTGTAGGAATTGTATGCCACTCAAGCGCCAGCCGTGTAACCCAACGTACCGTGATATTGGACTATGGTAGATCCACACACGTTGGCATATCAAAGCACCACACAACTAGTTGACTCAGTATACATGGTCCCTTAGGGTTAAGGACAGATTATCTATAATAGTAAGACGGTTTTATGCACCTGTGCCTAATTCACTGAACTGTGCACTGTCTTGGTTTTCGTTGAACACGATCATCGTGCTTGGTCAGGTGAATGGGAATCCCACATTCTCGTGGTGAAGACTTCATCAGATCCTCTACCTACCAACAGCTTATTCTCGGTGAAGTGACCGGCATCACCAAAGCTGTGAACTAGTTCTAGGTTTACACAGATACGATTCATTGGGTCTTCCAAGTATGGATCCACCATGCGCTTTAGTGGCCTACTTTGTTCCCTAGGATCTTTTATTATATATGAATTAACATACACCAATGTAGTATTCTAATTAAAGCAATAACCAAAGTCATCTTTATTAACGTTAATACAGAAAATCCACGCTCAGGACACACGAGCTACAATAATCTCCCACTTAGCCTAGTGAGGAATAACAACCTTAATTCCCATGCCATCCACATGCTTTTCAAAATCCTTGATAAGTAACGCCTTTGTGAAAGGGTCCGCTATGTTATCTGCAGATGCCACCTGAGTCACTGCAACCTCCCCTCGCTTCTGCAAGTCCCGGATAATGTAATATTTTCACTCAAAATGCTTACTCTTTTGGTGATATCTTAGCTCTTTGAATTGTGCTACTGGTCCACTATTGTCGCAGTAAAAGACAATATGATCTTGAGCTCCTGGTATATATCCTAAGTCCGTAAGGAACTTTTTGAGTCATACCGCCTCCTTGGCTACCTTGCACACTGCAACATACTCAGCTTCTGTCGTCGAATCCGCGATGCATCCCTGCTTCATGCTCCTCCAACTGACAGTTCCTCCTCTCAATGAAAACACAAACCCCAACGTTGATCTCCTAGATTCCGAATCTGCTACAAAGTCAGAATCCGTGTATCCAATTGGCGTCAGTTCCTGTAAAGAGTAAACTAACTCATAATCTCTCATTCTACGGAGATACTTGAGTATACTTTTCACAGCAGTCCAGTACCCTGGACCCGGATTTGACTGATACATGCCCATCATGCCTACTGTATAGCATATATCTGGTCTCGTGTACTACATAGCATACATCAGACTCCCTACAGCCGAAGCATAAGGTATCTTCTGTATCTCTGCCCTCTCCTCAGAAGTCTTAGGATCCTGATCCTTAGACAATTGCATTCTATGTCTGAATGTAACTAGTCCCTTTTTGGAGTTGTGCATACTGAATCTGACCAAGATAGTATCTATGTAGGCTGACTGTGACAACGAGAGAATCTTGTTCTAGCGATCTCGAGTTACCTTGATCGTCAGAACATAACTTGCTTCACCCAGGTCTTTCATGTCAAATTGAGAGGACAACCACACCTTCATTGTAGACAATATTCCAACATCGTTTCCAATGAGTAGAATATCGTCTATGTAAAGCATTAGAAAAACTACTGCAGTCTTATCGCTCCTCTTATAAACACATGGTTCATCCACGTTTAATTCAAATCCATAAGACTGGATAGCCTAATCAAAATGCATATTCCAACTTCTGGATGCTTGCTTTAGTCCATAAATAGACCTTTGCAACTTGCATGCTAGACTGTCCTGACCTTCTGTGACAAAGCCTGGAGGCTGAGACATATAGATGTCTTCTTCCAAATCCTCGTTAAGGAATGCGGTCTTTATGTCCATTTATCAGATCTCCCAATCATAATGGGTTGCAATGGACAAGAGGATCCGGATAGACTTAAGCATAGCTACTGGTAAAAATATTTCGTTATAGTCGATCCCTTCTCACTGGGTATAACCCTTAGCGACTATTCTAACTTTATAAGTCTCAACGGTACCATCCAGACCTTTTTTTTTTATTTTGTACACCCACTATACCCAACAGGTTTAATATTGTGAGATGGTGTTACAAGTATCTAGACCGAGTTTTGGGACATCGATTTTAGTTCTGCCTTCATGGCTTTCTGCCATGCTACATGGTCTGAGGATACCATCGTTTCGTCGTAGTTCAGAAGATCATTCTCTTGAAACTCTGGATCCACCAAGAAGGTTTCTTCAATGTATCGATCAGGAGCTGTTGTGGTCCTCCCACTGCGACGAGCCTGCGGTGGTTCCATAGGAGTCGATTCTACAGTATCGTTGATCTTAGTGGTATCGGCTCCTACTATATTTTCTGTCTGTGTACTCCCATCAGTACTAAGCAATTATTTAAGAACTACTTTACTGGTGGGCTTATGGTCTATTAAATAATCCTGCTCCAGGAATACGGTGTTTATCGAGACGACAACCTTTCTATCCTCAGGATCATAAAATAAACCACCCTTTGTCTCTTTTGGATACCTAACGAATAGACATACCTTAGTCTTTGACTCTATATTATCTCGTTTATGCTTTCGCACATGAGTTAGAGAAACCCAAATCCTAAAGTGATGTAGGCTTGGCTTTCGCTTCAATCACGGCTCCCAAGGAGTCAGAGGTACTGCCTTTGATGAAACAAAGTTCAAGGTATATGCTATCATCTCTAGAGCATATCTCCAAAAACTAGGTGGCAATATTGCATAACTCATCATAATCTGAACCATGTCAACAAAGTTTGGTTTCTCCTCTCAGATACGTCGTTTTGTTGTGGTGTCCCTAGTGCAGTCAACTGGGATACAATCCCATGCTCATACATGTACCCAATAAATTCATCCGATAGGTATTCACCTCTTCGATCCAATTGAAGAGACTTGGTACTCTTACCCGTCTTCTTGTTTGCTTCAGCTCTGAATTCTTTGAACTTATAAAAGGATTCAGACTTCCGCCGCATTAGGTATATATACCCAAACCTTGAGTGGTCATCCATGAAGGTGATGAAATACTCAAAGCCTCCTATAGCACGGACACTTATGGGCCCATATACATCAGTGTGTACTAACTCCAATACCTCCTGAGATCAGTGCTCGGAAGTTCTTTTGGTCATTTTGCCTTCTAGGCAAGACTCACACGTTGGGCTTTCTGAAACATCTGGACTCAAAAGTCCTGCCTTAACCAACCTATGAATCAAATTTGAGGCTATATATCCAAGCCTTAGATACCAAAGGAGTGTTGGATTATCTGAGGGATATTTTCTTTTAGATGAATTAATCACACAGGCTTCAGTTATGTTATCTTACTTATAAGTGGAGTTAATTATATAGAGACCATTCAATTTAATTGACATACCAGAAGCATCAAATAAAACTAAAAAACCTTCATTATTCAATAAGAAAATAGAAATTAAGTTTCGTCGCAAGGATGGTACATAAAGTATGTCTCTAAGTAATAAACTTATTCCATCAAAAAACAATAAGACGACATCTCCAACTGCTTCAGCCTCTGCCATGGTCTCGGTTTCCATGCTCAGGATGATCTTCCCATCACCTAATTTTCTTGTTTCCTTGAACCCCTATAAATTATTGCAAGCATGGTTAGTGGAACTATAATTCATGATACTGGAGAACAAATGGATACTACAAGGGATTCCACTATATGGATTTGAGATATACCTATCTCAGCCTTCTTAGGAGCCGCACGGCAGTCACCCTTGCAGTGCCCCTTCGTGCTGCATCAAAAATATTTTTCTTTGGGCTTCGTCGGACCATCCTACTTAGTAACCTGCAACTGTATCTGGCCCATCTTCACGGGCTTCTTAGACTTTCTATTTTGAAACTTGCCTTTGGCTTTCAGAAATGCCTTCCGCTCTACGTTCAGGGATTGGGCACCTGCCTTCATCCCGTCCTCTGTCGCTTGGAGCTATGTGTTAGTCATCTCTAACCGGTTAAGGTTAAAGTTGGTAATGAAGCCCTCAAACATTCCTGACAAAGACGCAAGAAAAATATCGGTCTGGATCTCTGTATCCAAGATGACATCGAAGGAACCAAGTTCATTCATATAGCCAAACAATTTCAGTATATGATCCCGAACTAAAGTCCCCTCTGTCATCTTCATGGACACTAATCTCTTGATGGTCATGTAACGAGTTACCCGACTATGACCCTCGAACATTTCCTTTAAATAGAGCATCATGCCTGAAGTGAAGGTCATATCTTCGACTTGCTTCTGAAGGACGGTCTACAAGGATGCCACAATATAGTACTTGTATATCTCATCAACGTCTAGCCAGTCTTTCCATTCCTTCAACTGGGCCTCAGTAGCACTTGGTCCAGGCATGGCCGGTTGGGGGGTAATTAGGGCAATCGAGTGTTAGGTTATGCTTCCAATCCTCGTAGTTTAGTCCCGTAAGTTTGTTATCATTAAGGATGGAGGCAAGGGGGTCGAGCTTGGTCATATTTTCTTTAAACAATGATTTAAATCAAAAATTAGGGTATACTACAATCTATTTTATGGAATTTAAAAATAGATAATGCTTACTCTAGCCGCTATGTCTTTACTACCTCTAATAAAGACATCCAGGAATCAAAATTCCCTGGGCTCGAATACTGAGACTATCGGCTTTGAATTGGAGATAACATCTCGGTGAGAACATGCAACCACTTCTGCCAACGGGGTATTTATGACCCAGTCTTCATCAGGATTGCTCATGACAAACTGAAATACCTCCTAGTCTCCTTTTGGTCAGCTTTATGTGACCCGCCATGCGCAGCAACATCGGCTTCACATAAGCTTCTGGATGCTTCTCATAAATCTAGGTGGTGTCGGTAGGGGGTTTATAGGCTCCCACGGTGTAGGAAAAAAATCATCACCCACTGCCATCGACATCCTCTATGTTTCGAAGAAAACCACTAGGCAAATCAACATGGAAGGAAACACAGCTCTCACCCGGTGGGAATATGAAACTGTGTACCTCCCACCCAGACCCTTATCCGGTTGATTATGGAGGCCAATGGCTCCCCTTTGGAGAGAACCTCTTACACATCCATTCTTTATAAGGTTTTATGCATGTCTAGAAACGTTATGACCTCCTAGACCTTGACCTTGGTCTACCTCGCTCCCACTAGGCATACAAATCTTTCCACAAAGCATTAGTACCATTGGACAATATTATAGTCCCTACCTTGAATACTCAACTTTTGTCTTTCTCTTAAGGATCACTTTAAATAGATTCCAAGGGTCCCGATACTTCCTAGTTTACTTATAATCCTAAGATCTGGAGCCTAGCCTAAGATTAACGTGGAAAGGACTCCCACTAGAATGATGTCGTATTCTCAATTTGATGCCTGATGTTATAGTGAACATCATCTCATTATAGGTTTCGATGCTGGCCAAATAGGGACATCCGACAACCTCCGTCGGATCTCAACCTAATGGTGGCATAACCAAATCGTGATGAGTTCACACTACTATCAAACATCAACTAGAAACGGGTATCACTTAGTGGAATCCTAACCTAACTTGGTTGCTAGACCATACGGGGAAAGAGCATCTCACTAGGGTTATCATACTTTTTATGGGGTCATTAGTTATATCTAAACAAATATAATATTGCTTCTCTCTTGACGCATAATACTCGGCTACCTGAATTATCACGAGGGCGGTTACCATCTTTCTTTTTAGTTAGCCATCAAATTCGCACGTGTTAGAAACATATAGAGATACCGATGAATCCATAAGCTAAGTACTAACCCTAAGCCTGATCTAGAGACTAACTCACAAGCAAGACTAATAAATAAATTATCATCAAGGTTCTCTAAACACTAAGTAAAGAGTATAACAGAAAAAACATCCAAACTGAATCAAGTTCAGGATCCGACCCCTGAACCTGAATAGCACAGCCAAGATATCATGTTCTTCCGTTCTATATGATCTCCCAACGATGATCTCGATCATCGCCAATATCTATGCTTTCGTTGGGTCTTTGCACTTCATGATATCGCTTGCCTGAACAGTGGATATAGCATCATCTCCTTCTTTCTGTGACCGAAAAACTAACATGCTCCGAGCAAGTGCTCGTTCGTGTATAATTTCGCTAGAAAGAAAAGAAACAATCCTAAAAAACATGACCAAGGAACCGAGGGTGGTCAACCTCCACCCCCGCCAATCAAGAACCTTAAAATCCACAAGCACAATAATAATCAATGCAAAAAATAAATCCGGGGTCCAACCTCTGGAGGCATGCAATCATAGATTATTATTCAGCACGACACCTGCAAAGAGACGATACATAGCATAATCCATATGCATGATCTACGTCGAACCCCGACGAAACATATGTCATCATATATTCACATGATATTTTCACGAATTCATGCATGCAATATATACCGAAACGTGTTCTGATACCAATTGTTGGAATTCAATCCTATTATCAGAGTTGCAGCAGAAGCAAAAGATAGATCCGAAGATCTCATGGTGTATATTTTATTACAATTAATTCTACAAAACAACCTACATGCAAATATATAATCTTAGTATATGTGCGGACACCCTAGATGTATACTTCGATCTACGGATGACATGCATGTATCTAGTTAGCTATTTAGAACTATCATACCTTGTAGATTTATGATCCAAAGAGAACAGAACAATGATAAACCGCATGTGAATCGCAAGGGAAGTTGTTGGATGGCACCTTGTCCTTTGCGATGGTAGGAATCCTCGAAGTCCTATATCTGAGTGCAAGGACTACGAGCCGACGGAGGAATGCGTTGCGAAGACGATGGCGAGCCGCGTGATCTTCTCATTCTCTTTCTCTTGTCTTCCTTCTTCTTCCTCTTTCTACCTTGGCCAAAACCTCAAAGAGGGAGAGAGGAGAGGGGGTCAGGTTTTAGGAGAGGGGAGGCACTAGGGCCGGCCCCCTCTCTCTAATCATCTTATAGGGCCGGCCCTCTAGTACTATATGCAAGCTAGGGCTGGCCCCCTCTCTCTAATCCTCTTATAGGGCCGGCCCTCTAGTACTATATGCAAGCTAGGGCCGGCCCCCTAGAGAAAGGGATGAGGGGGGGTGGTTTTTAGGGTTTTTCCTTATTTCTCGTGAAGCTTGGATGAAAGCGCTCTCACAAAAAGGGTAATACTGTAAGAGAGATAGAGGAGGTGCGCTACTTCGAATCGAGTTCCGTCAGCGCCTATGAGTTCCTGGAATTATTCCACTCATTTTAAGATCCATATTCAATTGTTTTGATCCATATTTCAATATTTACCAAAATACCCCTATGGCTCTTAACACATATGAATTAGGTTTTTAAGCTTCGGGCTTGCGCTCCATCACGCTACTTCACATCCAATGTGTCCAAACAGGTCAGGGAAAAATTCCTATATGCAACGACAGGGTATAACCTTCAGGGTCCAAGATCTCTAGCTCTAATCGGATTCCTGATTAACTACTCCGGTGACACACCGAAAGTTTCGTTAATCAGCCCTAATCCGATTAAGCCGCGTAGCCACCCAGAGTTCAACGTGAGTTGAACTCTAGTGATCTTAAACTAATATTACTTCCTCATAACCCTGTTCTCTACTATACTCTGATAATCCTTAGTCCCTTCTATTACTGGTGCCATGATTCGACTCGGGCGGTGGGGAGCACCGTCAGATCCCGATTGATCATCTGACTAGGATTTGATGACTTGTTATCTATAACACCACACACCTTCCGGTGCTATGCCTAGCATCCGAAACGTCGTTATTCATACTGACAACCACCAGGCCTGGGTTAATTGTGTGGACAGATTGACTCATCAAAACGTACCCATCCAACACTAGACATCGGAAAACCTATAGGGATTGCATACCACTCAAGCGCCAATCAGGTAACCCAACGTACCATGGTATTGGACTATGGTAGGTACGTACACATTGTCACATCAAAGCACCACACAACTAGTTGACTCAGTGTATATGGTCCCTCAGGGTTAAGGACATATTATCTATAGTAGTAAGACGGTTTATGCACCAGTGTTTTAATCATCGAACTGTGCACCGTCTTAGTTCCTGTTGAACATGATCAACATGCTTGGTCAGGTGAATAAGAATCCCATGTTTTTGTGGTGGAAACTTTACTACATCCTCTACCTGCCAACAGTTTATTCTCGGTGAAGCGACCGACATCACCAAAATTGTGAACAAGTTCTAAGTTTGCGTAGAACCGGTCCACCAGGTCTCCCAAGCATAGATCTGTTGTAGCTCGTGTGTCCTGAACGTGGATTCTATATATTAACATTAATAAAGATGACTTTGGTTATTGCTCCAATTAGAATACTACTTTGGTATATGTTAATACATATATAATAAAGGACCCTAGGAAACACAGTAGGCCACTGAGGCGCATGGTGGATCCATGCTTGGGAGACTCAGTGGATCAGTTCTGTGTAGACCTAGAACTAGTTCACAGCTTTGGTGATACTGGTCGCTTCACCAAGAATAAGTTGTTGGCATGTAGAGGATGTAATGAAGTCTCCACTACGGGAACGTGGGATTCTCATTCACTTGACCAAGCACGATGATTGTGTTGAACAGGAACCAAGACGGTACACAGTTCAGTGATTCAGATGATTAATCCTACTCAGATGATCGATCGGGATCTAACGGTGCTCCCCACCGCCCGAGTCGAATCATGGCACCAGAAATAGGAAGGACTAAGGATTATCAGAGTATAGTAGAGAACAGGGTTACGAGAGAGTAACATAAGTTTAGGATTACTAGAGTTCAACTCGCGTCGCACTCTGGGTGGCTACGCGGGTTAATCAGATTAGGGCTGATTAACGGAACTTTCGGTGTATCACCGGAACAATTAATCAGGGATCCGGTTGGAGCTGGAGATCCTGAACTCTGAAGGTTCCATCCTATCTTGTGTATAGGACTAGTGCATGCTCGTGCCGATTGGCACGTAGCGGGTGCCTTCGGCGCGACTAACTCCCCCTCTGGGCGGCTCTACATATGGATGAGTGGGGTCAATTGACCCCACTCACCAATTCAATTATATTAAAAAATTTATTAAATTTTTATTTTTATCATAATTTATTTAGTTTTAACTGTTGGTTTGACCCCACTCCATCGATTCACCGAACCCTATTTCTCGCTGTCACATGAAAAATATTTTTTAATATAATTTTTTACCCCACTGATATAAATTTCTTGAGCCGCCACGCCCCCCCCCCCCCCCCCCCCCCCCCCCCCCCAACCCCCAACCCCCGTCCCACCTGGAGCGAGAGAGAGAGAGAGAGAGAGAGAGAGAGAGAGAGAGAGAGAGAGGAAGGGAGGGAGGGAGGGAGGGAGGGAGAGAGATAATCTTACAAAGTGAGCGCCTTTGACGCGAACCCACCCCCCATCCACCCAATACACACGCAATCGATATCAATATTATTAATTGGTATGGAAATAGAATCCCCACTTTCCAAGATAAAAGAAAATGAGGATTTGACATAGATCCATGACAAAAAATCTATACAAATTTATGTTTAGGAACAGTTTTATCTAACTAATATAATTTTTAAACACCTACCCTAATATAAGTTGGATGGAACGGTCGCAATTGTAAATGGACTATTGGACAGTGGGAAGAGAATCTTACCACCTTTGTATCTTCAAAGCAAGCAATTGGATTCAGTGCACCATCAGTAGTTCATCAAGTCACAACGCATACAACAGACACAACGAACGACATCTCTCTCTCTCTAGGTGCAAAGATCCACAGCCCACAAAATAGCTTCACTGCAATGCCCAAAACAGCTCATGCAACATTGTGGAATTCATTCATTGCATAATCCAAGCAATTTACTACGATAAAAGGGTGATTCTTTCGCATAGAAAAGCTTTGACAAATTTAGAAAATATTTTGACTGCTGATCCATCCATGTTATATCTGGTGCTACCAACTGGGCATTCACAATTTTTTTATCCCGGGGCTCGGTTATGGCGTCGAGCTCCCCGAACGCAGGGGCTGGATTCAAGATGCAAGCACTCATCGATATCTGCAACCAAATAGAAACCAAATCACAAACATCTTAGCTACATAGGTTGGGTTCCAGTACCCATTGGAGCCACTGATAAAGGGATTCCCACTAAACCCCAAGTCAAAGTTGTAGACATACCCACTACCTCTCAACGAGGGGATGCAATACCCATTTTTTTCATCCTCATTTCTTCCCCCCTAGCCGGAACCCCTCCCCGGCCTGGTAAAGCCGGTCGTCGGTGAAGCAAGCCGTCAGTGCATCAGGCTGCATCAATCTCTCGACTGATATGAGAGAGAGAGATGGGGGGGGGAGGGGGTTTGCGATCGGTGAAGGAATTACTGAGAGAGAGAGAGACCCATTGGTTGGGTTGCAGTACTCATTGGAGCCATTGACGAAGGGATTCCCACTAAACCCCAAGTCAAAGTTACAGACATACCCATTTTTCTCATCCTTATTTCTCTCCCCCTAGTCGGAATCCGTGACCCCAGCCTGGTGAAGCCGGTAGTCGATGAAGCAGGACCGTTCGTGCATCAGGATGCATCAATCTCCTAACCTCGATATGAGAGAGGGGGGTAAGGGCTTGCGCTCAGAGAAGAGAGAGATGCACAAATAGGTGAAGAGAGAGAGAGAGAAGAGAGCGAGAGAAACGGACGGAGAGAGAGAGAGACGGACGGAGGGAGAGAGAGAAATCAGGAAGAGAGAGAAATACAGGGAGGGAGAGAGATCTGGGAAGAGAGAGAGAGATTGGGGGAAAAAGAGAGGGAACGGCTGTGATCACGAGTGAGTTTTGTCTAGTCAACATTTGGTTCCATATTGTCCTAGTCAGCACAAAACCCCCATCCCTTGTTATATAGATTTGTTCCCCGACCTGGTTGGATACGTTGGATGCGAAGTAGAATGATGGAGCGCAAGCCCGGAGCCTAAGAACCTACTTCACATGTGTTAGGGGCCGTATGGGTATTTTGGTAAATACTGAAATATGGCTTAAAACATATTGAATATGGATCTTAAAATGAGTGGAATAATTTTAGAAACTCATAGGCGCTGACGGAACTCGATTCCGAGTAGCGCACCTCACTCAATCTCTCTTACAGTGTTTCACTTTTCGTGAATAACGTTTTCATCCAGGCTTCACGATAGGAATACTGAAACCCTAAAACTGACCCCCCTTATCCTAATCCCCTTGGGGCCGGCCCTAGCTTGCGTAGAGCGATTGGGGACCAGCCCTATATGAGGAATAGAAGAGAGGGGCCAATCCAAGCTCTCCACTCGTTAGAAAAACCCGAACCCCTCTCCCTTTCTCCCTCTTTGTGGTTTCGGCCAAGGAAGAAAGAGGAAGAAGAAGGAAGAAGGAGGAAGGAATGAAAAGGAAGAAGAGAGAAAGAGAAGGAGGAGATTTTGCGGCTCGTTGTCATCTTCTTAATGAATTCCTTCGTCGGCTCGTAATCCTTGCACTCAGAGAAAGGACTTCGAGGATTCCTCCATTTGCAAAGGACAAGGTGCCATCCGACAACTTATCTTGCGATTCACGTGTGGTTCATCATCATTCCATTCTCTTTGAATCATAGATCCACAAGGTATGATGATTCTAAACACCTAACTAGATGCATGTATGTCTTCCGTAGATCGTAGTATGCCTCTAGGGTGTCTGCACATATGCTAAGATCATAGATTTGCATGTACATGATTTTGTAGAATTAATTGTAATAAAATATACATCGTAGGATCTTTAGATCTATCTTTTGCTTTTGCTGCGACTCTGATAATAAAATTTAATTCCAACTTAGTATCAGAGCACGCTTCGGTGTGTGTTTTATGCATGAATTCGTAAAAACATCATGTGAATATATAATGGCATATGTTTTCATCAGGGTTCGGCGTAGATCATGTATATAGATTATGCTATGTATCATCTCTTTGCAGGTGCCATGCTGAATAATAATTTGTAATTGTATTTTGTATTGATTATTATTGTGCTTGTGGATTTTAAGGCTCTAGATGGGCGGGGGTGGAGGTTGACCACCCTCGGTTCCATGACCATAGTTTTTAGGATTGTTTCTTTTCTTTTTAGCAAAATTATACACGAATGAGCACTTGCTTGGAGCGTGTTAGTTTTTTGGTCAAAGGAAAAAGGAGATGATACTACATCCATGGTTCAGACATGCAGTACCATGGAGTGCAAAGATCCAGCGAAAGCGTGCATATTGGTGATGATTGGGATCGTCGTTGGAAAATCGTGCAGAACGGAAGAACATGATATCTCGGCTGTGTTATTCAGGTTCAGGGGTCGGACCCTGGACTTCATTCAGTTTGGATGTTTTTTCTGTTGTTCTCTTTACTTAGTATTTAGAGAACCTCGATGATAATTTAATTATCTATTTTGCTTGTGAGTTAGTCTCTAGATCAGGTTTAGGGCTAGTACTTAGTTTATGAATTCATCGGTGTCTCTATATGGTTCTAACACGTGCGAATCCGGTGGCTAACTAAAAGAAAAGGTGGTAACCGCCATCGTGGTAGTTCAGATAGCCAAGTATTATGCGTCGAGATAGACGCAGTGTTAGATTTGTTTAGAGATAACTAATGTCCCCATAAGAAGTATGACAACCCTAGTGGGATGCCATTTACCCACATGGTTTTAGCGACCAAGTTAGGTTATGATTCCATTAAAGATACCCATTTCTAGTTGACGTTTGATGGTAGTGTGAACTCATCATAATTTGGTTATGCCACCATTAGGTTGAGGTCCGGCGGAGGTTGTCGAATATCCCTATTTGGCCAGCATCGAAATCTATAATGAGATGAGATCTACTATGACATCAGGCATCAAATTATGAACGAGGCATCATTCTAGTGGGAGTCCTTTTCACGTTGACCTTAGGCTAGGCTCCAGATCTTATAATTATAGGAAAACTAGTAAAGTATCGGGATCATTGGAATCTATATAATGTGATCCTTGCAAGAAAGGCGAAAGCTGAGTATTCAAGGTAGAGACTATGATATTTTCCAAGGATACTAATGCTTTGCGGAAAGGTTTGTAATTCTAGTGGGAGCACGGTAGACCAGGGTCTAGGTCTAGGAGGTCGTGACCTTTCTAGATATGCATAAAACCTCATAAAGAAAGGATATATAAGAAGTTCCCTCCAAAGGGGAGCCCCTGGCCTCCACAATCAACCGGCTAAGGGTCTGGGTGGGAGGTACACATTTTGATATTTTCACCAGGTAAGAGCTATGTTTTCTTCCATACTGGTTCGCCTAGTGATTTTCTTCGGGACATAGAGGATGCCGGTGGCAGTGGGTGACGATTTTTTCCTACACCGCGGGAGCCTATGAACCCCCTGCTAATACTACCTAAATTTATAGAAAGCATTTGAAAGCTTGTGTGAAGCCGTCGTTGCTGCGTATGGTAGGTCACATAAAGCTGGCAAAAAGGAGACTGGGAGGTCTTTCAGTTTGCCATAGGTAATTCTGATGAAGACTGGGTTGTAAACACCCCATTGGCAGAAGCGGTTGCATGATCTCATCAAGATACTGTATCCAATTCAAGACCGATAGTCTCAGTGCCCAAGCCCAGGGAATTTAGATTCCTGGATGTCTCCACTTAAGATAGTGAAGACATAGCGGCTAGAGTAAATATTATCTATTTTTAAATTTTATAAAATAGATTGTAGTAGACCCTAATTTTTACTTTAAACCATTGTTTACAAAAATTATGACCAAGCTTGACCCTCTTGCCTTCATCCTTAATGATAATAAACTTATGGGACCAAACTACGAGGACTGGAAGCGTAACCTAATGCTTGTTCTAAGGGTTGACAAACACTCAATTGCCCTAAGTACTCCTCAACCGGCCATACCGGGACCAAGTGCTACTGAAGCCCACTTGAAGGAATGGAAAGATTGGCTAGATGCTGATGAGATATGCAAGTACTACATAGTGGCATCTTTGCAAACCATCATTCAGAAGCAAGTTGAAGACATGGCATTCGCTTCAGATATGATGCTCTATTTAAAGAAAATGTTCGAGGGTCGTAGTCGGGTAACTCGTTACCTGACCATCAAAAAATTGGTGTCCACGAAGATGGCAGATGGGACTTTAGTTCGGGATCATATGCTGAAATTATTTGGCTATGTGAATGAACTTGGTTCATTCAATGTCATCTTGGATGTAGAGATCCAGACCGATATTTTCCTTGCGTCTCTATCAGGAATGTTTAAGAGCTTCGTTACTAACTTTAACCTTAACCGGTTGGAGATGACTAACGCAGACCTCCTAGTGGCGCTCCAGGCGGCAGAGGGCGGGATGAAGGTAGGAGCCTAATCTCTGAACGTAGAGTGGAAGTATTTTCTGAAAGCCAAAGGCAAGTTTCAAAAGTCTAAGAAGCCCGTGAAGATTGGCCAGGTGCAGTTGCAGGTTCCTAAGCAGGATGGTCCGACGAAGCCCAAAGAAAAATATTTCCGATACTACAAGAAGAGGCATTGGAAGGGCGACTGTCGCACGGCTCCCAAGAAGACTGAGACAGCTATATCTTAAATCCATATAGTGGAATCCCTTGTAGTATCCAGTTGTTCTCCAGTCTTATGGATTGTGGATTCTGGTTTCACTTACCATACTTGCAATAATTTGCAGGGGTTCAAGGAGACAAAAAAACTGGGTGATGGAGAGATCATCCTGAGCATGGAAAATGAGGCCGTAGTAGAGGCTGAAGTAGTTGGAGATATCGTCTTGCAGTTTATTAATGGAAGAAATTTATTACTTAGAGATATACTTTATGTACCTTTCTTGAGACGAAACTTAATTTATATTTTTTTATTGAATAATATAGGTTTTTTCAGTTTTATTTGATGCTTCTGGTGTGTTAATTAAATTGAATAGTTCCTTTGTTTGTAAGGGAAAGACACAAAATGATCTTTATGTAATTAACTCCAATCATAAGTAGGATAACATAACTGAAGCCTGTGTGGTTAAATCATCTAAAAGGAAAAATCTCTCAGATAATGCAATACTCATTTGGCATCTAAGACTTGAACACATAGCCTCAGACAGGATTCACAAGTTGGTTAAGGCAGGACTTTTAGGTCCAGATATTTCAGAAAGCCTACCAACGTATGAGTCTTGCCTGGAAGACAAGATAACTAAAAGAACTTTCCGAGCCAAAGGTAGCAGATCTCACGAGGTATTGGATTTAGTACACACTGATGTATGTGGGCCCATAAGTGTTCGTGCCATAGGAGGCTTTGAGTATTTCATCATCTTCACGGATGATCACTCGAGGTTTGGATATATATACCTAATACAGCGGAAGTATGAATCCTTTGATAAGTTTAAAGAATTCAGAGCTGAAGCAGAAAAGCAGACGGGTACAAGTATCAAGTCTCTTCGGTCGGATCGAGGAGATGAATACCTATCGGATGAATTTATTGGGTACCTTCGTGAGTATGGGATCATGTCCCAGTTGACTGCACCAGGGACACCGCAACAAAATGGTGTATCTGAAAGGAGAAACTGAACTTTGTTAGACATGATTCGGACTATGATGAGTTATGCAATATTACCACCTAGTTTTTGGGGATATGCCCTAGAGACGGTAGTATATACCTTGAACTTTGTTCCATCAAAGTCAGTACCTCTAACTCCTTAGGAGCTGTGGTTGAAACAAAAGCCAAGTCTATATCACTTCAGGATTTGGGGTTGTCCAGCACATGTGCGGAAGGACAAGCGAGACAAGATAGAGTCAAAGACTAAGGTATGTCTATTTATTGGGTATCCAAAAAGGACAAAGAGTAATTTATTTTATGATTATAAGGATAAAAAGGTTGTCGTCTCGACAAATATCGTATTCCTGGAGCAGGATTATTTAATAGACCATAAGCCCACCAGTAAAGTAGTTCTTGAAAAATTGTTTGGTACTGATGAGAGTACGCAGACAAAAAATATAGTAGGAGTCGATACCACTAAGATAAACGATACTGTAGAATCGACTCCTATGGAACCACCGCAGGCTCATCGCAGTAGGAGGACTACAAGAGCTCCTAATAGATACATTTGAGAAGTTTTTTTGGTAGATCCAAAGTTTCAAGAGGATGATCCTCTAAACTATGACAAAGCGATGGTATCCTCTGACCATGCAGTATAGCAGAAAGCTATGAAGGCAGAACTGACATCGATGTCCCAAAACTCGGTCTAGACACTTGTAACACCACCTCACAATATTAAACTTGTTGGGTATAAGTGGATATACGAAAGAAAAAGAGGTCCGGATGGTACCGTTGAGACTTACAAAGCTAGACTAATCACTAAGGGTTATATCCAGCGAGAAGGGATCGACTATGATGAAACCTTTTCGTCAGTGGCTATGCTTAAGTTTATCTGGATCCTCTTGTCCATTGCAGCCCATTATGATTGGGAGATCTAGCAAATGGATGTCAAGACCGTATTCCTCAACGGGGATTTGGAAGAAGACATCTATATGTCTCAGCCTCCAGGCTTTGTCGCAAAAGGTCAGGAAAGTCTGGTATGGAAGTTGTAAAGGTCCATTTATGGACTGAAGAAAGCATTCAGAAGTTGGAACATGCGTTTTGATCAGGCTATCCAGTCTTATAGATTTGAACAGAACGTGGATGAACCATGTATTTATAAGAAGAGCGATAAGACTGCAGTAGTTTTTCTATTACTTTACGTAGATGATATTCTGCTCATTGGAAATGATGTTGAAATATTGTCTACAGTGAAGGTGTGATTATCCTCTCAATTTGACATGAAAGACTCCACTCCAAAGACCATGATCCCCTCCGGTGATTTGGTGTAGGGTTGGAGTACTCCACATCAAATTAGTTTTCATCATATTTGATATAGGACTGGAATACTTCACATCAAACTGAGCTCTTAACCCAATCCTATATTGAATATGATAAAATTTTTGATATAGGATTAGAGATGCTCTAACAATGTAATTCTTGAGGGTAATAAGATCACAGTAATTACTCTCATGTTAGATAAGGGATTATTCTTGCCATGGCGTATCCATAATGATATTGTGAAATTCAGAATTAAACTCATGAAATTGTTCACCAACGTTCAACCTCAGCATGTTTTTTGGGAAGCGAATGTGGTAGCCCACTTAATTTCTCCTCATTTCTTTAATTGAAATCCAAACTTCACAGCTTGGATTATTCCAGATTTCATTGTGGAGGTTGTCATGTACTATGGATGTAACATCCGCCCCAAACACATAAGATTTTGTCCGCTTTGCCCATGCCCACATGAGAACTTCCCAGGGGGTCACCCATCCTGGTACTACTCTCGCCCGAGCACACTTAACTACGGAGTTCTTACGAAATCCGTAGCGGCACACAGTTTTAAAACGCGTGTGTATTCTATGTTTGGGAGGGAAAATTATATAAGTAGCTCATGATCTCCTTCTCTCCAGGCGATGTAGGGCTAACTTATGGCCTTATACACCTCACCTCATCTCATCTATCTTGACATCCCAGCCTCAGGAGTCTTGGCTCTTGGTTATTGGCCTATTGGATCTTGGTCGTCACAATCCACCCCCCTTAGGGCTACACGTCATCTTGTAGGGTTAGACCCCCCAAAGCGAGGAGAACCGGCTCTGATACCATTTTGTAACATCCGCCCCAAACACACAAGATTTTGTCCGCTTTGCCCGTGCCCGCACGAGAACTTTCCAAGGGGGTCACCCATCCTGGTATTACTCTCGCCCGAGCACGCTTAACTACGGAGTTCTTTTGACGACCAAGATCCAATAGGCCAATAGCCAAGAGTCAAGACTCCTGAGGCTGGGATGCCAAGATGGATAAGGTGAGGTGTAGAAGACCATGAGTTAGCCCCACATCGTCTGGAGAGAAGGAGATCATGAGCTACTTATATAATTTCCCCTCCCAAACTTAGAAGACGCGTTTTAAAACCGTGCGCCGCTACAGATTTCGTAAGAACTCCGTAGTTAAGCGTGCTCGGAAGTTCTCGTGCGGGCACGGGCAAAGCAGACAAAATCTTGTGTGTTTGGGGCGGATGTTACAAAATGGTATCTTATGTAGTTAAGTATGCTCGGACGGATGTTACAATGGATGCTAGTGTTTCATGTACTGAAGAAAATGATGACTCTTGCGAGAACTATGACTGTCCAAAATATAAAAAAATATTATTTTAATTTGGGCAGCCCACTATTTATGGGATCCTCGAAATGCCGCACTTTTGGTTTCATCAAGGATTGGATGCAGCAGAAACTCAAAGGTGGAAGGCAAAAATCCTCTCTCAATCTGGCCGTACTACTTTGATCATATCCTCTCTTAGTTCTATTCCTCTGTACTTCATGTCTACGATCCTTCTGCCCAAGGCCATCACCAGGGAACTAAACGATCTGGATTTTTGGTGGGGCTTCGAAGGGGGCAAAAGGCACCTCTACTTGAGGTATGGAGCTTCCTTTAGATGTCCAAAAAGTCTGGTGGGGTAGGCATCCGAGATTTTGAGTTCAATTTTTATTTTTATTATTTTTTTGTATTCATCCTCAAGGGAGGATCACAGCAGGATCCTCAAGAGGCGCCGCATGCTGACGCAAACATAAAAGACCGGCACCGGCAAAAACAACAGTGCCACCCAGTGACCTGGAGGACAAAGGGGACTTGGCCCCCTACTATAGACACCAAACCTCAACTACATACAAAGGGGATAACCGCACGCCGGCGGAAAGCTCCCCAAACAGGCGAAAACCACCACAACCGTTCGCTAGCGGAGCACAACGCGTACACCAACAGCAAAAACAAAGAAAAAGAAGAGCAAATCCAAAAGCACGGTGGAGAATTCGAGTTCATTAATAGGGCATTTGTACTCAAAGTAGCTTGGAGGTTTATTGCTGAGAAGAACTCATGGTGGGTACAAGTGCTTAAAAAAAATTTATTTACACAACTCTACCTTCTGCAACTGTGGCTATAGATCAGACTGTAATGCCATCCTCAGGATTAGGATTGATAGCACAGATGAAGATGACAGATTGTGTTGGATTGGGGCCAACTTGAAGCACTTCACTTATCAAGTTTGCATTTCATAAACTGAGCAAAGGTCGAGCTCAAAGTATTGGGACAATTAAGTTGCAGCCTTACTTGCCGCAACGATGGAGATGGGACCTCAGGATTGTACAGAAGGGGAAAATCCCAGAGATTATCCATGGTCCAAACCACCTAGGGGTGGCAATGGGTCGGATCAGGTTGAGACATAGGTATAAGGGCAAAACACCCAATCCGAACCCGACACGTTTAATAAACGGGTCAAAAACTTAAACCCAAACCCGACCCGTCTAATAAAAAGGTTGACCCGACCCGACCCGTTGAACCCGTTTACTAAATAGGTCGGGTCGGGTTGGCTCAATATAACCCATGAAAACCTATCGGGTTGGGTCAAGATGGGTCGGATTGGGCCTGGTTGGGTCAGGTTGGGTCGGGTTGGGTTGACATGACCTATTTGGTAAACGGGTCAAGTCAGGTTATAAGTACAAACTTGAACCCGACCCATTAAGTAAACGGGTCAATCGGGTCAACCTGTATATGACCCGAACCCGTTTAGGCCAAACCCAAACGCACTAACTTAGGGTCGGGTTGGCTGGTCGGGTCAAGGATTGCCACCCCTACCTAAGGGTGTCCAAAAACTTAATGTCCAAAAACTTAGGGTCGGGTTGGCGGGTGGGCAAAGATATAGCGGCTTGGGGTGCTGTCATTAGAGATGATGCAGGGAGGCACATTTACAGTAGAGGGCAAAGGTTTGATTGCTGCTTCCCCTTACAAGCTGAAGCGCGTGCTATGTTAGAAGGGGTCAAATTGTTATTTGATGTTAAAGCTAAGAGCATCTCCAATCCTACATCAGACGAGTCATTAAATTTAAATTTGAAGGTAGGAGAACTAAAAAGCGGCTCCTGTCCTATATAAAATTTTCATCAGATTATCTTTCTATCAAATTTCTCCATTAGATTGGCAGGATCGGGAGCTTCCACTAAATTTCTACATCAAATCCCAACGGCTATATTCTCCCCCAAAGATCATAATTGAGCTCCTCCTTCGCCCATTTCATCCTCCACCCCTTTTTTCCTCCGTCGACCGGGATACCCTCCAGCAAGCACGTGCAGTTCCACTCTAGCGAGCACCTGCAACTCCACTCCTACGCACTTGCACCTCCACTATGGTAAGCACCTGCAGATCCCCTCCGACGAGCACTTGCAGCTCCACTCCGGTGAGCAAATGCATCTTCACTCCGGCGACCACGATCCCCTCCAGCGATTTGGTGTAGGATTAGAGTACTCCACATCAAATTAGTTTTCATCAGATTTGATATAGAGTTGGAACACTTCACATCAAACTGAGCTCTTAACCCAATCTTATATCAAATATGAGGAAAATTTTGATGTAGGATTAGAGATGCTCTAACAATATAATTACCCTCCTGTTAGACAAGGGACTCTCCCTGCCATGACGTATCCATAATGATATTGTGGAATGCAGGAATTAAACTCATGAAACTGTTCACCAACGTTCAGCCTCGATCAACATGTTTTTCGAGAAGCGAATGTGGTAGCCAACTTGATTACTCCTCATTCTGTTAATCGAAATCTAAACTTCACAGCTTTGACTATTCCATATTTTATTGTGGTGGTTGTCACTATGGATACTAGTAATTTATGTACTAAACCCTTTAAATCAAGAATCTGTCTACTGTAATCAAAATCTTTCTATTGGGCATGGGGCACCATGAATAGAACCACATTGGTTTCTTAAAAAAAAAAAAAAAAAATGATGTTGGATGTGTTTGGTAGCCGAAAATCTGAATAATTTTATACCTAAATTATCCACAAAAATAAACAAAGGAAATAACTTTTTTTTTTTCAGTACGGAGAAAAGCAGCTACATGCACACGGAGGATCTTAAAACTACGTAGTGGTGAACCGGGTAGACAGACGCGGGCGCTTTTGCTTCTCTCCGACCGTACCCACGGAACCATGGCCGTTGGCCAGCAGGACCGCCCAGAGTGCGGCCTGGAGGGCGGACCGCCCCTCCTCCGCGCCCTCCACGCCAACCAGCTCCAACTCCAGAACGCTCCTAGTCCGGCCTCCCACCGTGGCCATCTCGGCCCTGACGGTCCTGGCCGGTACCGACCGAACCGCCCGGCTAAGCTCTCCCATCAGCCCCGGTCGGTCCGCGCAGCAGACCCACGCCCGTACCCGCCGCCGCCCGCCGCCTTCCTCCTCTTCCTCCAGCCCCACCTCGTCCCCCTCCCCCACCTCCGCGTCTCCCGCCCTCCCCCGCAGCTCCCTCACGTGCCTCACCACCTCCGCCAGCAGCGTCGCCTTATCCATCTGCAAACCAATTCAAAACTAAGGAGATCGACCATGAAACAAAGACAGCCCCACCCTTAAAACGGAGGCGGTAGCTGTTTACCCGGACGGCCGCCGGAACGAGGCTCCGGAGGGTGGCGAGGTGGCCGTTGATCCGCTGCCGCCGCTTCCGCTCCGCCTCGCTGTGCCTCCTGCAGGAGGCCCTCGCCGCCTCCTCCGTCTGCCTCGAGCTCCGGATCGCTCCGCCACCTCCGCCATCCATCTCTGTCACCGCCTCCGCCGCCGCTGGAGCAGCTCCGAGGAGGAAAGCTGAATTGGAAACAAGAATCGGGAATTTCAATTCCATTTAAACCCAGGGAATCGAGAAGGGATTCGGGAAGGAAAGCCGGAGTAATGAAACCCCACGATAGGCGGGTCGGCGAATCGGTGGCGACGGTAGTGAGATGGCCTCGTGGGCCGAACCGGAGTTTAAAAAGAGGAGGACGGGGAGTGACGGACGGTAAGTTTAACGTCGGATAGGGTAGAAGGGACGGTGGGTGGGCGGGCGGCGGTATGGGGTGGTGTTCTCGAGGAGTGGGGATGGGACGGTGCGGAGGACGGCGCGGCCAAAAACATCGCCGCTTTTGGCCCCCGACCGACACGCTCTGTGGTCGGGCCGGAACCGGGCAAGCGGCATCGCTTTGGTCCGGAGGAACCGGGCTAAAGCTGGGAATGTCTGGTCCGAGGGTTGGAGGAGGGTATGGAGCCAGACGACATAGGCTCCACCTTTTGCCTTTTTTGACTTTGGGTTGGGTTCGACCATGGCTGGTCTGTTGGCCGGACCGTCTGTAGGCTCATGGGGACTAGCTCCTAGTGCACAGGAAAGATGGTGGGATAATTGCATTTCGAAATGTTTCGCCATCAAATAAATTGAATCACAGCCGTTCGTTTGCATATGGGTGGGAGCTGAGTGAGTGCGTTGGAGATGGCATAGCGGACGGTTGTGATTTGCATGCGCAAACAAAGCACAACGGTTCCAAGGAAAAGTTCGCCCCCACAGTGTCTATACCAGGAGTGCGTTGGAGATGGCATAACGGACGGTTGTGGTTTGCACATGCAAACAAAGCACAACGATCAAGAGGGGGTTGTTGTGGATGCGTAAAATGTCCAAAGGAGGATGTCATGAGTAGTCGGAAGACTGCAACTGAGTAGAGGGGGAAGCCGAAGATTTTTCCCATCTGAACTATTTGCCAAGGAAGCGAGCAAAGGAAGGTGCCACGTGGCCCACTGAACATCTGGGCCAATGCAGAAGGATTGAGTTAGCCACACCCCCTTGCTATGAATCATGTCCATATTGATATCATCAATCACATGTTCATTTGATTAAATAGCACTATCAACTCTTCAGACTTACTGGATATCTATCAGGTTCATATCGAGTGAGCAATTCCTTGAACACCCTTGATGTGAGTTATCGCGGACCCCTACTTACATAAACCCTCAAATGGTAAGACATAAGCAATCCGTGGCCTTGGTCAAGGATTCGAATAAGTGCTACGGCATATTTCCTCCAGCTCTGAAGTGGCCGGCCTCCATCTTGGCCAGCCTTTCAGCCTGTGGGGCTATTAAAAATCATAGAAATTCTCTCACTCTTGTGGAAAGTTTTGATCCTTAGTCTATCATGTGTCAACACGCTAACAATTGGTAGGTGTTTGCTCCTATCTAAATCCTTCGGAATCCATTAAAAAAATTCCATTAGTTAGCGATATGGAACCGGCTTGTTTCCATCAAAAAAATAATTAGGCATTTAGATTATTCATTGTTAGAACATTATCTATGAGAGGGTCTACTGTAATGTTGTATTAACTTCAGGAGATAAAGTAAAAAAAAAAAAAACATATTGAAGATTTAGTATATTATACTGTAATGTATGGTGATACCTGTGGTAAAGACTTTATTGGAGTCACCTCATCTATTTTTTACCTTTTGTCGTATTACAATTTGGTACAATCCTTGAAACAATTTTTTAAAGAAACTCCTTACTAAAAAGCTTGAGAAATACCACAGCATAAAAAATCTTTTGAGAAGTTCCTTTACCCATCACAATTTAAGCCAGATTTGGTTCACCATTGAAGTCATGAATCAAGAGAGTACGGGTCGAACACGTGATGTTCCTAGACGTTTCAGAATTTGATGATTTTTGGTAAGGATGATTAATGTATCATAGATAGTACACCCATCAAGTTTCAACAAATTCTGAAACCTCTAAATTGGTTTCGCAAATGAGCTGTAGCTTCGTTGCTACAGCTCTTCCCTTATTTATTACCTTATAAGTTGGTGATTTTTAATAGATGTCTTATCTAGGGTAAGGTGATCATCCACAAAAATTAATCAGTAAATTCTAAAACTTATAGGGTCATTAAATGTGCTAAGCAAAATTAATGGTTACAATGGACAATCAATAAAGCTTTGATGGCCCTAGAATTTTTTAAATTTATTATTTTTTAAAGAGGATGATCACCTTACTCTAAATAGCACATCCACTAAAAATTATCAAATTGTAAAACTTCTAGCATCTATATAACAAGGGACGAGGGTTTTGTGCTGACTAGGACAATATGGAACCAAATGCTGACTAGACAAAAAAGAACAGTGATCATAGCCGTCGATCTCTCTCTTTCCAAATCTCTCTCCCCTCCCCCGATCTCTCTCTCCGTATCTCTCTCTCTCTCTCTCTCTCTCTCTCTCTCTTTTGTTTTACACACACACTCTCTCTCTCTCTGTCTCTCTCTTCCCCCGATCTCTCTCCTTATCTCTCTCTCTCTCTCTCTTCCCCGGACTTTCTCTCTCTCTCCGTCTCTCTCTCTCTCTCTCTTCCCCCGACTCTCCCCCCGGTTCTCTCTCTCTCTCTCTCCCCCCGGTTCTCTCTCTCTCTAACTAACTCTCTCTCTCTCTCAGTCGCTCTCTCTCTCTCAGTCGTTCTCCCCCCGGTTCTCTCTCTCTCTCTCCTCCGTCTCTCTTCCCCCGACTCTCTCTATCTCTCTCTCCCCCTGGTTATCTCTTTCTCTTTAACTAACTCACACTCTCTCACACAGTCGCTCTCTCTCCCTCTCTCCAATCTCTCTCTTTCTTCCTCCGACTCTCTCACTATCGCTCTCTCTCCCCCGGGTTCTCTCTCTCTCTCTCTCTCTCTCTCTCCAATCTCTCTCTCTCTCCAATCTCTCTCTCTTCCTCCGACTCTCTCTCTCCCTCCGGTTCTCTCTCTTTCTAACTAACTCTTTCTCTCTCTCCGATCTCTCTTTTTCTCCCACCCGGCACCCACTCCTTCCCCGGCTCTCTCTTTCTCTCCCCCCAGTTCGATCTCTCTCTCCTCTCTTTCTCTCTCTCTCTCTCTCTCCCCAGTTCTCTCTATCTAACTAACTCTCTCTCTCTCTCTCTCTCTCCGATCTCTCTCTCTCTCTTTGTCTCTCCCACCCACTCCCTCCTCGGTTCTCTCTCTCTCTCTCTCTCTCTCTCTCTCTCTCTCTCTACGGTAGGGCTGGCAATTTCGGACCCGACACGAAGTTAGCGGGTCTGGGTTAGGGCTAAACAGGTTCAGGTTGTAAACGGGTCGACATGATAGACCCATTTAATGAACGGATCGGGTCCAGGTTTAGGGTCTGGACACAGTAGACCCGGAAAGACCTGTTTAAAATCCAACGGGTCGTGTCGGGTCGGTCTACCCACAATTCGATACTATAATATATAGTATCAGCAGGTCTATCGGGTTAGGTCGGGTCGAGTCGGTTGGGTCGGATCGGGTCGGGTCAACTGAATAAACCCATGAGGTAAACAGGTCTAACGGGTTTATCGGGTCTACCCGTTTATAAACGGGTTAGGTACGGGTTTAGGATCTACACACGATTAGTTAAACGGGTCGGGTCCAGGTCTAGGGGTTTTGGACACGACCAGAAAAATAGACATGACACGAACTCGACCCGACACGACCCATTGCCACCCCTACTCCCCGGCTGTGTTTTTAAAATCGGGCCGGAAGGCAAACCGAAAAGGCATCCGGTTCGGTCCAAATCGGTTCAAACCGCTGGCTCAACTGTTTGAACTGCATAAAATAGATTTTTTTAAGTAGACATTTACTAAATTCTCCAATGAAAATTTTGATTCCTGGGTTAACAGACAAATTGATTTATTGAAAGATCGAACCGAAACATGTTCCGGTTTCGGTCCAACCCGGTCGAACCACCCGGTCTGGTTCGGTTTTCAAAACAACTGCTCCCCAGTTCTCTCTCTCTCTCTAACTCTTTCTCTCTCCCACAATCGAGAAAATCTATGGTGTAACCGTGATACCAGATCACTGGTATCACAGGCAAATCAAACCGTTTAGCACAACTATAATTGCAACATAGCCACATGATGACAACCACCATAGATTTCTCTCCGTCTCTCCTTCTCTTTCCGAGGGTGGCAGGAGAGGAACCCAAATCGTCTACACCCAAGTCACAACCCTACGCTATACCCATACCCGACGGTGCATCGCATTCACCCCAACCGGCAGGCAAAGGGACGATAGTTATCAGGTACATGTTGGTGCCTATGTCACTGGTCCAATCAGAGTCGTTACTTTGCTTGCCAGTTGGGACTGAGTCTAATGCACCGGTCGAGTACAGTGCAATGGATGGTTGTAACTTAAGGGGCAGACGATGTGGTATATAAATGGGGCAGAGGATTTAGGTTCGGGGGTTGGGGGTGGGGGGTGGCGATGCCCAGGGGCTGTTCTCTCTATAATTGAGTTTCAAGAATCTAAAAACTCGATCACATTCAGATAGAGAACTTTGTAGTAACAACAATTAAGTTTCAAGAACAGTATACTTCACCAAGGTTAGAAATCTAACCCAACGACTCAGGCCTCCAACCTCGTCCTGCAGAGAGATGTTCACTGGTAAAGAAATCTACTACTTCCTTGAACCACTCTGTCAAAGGAACCAGACTAGATCATTTTCTTAGTCTCTCTAGAAAAAGTTATCATGACTCTACTATTGTTACTTTACAAGTAGGCATTAATCTACCAAATCCTCTAATTCTCTGAAGAATAAATATCAACTTCAACATCAACCATATTTCTCCCAAAAAAAGAGGTTAACATCAACCATGGCAGTAAATTCCCTGCAACAGCCGCACTCTTCCTGCAAAGAAGGGCGCGGCAATAACACATAATGCAGCTCTTCAACAAAATGCACATGGGAAGGAGAGCGATAAGATAATTTGGGAGCTAGAAGATTGATGCTAATCTCTTTCTATACAGTTTTGACTGAAAGGGGTTTAAATTCGCAGTCACTGGTCCTGCAAATTCAGCTTCAAAAGAGCCCATTCTTGCGGAAAGGAGAACCCAACGGAGCGATCAGACCCAGGCTTTGCATTACTCTAACTCGTCGTACGCTAAGATCCGCTGTTGCTTCCGGCGCATCACACTTCGCCTGATGGAATGTTAGATTATCACAACAGGAAATTTAAATGATAAACACAAAAGTAGCAAGAGCAGGCGATGAAGGAAAGATGTACTCACAGAGCTGGGGATCTCGGTGTTTGGATCTTCTTCGACAACCTTAAGCTTCATTTGCGTCGAACCATCTTGTTTCATTTTTTTGATCTTGGAAGATCCATTCATGGCCTTCTCTGCTCCATTTGGCTTTTCCGCTCCACCTTGTTTTGCTCTTTTTGCTTTAGATGCTTCAATTGACTTGTGATTACCGCTCGCTTGCTTTGGTTTGCCTGAAGAAGGCCCTGGCTGAAAGCAAGCATATGTTAGTGACTACAAGGGTTACCTACAATCAAAGCAGCCCATCTAAATATAACCGATTAACCGGAGTTCATTATCACAGCACAGTAAACCCCTTGTTAGAACTCGGGTCTTTGATTAAAGTGTCATCGTGGCGATGAATGAGGTACCCTAGACGTAGGAACCGTAACAGAGTTTATTCTGGTTTTAATTTTGGGTGGGTGAAAGAACAAACCGTGATAATAAAGATTGAGTAACCTTTAAAAAAAAGATTGGTTGTTATAGTAGAAGTACACTCACAGAGGTAGGGTCATCTGCTTCCAGGTTTACAAGTATCTTATCTCCTTTTTGTTTTTTGCTTCTAGGAGACTTAGCTGCAGCATTTTCTGCAGAATGATTGATCCATGAGGTAATCTATGCAAAACAATGATCAAACACATCAATTTAATGGTTTGACGACAAAAAGGAACAACACTTTTATAAATTTCAATCTGATGTACCTACATCTAGATGCTTAGCTACCAAAACCAAATTAAATATGGCACAAATTGTTCTACAAGAAGTAGTGGACTCTCTCTCTCTCTCTCACACACACAAACACACACACAAATCAATTCCTGTGGACATGCATTCAATGGTCTCTCTCTCTCTCTCTCACACACACACACACAAACACACATACACGCGCGTGCACACCCACACCCACACCCACACCCACAATTCAGTTCCAGTAGACAGGCATTCTATGAAAAATTACAATTGCTCACAAGGGGTTAGATGCAGTTTTTTCATGCTTTAATTAGTATGGGAAGCCTAGTCCCTTTGGATAAGAAAATTCAAATTTTTGTTAGTGGGGAAACAAGCAACATATCACGACTAACCTTTGGATTCAGAAGCTTTTCTCTTGGACTTGCCAGCTGACTTTATACGAGAAAGATCCTATCCACGCAGTTCAATAATGAAGGAGAAACTATCAGAATTCTGCCTTTCATAGTATAACCCCAAAACAAGAACCCCAATATCATAAGCAAATGAACTATCACCTCCTCCAGAGCCTTCTGAAATGCTTCTTTAATACTGTTTTTATCTTGCTTGAAAATCTATATAGCACACATTATTACAGTAAGACCGAGTCGATGGTAAAAAGAAAAATAATTTTCTTCCTGAAATAACAAGATTGAGTTGATACAACTCTTTCTAAAATGGTTCATCGACAAGGGGCAACTTCAACATACATTCGCAAATTCGGAACAACTTTTGACAGGGTCCACATACAAGCTGTGAGGAAGATCATATAATCAATCATTAATTTGTAAGAAATCAAAACTTAAGGATAGCAGTAAATTATAAAAAAAGGCACTCACTAGTCATAACTTCCATAAAGCCGAACCAAAACTTCATCCTTAGGTTTCTTGTTCGGTTTATTACACATATTTTTCTCATCGACAACCTTAAAAAGGCAAAGAAAATCATTTATACAAATACTGCTATTTTTTAATAGAAAAAGCATGAGCTATGAAGTGAGAAACTTTACAATTTAGCAAAATCCTTTTTTAAGAACTCCATAGTGATATATGTAAATCCAAATCATTATTTTGTTCTTCATAGTAGTATGCAAACAAGAATCCCTTTGGTCTCGGTCTATATAACATCATACAACAAGTTAAAGCGAGCTCAGTGTTATTTAACTGGATGCACTAACCACCAAAAACATTAGTGTGGATCCTAACTACAAAATATACCTGTGATGGCCACCATGAACTATCCCGAATCTTGATCCATAGAATGTCTCCTAATACGATTTGCCGCTTCAACTGATTATCCCCACATGTGGTGGTTTCCAGACCGTCCATGTCTATCAATTTTTTCTCAGCCATCATGTCTTTTATTCAAACAATCAGAGGCACCAAACTGCATCCAACACAGCATGCTTCAGTCAACCTAGTGGGTCACATTGTCTCAAAAAAAATATTTAAGAAAAAAAGATGGATGGAAGAAGATTGAACATAAGAAATCGGCTTAATTTAGCAAACAAATGAAAATAGGCCTATGTACATTTGCTAGAATTAACAGCCCCTTCATAGAACAAAATATGAACGAATAAAATCCACAAAAAACTCAGCAATAACACTACACCCAAATAGATATTGGATAGACAGCATCATGTGCAATGCTTCGGAAGAATATGATTCTTGAACTCAACAGGTAGAAATTACATTTTCTTTGTTGAGTACTCCTTAGCGTCTCATCTGAAGGAGGGTTGAGGTCGCCCCCTACCAGTTATTTATTTGGCAAAGGTGGGATTTGATCCCAGGTCTCCGGTACAACCACCAAGAGTTACAATCTAAGCTAGCTGCCACCCTCATGTAGAAATTACGCTTTCAGAAAACAATATATCAGGAGCAAACTGTGAAGAACTGAAATGCTTACTCCATTCATGAATCATGGGATTTATGCATGACAAAGGAAATAAAGTACTGTGGTTTTTACCACAAGAAGCAAAAATAGTTTGGTACTGTGTGACAGTAGAAGTAATCCAACAGAGAGATAAGCATGAAACTTGCTGATACATTATATTTTTTATAAAGCAATTGATGCATTGATTTGAGTGAAAGACATGACCACTTGCCTTTCTCACCCCAATACTAAATTTACATTCTGTCAAAATAAAAAGGGCAACCGTTCAGGGGTGGTTGAGGTAATTTACCCAATAAAAAAAGTAAGATCTCGTTTGAACTCCTGATTTGTATGATGTGGCCAGCTTAGAAAATGAGGAATTTCACAATATTGAGGCTAAATTGCATTAGTGGATGGCTTTACCAGGGTCATCCAAGATGGTGAATGACAAGCATGAAAACTTTTGGACAAACTTTTGCACTCTAAATTGGTGTTAATCCCTAATCTAGTGTATAATGTTCTCCAGAAACCAATGGAAGCCTTTCCCAAAACCTAGGATATATATTATGTTTACTGTTGCATCCACATAAAGAGGGCTTTCTTCAAAGATTGTCGCTAGGAAGTCCTCTCGGAGCCCTGAGTAGCCCGGAGCATCTCCTGACAATCAAACTCCACCCGACAGAAGGCGTAAATAACACGCCATGCGTTTCCTCCTACTTGCCCTGGGCAAATCCAGAAAATATTCAGGAGGCGAGCAACAAAGGGGGGCAACAACAGTCGAAGTCCATAGTTCAGCTGCCCGATTGATATTATTGTCCCCGAGGCCTTCTCCTTGCTAGCAGTAGCCAAGAAGACCGACCTTTGATCGATGCCGAACGCACTGTAGACAATGTTGAGATTTGGACGTCCTACATGCTCCTTGAACATTCCCACCTAAGAAGCACGGATACGGGATACGGGTACGATACGATACGGGTACGGCGATACGGCAAATCTTAAAAAAGTAGGATACGGGTACGGCTAAGGATACGACAATAAATTATTATTTTTAAAATATTTATTTTAAATAAAATACTAAATTATTAATTTATAGAACTATTAATTGATAGAATGCATCATAAAGAACATATTCAATATAGAAGCACAGGTTGTTGCATATTCAATATAAACAAAATATTAATTGCTATAATTTATCACTGTTTTTTGAAAAAAATTTAATAAAACTTTCATAATTGGCTCAATATTTTATCACTGTTTTTTTATCGATCTTATTGCATATCCGCAGATCCTGACGGTAGGTTAGAAAGCCTGCAAATAGGGCTATGAGGGAGAGCGAGAAAGAGAAAGAGAGAGAGAGAGAGGGAGGGAGAGAGATATGGGGCTGTGAGGGAGAGAGACGACGAACAGCGGACGGCTGCAATCGGGCAGCGGACGGGTGCGGGGGGACGGTGGGCGACTACAGTTGGGCGACGGACGGGCGGCTAACGGCTGTAGTTTGGCACGGACGGTGGACGGCTGCAATCAGGCGGGCGACGGCGCACGACAGACGACTGGCGCGGGCGGACGCTGCCTCTCTGCTCTCCCTCTCTTCTCGCTCGATCCAGAAAACAGAGTGGGGTGGGGTTAAATTTTGGGTAAATTACACATAGACCCCCTACAGTTTTAAAAACATATCACTTGCACCCCCTCCAGGGGGGGCATATGTAGGGTTTTAAACATGAGGGGGTGTAAGTGATAATCGGTCAAACTATAGGGGTCTTTGTGCAATTTATCCTTAAATCTTTTAGTGTGGGACAGTGGGTTTGGATTTGGGTTTGGGTTTGAGTTTAACTTTTAACCAAACCCAAACTCGATAACCCAAGCCCAAACCGGTCAGCCGAATCCCTCCCGTATCTCACCGTATCCCTCCCGTATCCGGGCCGTATCCCAGCCGTATCCGGGCCGTATCCCAACCGTATCCGGGCTGTATCCTGGCATTTTTAAATCCAGGATACGCCCGAAACATATCGGACAGGTATCCGAGCTGTATACGTGTCCGATACGTATCCGGTACGGGTATGTCATGTATTTTGAAGTATCCGTGCTTCATAGATTCCCACCATCGCCCCCCCAATCATCGTGACAACTGGCCAGCCTGGGAGAGGCAATCGTGCCCAGTGTTCTGAAAGGCTCAAGGCGCACATGAGGCGCAAAAGTCTCCTAGAGCCTAGGCGCAAGGCACAACTTAAGGCGCACGCCTAATTGAAGTAAGGCGCATATATATATATATATATATATATATATATATATATAGGGCGGGATACTCTTACTCATGGCCTCTTACTCATATAGTTACCTATGATCCGGGCCGTTCATTAGATCCCGACGTACGGTTTGGATTAGATGGGAAGGTTAAAGCAATGGTGTCCGCATTAAATGCGGGCTTTTAACACTAGCTTTTTAATACGGCAATTAATGCGGACACCATTGCTTTAACTCCTCATCTAATCTGAACCGTACATCGGGATCTAAGGGACGACCAGGATCATAGGTAACTATATGAGTAAGAGGCCATGAGTAAGAGTATCCCTCCCATATATATATATATATATATATATATATATATATATATATATATATATATATATATATATATATATATATATATATATATATATGGGGGCGGGGATGCTGGACCTGAGGTGCAGCAAGAACGCTGCACCTCGGCCTTGTTTTACCTACCTAGAAGTTTTGGAATAGGATGAAATTTGGTGAGGGTGTTGTCTAGGATAAGGTGATCATCCTCACAAATTTTCATCAAATTTCAAAACTTCTAGTGGGGGCAAATGGTCGAAGCAAAATCAGCCGTCCGCAGTCACCGTTAAAATCTGCAGATTTTGCTTCGACCATTTGCCCCCCCTACAAGTTTTGGAATTTGATGAAACTTTGTGAGGATGATCATCTTACCCTAGACAACACCCTCACCAAATTTCATCCAATTCCAAAACTTCTAGGTAGGTAAAACAAGGCCGAGGTGCAGCGTTCTTGCTGCACCTCAGGTCCAGCATCCCCGCCCCCTATATATATATATATATATAGGGAAAAGGGATGCTGGACCTGAGGTGCAGCGTCATTGCTGCACCTCAGGCATTGTTTGACCATCATAGAAGTCTTGGAATTTGATGAAATTTGGTGAGGGTGTTGTCTAGGGTAAGATGATCATCCTTACCAATTTTCATCAAATTCCAAAACTTCTAGAGGGTTCAAATGGTTGAAGCAAAATCAGCCGTCCGCAGTTACCGTTAAAATCTGCAGATTTTGCTTCGATCGTTTGACCCCCCTAGAAGTTTTGGAATTTGATGAAAATTGGTGAGGATGATCATCTTACCCTAGACAACACCCTCACCAAATTTCATCAAATTCCAAAACGTGTAGGGGGGTAAACAAGCGAGAGGTGTAGCATTGTTGCAGCAACGATGCTACACCTCGGGTGTAGGCTCCCCGCCCCCATATATATATATTCAAAACATGCATAACTAGATTAAGAAAATGAATCTTAACACAATAAATAAATTGGATAGATCGTTGTTGTAACAATACAAATGTTGTAGCCTTGTAAGTTTGAATTACAGCTCTAAATAAGCTATTTAAAATATATTAAATCTTTAAATATGTATAATTCAAATTCAATAACCAGTTATAAGATATCAAATGTGATATTATAACAAACAAAAAATAAATAGTGAATGATTGAATGTGTTATTTCATCCATGTGCTTGTGCATATGCTTCTAAATCAGTATGAAATGTGCAAATCGAGAAAGAGAAGAAAACTTATTGAATCTTGTAATAGTTGAAATAATATCAAAGTCATCAAATCCAACCCACAATTGCTTATATGGTCCTCTACCTAAGAACTATAACAAATAATTATGAATGTAATAATATTCAATCAATGTGCCAATATTTAGACTATTGCAATCATAAATCAGATCTACTTAATAACTTAATCATATTGCCAAAAATATCAAGTGCAAGTACATAATTATACATGGTTCAACCAGGTGCGCCGTTTTTGTGCTTGGAGCCTAGGCGTGCGCCTTTCTAACAGAGCCTCACCATGTGCTTTTTGAGGTGCAGGGAGTGAGCCTAAGCCTAGGCGCGCTCCTAGGCGCACCTTTAATAACACTGATCGTGCCGCTTGTCCCCCTTGCCAATCTCGTACTAAACAGGAGTGACACTCGAGGTGTTTGTAGAATCGGAGTCTTTCACCCTCTTCTTAATGACAATACGAACTTACTTCGACTGGAAACCAGAAGTAGCTCCAGATGCCATTGACAGAAAGCAGAAGGTAGAACAAAGTAGTGAATTTCTTCGAAAAATCTCCAACTGTCAGTAAAGTGATAAATGATCGAACCCCCAAGCCCTATTTACAGAACTGGGACGTTTTCTTGCCAAAAAGACGTGACTAATTGGTGAAAACATGCCACGTGGCACACCACGACATCAAAGACCTCGCCGGCATCTTTTCAAAAATGGGCCATATTCCCCTGTGATCGGCCTCCAAGAAATGGTCCCCAAAAGCTTGATCAAACAACAGACCAACTCCCAACGATCAATCGATCAATCACCAAATATGATCCCCACAATGATCGACCAGAAATTGCTTAGGATCAGTCGTCAGGAGCCCTTCTGCAACCGATCCCTTCAAACTCCACCGATTGCTAGTAACCGATCCCCTCAATCGGTCAGAAAATGCAAAGGATCATGCGCCAGGACGCCTCCCACGCCCGATGCCTCGAAGCTCTACTGGCCATAGTTACCAAGTTAGAAGTTAGGAAAAAATCGGCTAGGGGAGAAGTCGGAAAAATCGAAAAAAAAGTCGGAAATATCGGAAAAAAGTCGGGAAACAAACGATAGAATTTTAGAACATATTTATATATAGATGTTACAATAGGTTTTTTGAGCAATACATGACGGGATTAAAACACAATAAATCGGAAATAAAACGCGTAAATCAGAATTAAAACGTGAAAATCATGACTTTTTCATAAAATCAAGACTTTTTCAAAAAATCGGAAAATAGTCACGTACCTATGAAGCACAGACACGGGTACGGCGATACGACACGACACGACACGGACACGGCGACACGACATTTCTTCAAAAATGAAGGACACGACACGGCTAGGACACGGCAATTAATATTTATTATTTTATACAAATAATATATAATACATGAATACTACATAGAGATGCTTAATTTCGAAGAATAATTCATAAAACATGCTCCAACTAGATGGGAAATTACTTTATGGTTATGTTTAAGAAATTTCAATGGTAGCACAATACCCAATTTGACAACTACTAAATTTTTTCTTTTGGTAATTTCAACGATTCAGTCTAATCAAAATTGAATTGAAGAGGGAAAAACGAAGTTTATTTACTATGGGGTCGGATTTGGCACTATGGGATACTCACTAGAGGTCATAGGGGTAATGACAACTATCCAATAAAGTTCACAAAATCCACAAAGTTCTAGAATTATTGCTAAAAGATTATCTTAATATTTGTAAGAAAAACCCTATTAATTATATCCTATGATGTTATAACCTTAGAGGATATAAGTTAAAGCCAAATCTTAATCACAATCGTCCATTACACCAAGCCCCAAACAAATCATCCAACTCATCCTTGATCCCATGCAAACAATGTCACTGCCGTGTCCCAGCCGTGTCCTGGCCGTGTCCCAGCCGTGTCCGGCAGTGTCCTGGACAAAAAAAAACCAGGACACTTCGGAGCCGTGTCCGACACGTGTCCGGGCCGTGTCCGAGCCGTGCCCGTGTCCGACACGGACACGGGGCCCTCTACGAAGTGTCCGTGTTTCATAGTCACGTACATAATGTTTAATGAATAAGTCGTGTTTTAATCGAGACTTATTCAAAAAATCGGAGTTTTTGGTAACAGAGCTACCGGCTGCCAGCAACTGATCGATCGATCGGTCTTCAGCACCAGATCCTCCGATTGGCCCAATACTACCTAGGATCATTCGCTAGGAGCCCTCCTACAGCCGATCCATTCAAGTCATACCGACTGTTAGTGACTGATTGATCGCAAGCAATCGATCGATCGGTTGCCAGTGACGAATCCATCAATCGGTCACCAACAACCAATCGATCGGCTGCCAACAATCAATCGATTGATCAATTGCCGACAGCCGATTGATCGGCCTGACAGTCCGGTCGGCCCATGGTACGGGGTCGGCAGACAACTTCTCCGATCAACCCTTGGCAGGGGCTATGCAGTCAAAGTCGGTAGTCGGCCCTAGTCGGCCGACTAGGACTAGTCGGGACTAGTCGGCCAAAACTTATTCTAACCCCTCCCCCCCTCCCTAAACATATATGATATATGAACTAGCATAAATGTCAACAAGTATATGATATTAGTCGGTTAATAACAATACATACCTTCACACTTCACAGCATGGGTATAAATACATAAGTAACATTCTAACATAACACAGTTGTATTGGCTTCATGCTCATGTCAAAAGACTCAAAACTAAGAATTCATCACAATATTTGTTTGATAATGTTTAATCAGTGAACAACCCTAATTTTGATTATAGGGTTATATGGATATCAACAAATAAACTAATTATTTGTCTATGTTTTTATCTGAGATTCTCAGGTGCTCAACAGATGATTACATGAAAGAGCCATAGTTGTGAGTCTTGCGACTCAAGACTCTGAGCCAATGTAAAAAAATCCAAACAAAATTGCTTGCAAAGATTCCTTTCAAAAAAAAAATTGCTTGCAAAATGCTGCCTGGGGACTAGTCGGCAGTCGTTAGTCGGGGACTAGTCGGGTCTAGTCGGGGACTAGTCGAGATTCCACCCAGCAATGACGGAATCGAAATTAATCGGTCGGCAGAATGCCGCCCAGGGACTAGTCGGGGACTAGTCGCCGACTAGTCCCGACTTTGATAGCATAGGGCAGGGGTTAGCAGACGACTTCTCCGGTCGACCATTGGCAGGGGATCAACATGCAACTTCCCTGATCAGCCATTGGCAGGGGACCGACAAACTTCTTCGAGACGTTCATCAAGCCAACCCAACTTCGACAACTCTCAAGAGACAATTTTAGGCTTGTACCATCAGTCCCAGACTCCTAGCCAGCTAGGTTAGCACTTGATTAGCTAGGAAGGGGTAACTGTGGGTGCAAAATCTGACTAAGGCACCCACGGGACCACGACGCCGATAGTGGGACCCCCCAGCATTGCCTGGGGCCCACGATGATAGTAGGGCCCCCCAGCACTGCGTGAGATCCACGACGACAGTGGGACCCCCAGCCTTGCCTGGGGCCCACGGTGACAACAGTGAGACCCCGCAGCTAGGGGCGGATCTAAGAGTTGGCTCGGCCGGGCTGTAACCCAGTCGAGATTTACTTAAAACCCATTCATTTTCATAGCCGGCCCAGCCCAGCCCAACCCAACCCCGCCCCACAGCTAGCCCAGCCCGCCTTAGAGCCCACCCAAAATTTTAAACTATATCTACTCTTCAGCCCGACTGTCATCTCACGAGGGTTTTAAACCTATTTGGTTTCTTTGGGGAGCAGAGAAAGCTACGCAGAGAAAGGGGCGTCCGGCTCTCATCTCATGGACAGCGGACCGGCACCGGCGGGCGACGGCACAGCAGCAAAGCTCGAGTCTTCGAGGCTTTGAGCGATGGTTAGGCATGCGTGGACCCCGTGGCTGCTTGGGCGTGGTGACAGCAGGTGAGTTTCCCCTTCCCCTTCTTCTTCTTCGACCAAAGAAGCCTCTGCCAAGAACAGAGGGGGGGAGAACCCAGCGCCCAGATGGGCTCAATGGGTTGATCCCATGATCTGTCTTTAAGACCACTGCCAAAATGGAGGGGACCTAGATGGGTTTGGATCAAAAAACTCCATTGAATCACAGAAAGCAAGGAACACAAGTCTTCTTCAAAAATCAAAACAGGCTCTTATTCTTCTTATTTTGGATCAAAACCCAAAACAGACCGATAATTTCTTTTTTTTTTCTTAGCCCTAAATTATGCCAGAATTTTCAAGGCTATTATTTTGGGAATTATCAGCGTCCTACCATATTTCAAGAATTCTCAAGTAATACTACAAATATAGGATGTGGCCCTTGTGGGGAATGCCAAGATGGAGCAGTCCTTATTTATTGTACAGAAATATCTGAACTATAAAAATACGAATCCATACAATTATACAAACCTAATTTTAAGAACATGTCTCTTTTTGCATTATGTTTTTTTTTTCTCCAACATGTATTACCAGTTCAATAGTTTAGACGCACATAAAAGTTCGGTTCTACCATATTGAAACCCGAACCAACCCAAACCAACCCACACTAAGGTCAGGTCGGTTCTCGGGTTGGGAGTTGGTCTAAAAAAACAATGGTTATCGACTATTTACTAGCAAACTAAGGTTTTCTCGTACTATCGATGTTCGTTTATGGCCTGTTTTATGTATTTTCTTATATTAATAAAGGTTTCTCGTACTATCGATGTTCGTTTAAAAAATTATACCCAATTTTTCTTTACTGTATACAATAAAATTTTCATTGTAAAAAAATTAGTTTAGGTTCAGTCGAGCACAAAATAAATTCCTGGCTACGCCCCTGCTCGCAGCCTTGCCTAGGGTCCACGACGAAGACAGTGGACAAAAATAGTGGGACCCCTGCTTGAGGCCCACGAGGACGACAGTGGGACCCCCGAGCACTACTTGGGGTCCACGACGACAACCTGGGACTAATGTTCTAAAAAGCGGTCAAAGTGGCCGCTAGGCGCTAGAAGACCCCCCACTACCTAGCTTATCCCCTAGGCGGTGCAGAAAAGCGGTCCAGGCCCCTAGGCGGGGCTAGGAGACCCCTAGGCGGGCTGGGCGAGCTGGGCTTTCCTTTATTTTAACCTAGTCTATATCCAATTCAATTCCAAGATCATCAATAAGAAGAAAAAGGGAAAGGAGTGAGGAGTAGATGTATTACTAGCAACTAAAGCTAGTAAGGCTCAATGGTGAATTGTTGATGGTGGTGATGATGATGAAAATGATGAATAGATCGATGCCGGTTCGGGACTTGGTGAATGGTTGGAGAGGTGTTGAAGCGGATAGTGTTCTAGTGCCTAGAAGAAGTTCTAGAAACGTTGGTAGTTTTTCATCCCGTGAAGTTAGAGACCTTCATGAAGAATATTTTGTATCAGGTGAGGAGACAGACGAAGAGTATGATGAGGAGGTGGAGTTTAAGTCTAATAAAGATTGAGTCTTGGAGGGATATGGAGAAGAAGAAGAGTAATAGGAGTCTAGTACTATAGCATATAGGAAAAATGATGTTGCATTTCACTATTTTGTGACTTTTTTTGTTTTGGATTGTACTAGAATTTTGGATACTTTATCGTAATATCATGCTTCCTTTTGTTGTTAGTAATCTTGAATTTATGGTTTGAATTTTACTAAAATCATGCATATTATCTCATAATATCATGCTTGTTTTTGTTTTTGTTAGTCTTGAATTTATATTTATGTAAATGATACTTGTTCTTTAAAATAATGGTTTGGATAATCTTGAATTTATAGTAATTTTAAAACATATATATTATATATAATATCAAAATAATAATTAAAATAATTAAAAATAGTCAAAACACCTAGGCGTCGCCTAAGCATCACTTAGGTGGCCTAGGCGCTAGGCGGCCCCGTATCAGCACCTAGCGCTTTTTAAAACCTTCCCCGGAACTTGGGGAATCGCCTACGAGAAACCTCGAGACCCGACGACCTCCAAACCTCTATAAATAGAAGGGCCAACACATATTCCAGATCGTATTCTTATTCGATATCCCAAATTCCATTCCAGAGATCTTTTCCAGTTTTAAGAGTTGCAGAGCTCTGACGAAGAACTGATTTCCTTTTCTCCCCTTTTCTTTTAACTGATTGCTTGTACAAGTGATGCACGACCTGTCAAGGTCACTCTACATTATGGAGATAGTGCATTCAAGGTTGCGTCTTATCGCACAGAGACAATAGCTTCGGCCGAACTTCATCACCACAGCATTGTGTCAACTCTAATCTCTACTCTCTACACTCTACAGTGCCGACTTTACAGCTCAACATGCTCCAGTAGAAACGTACTCAAGATTCCACATTTATTCTATTGATTATTGGCGAGAAACTTTATACGACAAAATGATCTCCCATAACTACACGCAGTGTTATTAAAGGCGCGCCTAGGCGTGCGCCTAGGCTCAGGCTCAACTAGGCTCACCCCCTGCGCCTTAAAAAACACAAGGCCAGGCTCTGTTAGAAAGGCGCGCGCCTAGGCTCCAGGCGCAAAAAAGGCGCGCCTAGTTGAACCATATGCAATTATGTGTTTGCAATTGATTTTTTTGGCAATATGATTAAGTTAATAAGTATATTTGATTCATGATTACAGTAGTCTGAATATTGGCACATTGATTGAATATTATTTACATTCAAAATTATTTTCTATAGTTCTTAGGTAAGACCATATGAGCAATTGTGAGTTAGATTTGATGACTTTGATATTATTTCAACTATTACAAGATTCAATGAGTTTTCATTTCTTTCTCGATTTGCACATTTTATACTGATTTAGAAGCATGTGCACAAGCACATGGATGAAATAACACATTCAATCATTCACTATTTATTTTTTATTTACTATAATATCATATTTGATATCTTACAACTGGTTATTGAATTTGAACTATACATATTTGAAGATTTAATATATTTTAAATGGCGTATTTAGAGCCATAATTCAAACCTACAAGGCTACAACATTTGTGTTGTTACAACTTACAACAACGATCTATCTAATTTATCTTTTGTCTTAAGATTCATTTTTTTAGTCTAGTTATGCATGCTTTGAATATATATATATATATATATATATATATATATATATATATATATATATATATATATATATATATATATATATATATATATATATATATATATATATATATATATATATATATATATATATATATATATATATATATATATATATATATATATATATATATATATATATATATATGCGCCTTACTTCAATGAGGCGTGCGCCTTGAGTTGCACCTTGCGCCTAGGCTTTAGGAGATCTTCGCGCCTCATGTGCGCCTTGAGCGTTTCAGAACACTGGCTACACGCCTATTCAAATGTGGACCAGGCAGGTGAGCCTACTGATCGATGATCCACCACTGACTTTTGCATCTTCTAAGATCGCTTATCAATGGAAGAGCAAGAAGCAAGATATCATCTCGCTCTCCAGCTCTGAGGCAGAGTATCGTGTTATGGGCCTTATGGCACGCACGATGTGTAAGATTGTTTGGCTACAACGTCTACTTGGTGATATGGGAGTACAACTGACCTCATCGACTCTTTACTTGACAACCATAGTGCTATTCAGATTGCTAGCAATCCAGTGTTCCATAAGTGCACGAAGCATATCGAGCTTGATTATCACTTTGTGCGCCATCGCTACGTGGTCAGCGTACTATTGTTTCCGTATTTGTCTTCTGTAGCTCAGCTTGCAGACTTCTTTACAAAGACACGATTCAGGATTTTCATAATTTCTTTAGCAAGCTTTTAGTATATGATCCACCTTGAATTTTAAAAAGCAAGGGGGGGGGGGGGGGGGGGGGGGGAGGGGGGTTAGAGTGTGTATATACTTAGCCTGGTATAGGTTAAATTTATCCTTTCTTGGGGTACTCATCGTGGGTGATCACATCTCACGTACAAATATATTGGGTCACTACGCCCATTGAGTGCATGATCCAACTCTCTCACTCTCTCTCGCCCCCCTGGATTATTTTCAATATACATAGTTGTTTGATTACCACCTAAGAAGCACTGACACTGGTACATGGACACGTTTACGACACGACACGGGCACGCCGACACAGCAAATCCTAAAAAAAGAGGACACGGGTACGGCGGGGACACGGCAAAATAAATTAATATTTTTTATTTATATTTTATGTGTGTTCATAATTCGTATATATTTCAATAACCGAAAAAATCGTATAGAAAACTAAAATGAAAATTTAATGCACATACTGAATCATAACCGTTAGTTACACCCAGCCTGATTGGTGAATCACATATAACCCTAAATGGCATGGAAAAGAACGGTTGTGTTTCCATTTTGGCTTTAACCTATCTGAAACCTCAGAGGATCAGATAGGTTAAAGCCAAAACTGAATCGTAACCATCCGTTACAACCAGCCTGACAAGTGAATTATATTCAGGCCCAAATGATGTGCAAAAGAACGACTGCGATTCAGTTTTGATTTTAACCTATCTTATCCTTTGAGACAACTTGTGACCCGACCCTATATCGAACAGCCAGTCAACCTGCCGTATCTGGTGCGTGTCCGGCAAGTGTTCAACGAGTGTCCGACCATGTCCGGCTCCCGGAAGCACGTGGGACACGGCACATGCGTGTCTGGTGCGTGTCCGACGAGTGTCGGTGTCCGACACAAGTACGGGGGGCCTAGGGAAGTGTCTGTGCTTCCTAGATTACCACATAGCAATTTCATAGGAGCATTATCGGTAAACATCATTTCCTGCAAAAGATATTTGACCTACAATATTTCACAAGCAGTGTGAGTTATTGCCCATAGTTGAGCCTTTGCACAAAATCTGGCTACAACATTTATACTTTACTATTCCATGTAACCAAATTATCACCCACCAAAGCACAATAACCTAAAACTGATCTTCTATCCAAATGATTTCTAGTCTAATCTACATCTAATGTTTCAATTCTTTAAAGATGATTTGAGGGTTAAAAACATGACCTCTTCCAGGAGCTCCCTTCAAATATCAGACACACATAGCTTCCCAATGAGGTTACCTTGGACTCTAGATAAACCCACTAAAAATCCCACAACAAATGTAATATATGGCCGAGTTACTGTTAAAATAGTCAAAGTTATATGTATCAACTTTCCCACATCTTCGATATCTTCCTGGTCCATAGAGTAAATTACTTTCATCTTTATCAAATTTTCCATTTGGATCTATCAGGGCTTCAACTGGGTTAGGACCCAACAAACCTATCTCCTCTAGTAGATCACTGTCATTCCTATGTAATGTAGTCATTTTCTAATCTCAGTCATTTCCAACATGTATAAGTCAAATCCTGTATATGATACTCGAGAAAAAAAGACAACAAGTATGCAAAACAATGGGTGATAACCAGGTTGCTAGGATCGGGATCCACCTAGGATCGGGGGTGGGGGTTTGTGATCCACCAAGGATCGGTGGTGAGGGTTGTAGTATTGGATCAAGGATCATAAGATCCTACAAAATAAGAAAAATTGTAAATTATGATTTAGATATATGTATAATAAATATTTATGAAAATAAGCCACAAACTCAAAAATCATAAACACATTATTAATTCGAAAGACGGTAAAGATATAGCTCAGAAGATAGAGCACTTGTTTACAAGTTTTAACTTTGAAGTTGCAAAACATGTGTAAGAAGATCAACGTTTGAATATTTGCATCTCTATTATCCACTTAAAATAAGTAAGCCGCAAAACTAATGCCAAATCAACCAAAAAAAACAAGAATTTAACAAGTTTTTTTTTTTTTTTTGGAAATCACGAATTTAACAAGTCAAACCTACACATTTCTTAACCTTTCTAAAGTATTAAATATGTTTCCCAAGTATCATGACATCACAAACTAAATAGACTCCATATACATACTGAATGTCCAAGAAGAAAGGCAAAGAAATAAAGAGGTAATCAAAATATTTTCCTTGGAGATGACCGAGAGAATGACATGTGCAAAATGATGAAAAGTACAAGAGCAAAAAGTTTCCAATAAAGAAATGGAAAGATCATCAGAATCAGGCACCTTAGTCAAAGTAGATGATTGGTGAGGAGGTACTAAAGGCACATAATGGGAGCACGAAGTTAACCTTTAGGAATCTCCTCTGATGTGGCACAAGTATTGATGCTAGTAATCAATGACAACTTACAAAGGTATATTATTGTTGTTGAGAACACCAATGTCCAGAAAAGAACCTTGTTACAAACGAAGGGTGCACTCTTAAAGAAATTGATATCAACACTTACAAAATGACGAGAAGTAGGATCGCACCATTTGGACCCTTTTTGAGTACAAAGATACCCAACATAGACATTTGACCGCTCGAGAGGATAACTGTCATTACTAGGAGGATGAACCGAGCAAAGCATACACAATCAAAAACACGGTGTGGCACTTCAAATAAAGAATCTTAAGGAAAATACAGAGGAATTTAGGAACAGCATAGGGCACGCGAATAATACGATAGCAAGAAGTTAAAAGTAAAATATCTTCCCAAAATACAGTGGGAATTTTCATTTGCAACATCAATGTTCAGGCAATCGGATTTTGATCCTTACGTTTTGCATCTATGTTTTGTTGAGGAGTATGTCCACATGAAGACTGATGAATGAGCCATAAGAGTCAAAATAATTTTGTAAGGATCCTTCAATATACTCTAAGGCATAATCAGATTGTAAAATTCGACAGAACATCAAATCTGATTTCTGAAACAGTTGAAAAATGAAAGAAACCTCAAACGTTCTTTGAATAAAAAGGGTCATGTCACTCGAGATAATCAACAAGGTCATGCATAGGAAAAACCCAACATACTTTTATCTTGCAGCCTTGCAGGACCCCAAACATGCTCAGAATTTAATGTTCAAAACTACAATTTTGTCCCTGATACACTAACAATTGATGTACGAATTGCTTTCTATGTTCTTTTAATTTGTAATTAAATCTCTAGACTAAAAGTGGAATCTTATAGTAATGGAACAAGCTTTATCATTATGTTATTTACCAAGTGAATAATTTCTTTTCTAACAATTACTGCTTAAGAAAGTAATCCTCCAAAACTTTCCTGTCACAACATCATCATCAGATAACTAACATTACTCCACGAATCAAAAGATCCCTAATATCAAATATATTAAACAAGAAAATGATGGCTTCAAATAGTTATTGTTTTAGGAACTCTTTGCAGAATAGTGACATATGCTCAAATCTTGCTACGTCAAAGATCAAGGTATCACACCACCAATTTTAATTGAGCATGTCGTACATGCCTTAGTTTAACTATCTAACAAGAGAAACCCTGCTCTAATTATAAATAATCAAAATGTCACATCTTAATAGCTTGAAGCAGATCAGGTTCGGAGGACATTTATGTGTTGGAACAAGGAAACAACAAAAAATTTAGAAAGCAAGAGCACCTGGCAAGCATCAGTAATATATTAATAACGTCCCTAAATGACTCTAATAACTAAAATCTAAATGACAATGAAGTTAATTGGTGGTGGTATTAGTAGCCTGAAACATGGCTTCAAAATGGAATAACAATAAAAGTGATACAAAACTAATTAGTATAATCTTGATCATGATTACAATAAAAATACAATATCCACGACGTGCATACAAATAATTGTGGTAGCACATGTGACAACCCAAGTAGAAAATTCTGGATTCTAATTCTACCACATGTCATCTAAGAATAAGATCCAAACAAAGGTATGACAAATAACACCTTGCCCTCAACAGCTGAAAATAAACCCCCTTCTCAATTAACCAAGGAGCTATCATCACCATCATATAAGTTATCCCATTAAGATGGGGTCAACTGTGGAGTACAACTTTATTAAATAAGGCTTCAAAAGAGACTCACAAGAATTTTCCAACCGGTTGTCAACTTGAGTCAACCCTTTAAGATAAGTTACAAAACCATGATCAAAGGAACTCGACAATAGAGGCTCATGCCAAAACACCTAGAATGCTAGTTGACGGGTAGAGATAGCTACTTTATTGGTTGCACAACTTAAGCTCATGCATTCAAGACGCAAGCCTCCAAGGTTCCCCTAAACTACAAAAGAGTATACAAAGAGGGTAGAAGACAAGCTCATTCATCGCTATCGCACAAGTCATAAGCCTGAGCTGAAGTGAAACAACAATCCAAGATCAACCAAAGAGCTATGATACCCAATTATATACCCCAATGACCCGTGTCAACATGATACAATAGTCGGATACCTCACCAACACCCCTTTTGATCACCGATCACCTCTTCTCCATTGCCCTCATCCATTTTCCTCAAAACCCTAAATGGCTACATCTGACAACCTACTACAGAAACATTTACCTTTACTCGGAGACTGTGATCCTAGGTGTTTCTATGGATAGATGGTACATATTTAACTATCGAGGTAAGGACGTGCGTCTTTGCACGCACGCACGCACGCACGCACACACATATATATGTCAAGGTGGCGCGCCTAGGCGCATTAGGCACCCAGAGACAGCTAGGCCCAAGTACGCCTAGGCGAATAACACCAAGCGGCGGCCTAGGCGCACGCCTAGATTTAGACATTGATTATTTTTTTTAAAGTAAAACCCAACCCGCTCCTATCTTCTTTGTTCATTTTGTTGTTGTATACTTGTTTATACTATGTGTTCATTGTGTCGCATGCATTTGATTAGAATATGCTCAATTTTATGTTAGCAAGTGTTTGTATTCTATTTGTTCCTTTTGTTGTTTATTTATTTATACTATGTATGTGTCATTGTATTGCATGCATTTGACTAGAATATACTCAATTTCATGTTAGTAAGGTGTTATATTGCTACCTATTACATATATACCTGCAAGTATAGTCTATAGACTATACATATATACCCGTGCCTGGAGGATGCCTATACACATAAGGTCATGCCTATGCACATAAGGCCACGCCTAGGCTCCCTCAGGGCCCGGCGCCTAGCCTTACCTTGACCACTATGTATATGAGGCCCGGGAAGGTGAACTCGAGTTCGCCATTGAATGGTGAAACAATGTTTTAGTTATGCCACATGTCCACCTTTTTGCTCTGTAAAAGTTCACATGGTAGCATTAATGATGGTGGTTGGAAAACCGTGTGGTTTTATATGAAAAAGATGAACTCATGTCTTCTTTAAAAGTCGATTTCACCATTCAATGGTGAACTCAATTTCACCAACTCCTTTCCCTATTTTTATATATATATATATATATATATATATATATATATATATATATATATATATATATATATATATATATATATATAGAGAGAGAGAGAGAGAGAGAGAGAGAGAGAGAAATGCTATAGTGCGGCATGCGGTAAGTGCGGCACTGTACCGCAGCCGTCTGATGCACTGCTGCGTGCATGTGATGCACGCAGCGCGTGCATCAGACGGCTGCGGTGCAGTGCCGCACGCACCGCATGCCGCAGCATAGCATGCCCCTATATATATATATATATATATATATATATATATATATATATATATATATATATATATATATATATATATTCTTGTGTGTTTGTTGGATGAAAATCCAAAGAAGTTGGATCAACGAATAATGCACATGCAATAAAAATGAGGGGAAATAGGGAGAAGATTTCAACAATATAAAAACAACAAATAATGTTTGTTGGAAATCATAAATAATTAATATGAAAGTCGAATTTTCCAAGTATTACATTCCTCTTCTATATATAAGCCTTCCTTCCTCCTCCTATAAATAATAAAGCGGCACACTACCTAATTCAAACTGGACTAGAATTCTAACTTTTGCAAAAATTTTGCTTTTCTATATCTTTATTTTCTACTTTTCACCATATTTTCTATTTTCGGATTTTTGTATCGGCAGTTTCTACAGAATTCCAGTAATAGGAGGAGATATAGATGTTAAAGAGAAAAGAGTTCACTCAAGACTTATTTTTTCTCAAAGGACTCATAAGAGAGAAGAATTATCCTCTCGCGTAAGAGAGGAGTTTTGGGACTTCTTTCTACTGTGGGTGGATCCAAGGTTCTAAATATCGATTTCGTGAAAAACGACATATTTCACGAAGTATAGCGAAATATCGTGAAATATTACAATTCGGTAAGTTGAAAAACATAAATATTTCGCAAAATTTCACAAAATATTTTGATTTTTTGTAACTTGGGTGGATCCAATAGGTAAGAGGAATCCCAGATTACTTACTTTTAAGATGGGAGTCTTCCTCTCCTTTTCTAAAAAGGTCCTCGTCCCTAGCTACTCTTTAAGAATAAAAAAGTGGTTACTTATATCTTTTATACATAGCTACAATTTTCTAAAAGAAAAAACCAACTCTTTTTTCTATTTATGATCCTCTAATCCTTTAAATAAATAAAAGTCCCTAGTGTTGAAATCGACTCAAGACCTCTTATGCAGATTTATGGGTTCACTTCGATACCCACTTCTCAAACCTCGCACGATTCATTGATGATCAACACAGAACCCGGTTCTCGATGTCCCACATAAGGCATGTAAATAACTCGAAGAGAAAGAGAATCGAGATATAAGACATGAGATGTGATTGGGAGCAGAGAGAGGAACAAAGTTCTTTTTAATCAGTTCCTACCATTAGGTTACATTACTATGGCTAGTGGCCCCTTTTTATAAGAGGACTAGTGCATGCCCGTGCCTGTCGGCACTGCAGCGGGCCACCCCTCGGGAATCATCACCACCACCCACACCGTCGTATTCGGCAGCAACACACTTAACCGCTTTCGGCAACAAAACACTTTCGACGGCAACATCGGCCTATGGCAGCCCCGCTCCAACGGACCGACAACCCCGACACCACAAACAATGACCACTGTTGGGACATTTGCTGCTACCCAATCGACCGCCTTCGACGGTACACCTAGCTCCTACGGCCCCACCCTGGTGGATCGACAATCCCAGCAAAGCCACCGGTCAAAGCAAAAACCTTATCATCTATCAAAATTAGTATTTGAAAAACTTTATTTGAACTATCAAAAAAAAAAATAAATTAAACCACTCATTTATCCCAGATCAATTTAACAAAAAAATAAAATAGAATTAGAGGACATATAAAAACCCATCAAATACCATCACAACAAAGCAATAATTTTGCATGCAATTAGCAAATAGACCCCATTGCAGTTTATATGAAGAAAAACTTTGATTTATAGCAGGAACTCTGGGAATATTGAGGTTGCACGCCTAGCACGCACATCCGTGGGCATCTCATGGAGACACAAAGGGCATGAATTCCGGAGCAAGAGCCAAGGCAAAAAAAAAACAATGATCTTTTAACAGTACGGATATAAGCCTAATCTTCTTGTGAAACAAAATAGCCTGAATTGTACCAAAAATTGAGAGGCAAAAACACAAACCTGTGCTGAATAAGGATGATGAAGTTTAGATATAATGCTAGATTCTACACGTGTAATTGCTCATTTGATGAAATATCATAATATTATTATATCTTGGCATGCAATGGATTCATTTTTTGGTGTTTCGATTGAAATATATTTACATAATGAAAGAGAAATGGTTTATTCCTCTGATCCATTTTGTTCAATTATAGTGCATGCCCGTGCCTTTCGGCATTCGGACGATTGCCTTCGGCGCAACACATACCCGGTCGCCTTCGGCGGCATCGACACTGCAGCGGCCAGCTTCAACGGTTCATTCGCTTTGCGCAGCAAACAACGAAGATTTTCGGCATTTACAGCGGCCATCTTCAGTGACCCCAGCCCTCCCATACACACTTGTGGGCATCGAAATTAGCCCACGGGTTGAACCCGGCCCGCATGTGCGAAATTGGCCCGCACACAACGGCCCGCATGCGAACATGGTCCGCACACAATGACCCACATATGAAACATGACCCGCACACAACGACCCGCATGCGAACACGGTCCACACACAACAGCCCACATGCGAAATCGACCTGCACACAACGGCCCGCATGCGAACTCGACTCACACACAACGGCCCGAATGCGAAACATGGCCCACACACAACGGCCCGCATGCGAACGGACCCGCAACTTAAATGCAAAAAGGGAGGGCCCACCGGCCCCCCTTCATGGAAAATCGTGCCCCCTCCCCATGGGGAGGTGTGGCCGACCATAAAGAAAAAAAAGAGGAAAAAAGAAAAGAAAAAGAAAAGAAAAAATCATAACCGCCTCGATGCGGGGGGAGGTGACGTGAACGTCTACGCAACCGTAGATCCGCGACGATCCCTCGATCCGACGGACAAGATGACGTCGTGTCGCCATGCAATCGGAAGGTGCAAGAATGACAACTTATCTTCAAAAGGTCAAGTCACATCTTGCCCATAACCATCCCCACCAAAAAGAAAGGGATCAAGGTTGTTCCCCCCAAATAAGGGAACAATATCTTGATGGTTATGGGGGGAGATATTGGATACAACTAAAAGATTGCAGCCATATCTCTCCCAACCTCCCCCCTTTGCCTATAAATAGAAGGGGTGGGGGAAGGCATCAAGGGTCGAAAGCTGAAGACGAAAAAGCTCTGCAAAAAGAAGCTCCAACGCTTGAAGATTGAAGGCTTCACGAGGCATGGCAAGCGTGTCCTACGGGAACACTTAGCCCATCAAGTCCTCATCAAAGCAGAAGCCTTGCACTCGAAGATCAAAGCTTCGACTCCTCGCACGAAGAAGAAAGCTTGGAGAAGAAGGCCCGGAGTCGTCATCATCCCGACGTCTCCAACGATCTTCATCATCTCCGAAGACGTCATAAGCAAAGGCCGGAGAAGAAGATCGAAGCCGACAATACCCCGTCGTCTTCAACAAAGACGTCGACTCCTTGCACGAAGAAGAAAGCTTAGAGAAGAAGACCTGAAGCAGGTGCTACCCCCGTCGTCTTCATCAACAAAAGCCGACACTACAATCGTCGCACAAAGACCGGTGCTACCCCCGCCGTCTTTATCAACAAAAGCGATGCTACAACCGTCGCACGAAGACCGGTACTACTCTCGTCGTCTTCATCAACGAAAGCCGACACTACAACCGTCGCATGGAGATCGGTGCTACCCCCACCGTCTTCAAAAGAAGCCTTCGACTCCGATCACGCCAAAGAAGCCCGGAGAAGAAGAGAAGTCAAGCCGATGCTACAACTGTCGTACGAAAGCACCGCAAGCCTCTAAGCCTTCTACGTTCAAGAGCTATACGCCAAATCTACGCCGACGCCAGAGCTACGCCAAAGCAACGTCGGAGCCAGACGCAAGAAGCTAAAGCTAAGCCATAACCAGACGCAAGAAGCCAAAAGCTAAAGCCAGAGCAAAGCCAAAGTTACGCCCGCGCTAAAGCCACGCACGTGCTGAAGCCAAGCAACTACGAAGGATCACGAGCAAAGCAATGCACTTCTAGCCAATATGACGCGAAGTCCGGAAGAATGAAAGCACCGCAAGTCTCTACCCCTTCTACGTTCAAGTGCTAAACGCCAAAGCTACGCTGACACCAGAGCTATACCAAAGCAAAGCCAGAGCCAGATGCCCAAAGCAAAAAGCCGAAAGTAAAAGCACGATCGACGCCGCGAACCGACGATCAAGGACGCCGAGGTCTAACAAGGAACGAGGAAAACACGAATACCGAGGAACGAAGCCAAAAACACATAGCCGAGAAAGCGCGAAGCACGGAAGGGACAAAAGCAACGGTGGATATTCCTTAGCCTCTCAAGAAACCCTCACCCTGTAAAGATCTTTGTCCTGGGCAACCCCTTCAGAGCTCTTGCACGAATACCACGTGGAGACGCGGATCAGAGGGACCCTCCAGAGGATCTCTCCCACAATCTCCTGATCAATATTCACCGCACTCGGCTCACCACCCCCGAGTCCCCAGGTCCCGGCCTCTGTAATTGTGTGTTTGCAATAAAAACGACCTGTATCTTTTTCTGCGCATACAACACTGTTTAGCAAAACATCTTCTAAGGCGTTGAGGCCAATAGGCGGTGGGATCTGGAGTGTTGGAGAGTTGTGGTGGTGATGAACGAGACGAAATGAAGGAGGGGGTGCTGCTCAGCGCTTTGAGATGAGCTCGCAACGTCGGCCAGTTCCGACTTGATCTCTTCCAGTTGTTGTAGCACATGTTGAACATTTGGTCAGGCTACCAGCAAGGGGTCGACATAGTGCAGGGCCAGCTTCAAAGCGCTGAGCAGCTCGTCCCCCATCGTTGTCCCCGCTACTGTGTCTCTCATGAGCTCTAGGTCGAACACCTCATCGGTAGGGAAAAAAATGTCGGCAAGTAAAGCAAGGAGACAAATCGTTGTTCCATGCAAACATACTTTGATGAGAATTTTTAGGCATGAGTAGGTAATTAATTCATAGTCATTATATCCCCAAATATAGGGTAATGATGAACCATTATGCTCTTTTGCCATGCAAACAAACTCACATAAGCGGACCACATTTTATTAGAAAAATATTTTTATTTCTTTCCATTTTTTTCAAGCGGCTAGAAAGGAAACAATTGACTGCGGGAGAGAGAAATAGAGAGAATCAAGGGGACGGAGTTGATTGAGGGGGGATGGAGATCGTGCGTTGATTTTTGAACGAATGGTTATATCTATTCAGTTCATTTTGGCTAGTCAGCTTGTTCATTTTTGTTTAGTCAGCTTGTTGGTCCATTTTGTCTAGTCAGCTTCTAGACCGCCGTAGCATGTTATATAGATCAATCCTATTCCATCTCAAACAAAGATAAGAAATTAAGAATCGTATACAGACCCAAACACCACACACTGTCTAACCCAATGCAACTCTAACAACCAATCCTTAACCTCTTATAACCCAAACTTAAGATAAAGATAAACCTAACCGATTAAAATTAGTTTACACTTCCAATACCTAGACACTCCAATCGATTGAAACAAAACCAACAAATGTAGCAAAAAAAAAAATTATCCTATTGCCTTAAACTAAAGAAAAATATGCAACTCCTAAATTTTAAAACGAATCGACATATATTTGCTTCTGCAATGGTATGCATGTCCTACATGAGTACACTCGCATAAAAGAAAAACAACTCGTGTCCATGTTTGTGTTTGTGTCCAGGTATCATAGCTTAAAAGGATTTTTTTCCTTCTCCTTTCGGAATCTTCATGGGAACTGATTTCATTTTGACAATCCATCGAATGAGACTTATTCATTCTCTCTAACCCATTTTATCTTGACAAATCATAGCCCATATCCCTACTTTCACATTAAGTTGCGAGGCGTATAGATTTTGATACGGTCCATTTCTCTATCACTCCTCACATTTTTTAAAACCATTTTTTAATTAGGGTTCCACTACGGTACCAAGTTGGAAAATTCAGTACCATACTGAACCCATCTCCACCATTCATCTCATTTTCCATGCATCGTAGTGGTGGGAGCATTATTCTAGGGGCCATGGATGGGTGAGATCCACCATAGAGTATCAGATGATCCTTGTGAATTTCGATATGGTACCAAAGTGGGTACCATAGAATTTCCCTTTTAATTAGTAATGAAGTTTAGAATTTCCCTTTTAATTAGTAATGAAGCATTTTTTACAATATATAATTGTTCCCAAAACGAAAGTTACCAAATCGAAAATCGGAAAAAAATTGGCTAAGGGAGAAGAAAAAATCGGGAAAAAGTCGGGAAAGAGTTGAGGAAAAAAACAATATAAATATTTGAAAAATATATAAAGATGTACCAATAAATTGTTTGAGCACTACAACAAGAATAAAATGCGATTGATCGGGATTAAAACATGTAAATCAGGATTAAAATGCAAAAAAATCATCATTTTTTGAAAAATCGTGACTTTTCCAAAAAAATCAGGAAAAGGTCATGTAGTAAACGCAACAACAATAAGTTGCATTCTAAACATGTCTTTTCTAAAAAACACCCGACTTGGTAACATGGACCAGACCCACATCTATAACCTTTATGATACAAGCCGGAACGCTTCCGAGCCTTTTCAAATCAATAACCGTATGTCCCCTTTTGCTTATAATTTTTTTTTTAAAATTACTAATTAGCAATTACTATCCAACAAACAAATAACATCCAATAGCATTTCACAGTAAGTAAATACAAAGATCAAGTGCAGCATGCATCTTACAATCCCCACAGTGCTCCATGACACAACTTTCAGACAATTTCAACCACCCCACCCCAAAAACCCTACCCATCAATTTTTTTTAAAATAAAAACCTTCCGGTGCAAATAGAAAGGATATAAACAAAATGTGGTTCAATTGAAATAGCCCAAAAAACACACCATTAACACCAATAATAACATTTGTAATGCTTCATAAAAAAATAACAAAAGAGAGACTAACCACAAAAAAGCAAGACCAAGAGAGAGAGAGAGAGAGAGAGAGAGAGAGAGAGAGATTAACCACAAAAAAGAAAGACTAACATAGAGAAATCCACTTCAACAGAGAGAGAGAGAGAGAGAGAGAGAGAGAGAGAGAGTACCCATCGGCGTGAAGACCAACAGAGAGAAACCCACATCAACATTGCTCATCCATCACCTATGCTTGGCTCTCTCTCCGTTGGAGAGGCGGGTCCTCCGCCGCATTCACTGAGGTGCTCACTCTCCCGAGGTGCCCAGGCCGCACTCACTGAGGCGCTCACTCTCCCGAGGTGCCCGGTCCAGCTTTTGACAGCCATCCGCTGCCCCAAAGCCCGAAATGTTGAAATCCCTAACTAGGGGGGGAATTACAGTGCACGTGCCACTAATCGACTGGGTCAATCACACACACACAAAACCCAACTTAATTGGGTTAATTGGCGATCAATCTATAACAGAACAAACATCTAAGGACCAAGACAATCGTACATTTCGTTTAACGAAAAGTCACTGGTTTTCTTTCGAAACTCAAGATTTGAGTATGCTGAGGTGGCTGGAGACAGCGGGGCTCTGACGGTGCATCACATCCAACGGCAGCCACCACCGCATGATGCATCACACCCCAGCACGACATCAACCATCGTCGGTGAGGAGGGGGGAGGTGAGGCTTCGGTCCGTGCAACGCAAGCCAGCCTGACAACAGCCATTGCCGACAGGTGCATCGCACCCCAACTCGACGACAGCAATCGCCGAGGAGGGAGGAGGTGGGGTCTGACGACGGTGAGCAAATCTGGTCAGGTTCGATCATTTTCAGATAACAATGGCATTCGGTTTGAATATTTGAATTGGTTTGGAGGGCATTTTTCGTCCACATCGTTATAAGGGATTTCAACTAAAACTGATTTCTTGTCAGGACTGCTCACCAACCCCTAACCTAATTCCAATGATTCTTGCAACTCAATGGGCAATACATTTCCTTTTAATATAAGCCCATGCCAATTCAATATTTGCTTATTAATCTCTCAAATTATCTTAATCTTGCATATTGACCCTCCATTAGCATCCGTGAACGAGTTAATAGTGTAAATAAAAATAACTGATTTACCCTCAATTTAGCCCCAATCTAACTTGGACCTTACCTAAATTATCCTCAATTTGGAGCATTATATAGGGTATTTAGAAGATTACAAAAGGAAATAAAAAATAGGTTTTCAAAACTAACAACCAAATGAAGAATAACTTAGGAATATTCTATAATTTTGCTCTCAATTTGGAGGAGTATTTAGGGGGTTTAGAAGGGTGCAAAAGTAAATTAAAAAATATCTATTAAAAAAACCAAATGAAGAATATTCTAGCGATATTACTTCATTTTGTTCTCAATTTAGATGATTATTTCGGGATTTAGAAGGGTGCAAAAGGAAATAAATATAACTATTCAAAACTAACGATGAAAATAAGTCCAACCCCTTCATGTCTATTATAGTTTGGCGATAGTTTACACTATTTTCTTAGATTTGGGAGGAGGTATTATAATTTTATCAAGACGATAATCATAACCACAACTTGGTACATATCGAAATAACATAACCATGCCTTTTTTTAGAACAACGGGTGCCCCGAAACCTTTCGGGCAATGGCCCAGTTCAGGCTCGGACTAATCCCTCTAGGAGTGAAGCTTGACCCACTCGGAATTTTCCACCACACTCCTAGGTAAAACGAGGGGGACCTCCTCACCCAAGCATCAATTGATTGCCAACTTTCCTATCCCATGGTGGGTAATTGGGTGACACATCTAGGTAGACTACATTGCTTATCGGCATGCAAACAATATATCACCGTCTTATCCTTTACGGATTACTTTCTTTGGTCTCTATGGTGTCAGATGGTCTCCGCCTAATATGGCTGAGTTTAAACTTAATTTTTTATAGTGTTTTACAGGTACTTATATGTTAATAGAAAAGAAATGTGGTATGAAGAAAAAATATTTGAAGTTATTATATAGAAAGAAATGAGGTACGGAGAAAAAATATTGTAGGGAGAATGTTGGAAAGAGTTGTTTTTTTTTGGAAGAAAGAACCTTCCAATTGAGATAATTAGCCAGTTAGGTGGGGTAGGTCCACTTCTTGGGAGGCAGTACACTTGGTAGTTTTCCTTAATTGGTTAAGTTTTCATAGGGGTGTGCATCGGTTTGAAACCAATCTGTATAGGCAATACTCAAACTGATCCAGTCTTCGTCGTGGTTTGAGGATTCTCAATTTGATCCAAACCAAACTGGGATTGGAATCCAATTCAATTAAAGTTGGTTTGGATTGGATTGGATGATCGGTTTGGGCTTTGGCCCATATGTTTATTGGACTTTTGTTGATCTTTTAACTGAACCTAGTTTCAACTTTTTAAAAAATATATTATATAATTATCAAACCTAAATAAGGGTTTTAATTGATTATTGAGTCATCCTATAGCATTTGAGAAGTTACAAAATTAGATTACATTTGTTACAAAAAAAAATTTAGACTACAATAAGTTTTTGTCACCACAGTACTAACCAAATACAAGTTACCAAAAATAATACATTATACCATTACCGTGACAAGAAAAAAAATATAACTCTCAAATTATAAAACTACTATTTATCGTAATATTTATGTAAGTTCTCCAATTATGCGATGCCACATGATATATTCAATAAAATTAATATAGATATGGTCCTTGCAGCAAGTATGGTTTTAGGTAGAGGACAGACCACATTTCGGTTGTGGCTAAGGTCTCTCCACCACAAATATTTTTACTATATCTTTTTTGCCCCTACACATGATAGTGCAAGAAAGTACATAGAATCCGGACAGACTACTATACCCATTTTATCACACACGTGATCGTATAGGGAAGTGTGTAGAATCCTGATGTATGCACAAAAAATACTGTAGCAATGGATACTCTTTTGCGGTCAAATTATTACTCTTGCTACATCGAAGTCACTGAAGCTTTTTTTTTTTTTTGAGGAATATCGTTGGAATTTTTTTGCTATAGTGAAATCAATGTAGCAAATGTTACTCTTTGTACCACAGAGTAATACTCTTTGTACCATAAATTGATACTCTTTGTATCGCATATTGTTACTCTTTTACTCTAAAATGTTACTCTTTGTACCGTAGATTGTTACTCTTTTTGCTACAATGAAAATAAATTGTTACTCTTGTACCCCAAATTGCTATTGTTTGTACGGTTACGTGTAGTGGTATTTTTGTCATTTAAATGGTTAAAAAAATCAAATTTGGTGGTTGGAGGGACTTCCTGTACAATGGTTTTCAGGGAGGGACCTAATGCAATATCGGCATGGTCCTCCTGACTAGCCAACACGATAGTTCTCCCTTCAATTCAGGTGTTATGTGGCACTTTTAAACTGGGGTTAGAGGTTGGTCAAGGTGGGTTTATCCCTCCTAACAATGATCATGAAAAAAAAAAATTTAAAAAAAATTATGACAAATGACATTTTTAGATTAGCCACATCAAGGGATATTTGTGTGCTACAGTTTACCGTTAAATTTATCGACCGCTGATCGAGTTATTTTAAGTTTTTTAATTTTTTTTTTAAATCTTAATCTAAGTAGAGTGGATTGATCATCCATAAAAAAAGTGATTAAAAAATATCCCATGACACCTGAATATATAGGAGAACTTGCATGTTGGCTAGTTGGGAGGACCATACTTCCTTTTCCCATATATACGTAGGTTCGGTTTGATTTTTTTAAAAAATTTTAATTTACAAAGCCGTAAACCAAACCAATCATGTAAGTTTATTTAAAACCCAATCTAAGCTGATTCATTGAGTGTGTCGAAACCCATCAAGATATGTCAGTTTGGTTGGTTTGGATCCTGCACACCCCTAGGTATTCGGCACACCAATATTAAATGGTTGATGCTGGATTAAAAAATTATTGTCAATCTCTTATGGATTATATTGTTAAAAAGAGTTATGCGAAATTCCAAACCCCATCAAGTCCCTGAATGATGATTCAGTATCTTTCAGCTTTAAACTGCATTGGGTCTATTAGATGGATCATGGGTCAAATGACGTCTATGTTTCACTCCATAATCAAGGGTTGGACATCTAATACTAGTATGCTAAACAAAAGCATGTCACTGTATGGTGGCATGTGGACCCTCTTCCAAGAAAAAAAAAGACTTAGTGATAGGTCCTTAACAGTAGATGGATTTAGTATAAAGGACGGACAATAAGTTAGCTTTGCACCATATCCTTCCCACAAAAGATGATTTTAGAGCAAATCCATCTATTAAGTTTTATCATCTTTAATTAGCAAAATTATCCCTAATATTAAAATCACAAATGTTACTCTTCAGCAAAAGACTAACAATATGCAATTGTTACTCTTTATTAATGAAATGAATAACAATTGCTACAATGATTTCACTGCAGTAATTTCTTTTTGAGAAATCTTGATAAAAAAAATTGCTACAGTGAAATCACTGTAGCAATTTTTACTCAATTTGGTAATGAAGAGTAACAATTGCTATAGTGGAAGCAAAGAGTAACTATTCTGTGATGAAGTAGTAACAATTGATCAATGTAGTAATTTTTTTTATTAGAAAACCTATTTTAAATTTTTGCTACAGTATAATCACTGTAGCAAATGCTACTATATTATTGAAATGCTACTCTTCATGTGATTTCATGGTACAACAGTGTGTAGAGGTAAATGGTTATTTTCAAAACAACTAAGGGTATTATTGAGTGTGTCGAAATCGGTTAACATCTGTCGGCTTGGTTTGGTTTGGTTCCTGCACACCCCTAGGTATTCGACACACCAATATTAAATGGTTGATGCTAGATTAAAAAATTATTGCAATCTCTTATGGATTATATTGTAAAAAAGAGTTATGCGAAATTCTCGTAAACCAAACCAATCATGTCCGTTTTTTTAAAACCCAATCTAATCTGATTCATTGAGTGTGTCGAAACTGATCAACATCTGTTTGCTTGGTTTGGATCCTGCACACCCCTAGGGATTCGGCACACCAATATTAAATGGTTGATGCTGGATTAAAAAATTATGTCAATCTCTTATGGATTATATTGTTAAAAAGAGTTATGCGAAATTCCAGACCCCATCAAGTTCCTGAATGATGATTCAATATCTTTCAGCTTTAAACTTCATTGGGTCTATTAGATGGATCATGGGTCAAATGACGTCTATGTTTCACTCCATAATCGATGGTTGGACACTAATACTAGTATACTAAACAGAAGCATGTCACTGTATGGTGTCATGTGGACCCAAGGTACAAAATCTCGACATATTTCGCGAAATATCGCGAAATATTTCGGTTTTCTCAAACCTGGGGTTTCTGTTTCAGCAGCTTATTTACATATAATAACATTTAAGTAAATGTCGTCTTACTTAATTTTTATTTTCTCCATTTACTTTAAGTTATTATATGTAAATAAGCAAATACCCCCCCATTTGATTTCAATAAAAATATCAAAAAAATCAAAAACCAAGTGAATCAAAAAGTAGGTTTTCAGTTTTAGTAGGAGAAAACAGTTTTTTCGGTTTTTCATAAAATTTGTATGTTGAGAAAAGTGGTTAAATCAACTCATTTTTAACTCAAAAAATTCCACAAGATGTAGAACTACAAGTACATCTAGAAAACCATGGTCCGTCAAAGAAAATTTTGAATGTATAAAAACTTTTCTTTATAAAAACTCATTTTTTCAGACTTGGTAAAAAAACAGTGTTTTGCATTTCAGCATAATTTTTGCACGATTTCAAACTTGCACAACTTTCTTGTTTTAAGTTCATTTTCAAAATCGTTTGAAGCATTAATTTAACAATCAACTAATCTTTATTTTGGAAATATTTTTCTCCACAAAAAAGATTAAAAAGCATTTTAAAAACATAGATCAAAACAGGACCAAACAAGACTCACAGACTCAAATGCTAAATACATGCTTTGTGATGCTCTACACCCGTAGATATGGTATAAATATTATCTGAGTGTTCTAAAACGTGTATCTATACTTAGTTTATGACTATCTAGAGTTTCATTCAAAAATTCCATTAAAAAATCAATATTTCCACCATTTCCATCAAATCACAATATTTCCACACTGTCGAAATATTTTCACGAAATATTTCCATTTTCCAGGAGGTCGAAATATTGACCGAAATGGAAATTTCGAACCTTGTGTGGACCCTCTTCCAAGAAAAAAAAAGGTACTTAGTGATAAGTCCTTGACAATAGATCGATTTAGTGTAAAGGACGGACAATAAGATAGCTTTGCACCAGGTCCCTTCCAAAAAAGATGATTTTAGAGCAAGTCCATCTATTGACTTTTCTCATCTTTAATTAGCAAAATTATCCCTAATATTAAAATCACAGATGTTACTCTTCACTACAGTAAAAAGTAACAATTTACAATTGTTACTCTTTATTACCAAAATGAGCAGCAATTGTTACAGTGATTTCACTTAAGCAATTTCTTTTTGAGAAATCTTGATAAAAATTACTACAGTAAAATCACTGTAGCAACTGTCACTCAATTTGATAATAAAGAATAACAACTACTACAGTGGTAGCAAAGAGTAACAATTCCATCATAAAAGAGTAACAATTGTTCAACGTAGCAATTTTTTTAATTATCAAATCTGTTAAATTTTTGCAAAGTATAATCACTGTAGCAAATGTTATTATATTATTGAAATGTTACTCTTCATGTGATTTCATTGTACAACAGCGTGTAGGGATATACTATTATTTTCAAAACGACTAAAGGTAAAATTGACCTTTTCCAAATGGGAGGCCTTGGTGTAAAACCATCTTGTTGTCGGTCCTTATCACTGCACATTATCCCCTTAGAAAAAGAAAGTGAAAAAAAGGGGATCAAACCCCGCCCATCACGAATCTGCCTTGCTTCCGAGTGGAGCGGCATCCAACGGCTGTGATGCCACATAAGAAAAGATGAGGCTCTTTTGAGCAGAAGACTAAGACCAGCTGGATAAGAACGTCCAATTAAAATATGCCACATAGGATTTCACGTAAAATATGCCAATTCATTCCAAGTTTGGGAGGCATCTGAATCCCCCCTCAAAGCCCCCAAATCCATAATAGGATTTCCTCTCCCCCCCCCCCCCCCCCCCAAATCTTCGAACCGAATACCGGAAACGCTGACATCCAATTCCGATTCCAAGAAATTGGTCTTTATTCCACGAACCAATCGCCCCTTACAGAAAATGCTCATTTTCGCAACAATGCAGAAAAGCAGGCTCCATGCATTTCCGTGTTATCAAACAATGAAAAATCTAGAGTCAGAAAATGCAAATCCATGGAGACTAGGATCTAGGGCTGGCAATTTCGGACCCGACACGAAGTTAGCGGGTCTAGGTCAGGGCTAAACGGGTTCGGGTCGTAAACGGGTCGACACAATAGACATGTTTAATAAACGGGTCGGGTCTGGGTTTAGGGTCTGGACACGGTACACCCGGGAAGACCCATTTAAAATTCAACGGGTCGGGTCTACCCGCAATCCGATACTATAATATATAGTATCACCGGGTTAGGTTGGGTTGAGTTAGATTGGGTCGGATCGGGTTAACTGAATAAACCCGTGTGGTAAACGGGTCTAGAGGGTCTCATCGGGTCTACCCGTTTATAAACGGGTTGGGTACAGGTTTAGGATCTAGACACGATTAGTTAAACGGGTCGGGTCCAGGTCTACAGGTTTTGGGCACAACCCGAGACTAGACACGAACCCGACCCGACCCATTGCCATCCCTACTAGGATCCAAGTTATCAAACAAGGGATAAAAGATGAGGTAGTATTGTAATTAATTCACATAAAGGTAAAGATCAAATGAAAAGTAAAAGTCAGCCTAGATCGATTGCAGGAAAGGAAAAATTATAACTACATCACAGCAAAAAAGTGTGTGTGTGTGTGTGTGTGGGGGGGGGGGGGGGGGGGGGGGGCGGGGGCGCAATTAGGGTTAGTTGAAAGAGGGAAATCCCTCAAATCAAAAGAAAATTTATTCAACTCAAGTCTGATAAAACTACACAAGCACAAAGTTTGGAAAAGGTAGGAGGCCCTCAATAGAGATCTCAGATGGAAAATGGAAGGAAAAGAATCACAAAATGCAGAGAATTTGACGAAGAATTCGAATGCATGATATACAACAGGATAACCACGATGAACAAGCAAGATCCACCAAGAAGCATGGTGGAAAAAGGATCTAAATGCTGAAAATGATAAATTTGAAACAAAATAGGACAAGAATTAAAGTTATTAGGGCTTAATTAGTAGGGACAGGCTCAAATTGTGTTATTACTGTACAATTGTTGTTGTTTGTGAACAGCACAATATAGCAGCAGAGACCTGTAAAATACACAAAACATGGGAATAAAAAAGGGAAAAGGAACCCAGAAGGTGCAAAAAGGCGAGGGAAGTCGATCAGACCTGACTAGAACCGAATCTAACTAGATCGACTCAGGATTGTTGAAATCGACCTTCAAAAGCTTCGGTCTATCAAAATAGTTCGTCTTACAGAAGCTCCAAGCTTCTTGGTCAAATATGACAAGAAAAGATATCTTAAATTGAGTAGAAATCCAAAAATCCCATAAGTGGTTATTCAATAGGAGGGGGAAGACTATGGGGTAAGTAGGGACCAAATGTCCACTCGAAGACCAGATTACAGAACCCAAAAGCCCACACCATGGCGATCAAAATCTCCAAGTGCAAGCTGAAATCCAAAAGAATAATCCGTCATCGAAGGTTGGAGAAGTCAATCACCTCCACGATCAACCATTGATGACACCACCAAGGCCACCTTCATGATGGAACAAGGAGGGCAAAGCACATCCGACAGTTGAATCTCCTTGGAAGCACCCACATCTCAATCAACCAGCACCTGAAATCGGCGGGTGGTAATGAAGGCTAGACCAAAGCTATAATCCCATGATGAGTTGAGGAATATCATTATCGTAAACCCTAATCCCTAAACTCATATAGGATTCACACCATTATAAGATTACACCACATATCTAGGGGTGTTCGATCCAATACATGGTACACATTCTATACAAGCTCCCATACGCACGAGAATGAAAGAAACATGCCCAACCAGAATACTCACAGTATATTTGAAACCAAAATGTTTGTTGTGTTGATGGACAAGCAATGCAACGAGTACCAAAGAACTTGTAAGTATAACAAGCGTCGCCTATTTTTGCACCCGACCTACAATTACATTGAAAAATCAGTAATGGGATAAACAAATAACCTCAAATAGTGTAAAATAATTACTATTCAATGACAGTTATCATCAAGATATAGAGCGCTGATGGTCAAAATTATGCATTTTTTAGCCAAAAAACGAGTATAAAAGACTAAATCAAAAGACGATAATTTTACACGACAATCGTAAGATTTGACAATGATAACATAACCATTATATAAGAGCAAATCTACTAAAGAAAAATTCATCACTGCATGCAATAGCTCAAGTCCTTCACGCATGTGCTAGTCCCTCATATCTACCGGAAAGGGAACTCTGTGGCAGATTGGCTAGCTGGATTTGGAAGGGCAACTGGCTCCTCCAGAAATTGATGATCCGACTTTCCTCCAGATGTTTTGCGTCGTGCCCAGACTGATTGTAGTGCTTGTTGTTATACACGATGGATATCCGGACACTTATGTAAACTTTTGACTATCTAGAGTGAGTTGGTTACCAAAAAAAAAAAAACTACTAAAGAAAAGAAAAATAAACTTTTTTACCACAAAATCAGCAGCCACCAAATCAGATTTCCAATTTTAATATCCATCAAAACTTGAGAAAGAGAATGCAAGGCACACACAGAGTTGAATAGGAATATCCAAAGACCAAAGAGAACTAGTTGCGATATCGATTCATAGCCAGCAAAGATATTCTGATTCAAGGGCCAGTTACCATTACAACACCCCGACCCGATAAGCATACAAGGCTATAGCTACATTCTACTACTACTACTCCCCAAAATTTCCTTTCATCTTGCAAACTTCAACCACAAAACCCGACCCGGTTATCGGTTCATCGACCGCATCCTCCGCCTTCAGGAAAGGGGAGTTTGGCAGATTTCCCAAAAGGGAAGTTTGGAGACATCCACCTCAATATCAAAGCAGTCCATTTCAGCATGCTCACCCACTATTCCATTACTCTCCAAACACCCAACTTCTTCATTGATATCTATCACCACCTCTTCATTAATGTCTATCACCAAAGGCCTTGCCTTAGTACCCTCGCCGGCCTTCGGACCAACCATCTCCGGCCTCCCTGCTTCAGCCATGACCTTGTCCTCCAATTCCAAAACCTTCTTCTTGAAACAGTTCTGGACCGTCTTCTTCGCCACCGCCTTCCTGTTCGTATATGGCGGCGGCTTCTTTGGTGTTGCACTCTTCTTGTGTCCAACCACATTCCCCTTCTTCGAATCGGCAGGTGACTCCTCGTTCGGCTCGGGGGTGTTCATTGAGTTCTCACGATACTCAGAGGGCTGGGAGGGTTGGTTCCCCCACCAGGGAGACATCGGATAGAAGGGTTTAAACCCACCCTCCAAACCGACGGAAGCAGGGACCTCGGCGGGGAACCCCAACGGGAAGAAGCCCCAGGAGCAGTAATAGCTGTCGGTGCCTGGCACGATCGGCGGCGCCGCCGCGAGGGCAGCGGCGTGGAAGGGCCGGCGGCAGGTAGGGCAACGGAGGCAGAGGCCCTCGTAGCCCTGATCGTACTGGTGCATATGGCAGCAGGATGGGCAGACGGTCCAGAATATATGTTCAACAGCCGGGGAGGCGGGGGGTGGGGGTTCGTGGGCACCACCGGAAGGGAGGTGGGCGGCGGCGATCTCGAGCTCGGCATCGAGGAGGGACTTCTTGGATGGGTCGGAGAGTACGGACCATGCGTCGGAAACGATCTTGTAGGCGCGGTCAGCGCCGGGTAAGCTGCCGGGGTCAGGACGGAGGAGGAGGGCGAGGCGGCGGTACTGGCGCCGCACGGCGGAGGGGTCGCGGCCGGAGGAAGCGGGGTCGAGCTGGAGGATGGCGTACCAGTCGACTTGGTTGTTGATGCGGCAGTGAGCAGCGAGGAGGACGTCAGCGACGGCGAGGACCTGGTCGGCGCCGTCGAGGAGGGGGTCCAACTCCAGAGCCCGATTGGCGACCTTCTTGCTCCCGACGAAATCCCGGGCGCCGAGCAGTTTCACGGCGACGCCAAGCAGACGCTCCGCCGCCGCGTCGCTCGGAGGGACGCCGCCGCGGCCACCGGGGTTCATAACTTTTCGAGGTGGGGCTTAGGGGGGAGCAAAAAGGTGTCAGCGAGGTGGCGTGGAGGGTTTTAATCAGTGCAAACTGACGACATGGGACAGAATCTTGGTCGTAATGGCAGTGATACAATGTGTGGATGGGAGAAGAGAGTGATGGTAGTTTCGTCATTTTAGTAGAGAGAGGGAGACAGGGACGGGTGCATTTTAGCTCTCTGGCACCCGGGCAATGCCCGGGCCGTCCCTCACACCTGCTCATGGGCCCAACCTGCTAAATCACACTTAACCAACCCCGTCCGATGTAGGTGGGCCCAATGCACATGGTACTGTGGGGGTTGAAAACGTGCCAGAATCCGAATGCAAAAGCTCTGTTTTAGTCAGCATTTTTGTTACGAGTAACGCTATTTGAACAATCTCCATCGACAAAAACTTCTACAAACCAGACCCAATGTGGAGTAATAGAGCTGGCAAAAGCTGACCCGGCCCGCCAAGCTCTAACCTGGGTCGCCTAACCTGATCCTAACTCGACCCGTTCATTAAATGAGCTATGTTAGGGTTCAAAATTTGTCAACCGGCTCAAAAATGGGTCAATCCGACCTGGCCCATCTAACATGTTACTCCTGTATCCTATGAGTCTGTGACTGCCACGGTACGACCCATCATTACTTCGAATGCCTGAAGTCCGCTTCGCCCCGTGCTTCTATTATATTTCAGAATACTTTATCAGTTTGTCCTTAGGTGACTAGGTGAAATTGGAGAAATCAAAGTCTTCTAGACTTCTGCTAAATTCCTTTTCTACTTATTAGTGGGTTTTAGTCTTTATACTTTTAGTCATTTTCTTTGGTTTGTTCTTTAACGATCCCACTATATTAGGTCCACAAGGCCTACAACCTATTTTCTTTGTTTGTATAGAATTATATGTTTGATTTATATTGTTTCTCATGCTGGATTAGTTAATAAATTTTTAGATTATGTGATAGGTAAATTTTAATAAAATATTAAATTATTTTATATAATATATATTTAAAATCTTTAGATTAATAGGGTTAGATGGGTTAGGATTAGGGTTGACACACTTAGAGTTATGGTCCGGAAGATTGACCTGTTTAATAAATGAGTTAGGGTTAGGATTGAGCCGTTTTAACCCGTCAACCCTAACTCGCCAACTCTAACCCTAATCTGTTTGCCACCTCTACGGAGTAAAGAGGATTACATTTTTTTTGGGGTGAGACTTGGTGATAGGTCCCGTGAGAACATTCCGTTAAGTGTAGGTTCCGACAAAAAGGTTATGCTGTTATAGATTCACAACCATGAGGACTACACTTTTTTTTGGGGGGAGACTTAGTGATAGGTCCCCGTGACAACATTCCGTTAAGTGCAGATCTCGACAAAAAGGTTCTACTATTATAAATCCAGATCCATCTATTCACACCCATGGAATTAGTGTTGGCATCCAAGTAAACTTCTTCTTCTTCTTCTTCTTTTTTTTCCCCATTTTTACCCTCATCCCCAACCTTCATCTGATCACCAATGAGCCGTGCACCCATCGCGCTCCGCCTTGGCCACGGCCCCCATCCATGCCCGCCACGCTCCTCCTCCCTCTTTCCTCCTTTTTTTCTCTTATTTTCCTTCCTCCTCATCTTCTTCCCTGTCTAAACCCTAACCCAACTCGATGGTGTCGATCAGTAGATGTAGACCGACATTGCCATTACAATGTCGTCATATATATGCCGACATTGTAAAGGCAATGTTGGCATATATATGCCAACATTGCAATGGCAATGTCAGCATATATATATATATATATATATATATATATATATATATATATATATATATGCCAACATTGCAATGGCAATGTCAGTCTGCATCTACCGATCGACACCTCTGGGTTGTGTTAGGATTTAGGCGGGAAAGAAGATGAGGGAGAAGGAGGAGGAGGAGGAAGGAAGAGGGAGGAGGAGGAGAAGGAAGAAGGGTGGCTCAGGGCGTCTTCGGAAGGAGGAGGGTGGCTGGGGGCGTCATCGGATGGAGGAAGAAGAAGGGGGGGAGGAAGAGGAGGAGGAGGAGGGTGGCTGGGGGCATCATCGAAAGGAGGAGGCGGCGGTTGATAACGCTGTGGCGGTGGCCGCGGTGAAGCACGATGGGGGCGGTTGGGTAGGGTCAGGAAGAGACGAAGGGCATTTTAGGGATATCGTGGGTGCCAACACTAAAAGCCTGAACATGGGCCTGGTGCTGGGACTGATTCGGGTGCCATTGCTAATTCCATGGGTGCAAATAGGCATACCTTATAGATCCAAATTAAAAGATCAAATTATATTAAATCCAACGGCTGGCAAAAAGACACCCATGAACAATTGTCATATTTATCAAATTACCATTCCGTTAACCAAAAATGTCGCTCCCTCACAGTTTCGAGACCAATAGCAGAATCACTATAACCGCTATAGTGATTTCACTATAACTGCTACAGTGATTTTTGCAGTGGCTACTATAGGGATTTCATCGTGGCTGCTATAGTGAAATCACTGTAGCACCAAGTATCATTTCATATATTTGAGTATCATTTCAAATCACTGTAGTTGCTATAGTGATCATTGTAGCTACGACGTATGATAATTTCTATATAGCTGCTACAGTGATTTAAAATGATATTCAGATATATAAAATGATACTTAATTTTTTGAGTACCATAGAAACAATAATAAAGAGCAACAATTGCTTTCAATGTAGCAGTTCTTAAAATCATTATAGCAATTGTTGCTCTTTATTATTGAATCATAGTATGAGAATCTCGTTTTCTGAGTATCATAGAAACAATTTTAGCAATTTTTTGAGTATCATTGTAAAACATACGATGATACTCAAATCATCGTATGATAATCTCGTTTTTTGAAAAAATTACTGCGATAAAATCATTGTAGCAATTGTTGCTCTTTATTATTGAATTGTTGCTCTTTGTTACCGTAGCAATTTTTTTTAAAAACGAGATTGCACAAAAGCTGTAGTGGTTTCATTGTAGCAAGAGCTTGGTAATAAATAGCAACAAAGTCACTGTAGCAATAGCAACAATTCGTTAATAAAGAGCAACAATTGCTTTCACCAACAATTGAAAGCAATTGTTGCTCTTTATTACCGAATTGTGGCTCTTTACTCACTGTAACAAAGAGCAACAATTGCGATAGTGATTTTATTGCAGCAATTTTTTTTTAAATGATATATATATATATATATATATATATATATATATATATATATATATATATATATATATATATATTAAAATTCATTATAGCAAGAGCAACAATTCAGTAATAAAGAGCAACAATTTCTAAGCAATAAAGGAATAGTAGTCATTTAAAGGAGAATAAAAAGTCAACGGAGGGACTTGCTCTAAATGCATCATTTTCAAGAGGGAACTGGTGCATATAGGGATATTTCGGTGTTCATAACGCTAACCCAATCCTTTGTCAATGATTTCACTATAGCAATGATTTCAATTCGGTTGCTATAGTAAAATTAATGTAGCAGCTATAATGATTTCACTATAGCAACCAAATTGACACTCTATTGCCTGAATTGATACTCCAAAATAACTGCCACTACTATAATAATTTCTGGAGTATCAATTCGGACATTAGATAATCAATTCGGTTGCTACAATGATATCACTCTTGAAAAACATTCAACAATACTCTGCTACCCACAAGCATATATTTTTCTTGGTCCAACTCTTCTTTAATGGTGCCACATGTCACATTTTTAGAGGGGAGGACCAACATGTGCGTCCGAGTAAACATGGAAAATCCCCATCAGAGCTTCTCAAGCCTTTGAGCACAAGGGCAAGAAAAAAGCTCTGTGAAGATCCTCATTGGCTCCTATACATATTTGCACCTTGCGCATTGCAATTGGCTTCCTCTTAGGTCTGTGTCGATACTAAACTTCGATCAACTACAGATACTTTGCCTTCCATCAGAGAGAGTGGATCTTTATCTCCCCCATTAGTTTCCTTCAAGATCCTGTGGAGCTCTGCTCCAATTAAAGTTGAAGTTTAAGGTGCAAACCCATTGTATGACAGCTGCAACTTGGGTGGGTTGGGAGGTCAACCCAAGCTCAACATGGACAACTCTAGTTAAGCTCGGGTTGCCCGAGCTTGTATATAAGTCGAGTCAGGTCGGGTTATTTGATGGTTAGGCAGACTACATGCAACTGAGGATCATTTTGTATATACAGGTCGGGTTCGGGTTGGGTCGGGTTATCTGATACCTCTTCCCATGCCCAATCCGAATTCATCTGGGTTGGGAATAATTTTTTTTTTTTTTGGTACTGATCTGATGACTCCAACCGATCATCAACAAGTTGGGCACAAGCTAGCACAAACCTGCAACACCTAGGGCGCTACAACCCGGCGCAAGCTAGCACAAACCCGCAACACCAGCGGGGAAACACATTGCCCGAACTATCGGCAAGGGAACAGCAGGGACCACGCCCAAACAGGCAAAAACAGAAGGAAATTACATTGGTACTATGGACGAGCCACCACCGGCTGCTAGAAAACCACCAACAAGTTGGGATTTTTGAACCCAAGGGCCAAGACCAACCCAAATTCATATCGGGTTGGGGTTTTTGAACCCCAAGCCCAACCCAAGTTTGCAAAATCCCAACCCAGGCACAAGAAAAATTGGGTTGGGCTAGGGTTGGGTTGGGTTGGTCCACCCAGGTTACAGCCCTAATGCCCCCCCCCCCCCCCCCTTGGAGTTGATGGTGGAGGTTTCTTGTTCAGCCGTTTGGCTGTTTGTGGTTGCGCCGGCATGTGGCGACTCCTGCTTGCACCAAGCTGTGGTGCCTCCTGAGATCTGTTGAGATCTCCCCTTCAAAGTACCAAAAAAAAAAAAAGAAGGGATATCAAGAATTGCTAACAAGTACTATTCAAATCTTTCAACAAAAGATTCTAATACATAAAATCAACATGAGGAGAAGGTAACACTAAACAATACAATTTCATTACAATAGCAGTTTCAGTTTCACATAGCTTCACTTCAGCTTTCTATGGATAAAAGAGTTTCAGTTCTACATACTACAGGTTGAAAACAAAAATGTGACAGAAAGATGAAAGGTGTAGAGAGAAGGAACATATTTTGGAGATGCAACTGAAACCGAACATGCCGAGAATTTATCATTAGATGCACATAATCCATTATGTCAAAAAATTCAGCTTGCATACATCTTGAAGTGACTCAAAACCGGAATCCAACGTATAATATTCAGATAAAAGAAAAAAAAACCAAAAAAATTAAGAGGGAGGAAATTAAACCTATGTAATCTTGCGATGAGCTGCAGTGACCCACACTTCTAGTCCACACCTTACCAACAAAAGCAATCCTCCTTTCAAGTATTTTCCTAGCAAATTAATTCAGAGGAAAATTTCACCCAACCGCGGTCTTCGGCCGGAGCATTTTTGTCCTGAAGAAGAACACTGTGCAAACATAAACTCCGATCGAAGCGATGATGCAAACACCAACATAGACACTTAAAGTCGCGGCACAGTTGTAGAGGAACCTGTTGTGGTTCAGATTTCACATCATAGTTCAGTCAAAGAAAATTTTCGCATCTTACAATCTAACACATTCAAAAGGATATCAAAATCAGTAATGCTGTTCAACTAGAAGAACAAAATTTTGACAATATACTCTGCTGAAGAGAGAGATTCTTTCTTTTGTGCAGGTGTAAATATCGCTGGAAAATTGTCTTCTTTAGCCGAGCGTCGTAGGCAAGCTCTTGCAGACGATGAACTTGGTAACTTGTGAACTAAACTCCTTGTAAGTTCAACCTTTGTGTATTCATATCTAGTCATGATATGTTTTTTTTTTTTAAGAGCCAGACTCCTGGACGACACGTACCTACGGACAACTTAGATGATATTGACTTTGATGACGGTGAAGGGTTCGATGACTTTCACCCGTGCAACGAAGGGCTTTCATGATCTAATGTGCACAGGCTGGAGGATGAGGCTACCAGCACGGCCCATACAATGAAGAAGCTGGTGAGACAGATTAAAGGATTTTAGTCCGTAAACATAGAAGGAAAAAATATCAGATCACTCAGGACACCAGGTGGCACCATTAGCCTTATGAACGAGAGTGGTCGAGAGGACTTGGCACCTCTTTCGAACAGAGCAGCTTGAGCAACGTCTCAAGCTACTATTTATGTTTCTCCACCAGTTGAAGATATCAGACCCTACTCCGAGTCACTGCATGTCGCACCCTGTCACTAGTTCATCACCGCACAACTTTACTCCTTTCGGACAGTGGCGCCGGTTTGAAGCAATGGTGGGGAGTGGCGAGTGATGTGTTCTGAGGGAAATTACGTAGGTTCAGAGTATAGACGATTCCGTCTTCATTGTTGAGATAGAGACTTTTGCGAACTGCGACTCCTATTATGCTAGTCAAGCTTTGCTGGCAAAGGGGACTTCTATTGAGAGTGGGGCAGTTTTGTCTCTTGGGAAAGTAGATTGACTCACTTTTCGAGTCGTTTGCAACACATTAAGAGGATTTGGTTGAGGGCCTTGAGGCAGAGATGGATGAGAGAGTTACGAAGGGACAAGTGGAGACCGTGAGAGAGGTCCTTGAAAGAGCACAAGAGGCTCTTCAGCAGGCTGAAATTGCTTTTGCTACCGCTTTTTGTGTCGTTGGGATGAGACCCGATGCTATTACTGCTTTGAAGGCTTTTTTATCTGAGAAACAGAATGAGAAGACATAACTAGAGCAGTTGGCTGTGCTGCCTCTTCAGTGTCAGATACTGTGAACGTGACTAGAGGAGTACTGATGGAGTTCTTGGAGGGCTTGGCGTAGATTTATAAGTGAATGTACTCTTCTTCTTTTCCTTTTTTGTTGTTAGTGGATTTTTCTTTCTGCATAGTACTGTTAAACATCGGATGCCATCATAACTCCAACAATAGAGCTCACCATTGAAATATAGAAATTTCATGGTGAGACGATGCACATAAACTCTGCGTTTAGGGTTGTCCAGTAGCTTTCCATTGACAAGGTAGTCAATAATAGATTATCTGATGTAGGCGACGAGGTGACTTGGTACGAATTTTGCTACAAGTGAAGTACTATTTCAGTCCAGCACGGAAATCGAGGCAGTCAATCATGTAAATTTTGTCATGAATAAACTCTGGGTTTCGTTATCTTTCATTTGCTAGTTTCATGTTGATCGGACTCCCGGATGAGGAGTTATGCTAGTTTTATTATTGTGTTAGACTATGGTGGGGGGGTGTCACACTCGGTTTATTGGTTGAGCTAATCCACCATTAGATCGTGGCCCAACTTAAGTTATCTCTGCGTTTTCAATTATAGCCGTTGATCTCGCATGTGAAAGTAACGAACGAGATCGAAGAAGCCACGAAGGACCACGGAGAACCCTAGCCACCATCACCCAAAGACCTTACTGTTGGAATTGATGACGTCTAGAATTCGTAAAAACCTATAGTTTAGCTGTATATGGTTGATAGCTTAAGATTGTATCTTGTTACGTACCTTAGTACGTGTTCTGATTACAGACAGAGAGTCATGGCTATATGGTAATCTATTTAAATGAGGGACTCAATGGACTGGTCCCATGTAACCTAAATCGTTTGCACATCTGATTAGGGTTGGTTGCCCTATCAGGATAAGTTGTGATGACAGAGCATGGGTGTCTCCACTACGGTCATTATCAGGCACAATGACTGTGGTCGAACGGAATCAACACGGTGCACAGATCGGTGAGCAGATATCTGATGCAGTCGAGTCCTACGTGCAGATTTTCACAGCTGAGGGAGTATTTTGATTCCCTACGGAAATCCAGGAGGCCGATCGCCAATCCATCTGCATCATTGGAGAGCTATTTCGATTGCCTACGACTTTGGTTTTTTACTTTCTGTCGATCCGACTGACGGATCTTGAGTTATTTATGTTTTTATTTCTGGTTTGGGTAGGTGCGAGCCATGTTCGCATCCAGTTCGAGCCATAGATGCCGAACTGACTCATTTATGTGTTTGGTTTTTAGCCGTAGGATTTCAAGTCGATTTTAAATCTCAATGGATGAGATTTAAGGAAGTCAAAATCCTAGCCGTTCTCCCCTCTTTTCCGTTCTCTCTTCCCGCGGCAAGACCTGCGCGGACATGCCTCGGAAAGCGTGCCAGCGTCCCCTCCTTCCTCTTTTTCTCGTGCAGACGTCTATCTCTCACTTGCTTTCCTTTTTCTTTGTTGTTTTCCTTCCTATAAAGCCCTACAAACCCTAATTGAAGGTAGATTATTATGATGATGAATTGAAACCCTAGAACGGAGAAGCGGGTTCGCTTGTTCGATGTCTCATCCGAAGAATCCTCTTGTTTCTAGTCTTCTTCTTCTCTCCGCAAACTTCTTCATCGTCGCCACGCCCTTGTCTACGACTTCGCGGAAGATCGACATGGAGATCATCTCTTCTCCAAGATCAAGCCATCTCGGCTTCATCCCTTTCTTCCGGACCACGCCTCCTCTTCCGCCCCTTCATCGACAACAACGGAACCTTTGATCGCGGCCGGCATTGACCAAAGCACGGTTTGAATCGTCCCTCGATATTTTCATGTGATAAACATCCTTTCAATCCGACCTATTGCTGAATTTTAATTAGGGTTTCAAAATACTTGGCTTCTGAAGAATCTCATCCATTAGGTTAACTATCGCTTAGATCTGTGTTTTATCTTTGAGACTTTGGTTTTATATTTGAGATCTTGTTAGCACTTCATTGCTGGAATTTGTTTATTAAATATGAAATTAGTCATTCACATGCTAGTTTTATTACTTCGTTAAATTAAACTTGTTTGGGCATGATGATTACTTTTAGTTCTTGCTGAAATTTGAATAAAGACGTGCAAAAATCTATCGTTAATTGTTCTAAATTCAGCACTTGAATTCTTTTAAGCATCTGTATGCATCAACATCGGTGCACTAAACCGTGTTTCTGCTAAAGGTAAAATGGTTCTAAACCTTGAGGAACCACGACAGGTGGGCTAACCAGTTGTGTAATGCTTTGGCGCACCAATGTGTGAGGGTTCAGTTACATGACCCAAAACCACGGTGTGCTGCGTTACCCGGCTGGCGTCGCATCAACGTGCCACTCTTGTAATCCATCCACACCTCTAATGGGAGGTGCGTTCCTTAGTCTGACTTACGTCGTATTAAACCAAGGCCTGGTAGTCATCAGTTGAACTGTTGACCGGATCCGATTACGCGGTAGGGTAATCGAAGGTACGATGTAGACAGTCAACCTGGAAGGAACCGAGTCATATGACTACTCGAGTCTGACGATGTTCTCCATCCCTTGAGTCAGGTCATGGTACCAAGTGGAGGAACATTGTGTTTACTACTACTAAGTGGAGAACAGGAGTATGCGAGAGAACATAGTAAGTCCTGGGGAATTGGAGTGCAGCCTGCATCGCACTCTGGGTGGCTAAGCATGTTAACTCGGACTCAGAGGGTTAATAGTATACTCGGGTAGTGTGTCGATCGAGTCCAAGTTGAAAGCCATGAACCCTGGTTCCTGAAGGTTCCACCTTATCCGCATTATGTACGGTCCTTGAATCATCTCCTCGTCTCATAGGACGTAGTTAAAGGAAGTAATAAGTCCAGCCCTAACCTTACGCTTCGTGTGTGCATCGTACTAGTGCACGGTAAATGTGTAGGTGCGTGTGTGAGGGGAAATCCCGAAGTAGTAGAGAGACGACATCATCCCCTTACCCTGAGTGGGCTCCACAACATGGGTGCGATGCACCGGGATATGTTGTGAGTTGACTAGTTGACTTTACTAGGGGTATCCTATGTGTTTACTAAGGACACCCCAGTTAATAATGAGATCACTAGTCACACCCCACGTAAGTGCACCATGCGAGTTTCCAAGCAAGAATGGCAACCAACTAGTGGCATGGAGGTATTTTAAAAAAAAAATTATCACAATGCGCTAGATTGGCCGCCTAGCACATGGGGACAAGCATGAGCCGGCCCCTCCCTAGCTTATAGGTCTAGCTTGCAAGATTATAGGGAAGGGGGGCTACGATCAAGGGATTTGACTTTAGGGGGCCGACCACACATAGCATGTAGGTGGCCGGCCCTGTGCTATACGCAAGGAGAAAAGAGAGACAAAGGGGGGAGTCGACCACAACTCCTATATGCAAGGTATGGGGGGTAGGCCCTTAAATATAGATGAGGGGAGGGGGGATCGGCCTCTTGATGCTTGCCCTAGCACCCTCTCGTCTTCTCTCCTCTCCTTTGCGTGTGTATGTTGGGCTCGGACGTGGCTCTTCTTCCTCGTGTGGTGAATCGAAGACGGAGAAAGCTCGTCGCATGGAAGCACTATCCATCGACGAGGTACCATGCATCGTGCGAGATCGGATGAACTAGAAGGCGCTTCTCACAATCTCTCGCTGTCCAGATTTTGCATAGAAGATCCATAATGTTTCTATTGCTGCGGAAGATCCAGAAGTTCAAACGACCTCCGGTCGGATGCAAAAGGTGTCTTGAGATCCTACCTCCAATCCAAATTTCAACCCAATCGGAGTTCAGGTTCAAAAGTTATGACCGTTGTACCAAAGCCTTTCCAAGTAAATCCGAGTCCGTCTCCATCGGCAAAGAAGAAATTTATCTCGGTGAAAGAATCCGCACGGAGGTATGACTTCTAACATGTAAATCTAGTGTAGAGATAGAATATGCATGCATGCTAGATTGTTCTTTTCACTAAATCGACGTTAGGAGGTCGTGTAGTTACCATGCTAGATTCATACACGCACGTGTAGATTGTTTTGATGAAAATTTTGATATGTAACGCACACCATCCATGGTTTTCGGACCTACTCTTTGCTTTTGCTGCGGGCCTCTACCATAAGATTATTTCTAACACTTTCCACATGGCACATATCCCGAGGAGACCTTACAGCTCATTAAGAGATCGTACTGTTGCCTTCCTTCAGTGCGAAAACTGGCCGCAACCCTCCCTCTCTCTCGTTCCTTCTTTCTTCCACTCTCTTTTGCCCCTTCTAATTATGCTCGCATCTCGTGCCATCTTCCTTTCAATCCAACGACTTTTATGCATCCTATTGAAGCAATATTCCTATAAAAAGAAATGAAAACATTATGAGGGATAGATTGGATTTTGAAGAAGTAGAAACCCTAAAAGAGTGCCTCTTTGCTTCTACATGTCCCCCACGACTCGTCTAGCTTCTATGTTGAATTTCTTCTTAAACCACCTTCCATCTCCACAGCCACATCCCTCTCTTTTCCCCTCAAGTACATATTTTGCTCTTGAATCAACCCTATTATTTCTCTCTGACTTCTTTCCCCACTCTTCTTATCCCCGATTTCTATCCCACACCTATTCATCTATCAAGTGGGTTCCACGAGATTTCCTAGGATGATCCAATATTCTCCGAGACACTCTCTTCAATTGAGCATCATTATCCAAGGCAAAGACTTCGCATTTTCATACTAGGGGTCTTCACTCCATGGCTTCCAAAGATATCTCCGTCATTCTACCCGTCTAGATCTTCATTTTTGTGACTCTTTAGTCTCTTTTTGAATGATTTACAATTGATTATTCTTGCTGCGATTAAACTAGTATAAATCAGTTTTCACATGTTTAATGCCATTGAATGACTCTTTGGAGATTAAGATGTTTAGCGATTTTCTTTGGAGAAACCCTGATAATCGCTATTGCTAAAATTTTATTTGTTATATGCTGAAAATGATCTTTTACTTCTTAAATTCAGCAAACATTTCTCAAATTTAATTGGGCATCATTCGACATTCTCACGATTGTATTAAGATAGTTTCATCACACACCGGGTTGCATCATTATCTCCAGTCTTGCTCTTCAATCGTGCATATATGAATGACGTTGGCTTGTTCTAGTAAGAAGTCATTTTCTGGGATGGTTACCCATCGTCGGCATATGGAGATAACAAGGTGGACATTTTCCGGGAATGTAAGCGTGGATGCTAAACTTGACAAAGCATCTACTTGTTGATTTAGACTCCTCGGTACATGCTGGATGGTAGCATTTTTAAAGGTCTTAAAAAGCTGCACAGCTTGTGAGTGATACAAAATGATGCCTTATTTGTAGACTTCATATTCTCCGAGGACTTGATATATTACAAGTTTCGAGTCACCATAGACTTGTAACTCTCGAAGCTTCATGTCTCTTGCAAGCTCTAGGCCGATAATGAGTGCTTGGTACTCGGCTGTCTTGCTAGTACATGTGTGCGTCAGAGTAAACGGGAAAAGGACTTCGTCAGATTGGGCCAATGTAAAATTATGTAACAGGATACATAAACAGTAGGCATTGTTGCAGCATCTGGTTCAGCCATATTTTCGATCTTGCAAACACTAGGGTTTTTTTTCCGGGCAATGCTGGAGGGCAAGTTTGGAGGTCGTCATTATATTTATACCCCAATACCACTACATTACAATATATAATATTAAACCAGGTTTTCATTGTCATGTCCTTCAAAAATGGAACAATAATTCAATAGTTGGTTTTCCTAAATGAAAACCTGAAAGCATACCTCTATTTGTTATAGAGAAATTTCAGAAACAATTGCACTAAAAATTTTGCATAGTTTCATTGAATATGGTAGTAAGCTAAAGAAATTTCACTACTACTTTAAAGTATAGTGCTACTTACTTTGGTGAAAACACACTCCAAATGAACAAATGGTTTCTCATAAGCAACAATATAATGGTGAATGCAGTCAACACAACTGTATTAAGGACCAGGGGAAGCACACAAGGCAACGCAAGCATCATTTTAAGTACACAGCCTAAATCTGACTGACTTCCATCAGAGATATATGTCATTTCCTTCATAGATATGTGCACCACCATGCTGATAAATGATAATATAGGAGATGCATAGGTAATGATAAACATCAAGATGCCAGAAAGTACTGTTGAATGACTTGAGATACCCTGACAGCAGTAAGAATAACTTCGTAGTTAGAGATAATACAAAAACTGTGTTCTCAAAAATTGATGAAGGAAACTGTGCAACAAAATAGTTAGAAACCAAAAAGTCATGCAGATAAATACTATGAATGCTCCGGCAACATCAATAGTAGCTAGGCTGTTGCTGTTACCAAGACCAAAATAGCCAGTCATTCCCAAGAAGTGAATTGCAGCAACCTGTGCAATAGAGAGATGCCTATTGTTAGCCACATGGACACATTTACCTGCATTTAGATACTTCAACCTCTAAAGATCATCCACTTAATACAAACCATTGAAACTTGATGGCTAAGTAACAGTACTGTATCCTAAAGATGATGTAGTAAGGCATCACGGTAGAGTCACAACACAATATTACACTTCAATGTCTCTTTTATTCATCTATACAACTATCACTCTAGCATGTTTATAAAAATTAAATTATATGTTATATTAAGCATAGATATCATACAGTAATCAATACCATCAATTAGCTACAGAGCAGTGTAATTATTTATGGGTTGTAAGAGTCATAGAACTCCTGCTTAAAGGAGATCGAGATAGATCCTAGATACAAACTTCTATCCTTAAAACTCTGTCAGTAGATCTGAATTGAATGAACACAGACCTGGATTAGGTGAGCATACAATCCCTTCATTGGATACGACTTTCTGAGATTAGTTCAATTATTTTTTTAAATTTAGCCATAGCCAATAATATTAGACTTAATTGCTGTATATAGCTGTAACACTTGGGCTTCAACAGTTGTTTAGGGCCAGATTAGACCGACTAGTGTGGGTTAACTAAAAGGTATTTACAAGAACCATTCTAGGGACATTCTAAATGACTAGTCGTTTAGAATGAAGCAAGCGTAGATCTATTTGCTGGAGTTTGCACTTGTCTTCTTTGCTGGAAGGAGTCGGGGTCAAATGGTGAGGGCATCTTCCTCACCTTTCTTTTCTTCCCCTTCTTCCTTTCCTTTCATTTCTTTCTCTTGGCTGGTCATATAAGACACCAGGGCTGAGGGGCCCTGGTTAGCTTCCTAAGTATCTCATAATACAAACTGCCAAATTAAGAAAGAAATAAAATGAAAGGTTTGTAAGGCTTACCTCAACCCACTGCCTCTGATGTGATCCATTATTTGAAAAGAAGTATAGGCTTGCTACTATTTGAAGGAAAATCAGTAATATAGGCACAGCATTTATTGGCTGTTGTAGAAACAGCTGCAGAAGGCACCAAGAGGAAGCACATGTCAAGCCCATCAGGTATGCTGAATCCCGTATACCCAGAAGGAGAGAATCAATTTGCGTTTCAATGGAATGAGACTTCAAGCTAGGCTTGGTCACAGAGTCAATTTTGCAATAAGGAACAGGTAGAATCCAGGGCGATGCTATTACAGCTACGACTGTTGTCATTCCAACAGTTAGATAAAAAATCTGAGCTAGTAAAGTGGAAGTATGATCTGTTGTTATACTACTGTGCCTTTCCATGATGTGTAGTAAAACCAGTAATCCAGATACAAAATGGCTCAAAAGAATTAGCATAACCAGGCTTCTCCTTGACTTTACCAAACAAAGGGCTATTGAACTCAGGATCATAACAACGATTAAAGAGATTATCTGAAAAACTTTTATAGTAAAAGCTCCAGTTTGTTCAAGCCATTTGGAAATATCAGGTAGATGAATCCAGTTCACACCACCTTGATGCCAACTTCTTAAAATCCTCCCACAAACTAGAACAATAAGGATGGAAAATGTGTGATAATAATAATCATGCATATTCTTAAATTTCTCCGAACAGTAGTTGGTAAACCTGACATCACTGTTTGTAGTAGATCTCCATGCCTGATAGAAAGTAAGACTGTCTACTCCTTTTATCGTTTTCATGGAAGTTGATGCTTGTTCTTTAAGAAGGGAGTGGATGGTTGTGAAGAGAAATATCAAGTACAGTGTGGATGTTAAAAAATTCCATGTATACTGCTCTTCTTCCACCATGGAGCTTGCACCAAGGCTGAGAACATGGATAAAGATACCAAGAAATACAAAAGTCTCATCTAAATACCAAATATTATTGTACTCTCTCATCTGAGGACGACATTGTACTTGCATAGAGCGAACTTCTTTGGACAAATAAAATAGAAGATTGAGAAGTAGAACACATGATATGAGCATTATGATAACTCCAGGCAGAAGCAAATTGATAGGTTTCTGCAGAAGTTCGAGATTGTAAGTTTCATGTGCAAACTTATACCAAGAAAAATACAAATTATTAACCACTTCTCTGCTCATAGAAAGCTCAAATAGGAAAAGAAAGTGATTACATCAGTTGCTCTGAGTGACAACCACTCACTCGCATTTCTCAAAAAATCATTATATGATCCAATAGCAAGCGCAATGTCATGAGAATCATTAGATCTGCAGAGGAAATATTAGAGCAATATCATAAACATTAATCAATGAGAGAATTTTCATGAACTGAACAAAGGTCAAGTCATGTTCAAAATCTTACATTAAACCAGAACCATGGCCACGTTCCCACAAATTGTGAGCAACCATAGCTCTTGAAAACAAATGACATAATTTTTCCTTAATACTGCCAATAGATCCATCAATTTGTAGAGCATGGCCATCATTAATACTACAACTCAAATCTCCGCAAAGTAAACCAGGTAAATGTGCTTGCAGTAATCTTAGTAATTGCCAGGAATTTAACTCCAATGCACGTAATATTTGCTCATCTGTGATCCACAAAAACCAGTAATAAACATCTTATCTGATCATGATAGAACAACGGAAATCATGTAAGAATCCTGACAAAGTATCTAAACTAAGAGGAGCTGTCTAAAATCATTTTAGTAGAACAACTAAGATTCTGAAATTTATATTCTATAAGAAGTACTATGGTGTATATTACTCAAAAATGATATAGTATTGATTTTTCTTTAAAGAGGGATATAGTATTAATTGATAAGACAAACATAGGGTTGAAGGATAAATATGAAATTTGGAGCAAAGCTATAGAAGACAGTGCCTACAAGTTAGTAAAACTAAAAGGAAGTATATGGACCACAATTTTAATGGAAATACTAATGATAATAAAGCTGTATTCAGAATAGATGACCAAGAAAAATCACTTCGGTATCTTGGAGCTAGTATATAGATGAAGGAGGAAATAGAGAGGATATATCTAACAGAATTAGGATTAGTGGACGAAGAGGAAAGGAGTTTCCGGTGCACTATACAATCACTACATGTCTCTGAAACAACAATAATTTCTACAAGAGGGGTAATACCCACACCACCAGAGAGGTGGTGTGAGTTTGAATTCTATTAGGGTCATTCTCTTGTTGGGGCCTTGGTCGAAACCTCCTTCATGGCATGCAGAGGGATTACTAATTTTGAACACGATCTAGTGCAAGTGGAACACACCTTAGTCACCTGGGGGTAGTACGAGTTCAAACCTTGATGGAGCAAGAAAAGGAGAGGTTGTAGAATTGAGAAAATAAAAATACAATCACTGTTCTAAAAAGCGGTCCGGGCGGCCGCCTAGGCGTTTTAGGGGGTTGGCCGCTCCGCTTCAGCAAAAAGCGGCACTGCAGGCGGGTTGAACAAAGGCGGGCGCCTAGGTGGGATCCGACCCGCCTAGGCACCCGCCTAGGCGGGTAAAAGGCGGGCGCCTAGGCGGTCTCACTGTATGCAATTGCTTGAGGAAATTTTTTTTTTTCTGTAATGAATTTTCTGTTTCTTCACCATATGCAATTGCTTGAGGAATTTTTTTTTTCAATGTATTGTGATGAAATGTTTAAGCTCTTACGATTTTTTACTATATTGGTTCTTGTATGGTATGAGTTTGGATAGAATTTGGATAACAATATATGATTGGTTGGAATTTGGGTACATCACAATAAAGTTGGAGTACAACTGTATTATCTGGTATACTCAAGTTAGAGGGACAATCGGGTATAGGTATTGAGGTAACCATACCGAAATACCCCTACCCACCCAATCCCCTCCTCCCTTTTCATAAAACTTTTATATTCAGATCGGTAGTTTTGATGTTTGCATATATAAAACTTTCTAATATTATTTTTTTATATAGAATTATGAATTTATATATATACATACATATAGAATATATATAATATATTTTATATAGGTGGGTGCCCGCCTTTTTCTCCGGGCGCCCGCCTAGTCGTCCGCCTTCCGCCTTCCGCCTTGAAACCACTTGACCGCCCGTCTATGACTCAAGAAACTCAATAGTTTCTTGAGTCGCAACTATGACTCTTCCCTATAATCATCTGTTGAGGACCTGAGAATCTGAGATAAAAACATAGATAAAATTGACAAATAATTATTGTTTATTTGTTGATATCCATATAACCTTATAATCAAAATTGAGGTTGTTCACATATTAAATATCATCAAACAAATATTGTGATGAATTCTTAGTTCTGAGTCTTCTGACATGGGCATGAAGCCATTACAACTGTGGTCTGTTACTTACTAGTGAATGCCCGTGCTTGTCGGCAATACAGCGGGCCGCCTTCGGCGGCAACACACCTGTCAACACTGCAACGGGTCGCCTTTGGCGGCAAAACACAATCAGACCACCTTCGACAGGAACACACCTGTCGGCACTGCAGCGGGCCGCCTTAGGTGGCAAGACACCCCTAGGCATTAGCACCCCCACCACTGTCTTCGGCGGCAACACACCTGGCTGCCTTCGGCAACAAAACACTTTCGGCGGCAACACCGGCCTCCGACCGACCGACAATCCCGACACCGCCACCAGCGGCCACTATTAGGGATGGCAACGGTGCAGTTTTGGGCAAAACCAAAATCGCACAACACCGAACCGCCACACTGAAACCACACCACACCGCGACGGTTTTATATTTTGGTAAACCAAAACCGTACCATGCGGTGTGGTTTACCATGGTTTTCGGTTTTAAACCGCACCGCTGCCATCTCTAGCCACTATTGGGACACTCACTACCACCTAAGCGACTGCAAGGGTGGTCGCCTTCTCACTCCCTACTCTCTTTCTCTGTGACAAAAACAGTGAACAAAAAAATCAGTGAACCAAAAAAACCAGAATTTTGATGCATATCAATGCTTAGTGATCACCAAGGTATAAACACGAAGGTATGAGAGAGGAGAGATCTTACCAATGACCGTAAGAATCGCAATGGACTTTCTCCCTTCTATATTTCAATCTATCTCCCTTCTTTAAATATGAAGAAAAAATAGATAAAAATTTAACCAAAGAAATCAGCACATATAAAACAAAAATAGATAAAAATTTAACCAAAGAAATCAGCACAAATAAAACAAAAATAGATCCTACCAAAACAAAAAACTGTTCATCAATCATTCTTTAAAAAAGATAATCAAATGCAGAACTCATCTATATAATGTGAAATAAAAAATAAATTTAACCAAATAATTCAGCAACAAATAAAACAATGCATACATAACCAGAGAATTGATTCCTAGAGTAAGGAACCCAAAGAAAAACAGAGCCGAACCTTCAAAGATAGGACCTGGGCGACGGGCAACGGTAGAGAGAGAGAGAGATGGGGGTTGCAGGTTAAAAGGGGAGTTATCAATGTAATTTTGGGAGGAAAATTTGGGCTGAATTTTTGGGCAAATCAGAGGTCGGGGCTCGAAGCGGGGAGGTGATCTCAACGGATTGAAGAAGGGGGAGGGGATCGGATATTTCCCAAATTGGGTGGGAACGATCGGGGTGGCTCAAGAGGGAGGGGGGGTGTCGAAGCGTTTTTGTCTAGTCAGCTTGTTCGTTTTGTCTAGTCAGGTTGTTCATCTGGTCTAGTTAGCTTGTTTCTGGAAGAGACGATTGTGTTTAGTGCAAGGGTCACGTGAGGCTTGGGTTTGTTCTGGAAAGGAGGGGATCTCAGGTGAGAGCACTAAGAGGGTGAGGCATGGGTAGTTGAAGGGGTATGTACTGGTCGTGCATGAGAGGGGGGTTTGCATGGGTTTTTTTAATTTTAATTTTATTTTGATGAGCTGGTTCAAGGGATGAGAGGGACGATTGTGATGGGTGCAAGGGTGAGAATGGGATGGGTTCAGCTGGGTCTCGGGATACTTAGGGTTGGGATTGGTTTGGTTGAAGAGGACGTGAGACTGTGAGAGCATGCATGGTAGGATTGAGATGTAATCCGAAAAACTTTGGAGAGGGGATTTCAGTTGGGATTTTATTAGATAAGGGATTTAAAGAGATTTAGAGCGAGATTTGAGACAAACTGATGGAGATATATGGAAGAAACTCTAGAAAGAGAAAGTAAGAAATCTTGGGTAAGTTAGAGAGATAGAGGTGGAGCGGATGACATGGGCGCATGCATGCCGATTCTAATGGACGGGAGAGAAAAAAAAAGGTTGTATTTATGGATGTATTTTGTGGGAACTGTTACCATTCAAGGGTTAGGACTTTTAAAACGGATGGCTGCGATTCTCCGTCGCGCTCTTTCTCTCTTTTTTGTCATTTTTGTCTAGTTAGCTTATCATTCTTGTTTAATCAGCTTGTTTCATTTTGTCTAGTCAGCTTTTTGTTTCATTTTGTCTAGTTAGCATTTAGACCTTCGTGCCATGTTATATAGATGTATTTATACCCATGCTGTGAAGTGTGAAGGCATGCATTGGTATTGACCGACTAAAATCATATACTTATTGACATTTATGCTAGTTCATATATCATATATGTTTAGGGAGGGGGGAGGGGTTAGAATAAGTTTTGACCGACTAGTCCCAAATTAGTCTCAACTAGTCCTAGTCGGCCCTTGGCCGACTAGGGACCGACTACCGCCTTTGACTGCATAGCCTACCATGTCCTGATGATTTTTTTTTAAAATGATGTGAGCATTAGACTTTTACTTTGAATTTCATGCAGTGGCATATGTACATAATAAAATCACGCAAGTTGTGATAAAAACCATCTTAGATCATTAAGTTAACCACTTTGATTTGATTTTATTTTTTTCTTCCAACCATCATACAAACTTTGTATAATTACATTTTACTACTTATATGAGCATGTTGAGCTTTTTCCTTGCTTTACTATGTGATTTTATTATGATTACAATCATTAGAGTTGGGGAATGGTCAATGGTTAGCCTCAAAGCCATTTCAAGTTGAAGCGTGGTTTTAAGCATGGGTGTCCTCTCTTGTTTCATGATTTCATCCTAGTAGAGGATATGTTTGATGTTATCATTCATCTGACTAAAAGCAAAGGTTTCATAAACATGTTGGGTGGAAATACTTGGGGAATTTCCAATGTGCATATTGCACACATTGCTTTTCTGTGAAGCAGAAGATCAGCTGGCCATTCTGAAGATTATTCATTTATCTCTGGAGGTCACTTCATGCCAAATATTAGTGTTTCTAAGAGCTCCTTGTAGTACTTGGGTTCTGAAACTGGGAAATGAGAAAGACAAACTAACTTAATCAATTGAACATTTGATCACTGCCCCTTAAATATCTAGGTGTTCCCATCAATTACCGAGTTAAGTGAAAATGACTGGAATAAGGTTATATAAAAGGTGGAGAGTAGGCTTCCAAGCTGGAAAGGCAAACTCTATATAGGAGGTGGGCTCACTCTTATACACCCTATTCTCTCAACTATTATTTCATTCTATCTAGCCTTTTATTATCTTCCGATTTGGGGGTCAAAGATAGATAAGATTCTAGATGCTTTTTATGGAAAGGGGCCAATGGGGAATCTGGTACATATCATCTTATGAATTGTTATATGATCTGTAAATCCAAAAACCAAGGTGGATTGGTAGTGGTGAACCTAAGGGATTTCAATTTTCAACAAGGCTTTTTGGGTAGATGAAAAGAGAGTTCTTGCTCAATGGAGGATTGAATAGGATATTTTAGTTGTCACTATAGGCAAGGAAATTTGGAAGGAGCACACTAACATAATCTTTCGAAATACAACTAGCAATGTGTCGTATCAGCCTGAGTACTGTATGATGACCTAGAAGTCAGGCTTGTTTGACTCAAAGATGGATAAGGTGTCTAACCTGCTATGTAAGATTTTTTTGATTTTTCCTTCTTTGGACCAGCACTGGAATTGTAGCTTTTTTTAAAAATTTTCTTTAAGTCAATTGGTGGGAGTCCATGCCTACCACCCTTCAATAAAGAGAAATATCTCAAAAAAAAAAGTTGGGAACTAACGATCCATGACTCTTGTAGATCTCTTTTCATTCCAAGTAACCATCTATAACTAGCCCTCTCCCGACAATTGAGAGATCAATAAAATTGAATTGAATGCCACAACTATCGTTCACTCATTTCGGTTTATTGGTTTGACCACACATACTTATTCCATCATATTATCTTTCAGCTCATGAAGTATCAATAGTTCATTTTAGAGTATACTAGGTACTTATAAGATAAAAGTTATTGCAATTTAGTTGATTTTAGAATACACATTTCATATTTTCCCTTAATTTTCTAAAAATATTTTAATTTTTTTTCTTTATATTTTAGTTTCTATTCATTTTAGCCCTAACTTCTGTCAAACGAAACAACATATGGAACATTTAGCTCAGATTTTGGCGGAAACATGCTACGAAACTGGATTTTAAATCTGAAATTTCCTTACAAGAGTGGAAGTGGAAGATACATGCACGCAAGGGCGGTCACGTGTTTGCAACTTGCAAGTGATTGCACCAATGCACAATGGAAAATATCACAATGCAAGAATGAAAGCACAAGAAAACCAATAAGGTACAAAGTTGTACATAAAGGTTCTTGTGCAAACTGATCAAGTTATGGTTATTGTGGTGTCGCTCAAGAGAACTGTTATAATCGTACAAAAAAGAGTGGCGCAAAGACTAGGTGCTCCGACAAATGCTACAAGGCCTATGGTAGGCACTTATAGGAGGAAGAGCTACTCTAGAGAAGTTCCCTTAGATTGTTCACAAATAGTTTGAGTAAAAATGGGTTGCTCTCAGGTTGGATTTTGATTTAAATGAAATAGATTTAATTAAAACAGCATAAGTGAAATAATTTAGGTATGAAATGAATCGACTAGGTGACATCGCTTCTAGTTCTGGTTTCGCAAAATGAATAACATTGTTTTCAAAGGGTGAAAACATCTGAATCCACTTACAACTTTATAATCCTAAAGGTTTAAAATTGGGATGTTTTCAAAATAATATTTTTCTAAAAAAATATTTAATTCAATAACAGCATACAAGAAGTATTTAACATGCTAGCGCTCTGACAGTCACGTGGCAAGTTAGCGCCGAAAAGTGAAGCCACGTCAATTTTTTTTCTTCTGATTCTAGTGAAACCCAATATCTGGGTTGCCGGTTTTAAACTTAGTATTCTAGATATAGGGTTTAACTGAAAACTTTATACTCTTATGCTGCAGTTCCCAGTTCCCACACTTAGTTGATTTTGCAATGGGGTTTTCTGGTCAGTATCCAGAATACCAAGTTTAAAACCGGTAACCCAGATACCAGGTTTCACGAGAATCAGAAAATTTTATTTTCGACGTGGCGTCACTTAACGACGCTGAAATGCCATGTGGCTGTTAGAGCGCTAGTGTGTTAAGTACTTCTGATCAAAAGCTATTCAATTAAATGTTTCTTTTTTAATAATTTTTTGAAAAATTTAAAAATTGGACCAACATTGTGATGCAAAACAAAGGAGGGGTCCAGCAAAATTAAAAGCTACATTCTTCATATGGGTTGGTAATCTGATTTTATGGGCTATCTAAAAGGATGTGAAGAGATTTAGATTGAATGAGCTCATTTTGGTCTTTGAAACTAGTTCAAGATTGCTTGAATTGGACCAGTGAATCTCATGTTATGGTTTGAAAAGGCTAACATATTTAAGATAGCGGGGTCGCGTTCAAATGCATGATGGGTTCAAAGGTACAAGTTAGATGAGTTTACAGGTTTAAGTCAATTTTAAGTCAATTGGGTTTGGGTCTATAAGACTAATGGACGTTGGGTATGTTGGACAACTTGTTGATCAAAATCATGGATATAGAGAAAACAATATTAACCAAAGACTGAAGCACGTAGAATCCACTTTCCTTAAAGCGTTATTCGCGCCTACAGATACCTTTGAATGAGCACCTAGAGATTAAAGTTTGTTTTTGGAATACATATAGTGTGAGCAATTTGTACCAAAAGAACCAAACAGCTTTGGTTCCATGGCTTAATCAATGTTTCAAAAAACGGAAGGCGGAAGGCAGACGGTCAAGTGGTTTCAAGGCGGAAGGCGGGCGCCCACCTATATAAAATATATTCTATATGTATGTATATATATAAATCAATGCTGTCAAAACCGGATCGGAGGACGAACCGGTTTGTGTACCGGTCCGGTTCGGCCGGCCGGTCCGGTCCGGTTCACCGGCCCAACAAACACAGTCAAACCCAGAGAAAGATAGAGAGAGAAAGAGCATTTGTGCACCAAAAAAAAAACCGGTTCATTTATACCTAAAACCGCCCGGTCCGGCCCGGTTTATACCTAAAACCGTCTGGCCCAACGGTTCAATACCGGTTCGTTTTCCAACACCGGTTCATATCCGAACCAGACCGGTTTCCCTACCGGTTCCCGGTCCGAACCGGCCGATCTGGTCCGGTTTTAATAACATTGATATAAATTCATAATTCTATATAAAAAAACAATAATAGAAAGTTTTATATATGCAAACATCAAAACAACCGATCTGAATATAAAAGTTTTATGAAAAGAAAGGAGGGGATCGGGTGGGGTCAAGGTTGACTGCGAGGCAGGGGAAAGAAAACAGCTTTTGAGCCTTTGGGATATCTAGGATATCTAGTTATGTAGTGAAAAGGGAGGAGAGGATCGAGTGGGATCGGGGTTTTATGAAAAATTATTACTAATTTGCTCGCCTGCCTAGAGCCTACTTGGAACCCACCTAGGCGCCCACCTTTTACCCGCCTAGGCGGGTCGGATCCCGCCTAGGCGCCCGCCTTTGTTCAACCCGCTTGCAGTGCTGCTTAATGCTGAAACGGAGAGACCAACCCCCTAAAACGCCTAGACGACCGCCCGGACCGCTTTTTAGAACAGTGGGCTTATCCATGGCAACTACGAGAGGTAATAGGTGTCATAACAAAATTACTATATGTAATCAGGAAGCCTTTCATGTTTAAACTGACCACTAGTCATAGTCTAGGTAGGAATTAGGACATAGCTTCATGAGAAAAAATAAAACACAACATATATTTTTGAGGGTTGCTATCTGTTGTATTCTTTTGATACAGACGAGCCCTACGTGCAGATTTTCACAGCTGAGGGCGTATTTTGATTCCCTACGGAGATCCAGGAGGCCGATCGCCAAACCGTCTGCATCATTGGAGACCTATTTCGATTGCCTACAACTTTGGTTTTTACTTTATGTCGATCCGACTGACGGATCTTGAGTTATTTATGTTTTTATTTCTAGTTTGGGTAGGTGCGAGCCATGTTCACATCCGGTTCGAGCCACAGATGCCGAACTGACTCATTTCTGTGTTTGGTTTTTAACCATAAGATCTTAAGTGAGATTCAAAGAGAGTCAAGAAGCCCTAAAAGCCTATGCTGATCCCCTCACCCGTCCGCTCTCTCTTCCCGCGGCAAGACCTGCGCGGACATGCCTCGGGAAGCATGCCCGCGTCCCTTCCTTCCTCTTTTCCGTGCGGACGCCTCTCTCTTTCTTTCCTTTTTCTTTTGTTGTTTCCTTGCCTATAAAGCTCTACAAACCCTAATTGACGATATATTTTGATGATGAATTGAAACCCTAGAACGGAGAAGCAGGTTCGCCTGTTCGACGTCTTATCCGAAGAATCCTCTTGCTTCTAGTCTTCTTCTTCTCTTCGCAATCTTCTTCACCGTCGCCACGCCCTCATCTACGACTTCGCGGAAGATCGGCACGGAGATCATCTCTTCTCCAAGATCAAACCATCTCGGCTTCTTCATCCCTTTCTTCCGGACCACGCCTCCTCTTCCGCCCATTCATCTACAACAACGGAGCCTTTGATCGCGGCCGGCATTGACCAAAGCATGGTTTGAATCGTCCCTCGATATTTTCATGTGATGAACATCCTTTCAATCCGGCCTATTGCTGATTTTAATCAGGGTTTCAAAATACTTGGCTTCTGAAGAATCTCATCAATTAGGTTAACTATCGCTTAGATCTATGTTTTATCTTTGAGACTTTGGCTTTATATTTGAGATCTTGTTAGCTCTTCATTGCTGGAATTTAGTTATTAAATTTGGAATTAGTCATTCAATGCTAGTTTTATTGCTTCGTTAAATTAAACTTGTTTGGGCATGAGTGGATGATGATTAGGGTTCCTAGCCTTTGCTGAAATTTGACTAAAGACGTGCAAAAATCTATCTTTAATCGTTTTAAATTCAGCACTTGAAATCTTTTTAAGCATTTGCATGCATCATCTTTCTTTGCATTGAAAGAATCATTCTTGGGGGGAGAATAAATAGAAAGGAAATCAGACCTGTCAACAAATCAAAACTTTCTGTGAGCAAGACTCCAACGTTGTTCTTTGGAATCGGCACACCAAAAAGAAGAGCTAATGTTGGAGTAATATCCACCTACGCAACAAGGTTAAAGGTTAGTTATGAAAATTCTGCGCTTTAACTTAGCCAAAAGGTTGAGCGGGTGTAGTAATGAAAAAAATCTAAGGAATCACAATAGCAATTTTGCCTCCCTTTGTAGACAATTCTGGAAATATACCAAGATCATTACACTTATGTATGTACATATACATGACTATATATAGATTTCTCAAGTGTTATCCAATGTTCAAGTGCATGTTTTTCATCCACTACTACTTCCAATAGATGTTGGAAGTTGGAACACAATTTTCAATCACATCTAATAGTATAATAATAAAATGGAGCCCTCTCTCCCGTGTTGTGACACATGGACCACTTTTGAAGAGCCAAAATCCTTCTCCCATGTGTGAACGAGGCTCACTTATAAATCCTATTAACCTTCTACAAAGATGATAAATACCTATTCAATGGCATTTAATGATCATTCGACACTAATTAGAACAATCATTAGTACTATCTCTCTCTATAACAAGTGAATCACATCTGGACGAGTAAATCACACTCACTCCAGATTGCACACTTCTTTGGATGATTATAATGTCGTCTGTGCCAAATGGCGTGCATCAAGTCCATCCGGGCATTGCTCGGGTTCCTTACTAGTTTTGCTATAAATGCAAAGATGATGATTTGATATAAATGTAAAGAACAATTTCAATTTGGTAATAACAAATAGACAAGCCTTACCCTAGCTGTTTCAGATCAGATATATGGAAAAGACCTTCTCCATAGGATCCTATGCAATATCTAATCCCTTAGAAAGTGTCTACAATCCCATCCGCACTTCCATTCACACTTAAGTCCTTGAGTCTAAAACTCCATGCTCACGAGTCACGACGAGAGAATACTGCATATGTTGCACACAGCCAAACCATTAAATTAAATTTTCCTTGAATAATATTCTTTAGGTGTTTTAACTCCATGCCCTCCTAGTCCCAATCAAGATGTCCATTTCCATTACATTTATTCGATGCTCAAGTGCTTCCTTCATATGCGATTGGCGATCAGCTGCATATCTAAAGCCAGTCCTTGTTAACTAGTGGCAAAAGGCTGTAAAAGGGACATTAACAAGTAGGATAGATTTGCCTAGCATGAAATCAACTGCATGTACAGTAATAGACAGTTGGTATATATGTATTACCAGGAAAGGTAAGAATATGGTCCTGAGAATGAAAGAAAGGAATCGAGTGCTGATATTAAATATATGGCCAAAAGAGTTCATACTATAAAATAAGTCCTCACTTAATGACATTATAGGATATTTGCCACATTTGAAAAACTGAGCTATACCCAAGGAACAAAAAATCGATATATTTCGCGAAATATATCGAAAAAATGAAAACCCGATACGAAATACCACCTGCACTCTCGAGCAGAACTGAAAATGTCAAAATATCGAGCGATTTCGCGAAATATCGTGATATTTCCACGAAATATTTTCATCTCCACGAAATATCGCGGGATTTTGTCAAAATTTCGCGAAATTTATCTGGAATTCTATGACAGACTGGTTACAAAAGGGGACTGGGGGGCCTGGTTCTCAGCAGCTTATTTACATATAAGCTGCATTTACTTTACGTTATTTTATGTAAATAAGCAAATACCCCCCCATTTGATTTCAATAAAAATATCAAAAAAATCAAAAAACAAAGGAATCAAAAAGTAAACTTTCAATTTTAGTAGGAGAAAACAGTTTTTATGGATTTTTATAAAATCTACATGGTGAGAAAAGTGATTAAATCAACTCCTTTTTAGCTCAAAAAATTCCACAAGATGTAGAAGTACGAGTACATCTAGAAAACCATGGTCCGTCTTAGGAAATTTTGAATGTATAAAAACTTTTCTATATAAAAACTCTTTTTTCCAGACTTAGTAAAAAAACAGTGTTTCACATTTCAGCATAATTTTTGCACAATTTCATATTTGCACAACTTTCTTATTTTAAGTCCGCTTTCAAAATCGATTGAAATATTATTTTAACAATCAACTAATCTTTATTTCAAAAATATTTTTATCCAAAAAAAAGATTAAAAAACATTTGAAAAATATATATCAAAACCGAACTAAATAAGATTGCACAAGACTCACAGACTCAATACATTGAATACAAGTTATGTGAAGCTCTACACTCCTAGATAGGGTACACATTATTTGAGTGTTTCAAAGTGTGTATCTATACTTGGTTTATGACTATCCGGAGTTTCACTATAAAATTCCATCAAAAAATCAATATTTCCACCATTTCTACAAAATTGCAATATTTCCACACTGTTGAAATATTTCCACGAAATATTTTCATATCCAGAAGGTCGAAATTTCCACCGAAATGGAGATTTCGAACCTTGGCTATACCTTAGGCAAGCATGTTAAGAAGGATTCAACATCCACTAGAAGTGAATAATTTCAAGTGCTACAAATGTGAACCAAATATCATTAGGGCATTGTAGACACACAAATTGTGTCTAACCCGAACCCGACTGGCACGCACCAATGCAGACCCGGACCCGACTCGCGCCCAACAAGGGGCCGGGCGGGCCCACCCTCAAGCGGGGCCCACCCGGCCGGCCCCTACTAGGGACCCGAACCCCATGGGGAGGCCGGCCCCTATTAGGGATCCGAACCCCATGGGGCCGGCCGGCCCTGCAAAGGAAAGAAAAGAAAAGGGGGAAAGAAAAGAAAAGGGAAAGAAAGAAAAGGAAAGAAAGAAAATGAAAGAAAAGAAAAGGAAAAACAAAAGAAAGGAAAGATAAGAAAAGGAAAGGAAAGAAAGAAAAGGAAAGAAAAGGAAAGAACTACCGCCATGCGCGGGGGGAGGTTGCGCATGACGTCTACCCACACGTGGATCTGCGCCGATCCCTTGATCCGACGGACAAGAAGAAAAGTCGGGTCGCCATCGATTTTTATGTGCAAGATTCGAGATAAATCTAAAAAGGATGAGCCATAATTGCCCCCAGAAAAGGAAAGCAAATAAATGCTTATTCCTCTCTTCAATTGAAGAATAAATCTCGGGCAATTATGGGGAGATATGAAAGGGATTTAAAATTAAAACTTTTCATATCTCTCCCCTCCCCCTTTGCCTATAAATAGAGGGGGAGGGGGAAGGCCAAAGCAACGCACGTGCCAAACCCAAGCAACTACGACGGTCACGAGCAAAGCACCGCACATTCTAGCCGATACGACGCGAAGTCCGGAAGAACTAAAGCATCGCAAGCCTCTACCCGCCTACGTTCAAGCGCAAGCGCCAAAGCAAAGCAAACGCCAGAGCCACGCAAAAGCTACGTCAAAGCCAAAAGCTAAAGCCAAAGCCGACGCCAAAAGCACGATCGACGCCGCGAACCGACGATCAAGGACGCTGAGATTGAGCAAGGATCGAGAAAGACACGAAGACCGAGGAACGAAGCCCAAAGCCTCCTTAGCCGAGAAAGCGCGAAGCACGGACGGGACAAAATCAACGGCCGATATTCCTTAGCCTCTCAAGAAACCCTCACCTGTAAAGACCTCTGTCCTGGGCAACCCCTTCAGAGCTCTCGCACGAATACCACGTGGAGACGCGGATCAAAGGGACCCTCCAGAGGATCTCTCCCACAATCTCCTGATCAAACATTCGCCGCACCCGGACTCGCCACACCCGAGCCCCCGGGTCCCGGCCACTCTGTAATCTCGTGTGATCCGTAATAAAGACGACCCGTATCTTTTTCCGCGCTCACAGTCATCAAGGGAACAACTCCGTCTATGAGTATACTTCAGCATTCTATCGGCGCATGATCCGCTATGGTCAGTGTTCTAAAAAGCGGTCTAGGCGGCCGCCTAGGCGGCGCCTAGGCGCTAGGCGGCCCCCCACCGCCTCGCCTAGGCCCTAGGCGCTCCAGAAAAGCGGCCAAGCTCCCAGGCGGAGCTAGGCGGCCTCCTAGGCGGTCTAGGCGGGGCAAGGCGGCCGCCTAGGCGGTCTAGGCGGGCTGAGGCTGGCCAGCGGACCAGGCGAGCCAGGCGGGCTGAGGCTGACCAGGCGGGCCAGGCGGGTTGAGACTGGCCAGGCGGACCAGGCGGGCTAGGCGGGCTGAGGCTGGCCAGGCGGACCATGTTTGCTTTTGTTCTTGTTAATCACTCAATCTTGAATTATGGTTATATACTTGTTCTTTAAAATAATGGTTTGGAATAATCTTGAACTTATATTAATTTTTAAACATATATATATATTATAATATCAAAATAATAATTAAAATAATTAAAAAAAAGACAAAACGCCTAGGCGCCGCCTAGGCGCTAGGCAGCCCCCCACCGCCCGACTAGCGCCTAGCGCTTTTTAGAACCTTGGCTATGGTTTTTCAGAGAGATATTTCTTGGCAGTGGTACTGTACGTTAGAGGACTCCGCTCCGACATAAAGGGCAAGTTTCCACCTAGATCTTGGAGGGATTTGGACGAAGCCTATGAGTTAGCTTGTGAGATTGAATGGGAGTTACAGCAAATGGCCTCACCTCTAGTGGCATCCACAGATGAGTCTCCACCTCCAGCACTTCCAGCAGAGCCTCCTCCACCGACAGAGCTTCCTCCAGTTGTATCTTTGGTGGATCAATCACCTCCAGTACCACCACCAGCAGGCGAGCTCCCCCTTCCAGAGGATCTTCTGCCGCCCGTCATGCTACCACCTACTGCGGTTTCTTTCGAGGAGGGCTCTCTAGCCGAGCTTCAGCAGATTGATTTTCTTGGGCTAGACCGACTATTGGTGGCTACAGTGTTTGTTCAGCTCTACCTCCGTTCAGGCGAGCCGATGTTCGAGCTATCGCAGCGGTCTGATATTACGATCCGACTCTGTCGTCTACCCCAGCACTGCTTTGACGTATGTTTCCCGATCGACGGCAGTAATACCTTCTCATGGGACCCCGGTGATGACTTCGGTGTAGTGAGACATCATTTGTTGGGCCTCCAAACATCAGCTCCTGACGACAGATACCACATCGGCGAAAACCTCGATGATGATTGCGCTTTACCGTATGAACTCAAGGGTGAGTTCTTCGCAGCGAAATCGAATGATGTGATCCGACTTGGGCCCAAGCCGGTTGGCCCACCCGAAGGCCCATCCTAGCCTACCATGGATGGATAAGGCAGTATATCTCTTATGATATCTTTTAATATCTTTTTAAATTTAAGATCTTTAATTTAGGCATGTTGTTAGGATACTTATTGGCTTTTAAATTTGTTGCCATTTTTATCTTTTCTTTTAGCCTATTTAAAGGCCCCCATTGTAACCATTGAAGACAGAATATTATGATGAATGAAAATTGCTGGCGGATGCCTTCGTTGGCTCATGGATTTGAGTCCCCACCTTGTATCCTGATGGATTTCAGGCCCCCTCTCATCTAAGCTTCTAGTCTTTTCTTCTCTGTCATGGTTCTTACCCCCTCCGCCACTTCCTCTCAGTGATTCCGTGTCACTAGTTATCCCGTTACAAAGAAAATACAAAAAAAAGATAGCATCGTCTTCATCAACCGCTCTTGGACGACGCGCGCCTGCATCACTACGGAGCATAACTGCAACAATACTCCATCAAGGGATTGAGCAAAAGTTTTGAATGCTCTCAAAGCTAAAAAGATATTATGTAAAAAACTCAACTGACCATTAGGTTCAAGTTGGCATCACACTAAAGACATGGTTCCACACTTCCACTAGCCACTAGGATAAAAATGGATTTACAAATACTAAGTATATTATCAAAACAATAGCCTTGCTAGTAATCAATAAAGTACAACGGATGTACATTATAAAGGATTTCTCAAAAAAAATTTAATCAGCAACAAAACTTCGTGCAAGTTTTAGAGACTTATGATCTATAATTAATAGAAATGATTAGAAATCTATCCAGCTGCAAACTATCATCAACACTTCGAGAAATTTCAACTGCATGCTTCTATTTTGAGGGGAAAAGGAGCTGACAAAGGTTTTGGCCTTTAAAACCAACAGAAAATACTTCCGTTGCAGTCAACATATGTTTTATGAAGACAAAAAAATTAACATTTGCAAAAGTTATATTGGTAAATAAGAATTCTGCTTAACCAAAAGGAACATAAGTTGGCTGTTTACCTGAAATCCAGTATTATGTGCACTTGAGGCAGAATTTGGGACCTTAGTCCCTAGACCAACAAAAAGAGCTAGGGAGTCGGTTTCTTCATATGAAGACCCTCCATGATTCCCACTATCAGTCATGCCATGGTCACTTACTACAACCTAAAAGGGTTAAAAAAAGAACATAAAAAGTTGTATTTAAGATATTTCCAGGTAAGACTAATTGTGCTTTCTAATGTCAATTTATCAACTCAGAAAAGGGGGCAAATGAGATAGTACTAATTTGAGTTACAAAGGGAAATCTGCATCGTCTAACTTTCATTGTGTCAAACAAATTATGACTGAATAGGAAAAAAAAACCTGTCAATTCAAGATGCATATGATCTGCCAAGCTGGATTGCTAGGCAAAATTTTACTGCATATGATTAAAGCTGTAAATAAAACTAGACATACATTCGTCATGTAATTCAAAAGGCAGCCCAAAATAATATTTCTTGACAAAATTTTAAGCCAATCTAAAAGCATTTAAGATGAAAAAATTACAAGATCGAAATTACTAGATTGTATGATAAACACCCATAAGGAAAGCAACTCTGACAACAGGAATATAACGGCTGTGAAGCGGGGAAGAATGCATGGGACAGAGGAACTTAAAGGTTGTAATTTAGGAAGATAAAAAAGGTTATTTCAAACAAAATATTGACAAAGAGCATGTGAGAATATGCTTCTGATCAGTAGAAATAATATAGTAGGAAAAATTATGAGAGTAAAATATGTGTTGTTCTGCTGCTATTATACTGAGTTTAGTTTCCAGATCCAATCTCTATTATATAATCTGTTCATATCAAACAATTATTTGAAAATACTATTGTTCTGCTATAACTCTCTTGAGGACCACAAAACAAAATTGTGAAAGCAACACATATATTACTGATGAGGACATCGAGCAGCGTCCCTGGCGCGTGTACCAGCGCAGGAGGCGCCACCTGAGCTTGTGGCTGTGATCAGACAGCCAGCACCGTTGATGATGATCGTGTAGTCGTTTTTATTTGTTTTGCTTTGCATCATGTTATTTAGTCCCACCTCAGTTGTCAGGGATTTTCTTCTGTTTATCGCAGCCTTTATATAGGCCTGCCCCTGGACATGTAATGGCAATCGATGAATAATAAAATTTTTATGTTTTCCTCTGCAATTGTGTTGAGCGAATTCAGGGCGAGGTGTGTGAAACCCAAACCCAAACCCTAGGCGTGTGAAACCCTAGGTCCAGTATTAGGCGTGTGAAACCCTAAAACTGGAAACCCTAATTGTCCCTCTCCTATCCCTCTCCCTCACCTAGCCGCCGGCCTCCCCTTCCCTAGCTGCCGCTGCCCACCTGCCAAGACCCACCCGAGCCCCTCTCTCCCTTGGCTGCTGCCGTCCGGACCCCCAACACCATCCGACTCCCTGTCCCCTTGCTGCCGCTGCCGACCCATCCCCTACCCAGCCCCCCTCCTCCCCTTGGCTGCTGCTGCTGCCGCCGTTCCCTGCATACCCGACCCCATCCCCACCGAACCCCTCTTCCTCCCCTGACTGCTGCTGCTGCCGCCGGTTCCTGCACACCCGATCCCAATCCCCACCGATCCCCCTCCTCCCCTCGACTGCTGCTGCTGCTGCCGGTTCGTCCCTACCCGACCGGGCGTCCCTTCCCCCCCCTACTGCTACCTGATCGGTATCGCACCTCCGGCGCCCTCGTCCTGCGTGCAGGGCCGGATTTGCTGAGGATCACGGTGTGATCATTGACGACGACGGGTGCCTCGACAAACAACTCTCCCCTCCCGATCCGGAAGGAGAGAGCGAGGAGGAATCTACAAAGGGGCCTCGACATCACTTCCCCTCCCGCGATTCGGAAGAGGAAGCGTGGAGGCATACGTGCCAGGCCATCATCGGCAACTCGGATTACGGAATTCTCTCTTCGACCAGGTATTTTTCGTGTTTCACCAAATCGGTTATCTAGTTTATTATCGTTGCCGGCTGTTTTCCCACTGTGAGACTGAGCGCTTACCTGCCTGTAGTGCTATTAATCTAGACATTGCAATAGGACTATTTGGATTGCTTTATCGTCTAAATACTGAAAGTGACTGGCATTAGTACATTAGTTCTCATCGTATATGCCTGTGTTACTTGTTTGATTTGATTTCTCGTACGGCATCATACTTAGTAGTAAGCCCTGCCTGCTCAACTGATTAATAAACATTCTCCTCATTGCATCGTATTGCATCATTTTTGGTATCAGAGCATGGTTATGAGATAAAAACCTGCATTTCGTATCTGTCATTACTGCCTCTACATTAGTTATCATTGTGTGTGCATGCCAACCCGTAACGGTAGGCCATATCTGTTAGGAGAGTCTAGCGAGTCCGACAGTTGCACTATGGATCCCGACGCCCTAGCTAGGACACTCGCTGAGTTAGCTCAGGGTATTGCCACCATGAACCTAAACTTCGCTGCTTACCAGCGCGATACCAATGCCCGCTTTGACCGTCTGGATCAAGTCCCACCTCGAACTCCCCCACCCGTGGACCCTCAAGATTTTCGGCCACCTTGGCAGAACCATCAAGATCCGGATGAGCAATATCTCCGGAGCATTAGGCTAGAAGTACCCGCTTTTGATGGCCGGCATGATCCCCAATTCTTCCTAGACTGGCTCCAATCCATGGACCGGTATTTTGCCTGGTACCCATTAACGGAGCCACGAAAGGTCCGTTTTGCTGCAATGAAACTCAGTGGCCCCGCCAGTCAATACTGGACGAACGTTGAAGCCCTGAGAGTGGCCCAAACCCAAGATCCCATCGACACCTGGGTAGCCATGAAAAACGAGTTGAAGGGGAAATACGTGCCACCGTCCTACCAAGCGCGTCTCCTAGATCAGTGGCATCAGTTCACCCAAGGCAACAAGTCAGCAAGAGACTACGTCGCCAAGTTTGACGAGTTCTTGACCCGCTGCAACGTCCTAGGGACTGAGACCCCTGTTCAGATCTTGTCCCGCTTTCGATCAGGCTTAAGAGAGGACCTGAGAAACGAGCTTCTCGCTCGTGATGTTACAGAGTTGGAAAGGGCCTACGCGTTAGTGCAAGACCTCGATAGCTTTAGGTCCACCCAGTCTCATCGGGGCCAAGATTCCCGAAATCACGCCCCACGTCCTTCCTCGAGCAATTTTCCAAGTCGGCCCAACCCCAACCAATCCCAACCCAGGACAGACTCCACGAGTCGGAACAACGAAAGGGACAGTCGTGGTAAAGGCCCCGAGAGGGACTTTTCCAAAATCAGCCCCCTCACCAAATGTTACAAGTGCCAGGGTTATGGGCACGTGGCTGCGAACTGCCCTAGCCCCGTCAAAATCAACATCATTGACGGCACACCTGTTGAAGTTTTGGAGACAGACGTAGATGGGTTCGTTTACCAAGCTGACGATGATGAAGGAGACTTTGATGAAGAGGGTGATGACGTTACCCTAAGTTGCCTTAGGCGCACGGCCCCCACTGAGCTGGCCGTTGTTCGGTGCGCATTGTCCCAACCCAAAGAACAAGATGATTGGAGGCGTACCAACATCTTTCACACCTTTACTCGGATCGGAGAAAAGAACTGCAAGGTGATCATCGACAGTGGAAGCTGCGTTAACGCAGTTTCGTCTGCCGTGATCTCCAAGACTGGATTGAAGGCAGTCCCCCATCCCCGACCATACCAAGTTTCCTGGATCAATTCTACGGCAATGGAGGTCAAACAGAGATGTTTGGTCCCCATAAACTTTAATGCCTACCAGGAAAAGATCTGGTGTGATGTGTTGACCATGGATGTGGGTCAAGTTATACTAGGACGGCCCTGGCTCTTCGACAACGATGTTCTCATCTACGGCCGATCCAACATGTGCATGTTTGAACATGAAGGAAAGAAGATTAAGTTGCTACCCTCTCAACCCAAGAGTGGTCAGCCTGCGCAACAGCCCACATCCAAGAAGAAAATCAGCAACGTCAGTCTTATCGGGGCCAAAGAATTGAGCCTCGAGCTAGAAAAAGGGGCCCCGGTCATGATCCTTGCAGCCCGGGAAGTTCCTAGAGAGTCTACCCAAGTTGTTCCCCTAGAGGTTGCCCCAGTTCTGAGAGAGTTTGCCGATGTCTTCCCTGAGGACCTCCCAGACCAATTACCTCCGATGCGTGACATACAACACGCCATCGATTTGGTCCCTGGAGCTAGTCTCCCCAACTTGCCCCACTACCGAATGAACCCTACAGAACATGCCGAGTTGAAACGACAGGTCGATGATTTACTGAAAAGGGGTTTCATCAAAGAGAGTATGAGTCCTTGCGCGGTTCCAGCTCTGCTTACGCCAAAGAAGGATGGAACTTGGCGCATGTGCGTAGACAGCCGCGCTATCAACAAAATCACGGTCAAATACCGTTTTCCTATCCCTCGTCTAGATGATCTGTTAGACCTAATGTCTGGAGCCACAGTCTTCTCCAAAGTTGACTTGAAGAGTGGCTACCACCAAATTCGCATTCGCCCGGGGGATGAGTGGAAGACGGCTTTTAAGACTAAAGACGGACTGTACGAATGGATGGTTATGCCGTTCGGACTGACCAATGCACCGAGCACATTCATGAGAGTCATGACACAAGTACTCCGCCCTTTTATGGGAAAATTCTTGGTGGTGTACTTTGATGACATCCTCATTTATAGCCAGTCCCGAGCGCAGCACTTAGACCACCTACGGCAAGTCTGCACTGTGCTAAGAAAGGAAGAGCTGTTCGCCAATCCCAAAAAGTGCACCTTCCTCACCACGGAAGTCCACTTCCTTGGTTTTGTCGTGTCGGTCAACGGGGTCTCCGCCGACCCCGAGAAGGTCCGTGCAATTGAAGAATGGCCTGAACCCAAAAATATCCGGGATGTCCGAAGTTTTCACGGTCTTGCCACCTTTTATAGGAGGTTCATTAAGGGGTTCAGTACCATCACGGCCCCAATCACCGACTGTCTGAAGAAAGGCGAGTTCGAGTGGACGAGTGCGGCCACTAGGGCCTTTCTGGAAATCAAAAGAAGAATGGTTGAGGCCCCTGTGATGCGCCTCCCAGATTTCACCAAAGTCTTCGAAGTCGCTTGCGACGCCTCCGGAATCGGCATTGGGGGCGTTCTCTCCCAAGAAGGTCATCCTGTCGCATATTTTAGCGAGAAGCTGAACGAAGCGCGACAGCGATACTCCACGTACGATAAAGAATTCTATGCGGTGATTCAATCGCTTCGCCACTGGCGACACTACCTACTGCCACAAGAATTCGTTATCTATTCTGATCACGAAGCCCTTCGGTACATCTACTCCCAGAAAAAGCTTAACGCACGGCATGGTCGCTGGGTCGAGTTCCTCCAGGACTACACCTTCACCCTGCGCCATAAAGCTGGAGTAGAAAACAAAGCGGCCGATGCCCTTAGTCGTCGCATGTTCGTCCTGTCTAGGTTGACCGCTTCGGTCGAGGGCTTTGAAAGAGTGAAGGCCGAATACGAATCTTGTCCCGATTTCGGCGAGGTCTATGTGGCACTAATCGACGACCCAGTTCACGAAGTAGATGGATACCTCATGCAAAACGGGTACCTTTTCCGTGGTCGTCGACTATGCATTCCCCGAACATCCCTTCGCGAATTCCTTATTTGGGAGCTGCATGCGGGTGGTCTTGCTGGCCATTTCGGCGTTAACAAGACCATCGAAGCCATTGAATGTCGATTTTACTGGCCGAGCCTGAAACGTGATGTCGCCAGACATGTGGGTAGATGTCATATTTGCCAACTGGCCAAACAGCGAAAGCAGAGCACTGGCTTGTACACCCCTCTCCCAGTTCCTAACTGTCCCTGGCAGGACATCAGTATGGATTTCGTACTTGGCCTCCCGAAAACCCTGCGTAAACATGACTCGGTCTTGGTAGTGGTAGACCGGTTCTCTAAGATGGCTCATTTCCTTCCGTGCTCAAAAACTTCCGATGCATCCCACGTAGCGAAAATCTTCTTTGAGGGCATCGTGAGGTTACATGGGTTGCCCAAAACCATCGTCTCGGATCGAGATGTCAAGTTTACCAGTTTTTTCTGGAAGACTCTCTGGCATAAGTTAGGAACAAAGCTCCAATTTTCCACGGCCTTCCACCCCCAAACCGACGGTCAAACCGAGGTAGTCAATAGGAGCTTGGGGAACCTTCTGCGAACGTTAGTGGGTGAACACGTTGGGAGTTGGGATCTGAAACTGTCAATAGCTGAGTTTACATATAATTCATCTGTCAATAGAACTACTGGCATGAGTCCACATGAAATTGTCCATGGTTTTAAACCTAGACAACCCATAGATCTCATTCCCATGGCTAGTCATCATAGAGTCTCTGAGTCTGCATCTGCATTTGCATCACATATGCATGAATTACACAAAGAAATCAGTAACAAAATTGAGCAGAGCAATGCTGACTACAAATTACGAGCCGACACCCGAAAACGAGCTCAAACTTTTAACATAGGGGATTATGTGATGGTCCGGCTCCGCCCGGAACGGTTCCCACCAGGGACCGTTAAGAAACTACATGCACGCAGTGCCGGCCCCTTCCGGATACTAAAGAAGATAAATGACAACGCCTATGTCATTGACCTCCCTGAGGGTTTTGGCATTAGTCCGACCTTCAATGTTGAAGATCTAGTGGCCTACAAAGGCCCAAATTTCAACCCTAGCAATCCTCTGGTAGAGCCTACCCTAGATCCTGTTTCTGAGAGCAGCCCGTTACCTCCACTTCCCCAAAATATCCCATATCCCACAGCAAACGGCATCGATAAAATTCTAGATGACGAGATCGTCTCTGGTAAAGACGGTGGAACTCGGAGGTACCTGATTCGCTGGAGCGGAAAACCCCCATCTGAGGATACGTGGATGGAACGAGAAGAACTACAACGGCTTGACCCGGACTTGCTGGAGCTATACGAAAGCCGCACGGAGCCTTACTCGACGGAGTCGAGCTCTCTCCCACCCCGGGAGAATGATGAGGACATCGAGCAGCGTCCCTGGCGCGTGTACCAGCGCAGGAGGCGCCACCTGAGCTTGTGGCTGTGATCAGACAGCCAGCACCGTTGATGATGATCGTGTAGTCGTTTTTATTTGTTTTGCTTTGCATCATGTTATTTAGTCCCACCTCAGTTGTCAGGGATTTTCTTCTGTTTATCGCAGCCTTTATATAGGCCTGCCCCTGGACATGTAATGGCAATCGATGAATAATAAAATTTTTATGTTTTCCTCTGCAATTGTGTTGAGCGAATTCAGGGCGAGGTGTGTGAAACCCAAACCCAAACCCTAGGCGTGTGAAACCCTAGGTCCAGTATTAGGCGTGTGAAACCCTAAAACTGGAAACCCTAATTGTCCCTCTCCTATCCCTCTCCCTCACCTAGCCGCCGGCCTCCCCTTCCCTAGCTGCCGCTGCCCACCTGCCAAGACCCACCCGAGCCCCTCTCTCCCTTGGCTGCTGCCGTCCGGACCCCCAACACCATCCGACTCCCTGTCCCCTTGCTGCCGCTGCCGACCCATCCCCTACCCAGCCCCCCTCCTCCCCTTGGCTGCTGCTGCTGCCGCCGTTCCCTGCATACCCGACCCCATCCCCACCGAACCCCTCTTCCTCCCCTGACTGCTGCTGCTGCCGCCGGTTCCTGCACACCCGATCCCAATCCCCACCGATCCCCCTCCTCCCCTCGACTGCTGCTGCTGCTGCCGGTTCGTCCCTACCCGACCGGGCGTCCCTTCCCCCCCCTACTGCTACCTGATCGGTATCGCACCTCCGGCGCCCTCGTCCTGCGTGCAGGGCCGGATTTGCTGAGGATCACGGTGTGATCATTGACGACGACGGGTGCCTCGACAAACAACTCTCCCCTCCCGATCCGGAAGGAGAGAGCGTGGAGGAATCTACAAAGGGGCCTCGACATCACTTCCCCTCCCGCGATTCGGAAGAGGAAGCGTGGAGGCATACGTGCCAGGCCATCATCGGCAACTCGGATTACGGAATTCTCTCTTCGACCAGGTATTTTTCGTGTTTCACCAAATCGGTTATCTAGTTTATTATCGTTGCCGGCTGTTTTCCCACTGTGAGACTGAGCGCTTACCTACCTGTAGTGCTATTAATCTAGACATTGCAATAGGACTATTTGGATTGCTTTATCGTCTAAATACTGAAAGTGACTGGCATTAGTACATTAGTTCTCATCGTATATGCCTGTGTTACTTGTTTGATTTGATTTCTCGTACGGCATCATACTTAGTAGTAAGCCCTGCCTGCTCAACTGATTAATAAACATTCTCCTCATTGCATCGTATTGCATCAATTACTCTTCTTTCACATATTGTTCTCATCATCATAACTTTTCCTTATTGGTTTAAATTTCCATCTTATTAATTTTTTCTAATAGTCCAATATTTATATTATGTTTTCAAATATTCTCTATTACATTATTTATTTTATTTATTTATTAATCTTTAGGTATTGTACAAAACAGTCACTGCCAGTTCCAAGCCTAGATAAAAAAAAAACAAAACCCCCAACTATGAAGCTGATCAAAATTGGATATTGACTAATGCTAGGTATGTCATGAGTTGCGACATGCCACAACCTCGATTGTGCTAAGAAATGAGCAAGGGTTTACCGGGATGTCCCTTGTAAGCGACGCACCATAGACTAATCCTAGGTTATCAGATATTTTCATGAAAATACAGTTATCCTTTCCATTTTACATTCTCGTCCTCTCACTATATACTCAAGTTTAATAAGAAATAAAGAAAATGAGTCCAAAGAAGTACAAACCAAAAGTGTGCGCCCGCCAGAATTATCCTGATTCAGAATTTTGTGCATGTGAATCATTTTAATAACTTCATCCATCTCCTTCAGCTTTGGGGCCATCAGGTTACTGAAAAAATAAGTTCAAATCCTTACAGACCTTTATATACAGAAAAAATAATAGCAATGTTTGCAATTCATGAAAAGAAATAGAAAAGAATTACCTTCGACGCCCACCAATATGCCCAACATGATCTAAGCCTAGATAGTGAAGAATCTTGAAGAAAAACTTAAATGAGCATTTGAACCAAAGAAAAGGACTTCTAATTTGAAGGACAAACATTAACCTCATACTAAGAGACAGTGATGAATATAAAAAAACAAATGTCACGTGTTTACGCAATATAAGATGGATTTAACCAGTTGGGAACTATACAGGTTTGGAAAAATCGATGTATACGAGCCTGGATTATAAATCCCAGGTTTATTTCCATAACCAATGAAAATGTGGAATACCAAGAGCAATGCAATTTCAATCTAACAGACAAATCATGATAAAATGAATGCAAATGATAGGGTCTCAAATATTTGCTCTTCTACATTTGTATGGAAAAATGTTTCCAAAAGATAATCAATATTGTCAATGCCTTGAAAGACATAATTGAGCTATCAAGAATAAACAAAAATCAAGTGTGATTAAACATCCAAAATAGTGATGCTATCTCTCGATCGACTACTGGCATGACACGTTACATCATCCTACACTAAATTTTTTTGCTTAAAATCTGAATAAATCAAAATTGTTTTAGAGGCCCTGTTATTTGCCTAGAATGTTTCCAACAAACTACTTTACAAGAAAGCACATATTTCGAGTCATACAAACCAATTTGAATCATTGCACCAACAATTGAAGTGTTCAGTGTCATACTAATAACCCAAAAGGTGTATTAGCTTAAACAGATTATTTAATAGGAAATAGTTAATAGAGTAGTGTATTTCTTAGCTAATGTGTGCTTTATACTTTATAGCAAGTACAGCATGGTCATGTTAAAGTGTGCTTTATAGCATGTACAGCATGGTCACGTGGAACTGACCAGTATTTTTATGCTATATTATAGATGAAACAAAAATGTCCAAGGGTACGTCAAAGAAGTGTTTGATCAAACATTTGAGTTGAAGACTGAGAATCGTAACAAATAGCGCAAATGAATAAAAAAAAGCCAACAATCATATAATAACATGAGACAAGTATATCCAAGATAGTAGAGACAATATCACTCAAGATGACAACAAAAGTAGCTACAAATCACAACTAGTTGAGAGAATAAAGTGATGTGGGAGTTTCCCTTGCACATCTAGAAATAATATCTTCACATCAAATGATAATGAGTTATGAGGACAGGGTTATTTAAGTTCTTGAAAAACATGGCTTATGTAAGATGTCAAAAATTGGAAATGGGTGCATACACTCCAAAAGAGATGATTAAGCAACATAAATATAACATGAGACGCATGTTGCTCAGATTAGCTACAAGCCTACAAGAAGAAATGCCTAAGAAAAAACAATGTGCCAAACCATGAATAGAACATTATTAACTATTCAGAGGTATTTTAGATGACCTCTATAAGCATATAGATGTCAAAAATATAACATGAGAACGCATGTTGATCAGATTAGCTACAAGCCTACAAGAAGAAATGCCTAAGAAAAAACAATGTGCCAAACCATGAATAGAACATTATTAACTATTCAGAGATATTTTAGATGACATCAATAAGCATATAGCCGTGTCTGTGAGCACACTGTAAAGAATATCATTAGAATAATGCTACTGCTTAGAAATGATTATATAACGATCCTTTCATTTTTAATAATATATTAAATAAAAATTCTGTATGGCAAGCATCAAAAAGTACCAGAAGGTTCCAGTCATTAGCACCAAGCTCGAATTCAAGATGACGAGAAACATTGAAATCAACCTCAACTGTATCTTTCACCTAAATAAGAGGAGGAATAACATGTTCTTAGTTTGGTATGGAAAAAGAGATCCTGAACACCAAGTGACGGAACATCATTAACAGTGTATTATATATACACATGTATCAGTCAAATATTCAAAATAAGAGGTCGAATAAATCAAATAACTAATTATGAGCAACGAAAAACACATATAAGAAAGTTCAACACTCAATATTTGTTGCATATACAACCAATCAGTCAACCAACTAGGTACTGCAATCAGAGAACATATCGTCTGGGCTTGCCGAGCAAAAGAAGTAGTTCAAGCAGTAATACTTGATGCACTTAGCTATATTGATGCTTGCAGGTACATCGCAACAAAAAAAAAAATTAATGGCTCAAAAAGTAACACAGCTGCATTATTCGACAAAGTGATTCATTGACCGTGCAAACAGTGAACCAAACACGTCTGTTCGAAGAACGTTATTGGTGAAAGATGTGCAAGAATGGTCATCAGAGAATAAGATTAGTTCGAAGTGATTTAAAGCAGCAGTCTTAAACTTGATAGGGATAAGGTTCCTGCAGGTAATGTTTCTACATGGTATTACTTCAAGAATCCTAGACATTCCATAATCACGTTTAACATTTTGTAGAGATTTTTTCACTCTAAAGTCTATTTAATTTAAAATCTTTCACCAGTATTGCATTAACCTCAATCTTAGCGCACCTACTATATAATCTATATCTTTGATTATTCACATCTTTGACTACTTTTAAGTTATCCTTCTCACCTTTTAGAGATCCCCAATATATATATCATAAGACAAAATTAACCTTATAAGCTTCCTTCACCAAACTTTCGTCGTCTGTCCAAAGTTTCTAGGTTTATTTGTTCTATGATAGAGTGCAAAATTTCCTAGTTTGTTTCAAAACTTCTTCATACTTCTTAGGTTGAATTCAAGTCTTGTTTCCTTTCTGCCATAAACGTTTCAAAGATGCCATCTCTTCACTTTTGTACTGTCAAGGGCAGAAATTAAGTAGTTTAATTGAAACATCAAACGGAATTCAAACCAACAACAAATAGGAATTTTTTGAGTTTGGACTATTCATCTACTGCACTTGAGTAGAAGAACATGATGACAACAACAACTGTCGAAGGATGGAACTGGTGGACTATAAAGATCCACTACGAGTGGGAGAATCCCATTGTTCTCATTTATTACATGAGGGGGCTTGTGACTAATAGGATGTGCAAGGGAATAATGGATCGAACCTTGGTGATCAAACCGACATGGATAACATAATGTTTGTAGAGAACCGAACTCTGTTTTCGAGAACTAGGCCCAATTCATCTACCATGATTAGTGATCCATAACTCATTTCTTTTTTCTTGGAATTTGAATTAAGTATCTTAATTTGGTGATCTTAAGTTATTGTGAATTCATGGTGCTCTTTGGTGTATTTTTACCGACTTTTCCTCTCCTCCTTCGGAACTTGGATAACATTCATTTGGACATGAATTTTGGAAGCCATTCCTATGGTGGCTCATTGATTGGACCATAACCTACTTAATGCTTTACGAGCATCAGTTGAATACACAACCTCAATGGCAAAAGGTGATCTGCGATCTGCCTTTGTGCTACAATTGCACACACAGAATAATTGAGCATGATTTTGAGGATTGGTGCGACCAGGACCGAGAATCACATGCCAAAGTCAAAAGAAGGACGAAGTGCTTCAAACTAAACACCAGTTGGACAAAACACTAGTATGCATCTGTTCAGACACCTTTTTTTTCTTGCTTTTTTGGTATTTGTTGTGTGAGTTTATGTTTTTTTTGTATGTGTGTGTGTGTGTGTGTTGGCCCTGTTGAGTGGGGGTGGGGGGGGGAGGGATTTACAAACTTCTAAGTCATCAATTGTATGGTCATATTAGAGAAATTATTTGGTGATTTGGAGAGTGAAGATTAGACTTCAGATAACAATTTCACTAGATTGTAATGGGAAATCCTGTGTTTAAAATTATTGCAGAGAGAGCTGAGGATTGGGAAGGATTCTTCACCACGTCAAGAGAGAAGTATCCATGTAAGAAGACTGAAATGGCCCTTGCTTTCAAATAAAATGACATGCTAGACAATGCGAGGCATTTATCCTCTAGATGTAATCTATCATTTACTAATTTAAATCTTAAAATTTTGTTGAATCAACATTTTTGTAGATGCAGAATGAATAAGCAATGTAAATGGACAAATGACTTAGGAACATAATATGCATATCCAAAATGAATGATAAGACTTACATAAAAACTGCTCACGCCCTCTTTTCTTATAAATAATGCAGGAAACAATTTGATCCATGTCTCATCACCAAGCATCACCATTTTCCAACCGATACGATAAAACTGATCTGCAAATATGATGGATTGGAAATATTAGACTCCTAGAAGTACCAAATATCTATCATTTTTTGTCAAGATCCTACCATATGTAATGTATCTAAACTAACCAAGTAGGTTATCATCTAAAAAGGCTTGAGTGTTAAAATTGAATGCGACATCCAAGAAACCTCCAATAGCGCCAGAAACCATTGCCTGCAAGTAATACATATGAGTGTGCGGTGTGCCCCTGACCATCCAGCTGTTTCTCAAGAAATTTAAGTACCTTTAACCGAGGCATAGTAACCGTAGGAGGTGCAGCTTTTGCATGGTATGCTGTTGCCCTTCCATTAGACAATAAAGATTGAGTATATTGCATAGCCTCCATCATGGCCTTAGTTGGAGGTCTATTGCCTCTCCCCAACACAAATTCAGCCGGCAGTCCATCTACAACCTAAACTGACATGACATGCAAGCAAAAAGAGGTATTCATCATCGACAGAATATACCATACCCATCAAGCCCTGCACCATTTATCATAGATGAGTATCATATAAAGAGAATATAAATTCTGTACAATAATCTTCACTTGTCAGTATCATAAGGAAATAATTGCATTGGTAAACCCTAAAAACATACCATCAATATCAATCGGTCAAACACTGGAGGTATATTAGATATTTCCTGTATCAAAACGCATGATTAGTGCAATTGCCAATTACATATCCAAAGTGATTGACGACTTGAGCGAGGAGAATTGAAAACAGGCAATATAAATTGATTTCATACCATAAGATGGATCATTATATTACTTGAAAACCACATTTTCCTTTATACAGTTACTAGAAATATTTTATTAAAGAGGTGGGGACAAATCCTGAATGGTATGCCGAAAATTGCAATTTTTTCTTGACTCGATGCCACTAAAGGCTCCAATCCAAGGTCAAACGAATTGCACCTCAAAGGAAAAGGCATAAAAATGCACCACCATGGAAGATACACAAATGTTGAAAAAGAGAGTACCTCTGAAACCCAGATACAGAAGTAGAATCAGAAGTCTAACAATAACGAGAACATCTGGCATCATCAAAATGCACCAGTCCCCTATCCCGCCAGAAAATTAGCCCACAAGCACTCAGTAGTCAGTGTCACTCTATAATTTCCTTCTTATACTAAAGTTACCAAATTGTTCCCTCCTTCAAATGGAAAAGAATATCCAAGGATTAAAATACCGGCCGGTACGAACCGTGCCGGCCGGTTCAAACCGGGAACCAGACCGAACCACACCGGTATCCAGTTGATACCGGTCGCGGGGCTTAAATCGCCAAAATACCGGCCGGTTCCGGTTCGAACTGGCCGGTTCGAACCAGTACCGAGTATGAAGTGTTGTTTTGGGTGATTTTTTCATTCTGATTTCATTTTTTGGGCATCTTTCTTCATTTCCACATGAGGTGAACCTCCATACTAGCTAGATTTGCAAGATTTGAAGCCAAAAAACTTGCAAGATCAAAACCACATTTGAATGTATGTTTTCATAATTTTTTTCATTCTTCTTTTGTTTTGTTGCATTTTTTTTGAAAAAAATCAAATAATTGTGGTGAAAATGTTGAAATGGGCTAGATCTATGCCATCAATGCTTAGATCTATAGATTTATAAGCATCACCTCCAAATTTGCATGATCGGTTCATACAAATTTAGGGGTTTTTCAATTTTCTTTTCTTTTTTTGCATTTGAATTTTTTTCAAAATAAAGCAAATAATTATGGTGAAAATGTTGATATGGGTCAAATCTATGCCATCAAAGCTTAGATCTATAGATCTATAAGCATCATCTCCAAATTTGTATGATCGGTTCATGCAAATTTTGGGTTTTTTTATTTTTTTATTTTTAAAAATAAATAAACCAAATAATTGTGGTGAAAATATTGATATGGGTTAGATCTATGCCATCAAAGCTTAGATCTATAGATCTATAAGCATCATCTCCAAATTTGTATGATCGGTTCATGCTAATTTGGGGTTTTTTCATTTTTATTTATTTTTGTTGCATTTGTGTAATTCATGTTTGTGCAATGGTTATGAATTGTGTTTTGTAATCCCTAAGCATAATATATTAATACTAGGCTAATCTAACACATACAATTTAATAACTATATCAAATTCCACAATTTAGAATCATACAGTGAAAACAGTGACTTTATAACTTAAAAAGACCGGTTCATACCTATAACTAGTTTACTAATGAAAAAAAACATCACAAACCAGTATTTTAGATTATTCTGAATTTTTTGGTTATTTTTTCAAATTTTTTTGAAACCAAAAATCAATTCACACCGGTATGGACCGGTTCATACCGATACCGATTCGTACCGCCTGGTTCGTACCGCCCGGTTCGAACCGGTTTTTCGGCCGGCCGATATTTTGTCCGCTACCAGTATTTTTATCCATGAGAATATCGCAAGACCTCATTCACTTACAGTACTAAACTATTTGTCAGATTTTATCTCCTTTGGATTTCTCTAATTTCCTTTATATCGTCAAGCCACTCAACTAGCTACCCATCATAGATGTCCAGCTCACCACAAGCAGCAATTAGATGGTCAGGTGTTTAAATATCATTTCATCTCTCACTTGTATCATCATCTTTAACTCATATGACCAAGTGACCAACAATATATATTATTACCGAAACACCCTTAAATCTTCCAATAGTGGTTGAAACATCCAATGCAGGACAAAGGGGATCCCACAAGAATAAACGAGATCGCTCTAAAAATATAAGGATAAAACGGTAATTTTGTTGTTTCCAGGTTTGTCCGATTGGTACATGCAGGGTATGGATGGATTGACAGGGGATTCGAAGTCCAAGATCAGGCCAATTGGACACTCGGATCAAAAGATATGGTATTTGCGAAGTTGGTGGGTTTTAGGTTATCTTGACGCAATGCAGATTTGACGTCAGAGCTTCGAAGACATGACCATAAGTAGATAGTTGATGGTCAGATCATCACAAAATTTGGGGAGCATCTCTGGGACGCTGATATGCTTCAAATAAAAGTGAAACAGAACCGATCAGGTCCATGAATCCCGTTAGACCTCCCGGACTGCGAGTCTGCCTGCAATGGCAAGACATAGCAACAGAACCACGGATGCCTTGGTCGCAGGGAGGCGGGGACGCTTGGGCAGGAGAGCAGAGGATGATGATGATGTTAATGACTATGATGCAGTGATGATGATGACATGATGATGACGTCAAAGAAGATCCACAAACACAAAAGCAACGGACTTTTGGAGGAAGACTGAGGTCTCTACCGTCATAGAGATTTTTGTCAAAGCCTGATGTCTCTCCCCTCATGTGTTCACTCAAGACACTCAAGCAAAAGCTTTTATTAATCCATTCATTGCATATCCCCATAAAGAAGCTTTGAGGATCTTTTACCCCACCAAGCAAGTCACAACATGAGTACATAATTTTGCCTAATAAATGGATCCGGACATAACATAAATATCAAAAGCAACAAATAAATAAGCAACGGCCCCGATTGAAATAGGCCATCAAATATGGGTTGAGTTTGCGCTTGGATGCAGGCACTCATGCCCCTTATCATTTCCCCCCAATGAGTTGGAACTCGATCTCGAGTTCTAGGAGAATAAATCGGGTAGCGCAATCGTCTGAGGCATCATGATTACTGTAGAGGAGCCTTGAAGTCAACACCTAGCGATGTAGCCCCGGTAGTGGGTCGCGCATCACACAGTAGTCGTCTCTAGGGTCCCATAAAAAGTGTTTGATAGAGCCGTATTGGGACCAAGAGTCGTAGAGTCACTGGCAGCCTGGCGCTGGCTCAAGGAGGCATCCACCGAGGTAAGATGATGGAGTTGCTAGGTGGTGCACAAGCCCACGTACCGTTCGAGTAGTAATGAAGTCACTAGTGGTTGGTTTTGTCCCGAGGAAGTTGACATAGTGAAGAGGGACCGACCCGTTGGAGTCAACTGCGGTTGGCAACTCCGTTGTAGGCGTAGTCACCAAGTCGGAAGTCGGAAAAAATTGGATAGAGGAGAAATCGAAAAATGGAAAAAAAATCAGGAAAGTCGGGAAACAAACGGTAGAACTTTAAAATATATTTATATACAAATGTTGCAACGGGTTTTCTGAGTAGTACATGACAGGATTAAAACACAATTAATCGATATTAAAACGCATAAATCGGGATTAAAACGTGAAAATCATGACTTTTTCATAAAATAGAGACTTTTCAAAAAATCGGGAAAGAGTGGTCTCCGATTCTCCAAAATTGAAACAAACTTTGAAGCCTACCAACTACAACTTGTATGAACACGTGTTTTTTCATTGTTTTATATCAAAGTGGTCTCCGATTCTCCAAAATTCTAGTCTAAATTGTCTATGGCAATTTGTTTACACTTTTACAATTTAACCCCTTATTAAAATACAAATAACAAAAAAATCGCCCAATGACTAAAAGAGTAACATGCCACCAAATGAACTCCACTTATATCCCTTTGTCCACCAATTGTATCCCGGAGTAACTAAATACATCACTCATGATGTCACTCATTACTATTAGTATTTATTTGCCATGGTCTTTTAGCTCATTTGTGCAAACAATTAGGTTCATCAAGAAGTTTAAATGTAAAACTTTCATGTTGTACCTTTCATTCATATTCTTAATATATAGCATTTTAGAAGGGGATGCCTTTCTCCAATGTATTCTCCACACATTAGGAAATTATGATGGCAATTTGACAAGTTGCTTTTTTATAAAATATGATACGCAAACCATCTTGTTATATTGCATGATAGATTAATTTGTACATCTCCGAAAGGAAATTTTATTGGAACTCTTCCTTTACCATCACCCCTAGGCCCTAACTAATTGAAAAGTAAAGTGATAGTCAATTTTGAGGATATACTTCCAAATAAAACTAATATATCTTCCTAGTTAGAATCCAAATAAATGAAGAAGATTTAAGAACTAAATGACACTAGATTTTTCAAAAACATATTGTTTACCTTAGCATCAAAATGAGATATTAAGGACCGGGGAAAGCAATCAACCTTTGTAAAAAATAAAAATAAGGAAACAAAAAATCAGCAAAAGCAAGTACTATGCACCCAATTCACCACTATGTATTTGAATGTAGAACTCACATATGAGTCATGATGTATATGTACAACGGTTCCCTAACTGAATTAGGAGATCCTATCCAGCAAGAAACCTCCTCTCCTCTTCTCCCATTTCTTTGCTTATATGGTATTAGTGTCTTTGGGGAGGTCCTAAAATCATGAGTGAAGCAGAGTTCCTAGCATCCTTTATTACGACACCCTTCTCAATGTTTATTTCTCAAATCTGCAGAATCCACATAGAAGCCATTGTTCTGCCCACGAGTAATCTTGTTGCAGATCCAACCTTCTTCACTACCACAATTACCAAAGGTCATCTTGTCATATCACAGTGCACAGTGGAAGCGATTCACATTTTAATTCTACAGATCGGTTTGCATAGCATCTCACAAACTAAAAGATGATCAAGATGGCTTTTAAAATTAAAAGCCCATACATAAAATCTAAGAACTACATCAGAGATTACCTCACATGCCATTGCATGTGGTGGAGAGAAGCCATCGATGAAAAACGGGGAGATGAATCTCACATCCTTAAGAAAATAACTCATATTTCTCTAGTCTTGTCGACATGGTGGGACTTGTGGGAGTCCTTCACCTTCAAGCTCTGAAAATAATCCTCCATGATCAATGGAAAACCGTCCTTGTGTGTGTCCATCTCCCCTTTTCTTCTCCTCCTTTTACTTGCTTAAGAGCACAAGAAAGAGAGAGAGGGCTGTTAGGGTTGGTTCCCCCCCCCCTCCTACTTTCTAGGGTGCCCAACAACCTTCCCCTTTATCTCATAGGAATTAGCCCTTTATTGGGGAAGTTTCCTTATGGTGATCGAATCCAACTTGGAGTGGGACTCCACACTTGACTGAAACCTATAGGGGCTAGGGGTGGGGGGCTTTCCTAATCCAATTAGGAACCCCTTTGGACTTCCAAAGCTGGTCCCCGATGTTAGTAGGGATCGACCACATGTGGGAAAAAAATCCCATGTGCCAATCTCCTATAAAACAGGACGAGGAATCTGAGTCCTAATCTCATTAGGACTCCTATTATGAAAAGTCTTAAACTCTTTAGGGCTCCCATTCCATTATGATTGGGGTGTAATATCCTTACCCCATATCCTCATAATGAACACACATATAGGGTTGACCAAAATCAAAGGCATTGACTCACTCCCGTGGACCCCATGCACCAAGTGCATACCCAAATGTGATGTCAAACTAGGAATCCTAGTCTAACTAGGACTCCTATCATTTAGAGCTTCTAGAAGGTACCATTATGAATCCTAATCCAATTAGGAAACCTACTTAATGTAAACTCCTAATCCATGAGACCGAAGAAGTTATTTACCATGGGTGGACCCCATTACTAGGAATCCTACTTATACTAGGACTACGTTAGCTCGACAATAATAGGGAAGCTTGGAGTTGGAATCTTGGGGACCCCGATGACTTTGGATCCAATTGGACTTAAGCTCCAATAAAACATGACTACAACTACTATTAAGTCATGGCTGCACTCCAAAGTCACTGAAAATTGCAAGAGTACCCATCTCTACTGTGTTGTATTGAACCCCTCCTTATGTTCGTGAAGCTATCTGGGAACATAGATTGTCTTTCCCGGCATCGCTCACCATCTTGAGTCTCAACATTCCAAAACCTTGTCACTATCATCTTAACTTTAGAATCGCCTGGCCAGACTTAATGATCAACCTTTTATGGAAGTCGCTCAAGGAGACACCCAGCTCTTCTCGAGGAGTGAGATATTTCCACATCATTCATATGTTCCCTAGTATCCAATGGAAGCCACCCAAGCTACGCAAATATTGGCCTGCAATAGAATTCTACTGATTAGTAGATCAAAGTAACAAGTATCGAACCCAGAGTCTATAGTACATCTTGGGATTTATAGTTTAGTCAACTAGTAGAAAAGTGACCATGGTCTTAGCGATAACTAATTAGACTAGGTCCACTCTCTTGATTATGTTCAGTGTACTCTAAGCACACCAACAGTTATGTCTTCAACTACTACAATGGTTGAGATCGACGAGATGGATCAACTCTCTTACGAGAAGGTCAGGGTGTTACAATCTTGCAAACCGAGTGTCCATTCTAGTTACTGACTGCGAACCTACTAAGGTTGTATCGTGCACTCATATTTCGTGTATATAAATCTCATCCAAATACTTGAGTCACCTAGAGCACACCCCAGTGGACTAGTGGTTTATATAAGAAGAGTTGACTGTGTATGATGCAATGTCATATTATTATTTAGAATCAATGTCAAAATTCATAAGTTAATGGCATTGCAGAGCACCCAATCCTAACACGTCTAGCTAGAGAGATCCTTCAAACCACTTCCTATTATGCTACATCTTCTCCCCAACAGAGTATTGCATGCCTCCTCTGTAGATCGTTGAATCCATGACGGATCCAAAAGCTCCGGGTCCCTCACAGATGAGGGACTTGAGCAGCTAGGGTCTGAACAATTCACTTGGTCTCATATCGAAAAGCTGGATCAACGGATTTCAACCTCAACATGTGGTGATGGTTCCATCCCTCTTGGTCATCAACACCCTATACTCCGAACTTTGTCCCCTGATACGCATCGTGTTCATACCCTTGCAACATGTTATGCTTGTACAACCATTCATCCCTTTTACACGCTTGCCAGATGTTTTGACATTTTTTTCTTTCAACCTATCCTTGTTTGTGCCCGTGACTACAGCCTTCAACGCATCCTCATTCTACTAGTTGTTTCTAATGTGTACTAGTCAAGATATATTGGTCCTTCATTCATTTCATTGCCTTCTTGTTAAAATTCGGTCTATGATTCACCATGAAGATGAGAGGAGTAAGCCTTCTCTCTCTCTCTGTATATATATAACAACAACAAGAAGGCTTACTCCTCTCATCTTCATATAACAACAATAAGATGTTTTTTGCATATGAAATGCATCAATGATACCAAAAATTTGATATCATAAACCCTAATAAGAAAAAGTAATAGAGAAGTCATAAGATGCTCAATCGAATGCGAACCCTATACAAGGATCGAAGCTCATCCGGGGCTAGCTCCCTCTCCACGGCATCCACAGCAGGATCGCACGTCGGCATCCGATAGCTCTCCTGACCGCTGGAAGCCGAGTGCCCAAATCGGAAAAGCTTTAGTCTCAATTCGGTAAACCCACCTTCAAGATTTCATCGAAGAGAATTGGAGAAACCCTAACCTTACGCCGGGGAGAGTTGGTTTGACGGGAAAGAAGCCGATCACGAAGAGAGAGAGGCCGGCGATCTGGAGCAGGACGGCGGCGAGGGTCCACGCCGATAGCCTACTGCAAGTGAGGGAAGGAGGCATGAATGCGGAAACGGGGAGCGCGCTGAGAGAGAGAGAGAGAGAGAGAGCTGCCGGCCAAGAGAGAGAGAGAGAGTGGTGGGAAGGAGGAAGGCAAACATGGACACCTGGAAGGGCATTCCAGACGCCCAGCACGTGCATTTTGAACCGTTGAAGGCCACTTGACTTTGGTACTAACAAGCTGACGTTTGTAACGTGCACGTGTCCCATGTATTGTACATTTACTGTCAACTTAGAAAATAAAAATGTATTGTTTCTTACATTTTAATCATTTAATTGAATCTTTTTATTGTTCTTGTCCTACGAATTGGATTCTCAGGAATACTATTACAAACTCTTCCCACTGTGACCAACTGGAGAGGACAATGATTTTCGCTTTCATTATCGATGTGGGACTAACCACTCAACACCCGGAGAGGAGAGCACGTGTTTCAACCGATACCTATCCACACACGGGGATACTCATGAGACATTTCTCAAGCGAATCCAGCTCTGATACCATGTGACAACTGATGAAAAATAATCGTCCTAAACTAGCAAACTTAGGAATTAATCAAATACTTTATTTTAAATAAATGATTATGTAACAAATATTATTTTTCACGCAAGCAAAGGCAAGTCACAATATTCTTTTAGAAATTGTTTGCTAAGGCATAGCGGATTCTATGGAACCGTCATTCACCTTACCGAGCTTTTCTAAAAGAGAGAAATAATCTTTCTAAATTATCTTCTAATTATTTAGATTTCTCTATTAGATGAAAGTCGATTAATTTAGATCTAATGTTAGGACAAATGAAGAGATAGAAACTCTGGCATGTGGTCGAAGCGTGCTTGACACTGTCCCAAGAACCTTATTGCCCCCCTCGTGCGGGTTTCGTGGCAATGGTTCTCGGAGATACGACGACCCCAGTCAGGCGACCTCCTTCTCGTCGGCACGACTACAAGAAGGCTTTGCGAACCTCGTATAACTTGCAGGAACCCAACGACTCGAAAGTAGGAGAATGAGTTCTCTCGAAGCAAAGGGGCAGCACCGCAGCACTTTGATCCGAGAGAGGAGAGACAGAGAGAGACAGGGAGCAATTCAGCTTTTCGTAGTGTTCACATCCCATGGCTGCACCGGGCCTTATATAGGCCTCGGGCTGTTAATGGGAGGCTGAAAGAGGGGAGCGGTTAATGGGCTACAATTAAGCCCATTAACCTCGCACGTTACAGCTCGCAGAGAGCAGCCTTGTAACGGCTACCATGCAGCAATGGCTAGTAGCCCAAAAGGAATTTCATAAATGGTGGAGGACTTAAAAGCAAAAACAAAAATATGGCAGATGCTGACCAGCCCATTTCGGAGGTGCTATCGTGTCCGGGTCCGCGGGCGCACACACACGCGCCGCCCAGCCCATGCCCGGCCCGGCACGCACGCGCGCGCGTGTGTGAGCTAGTGTAGCCCCTCCTCTAGTGTGATGACTAGTTGGGGGAAATGGACAATCCCTTATAAAGCGGTAGAGGATTTCTTCCCTTACCGATATGGGACTAAACATTTGTGTGGTTTTAAAACACACATCCAACAACAACACCCAAAGACAATAGTACGTGTTCTAAAAGACTGACCCCTATGAGGGAGGAGAGTACAACGGGTATATTAAGACAATAATCTCCGCTCTCGTTATCGATGTAGAACTAACCGCTTAACACCAGCATCTGGTTTTGCATATATGCACATGCTTTCACCATAAAGATGGAAGATGTACAATGGTATTTAACAAATCCCATGTGTTTGATTGAGACATGAAATCCCACAAAATGTGAGGCTTCATTTCTCGGGGAGCAGCAACCATATAAGCCATGCTATAGAAAGAACATAGGAATGGATCCATTTTTCAAGGAATTCCCATGGAAAGAACACACCCTGAGCATAGTGGGGTGCTGGGTTTCTATTGAGATTCTCATACTCCCTCTTGCTAATGAAATGGTGATTAGGGAATGTCCAACCAAACACTTCATTGATCAAATCGCATCTATGATCACAAAAACATGGATCATCAATGTATATTGTACCTCTCTTAGAAAAAAAATAAAAGGGTTATGCATCTCTCTCATGTCAAAGGCATACATGTATCGTACACAGGCGTTCGTCTCCTTGATAGCAATGTTATCACAATTGCATACATTGATTCTTCGATCTGATTGTCAAATTGCATGTGATGCCGTATGCGATAACTTTAAAAAAAAAAAATTATTTTTAAAATTAATGAATAAAAAATGAATATGTGAGTATGTAATTAGATATAGATGTGGTTCTTGATGGGATTAAACCATCCCGACTCATATAAATCCTAACCCGACCTGATTTGACTATCCTAAATCGACTAAACCCGGCGCACCTTAAAACGAAAGGTAAAACTCATGCCCTGGTTGCCGGGCCTGTTTCTGTTTTCCAATTTCCAGCAGTAAAATTAAGTAAAGTACATTTGAGCTAAATTTTAAAAATCTCATCTAATGCACATAAATCCAGCCCTAACTTTCAGCTTTATCATCATTCAGAGTACAGTTTGCAATTGTCACTGGAATGAATTTTACTTTACTTTACCGCTGGGAAATACAAGCAAGGCCAAAGAGTTCAGACATAAACTGAAAGCCAAGTTAAAGGAACAGCCCAATGTACAGAGCTCAAGATAATTATTCAGTTACAAGTTTATCATCCAATTAAATATAGAAAAAAAAAAGAAAAGGAAAGCACGAGAACCGAAAGACATCCGTTTTACTCGATCTATTTGTGATGAACTAAGAAACGGAAAATGCTATTAAGCCATCTTGTTTTCCACCTAGATCGGGCCATCCTGGTGTGCATCTAGTCCCGACCGGTGAATCGCACTAATCCCGATTGGCAGGCAAAAGAACGGGGTGATCAGATGGCACGTCAGGATGGCCCGATAAAGATGGAAAACTGAATGGCTGAATAGCAGTTCTCCAACGAAATACTCTGCAAAATTACAATCTAATAACGTAAAACAGATACAATTACAACAAAATTGCAATCTACCCTTGTTAAGCGTATATCTCTCTAGAAGGGTATATCAGTACCCTGATGGTTTCTATAAGATCGATGGGCACCGATTTCACATCGACCATACAAGGTTACGCACCACAGTTGCACTTGCGCCTATGATCTCACATCTTTGAACACTCCCCCCTTTTCCAACTCTGCGACGAGATCTCTTAGCGATGGAACTTTGATAGCCAGAGTCCTATACAAGCGAGAGTATCTGGCTCTGGTACCATCAGCTGTTCTTGCAAGGGCCAACAAGCTTATGGCCTCAGGCAACTGATCGAACGCCTGTTTGATCTCTTCAAAGCTCATATCAGCAAGAACTGAAGGCCTTGGAAGAACTCTCACGATCTCGCCACCTTTTGGCTCCTGCACCCGAGCATCAGCTTTGATGACCAGTTCGGAATTGGAATTCGCCCCACATTTTATGATGAATGGGGTTGTTGAGCCCGTGTTGAACTGTAACACATTCCAATGAGTTATCTCGGTATCTGAAGGGGGCATTGGATCTGCATACGATTGGAGAGCTCGTGCTTCTTCAGTTGAGTGTCTGTCTTCTTCTGGTATCGACTGCACAGAATTAGGGTATCAAATTAAAATGACGAAGCCAATGTTCAAAGTACAATGTTATTAAATGGCGATCATTTGTTTGTTTGGTTTGAGTATATGATAGCAAAAAGGCCACCACACGAGTTTCTGTAAACAAAAGTCAAACCATCTAACCAGCTCATTGATTTGTACCTAAATGACAGCCAATGACTCGTAATTAGCTACCAAATAATACTTGGGTTATACTGGCGATATTATCATTGTTCAATGTAATTGGAATGCTTGATCTACGAGGGACACAATTGCAACAAATTTAAATTCATGTGAGGCCAGCATCAAATGTACTCACATGACAAGGAGATACAAGTTTTTGCAGAATTAACACGTGCAGAGAGTGTTTGATCAGCCACTTGAAGCAATCAAGCAATCATCCAGAAGATAGGATCCATTTTTCTTTTTAATGTGGTTCATGCAAAACAGGGCTATACCCAAGAGACGTAGTCCAATAGTAGCCTTCTACAAGAAGACATAAGGTGATTAAATCACGAGCCAAATCCCTTCAAGAAATAACCATCTCTTATGACCTTACACCCCGCTTCAACGCTCCAGTCTGTCCAACAAATGGGTCTGATGCCTTAACATATCTCGGCCCATCATCAATCAACGAGACCGGCCGTACACAACAGTCAGTGCATCACGTCCAACATCCTCATGTCTGTTGCTCTGGATCCGCCGCTTGTAGGCGACGCTCGGTATTTACGCCCATCGATACCTCAATCAAGCACCATGTTGCCCACAGTTATGCGCATAGTTACCAAGTCGAAAAACGGAAAAAAAACGACAAGGGAAAAAATTGGAAAGATACGATGAAAACAGAAAAAACGAAAAAAAAAAACGTGAAAACATCGGAAAAAACAAAAAAAATCTTAAAAATTATTCCAAGTATGTATATATGTCATTTTCCAACATTAAGTAATCAAAAGTTCAAAACATATAGCATATGCGTTTATTAAGCACAAACAAAATAAAACCCGAACCCAATGTAAACCTGAACCAAACACGTGTTTTATAAGTGTTTTTTCCGTTTTAAACGCGTATAAAACGCATACGGACGCTTTTTTCAAAAAAACGAGTGTTTTTCCTGTTTTCTACGACTTCAGATCGATACACATTTTATACGTGTTTTTTTAAAAAAAAACACTCGATTTGGTAACTATGGTTATGTGTGGATCGTGCATATCGTTGTATCGGCACCTCCCTCAACTTGCCTATCAGACTATCATTACCACCAACTTTCGGTAACCGTTTGGAACGACATGCCAATTACTCTGCAACAAGCGCATGCCAATGCATCCAATAGCTACAAATCTGTGACTCGTCAATCATCCGTCAACGACAAGAACAGACGCATGTTAGCGACTCAGCAACCGACACCTGTCTACGCCAACATCAGCAACTTGTTGGCGATTCCATCAGCCACCTGTTGGCGATTACAACATCCACATGTCGTAGACTCAACAACCTTGCTCCACGCCTTGCATTCAGCATCACGATCCAAGGCCCTCTAATGATCCTGTGATCACGCTCGGCGTCTCTCTTCAAGGCATCTTGGTCGTGCCACATGGGCCCAAATCTATCACCGTATCACGTACACCACCGCTGCAACAATTCAACAGGAGGGCTCTGTGTCCATCCCTGCCTGTCAGGCTCCATGCATGTTGTCACCTTCACATGTAATTCCATACGGACCAACCCTCCTTGCTCGATCACGCCACCTGCATTCTCTAGCCATTGAGTGCTCGGGTTCTGTGTAATACCGTTGGCCCAAACCCTGGATTTGTCGCTATTCTGCCCAGTTGTCCACGCACCTTGGGGGAGGTCTGCTCTCTCCATGCGGATTGCCTTCTGTTGTGTAGTATTCGTCTCTTCCCTCGGAATTCATCAGAGATCTTTGAAAAAATATCTAATGTGGTAACTACTCATGCCGAGTATATATAAAAGGACAGATGGGAGGGTCTTTTTCCCATTTTGTGCACTTGAGCAATACTTGAATTCAAAACTAACATGTGCCTTCTAGCTGGAAATGGACTTGGACTGTGGGTTCTGGCCTAAACCCTCATGGGCTGAAACCAATAATCCTCTCTCTCTCTCTCTCTCTCTCTCTCTAAACTATGAGGCCTTTTATGGATTCCCACACTGGAGTCCATACCAGCCAACTCTGAAACTGCTCATCCTAGCTCTAGCCCATCGCACCTACTCTCCCCCTGGATGTTGATTAATCAAACTCTAAACAACTCCAAGTTGTGGTCAACTACTCCACTTGCTCTCAACTGCTCGACCAGCTATGATCTACTCCCCCTGAATCTGGATGATCTAGATATACTCACTTCTTGAGGAATTAGAAGTGCATACCAATAAGCAACCAATAGCAATCAAGTAATCATCTAGGAGATAAGACCAATCTTTTTAACTTGGTTCACTCAAAGCCAAACTACACCCACAGGGCATATTCCAATAGCAACCTTCCATTATAAGACATTAGGAGAGTCGAATAAAAGCCAAATCTCTTCAAGAGATAATCATCTTTTCCAACCATACACCATTTTCCGCACTCTTGTATGTCCGACCATCGAGATCGGCATCCTTTCATCTATGGACCCAATATACTAGTATACTACAACTGTGCCCCACGCCCGGCATACACCTGGTACCAAAATTCACCAACAAAAATGGCTTTATGATCACGCATAGCAGACATCATATCAACCGTGCTTCCTGTGCCCAAATATGCTGCCTACGGTGCCACTGCAAGTCTGCAACAACCCGACCAGAGATAGCGATGTTATGCCCCACCTCGGATTCTGCTCTCTCAACGTGGATTGCCTCTTGTGCGTTTTTGTATCTTCTCTTGACGTTCGTCAGGAATCTCTTGTGCAACAATATTCCCATTCAGTGGCTGCTTCTTTGAACAGGAGGAGGAAGCCTTTGCAATTTAATTCATAGTTCAATGTCCTAGCTTCCCTTATAAGTTATATGTGTCATCTACTCTCGAACCCTCCAATCCAATCCAATTGACTTGCAACTTCCCCAATCCAACATACCACCAAAATCGGACTTTTTAGACAATTTCCTACTGGAATAGGACTCCTAAACTCACATTGAAAACTGGCTAGGAAAATAGGTCTGAAAATTACAATATAAGAAACCAAAAAAGATTTAAATTGCACAACAAGTCTCAAACTAAACTTAATGACTTCATTAGTGCATCCTTAATTATTGGGATTGTATCTCATTTACTCATTTAGGAATCTAAATTTGTGTAAAAATTATAATTCAAATATGAAACCCATGTTGACTATTAATCCAAACTAGTAAAAGAATCTTAATTTTAAATAGGGATTCTATTTCGAATAAAACTTTTGAGTAAAAATTTTTGAAGACTATAAAAGAATCTACCTAAGGCATAGAACCAATAAAAAAAGAAACAAATAATGAAGGCAATAAACATGCCTCCATAAAACTCACTTGACTAGCATACTGTGCGCTTAGAATAACACTTTCCTCCAAAAGTGGCCATAGTGACTTGATGCACAACAGAGAAGAAAGAAAAAGTATGTAACAATATTTAATACCAAAAATAACCCACGGCTGAGAAGAGAGAAGAGACGTATATCTCTCCTTCCTAGTTCATATGGTGCACGGATTGAGAGGGAGAGGCCAAAAACTCCTCTCCTGTTCTTTTGGAAGCCGGACATACCAGCATCCTTTTTTTTTGGCTCGTTCCCAAAGAAAATCGCCAATTAGAGGGATTTGATTCTAATTAATTTATACCTAAACATATTATCTAAACTCATAATCTTTAGACTCTATGACTTGGCCCATTTTTTAAAGTAGTCCCAAGTCTGGAAGAAAAAAGTCCAGGGTTGTTAAGGTTGAAAGCCAATCATAAGAAAAAACTCAAACAGTGAAATAAATCAAACTAAATATTTGTTAATGCTAGGGCGACAGACAAACCTCAAATGGATTGACTAATTGAATTAGAATTCAAAAAGTTAGCCCAAGTAGAAAGGCCAATGCTTGATGTCTATGGTTTATTTGACCAACCTTTTTCCAAGATTCTAAAAAGTGCTAGGCGCTAGTAGAGAGATTGGGGATCACTTAGCGCCTAGGCGTTTTGACTATTTTTAATTATTTTAGTTATTATTTTGATATTATATATAATATATACGTTTTAAATTTACTATAAATTCAAGATTATCCCAACCATTATTTTAAAGAATGAGTATCATTTACCCAACCATAAAATCAAGATTATCAAAAACAAAAACAAGTATGATATTATGAGATAATATGCATGATTTTAGTAAAATCCAAATCATAATTCAAGAGTATCAACAACAAAAGGAAGCATGATATTACAATAAAGTATCCAATATTCTATTACAATCCAAAACAAAAAAGTCACAAAATCTAAGAAGCACGGATACGGATACGGATACGGGTACGATACGGGTACGATGATACGGCAAATCTTAAAAAAGTAGGATACGGGTACGGCTAAGGATACGACAATAAATTATTATTTTTTAAATATAAATTTTAAATAAAATACTAAATTATAAATTTATAGAACTATTAATTGATAGAATGCATCATAAAGAACATATTCAATATAGAAGCACGGGTTGTTGCATATTCAATATAAACAAAATATTAATTGCTATAATTTATCACTATTTTTTGAAAAAAAAATTAATAAATTTCATAATTGGCTTAATATTTTATCACTGTTTTTTATCGATCTTATTGCATACCTGAAGATCCTGGCGGCGGGTTAGAAAGCCTACAAATGGGGCTATGAGGGAGAGGGAGAGCGAGAGAGAGAGAGAGAGAGAGAGAGAGAGAGAGAGAGCGAGAGAGAGAAAGAGAGAGAGAGAGACAGAGAGAGAGAGAGGGCGACAGAGAGAGATGGGGCTGTGAGGGAGAGAGACGGGCGAAAGGCTGCAATCGGACAGCGGACGGGTGCGGGGGGATGGTGGGCGGCTGCAGTCGAGCGACGGACGGGAGCTAATGGGTGTAGTCGGGCGCGGACGGCGGACGGCTGCAGTCAGGCGGACGACGGGCGTGGACGGACGCCTGGCTCTCTGCTCTTCCTCTCCTCTCGCTCGATACAGAAAACAAGGTGGGGTGGGATTAAATCTTGAGTAAATTACACATAGACCTCCTACAGTTTGAAAAACATATCACTTGCACCCCCTCCATAGGGGGCATTTGTAGGGTTTTAAACATGAGGGGGTGTAAGTGATAATCGATCAAACTACAGGGATATTTGTGCAATTTATCCTTAAATCTTTTAGTGTGGGACAATGGGTTTGGGTTTGGGTTTGAGTTTAACTTTTAACCAAACCCAAACTCAATAACCCAAGTCCAAACCGGTCAGCCATATCCCTGCCGTATCCCGGTCGTATCCGGTCCGTATCCTGCCAAATCCCGGCCGTATCCTGGCATTTTTAAATCCAGGATACGCCCGAAACGTAACGGACACGTATCAAAGCCATATCCGTGCCCGATACGTATCCAGTACGGGTACTTCATGTATTTTGAAGTATACAAGCTTCATAGCACAAAATACATCATTTCTCCTATAGGCTACAGTACTAGACTCCCAGTACTCTTCTTCTCCTACATATCTCTCCAAGACTCTATCTTCATTAGACTAAAATTTCATCGCCTCATCACACTCTTCGTCTGTCTCCTCATCCGATACAAAATCTTCTTCATAAAGTTCTCTAACTTCACAGGATGAAGAGCTACCACCAATATTTTAAGAATTTCTCCTAGGCACTAGAACACTATCTGCTCTCATCGCTTCTCCAATCATTTATCAAGTAAGCCTCGAACCAGCGTCGACCTCTTCATTATTTTCTTCAACATCACTACCATCAACAATCCATCCTTAAGCCTTACTAATTTTAGTCGCTAGTAATACATCTACTATTTGTTTTTTCCCCATTTTCTTCTTATTGATGATCTAGGCATTAAATTGGACATAGACTAGGTTAAAAAAATGAAAGCCCAGCCCGCATAGACCTGCCTAGTCCGCCTGGGCGACCACCTAACCCCGCCTAAGGACCTGGGCCGCTTTTCTGCACTGCCTAGGGGCTAAGCTGGGGGGTGGAAGACCTTCTAGCTCCTAGGCGGCTGCCTGGGGTCCACTTTTTAGAACACTGCCTTTTTCACACTTAAAACTCACATAAAGGCAACATTAAAGGAATGTTGCTCTTTTTTACCTCTTTTGGTTTTTCGGTGTACTTCATGTATGCTCTCAGGTTCCAACTTTTCAAAAACAAAATAACAATGACTTCAGAACTAACAACAAGCCCTTAACATTGCCAACAGATCCCTACTCACTAATTTTGCTAACGAAGAAGACCCTAATTGACCAAAATAAATAAATAAATAAAGTAACATAATCACCTAATTTTTTCTAAAAAGATGTTCTCAAGTTCCTTGATCAATGTTGATCTGGATGACCGGCATCAATTTCTCCATATTAGAAAGGTTCTCGACACCGGAGATGATACGTCGATGAATTTTCATCGATCCAATAGTGACGTAAGTCGTTGTAATTGGTCCTCCGCTATAGGGTAACTGTAGACTTTGGAGAAAAATAACTTTGGGCATCTAATGCCATGTTCACTAACTAGTAGTCAAGGATTTTTTCTCTCCATACCTGCGATCTAATAAATCCCCATAATTTGTGTTGGATTGTGATCATCACCATGTGGTTGGTGTGGTTTTCTGCAACCGGTTTCTCCATGGTCAGATTGAGATGAATAATAGAAGAATTTGCAAAATTTGCACAAATAGATCATCTACCTCCCAATTCAGTGCTCCTCGATCGCAGGAGAAATTGATATTCATGTGAAGGAGTTGTACAATTGGATTGAGATCCAACAGTTGTGCCCATCCAAGTGATTTTCCACAGGTCATCCTCAGGTATATTTCCCACTTCTGTGACAAGCTCCAATCCACAATATTTGAGGCTCCCATGGGAAATAGCTCATGGAGGTCTGAATCTCCATTTAGTGGATTCAAGACAAAGTGTGTGGTTAATAAATGGTTTGGTCACACGCTTAGGGCCTCAGGCTCCATGCATTGTGCTTGAGATATTCCACCTAACACTTGAGGCAAAAGAAATGTACCACATGCATGACAATTTAATAAGTTTTCTCATATCCACAGTCTCCTTGCTGTATGCCCTCGACATTCTACAAACGCATTGCTTTCTACTCCACAGGACTCTGAATCGGAGATCACATAATTTTCAACAAATAACTAAGAAGAAAGTTTTGAATGACGAAGGAGGACTACATAAATGTTACAGCTGACTTCCCTTTACGATTTCTTCTTCAAGGATTAACGCATATGATGATATATAAGGAAAGGAAGAAAATAAAAAAAGTCTATATTTAATTTTTTATGCTCTATCGGCAAGAAATCCACGGTTTAGAGAAGAAAAGAGGGACCTTTCTTTCTGAGTCGTACATTGTACGACCAGAGAAGGAGAGGCAAGCACCTCACTTTTTTCATAACCGGATATAGTACACCCCTTTTTTTTTAGCTTATATCTAAAAAAAATCCAACTGTGGGAATTTTTAGGGCCACATTAGTAGCCCCCACTTCTATCCACCAAAACCATGCTAAACCAAGATAAAGGACAATTGTCTTTTCTTATTTCCCACTTTTTTCATACATGCCATGTGCTGTGATTCCTGATTTTCAAGATATCCACTGCAACGATCAAAATTAAATAAAAACCCTCAAAATAAACCAAAGGTCCCTATTTAACTAATTTTACTAACAAAGAGGCCCTTAATGTGCTGAAATAAAATAGAAATAACACTAAAAATTCTCAAATTAATTTAATGGCCGAGATTTCTTTTGAAAAGATGATCCCATGGTCAAGTATTCCCAATTTTTATGGTCAAGAATTATGTTTTAGTAACAGTATTGTGGGCTTTGGATGAATAGTAATTACATTATGTTCTCATTAGAATAAACAACTGATATCACATCCCCATTGGTATGTTTGCATAGGTATGAAGCAACAAATAGACCAAATTAACTGTGAGACACTCAAAAAGCAGATGATGAACTTACCTCTACTACTCTGCGAGCATCTAAAATCTGTCTCTGGGTGCATGGATGATCAATGTCAAGAAGTGATGGCATCCTTTCAGAGAGTTCATCCAGAGATGCTAGCATTGCTTTCTTCTTGGTTTTGGTCAGAGAACTCATAGATGCCTGCCTCATTACTTCCTGTAACATCAATAACTGATTCAGTTACTTCTAAACTAGTTTATAGATATCAAATAACTGCCCTACAGAATAAATTTGACAGTACCCGACCTTGATTTGTTTCAGGATGCCATCCAAGGATATGAGAGACGCCAATCGTGCATCTTCAGCTGCAGTAGATGGATTTCGGATTGGTGAACCACCTTCTTCTTTTGATAGTAAGGCTGTATCACTCCGCATTTGCTGTAAAATCTAATAATGAACAGAAGGGACATTAAGAAGTCTTTTATTTATGAGAAACAGCAATGTGGTTCTGAATATCTATAAGAAAAGCAATTCAAATGAAAATTTTCAAAACAATGTCATGATAAAATGATCAAAACTAAAAATAGTTAATGCATCACCAAAAATTGCTAACTTGTTGATAACTGAGAGATGCAGGTTGAAGGTTCTAGTGCAATCAGGAGACAGTAACCATAACCATCAAGCCATGTCCCAATCAAGAGAGTAACAGTTGCTTATATCCATTAATATCATGAGGTACTAACTATTAACAATTCAATCGCAACCTAACGCATAGCTTGAAAATATCATGTCTAAGCCAAGTTACAGTACATCTCTGCATGTATGCTAATGTACGTATATAGACATACAATTATGTATTAAACATGCTAGCATATGATGCAGGACAACGATGGGGTCCCACAAAATCAAAGGACTTGCTCTTGAAACAGCAGCGGCAAAAAGGAAAAATCAGGTTTATAGGCTTGCTAAGTTGATGAATGGATGGTTGGATAGGACTGGAGAATATCTTCGATTTCGATATCAGGATAGGATGAGTGGATCATAAGTTATGGGCGGTGAAAGGTTGAGGGTTTTATTGTACCTTGCAACGGTAGAAAGACACCAATTAATGAAATCAACAAATAGCTATACCTACACATGATGATGCTATACCCACACATGATGGCCTTCGAGGACCTAACCTCGCAACTCTCTCATGTGAATGCTTTGTATTTTGGTAGCCGTCCTTAAGCATTTTTGACTCCTAGTATCTTGATTCTTGAGTGATTTTCCGTGGATTCAGACAACCCAACATAAGTAGAAATACTATCAAAATCTGGTAATCTTCCACTCATGTTGCTTTGTCCCAAACCATGGTACATAAGATCAGTATGTAATCCGCTGGAAGAAATTACATATGAAGTTTTTGCTTCATGTGCTCCCCCAAAGAGATTTTCTTCTTGTCTTTGTTGCACTAGTTGCACCCAGTGTAGTCAAGGCATTAAGGCGGACTCAAGGCGCTCAACCTTACTGGCGCCTGAGGCGAGAGGCGAGGCAAGCGCCAGATTGAAATAAGGCGTGTAAAAAAACTATACACACACACTATAAAATGACTAGTTGAAACAAGTTCGTATAATCATATAGCATATGCCATCAAACATCAATAAAACTCATCATCATCGAGTTCTATAATCTTTATCATCCTCATCTTAAAAACTATAAAATCTAAATAATATAGATTGGGATCTAGGCCTGGATGTCTGTAAGTAAGATGAAAAAAATATGAATTAAAGATGTGAATTAAACATATAAAGAATTATGACTCTATACAACTGAATCAAAATCTGAATTAAAAAACTAAGAGGAGAGTTTTGATGGGCAACATTATACTCACTTCGTGACGGACGTTGAAGGCGGCCCAAAGTTTAAACCCTAACCTGCCCGATCGTCACGAGTTCTTTTTTATCTCGCTCAATTGCGTGGAAGATTTGAATCTACAGGGCACGGGATCCTTTGAGGTTATAAACTCATAGGATCAGATAGGTTAAAGCTAAACTTGAAACACAACCGTCTGTTACATCAAGCCCGACTTGTGAATCACACTCAGTCCCAAATGTCATGCGAAAGGTTGGTTGTGATTTAATTTGGCTTCAACCTAAACCGTTAATTAAATGAGGCGGGCGCCTCGACCGCCTCAGGGTGTAACGCGGACACCTCAAGCCAACTTATATACCTGCTCTCGCCTTACCTCAGGTGAGGCGCCCTTGCCTCGCCTCTTGCCTCAGGCGAGCGCCTCGACTCGCCTTAACTACACTAGCTGCGCCTCCATGCGATTTCATTATGATAGCAATCTTCCCTTTAACTACATTTTGGTTCTGTCAATAGCTTTCACTCAGTAATTTTCAGGCCTTGTGAAACTATGCAAGTAGTACAACGGTGCATGCATTCCACTAAGTTTGGCGCATCAATCCATAAACCTTCAGAGTTGAATTACAAAGTTGGTACCAACATCTTCATGGTCTCACTTATATTTTGTTTGTATTGGTTTTTAAAATGGATTTTGAAATTCCTTGTTACTAATATCAGATATTTGCTAGCAATGGAACCATAGTAGTGTAGTGGTCGTTATCGAGATCGCCACTCATGATTCGGCATGTATCTCACTTTGCTGAATATACAATTGTCGCATGAGCTCCTGCAATTTTTTTCTCAAGTTAGTGATCTCAACTTGATGAGCTTGGTTAATGCTGGCACAATAACGCTCATTAATCGTCCACACTGTGCCACCATTGCCTCTGCAGTAATCCACTTTGGGAGAACGAAGTGACTCCACTATGATAACAAAGAGTTAACATCATATATTGCTCTGGTGATCCGGACCACCATATAGCTTGCAAACAAAAACAAGCAAAGAGGAAGAGAAGGGAAACAAACACAAGAGGGTTGACTGGAACTAAAATTCAGCAGAATAAAGTAAATTAAGCTTCAGGTTAGATGATTTACAGAGGAGGGGAACTAAATAGTAAATCCTATAAAGACCCTGTTTTCTTCTTATACAACAAAAGAAACCCACAATAGAAAACCTCTCTCTCTCTCTATACAACAAAAGAAACCCACAATAGAAAACCTCTCTCTCTCTCTCTCTCTCTCTCTCTCTCTCTCTCTCTCTCACACACACACACACACACACACAACTTGTATGATACACAAAAGGGCCCAATAGTTCATAGGAAAGAGGGGTGAAGTGTGAACAGAATCACTCTCACATGCAATAAATATCTGAGGTGTTTCCTACACACAGGATGCTTACCCATGCATAAAAATTACGGGTACTCGCCACAGGTGGATAGGACTATGATACCCCAACCTTCAAGCATAGGCCTGTAGAAACCCCAAAAACTCCATGCTAGGCCCATTATTTGTTGACGTGACATTTTTTTTTGGATATCTTATTTAGTTTCAATTAGGTCCCTGGTTTAAAAAAATTTAAAAAGGTCCCGTAGCTACTAGAGTAATACTATAACAATACGAATGCTTTAAGGATTACAATGGAAGTCAATTAGATGGCCCCCACTGCACCAGAGGCTCCTTCATTAGACAATTGACAATAGAAAGTACAGTTGATAATATTCAGTTTAACCAATTGGTTCTAGTTTTCTTTTCCGTCTAAACACTCTGACTGAAAGAAAAAAGAACAACAAATAGAATGGAACACTGGACACCAGATAATTGATAATTAGGGTTATATAACAGAACAGATGGTCTGGACATATGGTAAATAATTGAGAACTACAGATGCAAGGCTTGTTCATTATGCCAAGCACCCCTTCCTCTCTTCTCTATCCTCCTATTGCTTCTCTTTGCGTGCTTCTCTTCTATTCTTCAATAAATCCTTGGACAAACAACAGGTTGATCAGATCTAAAAAGGATGCTGCTGCCTAGGACATGATGCCGACTATTGATTTCAGCACAAAATCATTTTATGAAACAAAAAATCAGATCTTTGTGTTCTCGGCAAGATTTTAGACTAATATACAGATCACACCTTTATAGGAATCAAGATCACCAAGAGACACAAAGAAGTAAATCAAATAAAACCAGTACAAAAATATAAGATCAACACTAGAGTCTTTATATACATAATCACGGAAATAAGAAAACACACAAAATAGTGCATGATAAATAAGCCAAAGGGCGAGTATCATACGAACCATGATCGCAACAATTGATAGCTAAACCATGAGAAGGTTCAAAACAAAATGAAGCGAAAATTTGTAATAAGAGCACACACTGGCAACAAAAACCCTACCACCAATGTCCACAAACATGTCTTTTGGTGTTAGCCTAGCATTTGCCTGTTGAACTACTCTGGTACATTCACTCTATTGCAGTTTTCTAGGATAAAATAAATGAAATTCTTCCATGGAGGTTGGCTCTTGTTTCTTAACAGCTCTCAATCAAAATTTAGGAAGAGCTTGTTCAAAAATTGTTATTCTAACCAATTAACTACAAAACTTCTCCCAAACTGCTAAGAGTAACAAAATAGGATCTGGACCATCCATAGTAAACAAAAAACATTACCCTTCCAATAATATTTCAGTTCTAAAAGTCGAACATATTTCAATAAGTAACATAGTACAGAAATGTGACAACTCATCTTCTCATAAGAAATTTCAAATGTATAACGTAGTTCACAAGTTTATGCAACTACCTTTCTTCTCTTGAGATCAACAGACTCTAACGCCGACCGTAGTTTACTCACATGCACTTGGTCTTCAGCCTCCTCTGTTGCCAAGGTACCTGCTATATCCTGATAAAAAAACCAAGGTATTAATAAATATTAACATATATATACTCTAGGCATCAATGCAAGACCTAACAATATAAATTTCAAATATGGAAAGAAAAAAAAAGTTACCATAAGTTTGCATCGAAAAAATTATAAGATAGAATAGGCCCTCTCTTCTATAATTATGTTAACTAATAATCTATAATGAAAAAAATTGATGTTGTAGAAACCAATTTGGTTTCAAGGTATATACCTGATAATATCAAATATAAATTAAATAATAATTTATTCTTCAAAGGAGGACATTAATTATTAGAATGTCCTACCACCAAGCATATTCTAATATACAATTACCATTGTTCAAAAACTTGAAACTCAGACTAGACTCAAAAGCCAGCCGAGTCGAGTAAACTCGGTCCGACTAAGCGGCTAAGCCAAGTTTTATCCTAATTCAGTCCGACTCACCCAAATAACTCAACTCAAAATATGATCAAGTCGAGTCAACTAGGTCCAACTCGGCCGAGTTTTACCAAGTTTTAAAACAATGACAAATACTATGCAATATATATGACATATCATGTTGACACATATATTTACAAGTTATCTTGTACAAAATAATTTTTTAGATAAAAATAATGAGAAGAAAAGGATTTTAATAAGTACACACCTTTGCAAGTATAGTAAGAAAAGAACCACACACAATATATATATATATATATATATATATATATATATATATATATATATAGAAGAGGGATACTCTTACAAGTGACCGATTACTCATGAGCTCTTACTCATGATCCGGGTCGTCCATTCCGAAACGGATGGATTCGATTAACCCTCCCCTCTCTCTCTCTCTCTCTCTCTCTCTCTCTCTCTCTCTCTCTCTCTCACGAGTGCAGCACCCCGACCCCGACCCCATCCCCTCCGGCTCCGGCAGCCCCCCGACCCCCCCTCCGCAGCCCCGACCACCCCTTCCGGCGCCGGCCATCCCCCCCGACCATAGCCCCGACCCCCCCCTCCCGTCCGGCTCCATCCCCGACCCCCCCATCCCGTCCGGCAGCCCCGATCCCCCCATCGCCGGCGAGATCGCAGATCGACCCCCTCCCCTCCTGCGCAGCACCCCGACAGCCCCAATCTTCGTCCCCGACGCCGGCAGCCGCGATTTCAGCACCGACGGGGGCGTCGGGTCGGGGTGCTGCGCCGGCGGGGGGGGTTGATTTCAGCGCCGGCGGGTCGGGGTACTGCAGAGGGGTCGGGGCCGGAGCCTGAGCCAGAGCCGGAGGGGGGGTGGGCCGCCGAAGCAGGAGGGGGGGTCAGGGTCGGGGGGGGTTGGGGTCTTTGTTGGAGAGAAAGAGATAAAGAGTTTGAGAAATAATCTCAGCCGTCTGCCGGGTTTTGATCGAACGGTCACACTCATTAGTAACCCTATGAGTAATTGGTCACTTGTAAGAGTATCCCCCCCCATATATATATATATATATATATATATATATATATATATATATATATATATATATATATATATATATAGGGGCATGCTATAATGCGGCATGCGGTACGTGCGGCACTGTCCCGCAACCGTCTGATGCAAGTGCTGCGTGCATCGCATGCACCGCTGCGTGCATCAGACGGTTGTGGTACAGTGCCGCACTTACGCATGCCGCATTATAGCATGCCCCTATATATATATATATATATATATATATATATATATATATATATATATATATATATATATATATATATATATGGGGAGGGATACTCATACTCATGGTCTCTTACAAGCATTGGTTACTAATGATCTGGACCATCCATCGGAATCCGATGGATGGTTGAGATCATTAGTCTCCATCTCTCTCTCTCTCTCTCTCTCTCTCTCTCTCAAACCTGTAACCCACCCAACCCCCCCCACCGATCCCCCTCCCCCTCCGGCTCTGGCGGCCCACCCCCCCTCTGCCTCCGGCGGCCAACCCCCCCTCCAGCTCCGGCAGCCCACTCCCCGACAGCAGCACCCCGCAGCCATCCCGCCGTCCGTCGAGCCCCGCAGCCCCCCGCAGCTCGGGCCCCCTCCCGTCCCGTCCATCGAGCCCCGCCGTCCGTCGAGCCCCGCAGCCCCGATTTCAGCGCCGGCGGGGGGGGGTCGATATGCGATCGCGCCGGCGACGGGGGGATCGGGGCTGCCGGACGGGACGAGGGGGTCGGGGATGGAGCCGAACGGGAGGGGGGGTCAGGGCTGCGGTCGGGGGGGATGGCCGGCGCCGGAAGGGGTGGTCGAGGATGGGGTTGGGGTGCTACGGGGTCGGGGCTGGAGCCGGCGGGGTGGCTCGACGGACGGGATGTGGCCGGAGGGGGAGGAGGAGGGGGGTCGCGGGCCGGAGGGGTCGGAGGGGGCCGCCGGAGCCGGAGGGGGAGGGGGGTCAGCCTGGGTTTTACTTGGGAGAGAGAGAGAGAGATATAGAGGGATAGGGAATTGATCCCAGCCATCCATTAGATCCGATCTGATGGCTGGGATCATTAGTAACCTCCACTTGTAAGAGGCCATGAGTAAGAGTATCCCTCCCCTATATATATATATATATATATATATATATATATGAGGGCAGGGAGCCTGCACTTGAGGTGTAGCATCGTTGTTACACCTCTCGCTTGTTTACCCTCCATAGAAGTTTTAAGAATTTGATGATTTTTTGTGGGTGTGTTGTCTAAGGTAAGGTGACCATCCTCACCAAAAATCAGCAAATTCTAGAACTTCTAGGGTCATCAAATGAGCTCGGCAAAATTAACGGTTACAGTGAACGGTCGAAAATGTTTTGAACATTTGATGACCCTAGAAGTTTTAGAATTTATTGATTTTTTGTCAAGATGATCACCTTACCCTAGATAACACATCCACAAAAAATCACCAAATTCTAAAACTTCTAGGATGGCAAACAATGCCTGAGGTGCAAAAACGACGCTGCACCTCAGATCTAGGCTTCCTTTACCCTATATATATGGTTGTCCCCTATCCCCCTTCCTTTTTATTCTTGCAGTTGATGTTTTTTATGCCATCATCCGGCAGGCTGTCGATCAAGAACTCCTATCAGGTGCAAGAGGTAACTCTTGGTCTGTCTTGAACCTTCATTTTGTTGACGATACTTTTTTGTTCTACCAAGCTAAGGAGCATGTTGCGGTCCTTAAGATCATCCTCTATTGACTCGAATTTTGCTCAGGTCTCCGCATCAACTTTGCTAAATCCTCACTCTATTATGAAGGCCCTAATCCATTCCTAGACGCCTCCCGAGCAGCTATTCTGAACTGCAAACAAGATTCCCTCCCTATGAAATACCTTGATTTATTGGTTTCCAACTCTATGCTCCCGAAACTGGAATGTCCTAAAATTATTGAACAGGTGGAGCGCAGGCTCGCAGGATGGAAAGGTAAACAACTTTCTATGGGAAGCCATCTGACAATGGTCAACTAAGTTCTGTCTTCTAACCCATCATACTATCTAACATTTTACTTTATCTCTTCCTGGGTTGCCAAGTGGATTGATGGCATAAGAAGCTCGTTCCTGTGGAAGGGAGCAAACGGACACTCGGGCTCGCATTACCTGGTGAAATGGAGAACAGTTTGCAAGTCCAGAGACTAAGGGGGACTGGGAGTCTTAAGCGTGAGAGACTTAATATTGCTTTATTGGGCAAATGGTGGTGACACCTGCAGCACAATCAAGGGGACATTTGGTCCAGTGTGATAAAAAAAAGGTACTTTAGAAGGTTCTCCCCCCTACAAGGCCAAAGCAAAAGGACTGGTAAGATCTCCCCTTTTTGGAAAGGTGTCCGAAGGGTGGCAAAAACCTTTAAATGTAGTAACAAGCTACAATTGGGGGATGGGAGGAATATTAAATTCTGGATGGACCAATGGGTCGGAGACATCAGCCTGGCAACCCTCTTTTCTGACCTCTTTGAGATTGTGGGACCAGAATGCCAATGTCTGCTCTCAGTTCATGTTTACCTCGAGGTTTCCTTGGTCCTTCCGATTCCGCAGAACCATTCTGGTCAACTTATATTCTCAATTGCACAAGCTATACTCCGTCCTTGAGTCCTTCTCGGTCTCGTCATCTCGGGACTCTTCTTCCTAAAAGTGGACCCTGTCGGGCTCATTTATAGTTAGCTCCTTATACCGCTTCATCAATAAGGGAGGTGTTGTTCGCTCAATTGCCTCCCACCTCTCGATGACCCCAGCCCTGTTGAAGTGCATAATCTTTTTGTGGCTTGCTTTGAAAGAAAGACTCCTTACAAAAGCCCACCTGCAGAAACGCAAACACACCAGGGGGTGTTAGACCTATCATGTGTCCTATGCGAGAAGGGAAACCATTGATCACTTGTTGCTTCACTGCTCTCCAAATCTAGCTGAAAGTTATTGAGGTCAAAGTTGGGGGTGAAGGGTCACCCAGGATCCACCTACGCCCTTTGGACGGTCTGGCGCCAGAAGAGCATCAAGAAGCGTCTCAAACCGATTTGGGACTTCTTGATTATCTGTATTTGCAGGGGCATCTGGAAGGAACAGAATGCGTGAATATTCAGGAACAAGGAGATGATGTGGGAAGAGTTTTGGTCCGCCATCATGGCAGTGACCAAGAGCTGATCCTTGGGATTCCCCCTCTGTTTGGGTCTTATAATTAATCATGTACTTTGTCTTCTGACCTAATTCTCTTTTATTATTATTAATAAAATAGCTTGAGGTACGGCATAACCCCATTCTCTCCTTTTGGAGAGTAATTCCCTCAAAAAAAAAAGTACATCAAAAAAAAAAAACTTAGTATGAAAAAAGTCACATGAAAAGGAATTTATATAATGTATAATTACAGTGAATTTACGACGGTGAAGACATTTAAATAGTCATCATTACAACGATTTTTTGCATTGTTATAATTTTTTTTTTTTTTGTATAACCTTAAAGAGTTATATTGAATCTAATACCAAACAACTTCTGTTTCCACCATGATCATCAATACTTCGAGGCCCTACCGTTTAAGAAATGCCCTTCACACACACAAACAAATACATGATAAATCAACAAGTACTAAGAGTGCATGCTAAGTGCGAAAAGCAATGTTACGTTGTCAGTACACGGGAATCATCTTAAATAATCTAATCATCTAGTATGCAGATTAACATATGCATAACCAGTTATGTAGGTCTGTCTTTATGAATCCTTCCTCACAATCTAGTCCTATAAAGAGATATTACGTATTTACGTTACTATCAGTCCTTTCATGACTATTTCTTACTGTTTTGTCTTTACAATTTTCCAATTCTTCCATGACCCTCGCACATATATCAAGTGACTTTCTGATTGAAGCCTCCTCGGATCTCATTAAGAACACATGTCACCCTCGTCGATTTTCCAACACTTAATACTCAATCTATCCCTATGTTCTATATAATGCGCTCAATTCTAATGATTTACCAAACATTTAATGCTTGTTGGAATTCTTATTGCATGTTTAATGCATTTAATGGTTCATGCAGAAAGAAAGTACTACGGAATTGGTACTTCATATAGCTATTCACAAGCAAGGAAAAAAAAGAGACCAGGAAAGCTAAAACTTTAAAAAAAAAAACAATGTTGCAATTTTATTGATCAACTTCAATGTATGTCAAGGATGATTGGTTCTCATAAAAAAAAAGATACATTATTTAGTAGCAAAGTCCTATACGTAAGAGGTTACCAAGCCAATTCTTTTGGTTCTTCCTTTTAGGTGGCGTTTTTTTTTAGGTTTTGTGAGTCCCCACCCCCCGCGTCTCGCCGCACCGTAAGTCCTGCTACTGTGTGAAGCAGTGTAGTCAAGGGTTAAGGCGGACTCAAGGCGCTCAACTTTACTGGCGCCTGAGACGAGAGGCGAGGCGAGCGCCTGATTGAAATAAGGCGTGCAAAAATATAATATATATACAGATAAATTATAAAATAACTAGTTGAAACAAGTGCTGGCAGCTCCTCATGCTGGGATTGTTTTTCTAGGGGCCACGTGATGAGTTCGGATCTCCTCTACTCGGTACCCTCAGTTGGTGGGCTCGATGCACATCACAGCCGCATGCAGTTGGCTGGAGTACGCTTCACTTTCGGGTCGCCTGCTATTGTGCGGTTTTGATGCGCACAGGTCCACCAACTGGGGCCGACCAACTGGAGAAGATCTGAACTCCCATGGGATGAACCCTGATCCCTAGGGGGATGACATGTAAAGTTGGCAAACTAGTTGGCTACCTAGCATTTCATTTTTTCCTATAACCTTATATGGTCACTAGGTTAGAGCCAAAACTGAATCACAATTGTCTGACCGGTGAATCACACCTAGTATGCAAAAGAACGGGTGTGATTCAAGTTTGGCTTCAATCTAAACCATTAATTAAATGAGGCGGGCGCCTTCATCGCCTCACGCCTGGAGCGCCTCTCGCCTCAGGCGAGCACCTTGCTCCGCCTAATATTCCTGTTGCCGCCTCGATTCAGGCGAGGCGCTCTAGTCTCGCCTCGCCTCGCTTCTCGCCTCAGGCGGGCGCCTCGGGTCGCCTTAACTACACTGGTGTGAAGACGAGAGAAATTGAGTTGGGTCTGACGCATTTTCTCTCTCCTCCGTAACAAGAAAAAAAGAGAGGGTGGCCCCACACTCGAGCCACTAGCTTACCCCCAACTGTTCTGCCAAATACGCAAAGGTGGGTAATCATGGTCCGCTTAAGCGGCAGTAGCGGGACGAATCCGCTAAGCCAAGCCCAGCCTTAGATGTTTTATTTAGGTATAAATAAAAGAAAACAAAAGATAAAAGAGAGGAAATTTAACCGTGGCATTATTTTTGAAAAAGCATAAATTTTGTGACTTGGAAGAAGAATCCATTAGAATGAGTTTTTTGTAGAGGTGGGACCCACAGAACTAATTAAAAGTCCACGTATTCGTTTTCATTTCTGCTTTCCATGTTTATCTATGCAACATGTGATGACTTAAAAGCTGAATCATTCAAGTAGCCATGTATATCCCTTTTCAAACTCCTTCATTATCTAAAACCCTCCAAAATTCTTATTGCACCATATTTTGCACGCAAAAACTTGCCCTGTAGGTTAACTTCCACAAAATCTGAAAAATTCAAGAAAAGACAAATAAAATAAGAAAACTAGCTACTAACCCATTTAACACAGCATACCGATTCAATCTAACTAGGGCTTCACTCAACTAGGACTAACAATGAACTTGAATTTGTCAAATGGTACTAAATCACTTGACTCAATCAATTTAACCCAAATAATAACATGCTCACTAAAATACTTAACTCCTAATTTCCTTCTAATTGACCCAATAACACAAAAGAACGGCACATAAATGCCATGTACATAATTAACTGACCCGGGATGCCAGTACCTATTTTTTGGAACATGAAGAAAAAAAAAATCTGACCATTTTCCACAAAGCCAAATTGGAATTTCTGAGGCATAACCTAGTAAACAAAAAATTGTTGCTCTATAGTAATGCAGATCAAGTATTTGTCAGCCATATTTGTAGTCATTCTTGAGAAACATCACACAGGGATAGGTGAATGAAATTGCTAATTCATAGAATAAGACAAAAGGACATCAGCGGTTTGTCCCCATCCATCACATACAACCTTGACCAAATGAAAGAGACTGCACTAAGAAAATAATAGCAAGATCATAGAAGTGCACCTTCAAGTGTTGCAATTGTGATGTGTAAACCCGTTTAGTGTACTCAGATAAAAGTTGGCCTAAAGCATCAGTACTGGGTGGTTGTGCAGTACCAAGACCAGCCATCCATCCATCCATAATTGCAGTAGATAGAAGCTCTAATTGCCCAGTTGTTCCTCCTATACCATCACCTCCAGTAATAGAAAGAAACTCAAAATTCTCCGCAAGCCAGGAGCGGATTTGACGCTGCAACTCACCAGCTGGGGTATGAACAAAGAGAGCAGCAAGAACCTTATTCCCAATTGCGTAAGATTTGGCTTCCTCAGTTATTTCACGGAGCTTCCCACCGGTAACATGCTGCCTCCATGTTTCCTGTCCATATAAAATGGACTTATATCAAGAAAAAAAGTAGGAGCAGCAAAAAGAATGGACAGGAAAAAGATGCATTCTTGGGGAAAACCCAAAAGTAAGAAGTATTATTAAAACCTCTTTAACTAGTAAAAGGAAAAAGAGCGACATCCAACAAATTCATCAAGAACAATAAAAATGTCATCTCATAGAAAAAGTATAATGGCATACTATTCTCAGCATTTAGTAAGAGAACTGGAAACAGCAGACAGTATCTGCATTATTAAATCCGTACCTGGTCGATCCCTCGAACCTTTAAAACAATTGATGAAAATTTAGACTTCTTTTCTTCTTTTATCCTAACTTTAAAACCATGAATGTGCTCATCAACTAAACCAGTTTTTGCACTGGAATCAAAATAAACAGGAGATCTACCGGGACTACTTCCCCGGCTGGAACTTCTACTTCGTCCAGTATTAGTCTTTTCTAGAAAACGTTCAACCGGAGGAACCTATTAAAAGAAGAGAGTCATGAACAAATCATTCCCTCACATCAAGACAAAAAGTTCAGTAACTTTATAACAAACTGAAGTCAATGGATGTTGCAGAAAGAGAATCTCTTACCTTGACGGATTGCAGCTCTGGTGACCTAGCAAGCAATGATCTTATATACAAAATTCTGACTCGAGAAACTAGCATGGTATCCATAACTCTCCTAGGTTCCATTTTCCGAATGAAAGAAAAAACAGCATCTCTGATTTCAGCAAGTATTTCATGTTCCCGTGCAGCACCTGCTTTAATCACTGCAGCCAAAACCTGTAAGACCGTAATGTAAAGTACTTTCAGACGATGGTATAATTTATCAGCGAACGAACTATTCCCAGATCAACAATCAGTACAAGAGGGAAGGAACATATGGATAAGGGCATACAAGCGGTTTATAATATATATAAAAGTAACAATCAACACAATAATATAAAGCAGACCACAAAATTATCAAAGAACCCAATGTCGGGCCTCTCTCTTTACCTTTCCTGTAGTAGGACTGTGATCCAGATCCTCACATTCTCATCTAATTAAAAGGAGACAATCAAGTGGATCCTTGTTCCTCGTGATTCTATTCATAACCCTCCCAATGCCCCAAACTTTCTTCTTTTCTTCTTTCCTTTCTTCATCTTAAACATGCATTAATGAAGGCTTGCACATCGGCCACTAAGTCAATGTTCATTTCAGCAGGATCTGAGGGACAATTCCTGAGCTCTTTCTTCATTTCCTACTCATCCATAAAATCAGTAGATTTGGGGAAATCTTCTGAGGGTGGGGCATCAAGCAATTTATGGGGATCCACATAGTCCCTGGAAGTCTGAAACATATTGAGTCCCCGTCAATTCGCTTCTTCAGTTGAAGCGTCTTGGATCCAAAATCAATACCTGCTTAGGATCGTGATCCTGATTTCTCCTTATCCTTACCATCTTGAGCACTGACTACGATCTGGGATCACCCAGTATCTTTTGAAGTAGCAAAGAACCTTTTACGCACTCCCAAGGTGTTCACTTTCCATGAGAGACCAAACCAACAGGAGGGACTGAACCAGACTCAAAGTTGAAAAACCACCGAAGCCTCACAAGCTACCAGAGATGGTAACAACATCAGAGTCCACAATGCAAGCATCAAGGGACCAAACTATAGAATCGATACAAGCTGAACAAAAATCCGCTCCAGTTTGGTCCCTTGATGCTTTGTTCAGCTTGTATCGATTCTATAGTTTGGTCCCTTGATGCTTGCATTGTGGAAGGGTCACCCAGGAAATTGTATAGTTTGGTCCCTTGATGCACAATTCTATAGTTCAATGAAAGCTTTGTTTTGTTAAAAAAATAAAAAATTTCAGTGAAATTGTCTGGAAAAAGGACATAATGTCGGAATTCGATCAAATGTCGGTCATTTCGGTCAAATGTCGGTCATTTTGACCGACATTTCATTATGTCGGAAGAAAATTTGGTAATATTAGAAATTCGGTCAATTTCTATGTCGGACCCTTGAAAAAAAGATAAATTTCAGTGATTTCGTAGGAAATTTGTCGACATTTGATTCCATGATCAAGAGGTGCAATATATGTCAAATTTCTTAAGGTCAAGCTCATAATAGACTTATATGCGCTACTCCTATTCCAGATACTATGTGGGCTCATTTCAGCATGGACTTTATTTTGAGATAAGCATGGATGACTAGAGGTTATGATTCTACTTTTGAAGTAGTGAACATTTTCAAAGATGGCCAATTTTATTCCTTGTGGTGGAAACTTTACATATAGCTCAGATTTTCTTCAAGGAGATTGTCCTTTAACATGTTCCATCTATTGTTGTGCTTGATCGAACGTCAAGTTTGTAGGACATTTATAGCAAATAGTGTGGAAGAAGCTTGGTACTGAACTCCACTGCTTAAGTTCTTACCACCCCTAAAGTGACGGCCAAACTGAAGTGTTAGTCTAGACAATGTAGTGGACGATAGTATTAAATCATGGGATATTGTGCAACCTTAGTTGAAGTTTATGTGGGTGCCTGAAATGTCACCTGCTCATTGTCCGAATGGACGAGATGTGGCAGTGCAGATGCAGAACACATGACAGGATATTAAAGACCCAAGAAAAATCTCAATGCAAAAATGGCCAATTTAAGCCAGGGAGCTGGCTTGGAGGCGTGCACAACAAGCTTGCCCCGTGGCAACCACACAGGGCCAGCCATTGAGCGCCTGGTGATGGCATTATAGTGGCAACTTTGTGACATCGATAGGAAGCTTAGCTACAATAGCCAGGGAGCTCGTCGATATGCGTGCAAGATGAGCTCGCCCCATGGCGATCATGTAGGGACAATCATTGAGCGACCTTGTAATGATGTCATAGGTGATAGCATCATGACATTTGCACAATGATTTACAGCTTTTTGTTTTGTCATTATAGTAAAGTTGTAATCAAAACCAGTACCTGCAAAAGAACGAGAGTGAGTTGTATAGCAACAAGTACAGGATCGAACTAAACGTACGGAATAAATGCCACGTGAGAATACGCAAGCGAGATTAAAAGAACAAAGAGATTTTTTTGTTGAGTTGTTTTGGATGATTTGAGATTTTGAAAGAAGAATAAAAGAAAAGTTTTATGACTTAAATAATTTCTTAATTAAAAATTCGCTAAGAAGAAGTATCTACCATGGTTCATAGCTAATATCTTTTCTTGCATTATTATTCTTGTTATTCTGCACTTGAGACACAACAAACTCCCCTAGAGGTGTGCACGGCGAGCTCGTCCCATGACAACCATGCAGGGCCAGCCTTTGGCGACCTAGTGGTGACGTCATCATCGTGACATCAATGGGAGCTCGCCCAAAGGCATGCACAGCAAGCTCACCCTATCACAATCACGCAGGGCCATCTTTTAGGTGACCTGATGGTGATGGCGTGAGAGAGAATCGTGACGTTAGCAGGGAGCTCACTTGATACAGGGTTGGGAGCCCACCCGGTGACGTGTGCGGTGAGCTCATCCTGGCAGAGTGTGGCGAGCTCATTCCACTTTCCAAAACCAACTTATTGTCGAGTTAATGACAGTGTTGGATGAGGCTTCACATCTTCCTTGAGCACTCAGTTCCTTCTCCTTTTGGCCTAGATATAGGGAATGAATCTCCCACAATTGCGCTTTCCAAGGATGGCATGCAGCCTAAAGCAAACATGGAGACTTATTTGTTGCCTAGCATGGATCGGGTGTCAGGTGGTGGGGCAGGTGTCAGGCGACACACCCGCAAAACTGGCACGGCCAGACCGCTGACTCCCTAATGAGAGTGTGACAAATGGCATTGGAGAGGAACGTGCTCCACTATCCCGATCAGCTAGGGATGGCAACAGTGCGGTTTTGGGTAAAACCAAAACCGCACCGCAACACCGAACAGCCACACCAAAACCGCACCCCACCGCGATGGTCTACCATTATGCAAAACCAAAACCACACCATGTTGTGCGCTGCGGTGCAGTGCACCTCGGTTTATCATTATAATGGCCTAAACGGTGTGGTTTTATGCGGTTTTGGTCAAAACCGAAACCGCACTGCACCGGTTTTATATTTTGGCAAACCAAAACCGCACCATGTGGTGTGGTTTACCGTGGTTTTCGGTTTTAAACTGCACCGCTGCATCCCTACGACCAGCTTCTGACCAACGTCAGTGCCGATTTGAACAAACCAAAACGTGACACGTGGAATGGTGGCCACATTAACCATTATCGCCGCAACCTGGTTGCTACGTGGTCGGACAAGTGTCGACACCTTTGGCCTCCAAGCTATTATAAAAGCCCACCAAAGGCTTACACATGTAAAATCAATTGCCATTGCTTGTGGATATTTCTTTATCATGCACTTGTTTTAATGATTTGTGCAAATTATAGTTAACAAAATGAATAAATCCTTGATACTCATAGAATACAAAATTGATATTCCAAATATATAGCATTAAGAAAGGTATAGGTCATCCATAAATTATACACATTTAATTATTTAAAATTTTATAAATTTTAAATAACTAACAATTAAAACTATTTTTATCATCTTTGAAAAATTAGGTCGAAACTCTCTGAAATATCTTCTCCACCGATTTGTTTTGGTTATTAACACACCCAAATTTCAAAACTTACAACCTATATGCCCTTAATGTTGTACGATTAAGAATGTTGGTGTCTTTGTATCCTAAATAATGCAAACTGGCTTGCAAAGCACAAAAGCCTAGTTGCTAACGGAAAGATTTACGGTATATGTAGGAAACTAAGATATAAAATTCAACAATCACAAGCTATCCCAAACCGATTTTAATGAAGAAATAACAAACCAATCTACACAGCATACTCATAAGTGGACAAGTAAAGAAAACAAGCAATGGCAATAGACTATTCCTCCAACAAACGTTGCAAGATAATATTTTCGGTAATAAAAGTGCACAAGCAAGATAAAGAACGACAATGATGAAGCTCCAACGATGATTAAACAAGCCACTAATATATGGGAGAATATCGAGCAACAATTATGAAAGAGACATGGCTATGAAAAGGTACCGATGAAAGCCAAAGAACCAATCAAAGTGCAAGGAAAGAAAATACAGATGATCGCCATCTCCGTGGCGAGTAGAAAGCTTTGCCGAAGAAGATGAAGTGGCGGGGGGTCGAAGAAGACTCGAAGCAGGAGGAAATCCACGAGGTCGATGAAGAACCCTCCTTCACGATCTCACAAATAGAATCAATCTCAATCCAACATGGGGTAGCCAAATAAGGAAACAAAGCAAAGAAAAGAGAGGCAGCAAAAGAGAAATGCACCAGAGGAGTGGTGTCCTTGGTTTGTATGTTGTGAAGAAACAGAAAACAAGGGAGAAATAAGAGTCGCGTGGCTAATGTTTCCGGTAAAGAATAAAGAGCCACAACTCTTTTTTCATGCAGAAAAATAAACCTCGTGCGAGGATTCTATGAAGAAATAAAAAGGGGGGTGCTGGTTTGTGTTGATTTGCTAAGTGCACCCCCATGGCGGAAAATTAAAGCCCCATGAGAGCTTTTATGTATTGATATAGGCACCCCCTATATTAAGGCTTTAATGATTGCTTTGTTTCACTGTTGGATGCATCATCTGATACTTCCTATCGTCCTGCATGGCAACATCACACTAATTACTTAAATAAGAAACTACCTAGCCTGCTAGCCAGTTTGTGTAGACGGGTGAAACAACTTCGTGCCATAGGCTAGTAAACATGCAAAAATTAATAACTAATGATCCAATAGTTCAAATGTCACCTGGAGACAGGCGATGGAATCATAAAAGTAAATGCAACAAAACTAAAGCATCAAATAAAGACAAGTTATTTGTGTATAGCACGATATGGCTACATCAGTCCCCAGACTTGGAGAACTCGACTCCTGACAAGTAATGTCCTGCATGCGCTGGTAGAGGTCCTCTCGAACGCATCGTAACTCATGCTCGTTGATACAAATGGTATCTGACCACGCCAGCGAACCATGTACTACCAGTCCTATCCACATCTCGTCCTAGTAACCTAAACATCAGTAACATCCTCATCTCATTGGCATGTTCTGGCTATGGCACTGCGATGTTTGGCTAGGGTGCCTATCTCTGGCTCTGCCGTGCTCCCATGATAGGCGAACAGATATGCGACATTAAAGATCGGTGATGTCGGCAAGAAGCTCCAGAAGAAATGCATTTTTTGCCAGGCTTCTTCAGGATATGGAAAGGCACAAACCTCCCCTGACTGAGCTTGTGGTAGAAATCGACCGGGAATCTTTCGTTCCTTAACTAAGCCATCAACAAGTTGCCCTCTGAAAACTAGCGCTGGCATCAATGCTTAGCGGTAATTGCTTTGTAGTTCGTATTGGAGACCTGCAAACTATCAAGCACACCTTTCTACACACATTTAATATGATTATATAATTTATTGGCATCATGGCCTTCAGGACCAGAATAGTAAATAAAAGAGCGATCAAGCAAATGAGGTACTGGATATCCATATACAATTTCAAAGGGACATTTGCATGTAGACCTATTTACTCAACTATTATAAGCAAATTCTGCCAAAGGTAAAATCACATCCCATTGGGATGGTTTCTCACTAGCCAAACATCTAAGCTTGTTAACAAGATTTCGGTTGAGTACATCCGTTTGTCCTTTTGTTTGAGGATAATAAGCGCTGCTAATTGCAAATTTAGTTCCTAATTTAGACATAAAGTTTTCCAGAAGTCTTTTTGCATGTGCTACAAGAGAGGGAGAGAGACTAGGATTTCAAAAAGAATACTCCTAGTACTGATGATGTATTACATAACACTACCTAATTATACAGGAAAAGAACGCATGCCACAGAACATGTGGGACTAAACTATGACTACATCTAACATCCCCCGTTAAACTGATGGGGTATAAACCAACCTCAGTTTGCATAACAAAATAAAGGAAAAATACATCCAACATCCCAGCTCGAACTTAAAGTATGATTTTACACATAAGAGTTTGCAGAGGAGGGAAGCAAAAGTACCAGGGTAACTTGCAAGTTGCACTGAGAACCCAATTGACCTACAAGTAGTACAACCAGTGGATACGGCCAACCGGGAAGGACGCAATAGTCGCTGAGGCCTGATGCCAAACAGGTGGAGCAATGGAGAAGGCAATCGATAGCTATGGCACACAGGAGTTCAGTGGTAGTGAGACCGGAGTTGAGGATACTGGTGATAATGGATGAGGCCATCGATGTTTGGTCTGAGTGGAAGAGGAGGATCCGGGGTGGCCTCGACTGAAACAGAGAGGGTCAGAACAAGAGGCATGGAGCCGAAACTGGAGTGACCAAAACTGGAGACGTGCAGAGCGCACCCGAGAAAGACAATGGAGGTCCGGCGTGCTAAGCGCACTCAGAATGAGAGGCCACGATCCAGAGGAAATACTATCCAGAGGAGAAGAGCCGCGGAAGAGGGCCGGGGAATGGCGAGGGCGCAACTAGAGGCGAGACCGGAGGAGAGACCGGTGATGCTGGAGTAGGAGCCGAAGCTAGAGCTAAAGCCTGAGTCGGGAAGCAATCCGAAGGTAAATCAGGTGATCAAGGAAGGTGACGAAGGCTCAATCTGTGAAGTGTGGGAAAGGTTTGGAGAAGGGAGCCGAATGACTTAGATAACATGTTACGAGAAGTGATGCTTTGAAACAAGATAATCAACCCTTCCCTTTGCAGAGCCTGGGACTTTCTAATTATTTGCATCTGTTGGGGCACTTGGAGGGAGCAAAATTCCCATTTTTCGTACAAAGTTCTTATCTCCGGAGGATATCTTGCAACGCTGCAAGGAATAGGCAACGGGTCTATCAGCTAAGTCGTTTTAGAAGATCTATCATGTTATTTGAAACCTCTCTTGAGAACTATTTTTCCTTTTCTATTAATAATATAGTTTGGGGTCTAGCTTAACCCCATCCTCTCTATCAGAGAAGATTTCCCAAAAAAAAAGGCTTGTCATATAGGAATCATGGAATATTTTAACAACACATATTATTCAAATTAATAAAATGATGATAAGAACCAAATCCGAATTAGGCCAGATTTGGGGGCATAATGAGAGTTCGGGTTGGCCAAAATCCAAACTGTTTCGGGCGAACCAGTTCAGGTTCGGACGAACCCTCAAGCTATGCTTAAATTAGTCTCCCACTTTTCATCCAAGCAACAAAGGTGTATCACATACTTTGCCCAATGAACATACATGACTAAATTAGTATTTTTCTTGTCCATGTTTCTTTTTTTATTTCTATATTTATTATAAGGCACCTACCACACCATAATCTCCATGCCTTCCATTGGAAGAGCCTCTTCTACTCTTAGATTCGATAAGTCTAAGGATCATGGTTCAAGTATGGGAACTAGACTAGTCCAAGGGAAATGACTCTTACAATGTGTGGGTTGTGTTGCTTTGTCACCAATTGTGGCATAGCACGACACAAGCAACACTTGACCCATGCTCCTGGGTTAAATACAACAGCATGTCCTCATTGTCCAAGAAAATATGGAGTGGGTGGAGAAGATTTCTAGAAAGAAGCATGACGATGCTGTAATACTTCAAGAGCACAAGAGTACCGCTTTGAGGTGACGATGATGACCTGCGTCTATACTATATACTATATAGGACATCAAGGCCACCACCTCCACAACCAAACTAAATAGACCAAGTACTCGTGAACCACTAGACCATTTTTGTAGATACGTGCTAAGGATGTGGTTGACCGAAGAGAAAAGGATATATGATCTGCCTTAAAAACACAGGAAAATAGCTATAAAAAAAGATACAAAGTCACCCAATCACTGTAAAATTGGCCTAACCAAGTTGGCATTGTTTTCAACGACTTTAATTATATGATTGAAGCAATCGATCAAATATAGTTCGAGCCTAAAACCATTCCCCTACCATGAAAAAGGTGAGAAGAACATTCTACAAGTTGCGACTGAAAATGTGGTCCTATGAAGCATCAGTCGCCTCATTATGACGAAATGGTCATGTATATTTTGGCCGCATTGTGTAGCACATTGCATTGATTTAACCTTCGCAAATATAGATAGATATCTAGAAACAACTATTAGTGCTAGGGAAATAATTTTATACATATATAACCATGCCCTCTTATTCAAATTCAATTAGAAAATGCAGAAAACATAATTTACCTTGCCCCACAGTTTCCCAATTTGTGACACCAATTTCACTTCAGAAAGTTTGTTAAAACAACCAGATCTTAAAGCTTTGTAGTGTCATCGGACTTCAACAACAAGCCTTGGTCAAAAAAGATCAAAGACATCTGGTCGTCAAGACTATCCTCTCCCAAACATGTTGGACCAATATAAACAAATCAATTTGGTTTTAAATCCTTTGTAAATGCATTGAAATATGTGGATAGTGATGAAAAACCATCAATGGATCCATATATAATACAATAGAGAAAGAAAAAGAAGAAATAATTGAAAGGTTATATAAGTACAAGATATTTATCAGCTTGTTAGACATAATAGGAAAAGGATGGGGCACCCAAATGTCTAGCCCTTTATATTCATTTGCATACATACTTAGCCCCACATTATACTTCAAAGACAGTCGAGAAAAGGTGAATTCTACACATGGTTGATTTTATTGATGTTTTAGAAGAATGGTTCCAGACAGGGATGAACAGGTTGGATATCATTCTGACTGGAACGATACAAAAATGCGGATGGACCAATATTTGCCAGAGAGATCGTCATTCCACAGAAGGATACAAAAATCCCAAGTATAATGCACTTCGTATTTAATAGAGGTTAATCTATCATTCATATCTAAAAAAGGTTCTAAATTAACTAAGCAAATGATTCTTAATAACAAAGAATTAATGTGGCGTTCAAGATTGATCAAGTTACAATCACTTTTTAAATAGATTGGACATCAGGGTTCTTGGCCTAAGTTGTTAGACATCGAGTTGTGACTGATATTGGACTATCAAGATGGTATACAATTTAACATTAATCCTTACATTTAGTTTTTTTTAATTTATAAGTATTGAAGCCATGTATTAAACAAGGACATATGAAGAAGAGGAATCGTCATGTGTTAAAAGGACAATATTTGGTATTCATGCAATACAACCAAAAGTTGCGCAAACAATTCAATGAGAGGTACTCAAAGTAGTTATTCTATGACCTCATATTATAGGTGAAGACCACCCATGTCTCAGTTATACAAGTGGGCAAATTTTCCATTACAATGGCTTGACTTGAGTGCAAGTTGAGCAAACAGTTATAGTGAGCAAGGAGAAGACAGGTCAAGCGAGAGAAAAAGATTGACGAGTAGCAGCGACGGTGGTGCTAGTACCAGATCTAGTACCAACAGTCAGATGCTAATTATGATCGTGGTGGGATAGTGATATTAAAGCAACTATAGAACAAGAAGATGAATCAGCACTAGTGGAAATGGACAATGTGCTAGTGAAGAACAGATGATGAGATGGAAGAAGAGGAACAACCTTGAAGGAGAGGATTCTGATGATGGTGGCTTCGTCAACGATTCTCATGATGATGGTGGAGGAGACGTCCTCCACTGGTTCTAGATAAGTGTAAAATCGCATGTGTGACTACATATGCCAATATGCAGTTGCATACCAATCTGCAGGTTAAATAGCATAAAACGCAATTGCCGTTTTGATAAAACTGAGTTTGAAGTATTAAGAATTTTGAGTTTTAACAACAGCTATTATGTTAACTTATCTCAGATCCCAGCTATAGATATGTCATAATATGGTCAAAATAGATTTAGCTTTTAAACATTATCTCAGATCCCAGCTACAGATTTGTGCATATTATGAATTTGACTCTGTAAATTCTGTTATTAGCAGAAAGTTCATGCATGTGCTATCATTTTGCACCTGTCCTAGCATAAGTTTCAGCCTCTATAAAAGTTCCTTATTAACTTATGCGTTAAATTCTCTACATCGTCTCTCAACTAGAACTTACACTTCAGAGTAACGGAACAGATACAATCCAAACCCATTCGGTTATCAGAACAAGCTACTGATGCAGATTTTACAGTGATCTCAATGTAAGATGCGAAGAAATACAATATAAACACCATTAGCTGAAGGCAGGAGTATCATCTTCAAAAAAGTAATTGTAACTATCCCATGAGCATACCAGCATCAAAAGCTTGTTTGCCCCATCAGCAATAGCAGCAAAGCTCTCGAATTGATCAGGATCAAATTCCATCAATGCTGTTGTAAGGTATTCTCCCGCGGGTGTTGTCTTTGCTTTCTCAGTGCTGGATTTCACAAGAGCAGTGCTTTCAGCTTTATCCTGGGCAACCGGCAATGGAGGAATATCTAGAGAGCGCCCTTTGCTACTGTCATTCCTGCACATCCACATAAAAGTACAACATAAAACTAAGGAAACATGAAAAGCACCACAAAATGCAATCGAGTAAATCGACGATCTTCAGTTACCCACTATACCTGCTCAAGTCCCGTACCAAAAGGCTAACCGGTCTTTTGTTAGCAGGGCTAGAAACCTTAAGACAAATAGTCAAGATAAGATAACTATAACAAAACACAAGCTAATCACTTATAAAACTCAGTGCGCACACTCACATAAAAAAGCACATAAATATGTACATATATGCAATGACATAAGATTGATAACTGAAAGAAGCTAGCGAAGCATATATAAATTATAAATTGCTTTGGTTATCAAGGTATGACAACCTTTTTACTAGTCTTTGAGTTTTTTTCTTTTATTCTAATTGTTTTGATAAATCGATGTGATGGGGGTACAGTCTAAACCCCTACCAGTTTATTAATATGAAAGAGATACAGAGGGTCAATAAGAGAAAAAATGACTGATAAAATCAAAAAAGTTACAAAGACTTCGAATCTGCTTAATTCATCATAACAAGGCTATCGACCCAAGCATGACTAGATAAACAATGCATCGGATGACATCTTTCTGTGTGCTAAGCTTCAGTTGGAAGATCCTATCTTTATGCTCCGACCAAACACACCCACATCTGGCTATAACCAGCATATCACAGTCTGCTCAAACCTTAGCTGGTAATCAGCTCTTCCTCCATTTGGTCCACAACGACTGAAACCTTCCTGGGCTTCCTCTTATTTGTCGACAAATGCATCTAGCGAATGAGCGGATTAATTTGTATAAATAAACATCTGAAGTAACTGACTGAATTCAACCAAAAACTAAATGTTGCAGCATTGGATGATTGCTAAGACTTGTATAAATATACGAAAGGCGAAATATAACTCTCTCTCTCTCTCTCTCTCTCTCTCTCTCTCTCTCTCTCTCTCTCTCTCTCTCTCTCTCTCTCTCTCTCTCTCTCTCTCTCTCTCTCTCTCTCTCTCTCTCTCTCTCTCTAATAGGAAATGCATATTAGACCCCCCCCTATAAGTTTTCAGCAGCCCATATATATATAGGAAATGCGCGGAGAGGTACATCGGACGGCTGCGGACTGCACCTAAGCATCCCCCTATATATATATATATATATATATATATATATATATATATATATATATATATATATATATATATATATATATATATATATATATATATATATATATATATATATGGGAAAAGGGATGCTGGACCTGAGGTGCAGCATCGTTGCTGCACCTCAAGCATTGTTTTACCATCCTAAAAGTTTTGGAATTTGATGAAATTTGGTGAGGGTGTTGTCTAGGGTAAGATGATCATCCTCACCAATTTTCATCAAATTCCAAAACTTCTAGGGGGGTCAAATGGTCGAAGCAAAATCAGCCGTCCGCAGTCACCGTTAAAATCTGCAAATTTTGCTTTGACCATTTGACCCCCCTAGAAGTTTTGAAATTTGATGAAAATTGGTGAGGATGATCATCTTACCTTGACAACACCCTCACCAAATTTCATCAAATTCCAAAACTTCTAGGTAGGTAAACAAGCAAGAGGTGCAGCGTCGATGCTGCACCTCGGGTGCAAGCTTCCCGCCCCATATATATATATATATATATATATATATATATATATATATATATATATATATATATATATATATATATATATATATATATATATAGGGGCATGCTATAATGCGGTAAGTGCGGCACTGTACCGCAGCCGCATTATAGCATGCCCCTATATATATATATATATATATATCCTAGACAACTCCCTCACCAAATTTCATCAAATTTCAAAACTTCTAGGGGGGGTCAAATGGTCGAAGCAAAATCTACAAATTTTAACGATAACTGCGGACGGCTGATTTTGCTTCGACCATTTGAACCCCCTAGAAGTTTTGGAATTTGATAAAAATTGGTGAGGATGATTATCTTACCCTAGACAACACCCTCACCAAATTTCATCAAATTCCAAAACTTCTAGGATGGTCAAACAATGCTTGAGGTGCAGCAACGATGCTGCACCTCAGGTCCAGCATCCCTTTTCCCATATATATATAGGGGGATGCTTAGGTGCGGTCCGTGCAGTCCGCAGTCGTCCGATGCACCACTCCGAGCATCAGATGCACGTGGCCGATGCATCGGACGACTGCGGACCGCACCTAAGCATTCCCCTTTATATTTATATATATATATATATATATATATATATATATATATATATATATATATATATATATATATATATATATATATATAGGGAATAGGAAATATGGTCCTCTCGACTAGCCAACACGCTAGTCCTCCCTTCAATTTGGGTGCCACATGACACTTTTTAACCGGGGTTAGAGGTTGGTCAAGGTGGGTACACCCCTCCGATCAATGATCATGAAAAAAAATTTGGAAAACAAATATGCCAAGTGGTATTTTTAATTAACCATAGCAAGGGCTATTTGCCCGCTACAGTTTACCGTTAAATTCATCGACCGTTGATCAGGTTGTTTTATGTTTTTTTTTTAGAATTTTTTTTTTAAATCTTGATCTAAGTAGAGTGGATTGACCATCCATTAAAAAAAAAATGATTAAAAAGTATCATGTGACACCCAAATTGAAGGGAGGACTAGCGTGTTGGCTAGTCGGGACTCGGGAGGACCGTGTTCTCTATTCCCATATATATATATATATATATATATATATATATATATATATATATATATATATATATATAGTGATACATTGCGGCCGGTAACGTGCGGCACCCGCTTCCGGAGTATTTTTGGAATTTTTTTTTTTGGGATTGATCACCCACCCTTGGATAGCACATACAAAAAATTTCAGCTCGATCCAAGACCTGTAGGCCGTCCAAATGTGTTGATCAAAATGACGACAATAATGAACAACCGATAAAAGTCGATCACATTTGGACGGCCTACAGGTCTTGGATCGAGCTGAAATTTTTTGTGTGTGCTATCCAATGATGGGTGATCAATCCCCAAAAAAAAAATCCAAAAATACCCCGGAAGGGGGTGGCCGCACGTTGCCCGGCCGCAATGTATCACTACTATATATATATATATATATATATATATATATATATATATATATATATATATATATATATATATATATATATGTGATGGGATCCGTTGACAACCCAAAATGGGAGGTAAATTTACCTCCCATTTTTAACTTGATTCAATCGGTGGATAGAGGTTTCCGAATTTGCTGATTTTTTGTGAGGATGATCAACATGGCAAGTTGATCATCCTCACAAAAAATCAGCAAATTCGGAAACTTATAAGGGCGTCAAATGTGTTATTTAAATTAACGGTTCAAATAGACGGTTCAGAAACGTTTGATTCAATCGGCGCCCTTAGAAGTTTCAGATTTTGTTAATTTTTTGTGAGGATGATCAACTTGCCATATTGATCATCCTCACAAAAAATCAACAAAATCTGAAACTTCTAAGGGCGCCGATTGAACCAAATGTTTCTGAACCGTCTATTTGAACCGTTAATTTGAATAACACATTTGACACCCGTATAAGTTTCAGAATTTGCTGATTTTTTGTGAGGATGATCAACTTGCCATGTTGATCATCCTCACAAAAAATCAGCAAATTCGGAAACCTCTAACCAACGATTATGGCGAGTTGTAAATGGGAGGTAAATTTACCTCCCATTTTGGGTTGTCAACGGATCCCACCCCTATATATATATATATATATATATATATATAGAGGAATGATAGGCTGCGGCGTGCGGTGCTCGCCTATAGATGCGGTGGCAAAATCTGGCCGTCGGATCGCGCGGATCGGCTGCGGATCGCGCGCAAATCCCCCGCCCGCCCCCGCCCGTCTGATCAGCCGTCCTGACCGTCCGATCCCGTATAAATCCAGTCGCTCCGGTGTGTTTCTATGATGATTTGATTCCCATCCGTTCGATCGAGGGGATCGAACGGACTAAAAGAATTTCGCTGTTACTGTAGCGGCTACAGTAACAGCGAAATTCACTTTAGTCCGTTGGATTCCCATCGATCCAACGGATGGGAATCAAAGAAGCGGAGCAGCAGCTCCAGCGATTGTCGCACCAGTAGTCAATGAGGGGCTGGATCTAGACCCTCTTCCCCGATCTCCATAGAAACCCCGCCCCCCCTCCGGCAACGACCGACAGCGGCCACCGGTGCCCATCCCAGTGATCCGCCCCCTCCGACTCTGCCCTCTACCGCAGCCCAATGTCCCCCCCCCCTCCACCGGCATTAGCCTCTCTCTCTCTCTCTCTCTCTCTCTCTCTCTCTCTCTCTCTCTCTCTTCTCGTTGTGAAGCCGGCGATGGCAAACCCCGCATTCGTTGTGAGTTGCATTGCTAATGACATCCTCGATCTGTCCGCTCGCCATGACACCGCCTCCCTCATCCTCCAGGTGAATAAACACTGCCTCTCTCATTCTCCATTGCTGATTTTCAGATAAGAAAAAAATCTTATGTCCCACCCGACACAATACACCTTTTTAGGGTTTTTTTATGTATTTGTACCTCTCTAATTCCTTTAGCTCTGCACTGATTTCTTCTGTAAATGGGTTTTGATTCTCCTCAGTCTTATGTAAGTGGGCTTTTATTCTTCTGATGCATTTTGTTTTTTTCTGATTTTGCAACTGTGATCTCTCTCTTTTATTGTGATCTCTCTCGCGACGGGATCGGCAGCAAAGGGGAGGGGTGATCAGCTCCACCTCCCCCTTCTTCTCCAATGGAATGGCAGTAAGGTGGAGGCGGTTGATTGGATTGGCTCTCCTCCGTTGATGGGTTTGTCTTCCCCACCTTCTTCTCTTAGGATTCCTGGAGGCGAGGTGGGTCTCTGGATCCAACTGCAATTCATCTTCAAAATTCTACGTTTTTTACATGGATTTTATTTTTCAAAATTTGTTTTTCTTTGTTCTGTTAACTTCTATAGTCTCTCTTTCGAATGGTTAACAATAAACTATACTTCTAATTCAATCCATTGCATGTATTACTGTAATTTCGTAACCGAGATTGTTGTTTCATAAATAAGGTGATCAATAGTTAGTAAAATCATAAATTTATTAATATATCAAGTGATTAATCCATTGCAAGCTGCATGTATTCCCATCGACAAACCTGATGTGATCAAACCCCACGGAGTGAACCCTCTCTCTTCTTGCAAGTCACGGAATTTAAGCATGGTTTGATATCTTTTAGTAGAAACATTGATCAATCAATTTTTAACCCTTCGTTGTTCATCTTAGTTCATAAAAATGCTTTATTTGATTTACTTCAATACAATAGAGAAATACCCAATATTTCAGTGATAGATGGTCTTAGGCATTGAATATTCATGTAGCCCTTTGCTTGCTAACCAGCACAGTCAAAAAATTGCTTGAATTATTGAAAAATATCTGAATTATTTGTTTAATGATTCTTCGAATAAATCAAAACAGCCATTTCAAAAATTAATTAGTAACCTCTGCTACCAATAACTTTGATTTTTTGAATAAGTCTCGATTAAAACACTAGTTATTCAGTAAACGTTCGCTACGAGACTATTTTCCAATTTTTTGAAAAAGACATGATTTTATGAAAAAAAGTCATGATTTAATCCCGATTTACGCGTTTTAATCCCGATTTATTGTGTTTTAATCCCGTCATGTATTGCTCAAAAAGCCTATTGTAACATCTATGCATAAATATGTTCTAAAATTCTACCGTTTGATTCCCAACTCTTTCCCGACCTTTCCGACTTCTCCCTTAGCCTATTGTTTCCCAACTTTCGACTTGGTAACTATGTTAGTACTTAGTAGCGGGTGATTTCATAAAGTATACATGAACTAATCATGATTTGCCTTCCTTTTTCCTCTCTCTCTCTCTCTCTCTCTCTCTCTCTCTCTCTCTCTCTCTCTCTCTCTCTCTCTCTCTCTCTCCTCTCTCTGAGTGTATGGATAGGTGATGGCTGCTTCACCATTTTTTAAATCTCCAGTCGGTTGGCTCCCGTCGGTGGCCCGGTGCGCATGCATCACAGCCACAAGCGTTCGACGAGTCGATCAACGGGAGATAAGAAAAAAATGGTGCAGGCTGTGCAACACCCATTCTATCATAAATGTGAATTTAGTTCAGTGCATCATTTAATATTAGTCTCATTTTATAGCTATCAGTGAGAGCTTTCCAATGGTATAATTTTTTATAAAAACAAATTAATATTAATAACATTTATTAATGAGTTTTTAGAAATACTATATAATTAAAATAATAATAGGGAGAAATGGAGGGGGGACTGAAGGAGTTGATCACCCTCCAAAAAGGAATCTCTTTGGCCTCCAAATACGGAGGCTTGGGTTGGAGATGCTCTAATTGGCTTTTTTTTCTTCTTTTAATTGTAAATTCTCCTTTTTTAAAAATATATCTTTGGTTTGTTTTCTAAATGCTTTCAGGAGGTCCAGGTCGAGGTTACCGACAAAATAACAACTGAAGTACAGTCGAATCAAGTGTTGGAGCAGACAATATTTTAAAAAACGGAAGGCAGAAGGCGGGCGGTCAAGTGGTTTCAAGGCAGAAGACGGAAGGAGGAAGACGGAAGGCGGACGACTAGGCGGGCGCCCGGAGAAAAAGGCGGGCGTCCACCTATATAAAATATATTATATATATTCTATATGTAATTATGTATATATATATATATATATATATATATATATATATATATATAAATTCATAATTCTATATAAAAAAACAATAATAGAAAGTTTTACATATGCAAACATCAAAACAACCGATCTGAATATAAAAGTTTTATGAAAAGGAAGGAGGGGATTGGGTGGGTAGGGGTATTTCGGTATGGTTACCTCAATACCTATACCCGATTGTTTCTCTAACTTGAGTATACTAGATAATACGGTTGTACTCCAACTTTATTGTGATGTACCCAAATTCCAACCAATCATATATTTTTATCCAAATTCTATTCAAACTCATACCATACAAGAACCAATATAGTAAGAAATCGTAAGAGCTTTTAAAACATTTCATCACAATACATTTAATTTTTTTTTTCCTCAAGCAATTGCATATGGTGGATAAAGAGAATTTCAACCCAATTCATTACTGAAACCCGAGCCAAAACCCAAAACCCGAATGGGTATGGATCCGATATGGACCCTATATACCCGAATGGGTATGGATCGGGTATGGACCATACCATACCCGAATGGGTATAAATATGGATTGGGGTAGGGTCCGACATGAACCCGACCCATTGCCAGCCCTAACCACAATTAAAATGTAATGATAAATATCCATCATGGAGAATGATGTAACTTCGCCTAGCATTGACATATATGAACTTCTAAAAATTTGACTATAATCTAGTTTCTCTATTTTAAAGTATCATATTGTTTCTTGTATACACTATTAATCTTAGAAATTCCCTTGATTAGTAGATAAGGCGATGGTGAGTGAGACCCGCCTAGGCGCCCGCCTTTTACCCGCCTAGGCGCTCGGATCCCGCCAAGGCGCCCGCCTTTGTTTAATCCGCCTGCAGTGCCGCTTAATGCTGAAGCGAAGCTGCCAACCCCCTAAAACGCCTAGGCGGCCGCCCCGGACCGCTTTTTAGAACAGTGGGAGCAGGTCTGTATGGTTGTTGAAAGATGGTTTCCCGCCTCCCGGTTCAAAAGTAACTGTAATGATGTAGTGGTGCTGTGCAATTTTTTTTTTATGCCATGTAACCCGGGAGAGAAGATAAAAAGAGTTGTACTGTTTCATTTTAAATTATTGATCAGTGATCATGTTCAAATTATTACCTTTTTAAAAAAAATATATATGTTCTAAGTATATCTTGATCATAGCATGGTTTTTAATTGAGGTTTTGGAACTTTGTTCCCATAAACAAAAAAACATAAACCTACACAATGCCACTGTTTGTAGCACATGAAAAAAAAGTGATATTTTTTCACTGGTTTTAATTGTTTGTGAAGGGCAGAAATATGTTTTTAAAAAATCCAAAAGTATTATTTTTCATTGTTTTAATCAGTCTATGTAAAAATAATATTATTTCTAATTCTCCTAAAAAGGAAAAGGGATATTAAATGTGGTTTTAATGACTTCACTTCTATTGGGGTTTTAGAAATTTTGAATTTGGGTTCCTGTATAAAAGAATATTGTATACAAAATACATGCTTCAATCACCACATATACAAAAATACATGCTTCAATCAAAATATCCAACAAAAAAAAAAGAATTTTTAACTTTTAAAAAAAAAAACATTTTCAAACTATGTATTGGTTAATCCTTAACCTCTATTGAGGGATTGGAACCTGTGTTCCCATAGAAATATTGCGAAAAGAGAGAGGGAGAGGAAAAATATAATCATTGTTTTTAATTGTTTGTGACGTAAAGAAAAAAAGTGTTTTCTTTCTAAAAAAAAACATTAAAAGTGTTTTCTTTCTAATAATATAGTTATCGCTCTCGAAACGTTCAGTAGACACCCTCGAAATATTATGAACCCCCCCCCCCCCCCCCCTCTCTCTCGAAATAATATCGTTGCCCATGAATAATAATTGTCGCCCTCAAAATATTGCCACAACCTTCTAAATATTATCACTGCCTCAAAATGTTTTCGTCGCCCTCGAAATCTTTTTCGTGCCCTTGGGCACGGAGTTTTTACTTTTATATATATACACATGTGTGTGTGTGTGTGTGAGAGAGAGAGAGAGAGTGCATGCTCGCGCACACACACTATGGATGCATGCATGTGTATATGTTGGTATTCATTCCCATATTCAATAAAATGTTATCTAAATGCCAAAATATGCTATTTAGTTAGGGGTGTAAAGATAGCGCATCAACCCAAACCCAGCCCAAGCCCAAACAAGCAAGGATCGGGCTCGGGTCGTCACCCTGAGCACGTAGCCCGACCCGAAAGGAAGCCCGAGAGTCGATAGGAATGATATATATTTATTATAGATTTATTTATTTTATATACTAAACATCAAAAATATGATAGCGTAGTGGTGAAGGTGTGTGAGGTGTGTGTATGATGTATCTACAGTTAAGGGTTCAAAAGTGTGGAAGGCTACCTATAATTTTTAATTATTAAACAAAACAATATTTTAGCTTAAATCCGGCCCAAAACCCAAGTATAATTGTATAAGAATACCTGCTCAGGGTCCAGGTTTAGATCTTTAGCACAAGGCCTGACCCGGCTCAACGAGCCCATCTGGGCTTGACTTCTTTAGGCTCGACCCAGTCCGACCCGTTTTACACCCATATATTTCGTAGCAAATTTATGGAAATTAAAGCTATAAATCTAAAGAATTTCTAAAATCTTAATATACTCTATGAAGCTACCTCCATAAATTTTATGATTCCCAGTCCGATCTTATTGTTGAACTCAATATTACAAGTTGAATTTAAGATAGATATTTAACTTTTAAGTGCCAAAAGGAGTAAGCAACAGTTTGATGTTCTTATTCCCACTCTTAGCTTTGAATCTACAAAAACAGTTGGGACAAGGCTTGGTGGTTATGGTAATCTAGAATCTACCTGATGCATGAAATTTATTCCAATTTATCACCCGAAATTCTATAAAGCACCTAAGTCGAAATAACCAAAGAGGGCGAATACCGATGCATTACTTTGTAAAAATAATAAACTTGATGTCAGTTACAAGATAAACAATTTAGTGACTAGATTCTTATAAAAGGAACCTGTGACGATCCACTGAGAGCAGCCTTCTCTGTGAGTCTATCAAACAACTTCTCATTCTCCTCATGCAATTTCTGCAGAAACAACTAAATAAATTACAATCAATAAAACAAATAGTTAAAAAAAGTGAATCTGAGACAAACAATAAACACAATAGAAAAGACAAATCAAAGAAAAAAAAATTATGATCGAATTTTGATCAAATAGAAATTAACATAACCATAACCATCAAGCCTTGTCCATATTTCGATTACAACAAAAATTAAAGAATAAAACTCTAGGACACCCGAAAACTTGAAAGAAAAGTTCAAGAATAACAAGTGATAATGTAAGAAACGCTTCAACGATCATGAGGGCATGATAGAAATGACAGAAGTCCGGTTCCTAATATATGGTTATAAAAAAAATATATCGGTAGCTTACTTTGTTAATTTATGTTGAAATCTGAATTCTGATAGGCTACTAAAGTAGTTCCAAAAAAAAAAATCGCACCAGAAAACAATCCAGTTTAGCATATCATAATGCAATAATTAAATTTGAGCGTCAATTTTGTGACTGTTAATCAATTTTGTGCCTGTTAATGACTAAAATCCTTTGGTACTGTGTTAAGATACAAGACAAGCACTAGTATAATAGCTCATAACTGAATCGCCACAAGAAGGGACATCAAAATTCCTGTCATGTAGAAATAATATCAATGATCTACTATCAACAATAAAAACTCAAGAACATGAAACAAAATCAGGCCTAGAATTCATTAAAACTACAATACATCTGAAAAGGCACATAATGGGCCTCCAAATTGACTTGTTAAACTAACGGTGTATGCATTAACAGCGACCTAATGATGCTCCTACATCAAATGTCAATGTTGATTCAGGGTCGGGATGTAAACGAAGATTTCCTGATTGCAGATGATCTGTTGACTTCATGCGATAAACCACGTGTTAGATACCCTCACGCCCCAAAACCCGGGTCGTAAGGGGAGGTCCACAACGGGTATATTAAGCGGATGATGGGTGCCTCCTTCACCGCTGTGGGACTATCCGTTAACACTCCCCCTCACACGGAGCATGCGTGGCAATAATCCTCCCACGCGGAGCACGCGTGGCAAGGCATGATCGGTGGGAAGCACCCGAAGCGGGAGCAGGAGACGAGCCAGCTCAAATACCATGTTAGAAGATGACGGCAAGGTTTTGGAGAGAATAAAAATAATCTTCATTGAGGCTGAGGGACTAAGCTCAATATATATACACCGTATTACATAGTGAACCCGGCCAGACTGTACATGAAACCAACCCGTATCTATATACATTTACACCACGAAAGAGAGCGAAGGAAAAAATCTAAAGGCAAAATCGAACATCCAAAAGTTTATTGATCAAGCATAGAAGTAGGCAAGAAGATGACGTAGATCGGTAGATACAATCCTGGATCTTTGAGCGATCAATAAAAACAATCAATTGAAGCATGTGCGCGCGTGCGAGAGAGAGAGAGAGAGAGAGAGAGAGAGAGAGAGAGACAGAGAGAGCGCTATGAGGCATCGAGGCACGAAGCCTCCCTGTTTGAAAGTTGGGTCCCAACGTCCACTCTTAGAAGTCGGGACTTGGAGCCCGAACCCAATATTGGGAAGGCGATCGAGCCGAGGTGTGCAGTCGGCTGGACCAACTTAGCCAATGGAGTCGAACACCACACATGGTCAAGACAAGCTAGCTCTTGTTTTTTCAGTGTTCTAAAAAGCGGTCTAGGCAGTGTCTAGGCCCTAGAGGTTCCCCACCACCCAGCCTAACCCCTAGGAGGTGCAGAAAAGCAGCACAGGCTGCTAGGCGAGGATAGGCGGTCGCCTAGGCAGGCCAAGGCGGGTCCAAGCGGGGCTAGGTGACCACCTAGGCGCTAGAACGTGTATAGATGCTATTCTATTGTTGATAATCTTGAATTTATGGTTTGGATTGTACTAAAATTATGGGTATTATGATATTACTTACTTTTGTTCTTGTTAATCTTGAGCTTATGATTATGTAAATGATACCTACTCTTTAAAATAATAGTTGGGAAGATCTTGAATTTATAGTAATTTTAAAACATATATATTATATATAATATCAAAATAATAATTAAAATAGATTAAAAAACCCCAAAATGCCTAGGCGCTAGAAGGCCCCCCACCGCTCGACTAGCGCCTAGCACTTTTTAGAACATTGCATTTTTTGTACTGTATTGTGTAGACCACAGTGTCATGAAACATCCCACCAGACTCGAAGCCCCCGGTAGGCCTTTGGGATGCGGAGCCCACTCCTTGACTTTCGAGATCGGGAGTTGCCACAAGTTTGCGAGACCCAGAGTCTCGATCAGCTATCGATACACGGAACCCACAACCAGCCATACAGGGTCAAAGCCTTATGTGAGTCTGAGGGACTAAGAGTCCCAAATCGATGTTTGGAACGCGAAGTACACTATCAGCCAACCGGGCTCGAAGCTTTTTGTTGGTCTGTAGTACTCGGATCCCTTAGTCCGCCTTCATGACGGCGACTCTTGTCAACCAACCGGGTTCAGAGCCTTTTGTTGGTCCAAAGGACTCGGAGCCCCCAGATGGCCTTCGGGATGCAGAGCCCCTTGTTAGTCAACTGGCCTTAGAGCCATCAATTGGTCCGTAGGACTCGGAGCCTTCACGACTAGAAGCCCCTAGTCAGCCAACTGAGCTTGGAACCTTAATTGGAAAGGGGTACTTCTTTAGCGTCCCACAAATGACCCCACTTTGTAGGAATTTACCAGGGATATGCCATTATCCCCATGTCTTTAGATCAGCGGAAGTCAGACCTCGTTCTTTCCTTGCACTTGAGTCAGGTGTCAATTGTTGTTATCCGCCTAGCAGAGAAGTTTGCACCCAAACATACACAACAGAGCCCATGGCCCTCCAACACTCAAATCAGTCTGGGGCATCTCAAATACAATATAGAGGTTAACATTCATACCTGGAGGTCAACTTTGTGTCTTGGTGATCGGTAGAAAAATACACCTAATGGTCAGTCGTGCAAGGTACACTAGAAGAAAAGGAATAAGTGTTGTTGAGCATGTCGGTATTAAAGTCGGCTATAAAGAGCATCGAATAGTGATTGTGATGAAATGAGTGATGCATATGCATAAGCATAAGGCATCGCCTCCCTACTTGCTATCTAGTAAATTTGTGGGTGGACCCCGCTACCTTTGGGTACCTCTTTGGAACAGTGGACTTCGCGGATGGATGGGAAGTCGATCCTAGTAAGACTAATGGGTAGTCAGATTGCACACCTATGATAAGTCGGGCCCTAAATTGTTATGGGTGAAGGTGTCCCATATATTTGGCCCTCTCTTGTCTTTATCCCTACCTATTAGGTAGAAGAGTTGATGAAGCCTGGGAAAAGCTGGGCTTCCCCAGAGCCAAGACGATCAAAACATCAATGGCTTCCACAAGAGTATCCAGATGATTACGAACGGAGCACAATATGGAAAGAGACTACCACCTATGATATAGAACCCAAGCCCACCAAGATCAAGTCAGACAAGAGCAATAAGTAGGCATGATAGATGGAGTCGGCAACCATCATGATGCGAGACAACTTCGCCGAAAGGGGGATAGAAAGAGAGACAGCGCCTAGCTAACTAGGGAATGGAGGAAAGGGGGAGAAGAGATGAGGGGGAAGAACATCCGGAGTCCATTGAATTCAAGGAAGCATAGAAGAGCGGCTATGCGGGACGTCGCCGAGGTAGGGAGATAGTAAGATATGCCTAACTAATTAGGGAATGGAGGAAAGGGGGAGGAGAAGTGGGAGAAGATCCAGAGTCCACCAGATTCGAGGAATCCTCCCCTTTCTCAATCCAATCCAGAATTAAAGACGCAATCAAGCAATTTTTCATTCATCTTCAATTCATTCCTTCTCACAGACTCACAGTTACATCGGTGGCCTTTTATAGGCTTACAAAAGATCCAAGAAGATAACTCTAATAAATTCAAATAGATTTGATTCAAATCAAAGATAACCATAAAATTCAAATCTATTAAGAGATAGACCTTTCCTAATTTAAAGAGAATGGAAGTTAACCAAATCTCATCTAAAATCTATTAAAAGATAGACCATTGGTTGGGCTGCAGTCTCATCTAAAACTGAATTTTAAAATTACCATAAATATCCCATCCGAAAATGATTATTTTATTTCTGATTATGCCTTAAGATACGTGCTCGCTGATTTGGGCTTTGGAAGTCGTCCAGACTGGACTCTAGTCCCCATCACATCGTGTGAGCTATAAGAGAATGTCGGAGAAAGGACAAAAGAAGGCTTTGTTGGGCCTGTGACTCTATGAGAGCCCATCAGCCTATCAGAGGGCACCGAAGATGGATCCGCTAGGCCGACGAGAGGATGTTGTTGCAGTCGCAGAGAGGGAGGCATCAGTGGTTGGGCTGCAGTCGCAGGGGCCAACTAGCTACATTGGTCAGTTGATCAGGTCAGCAATCATGTTGTTGTGGAAGGCAACACTAGCTAGTGGCTAACCGATTGGCCATCAAGGCAATGGAGAATGATGTTGTTGCAATCACATGTTGCAGTCGTAGAGAGAGGGGAATCAGTGGTTGGGTTACAGTCGCAAGGGCCAGCTGACTACATTGGTTAGTTGATTTGGTCGGCAATCATGTCGTTGTGGAAGGCAACATTGGCCTGTGGCTAGCCGATTTGCCAGTGGTCACGCTGACAAAATGGCATGGTCAGTGTAGTGATACTCGAGGCAAAACTGCAAGCAAGTGTCGTCGGTCAGTGAGAGGAAGGGGCTGCACTCTAGAATTTGCATCTAGAGGAAGGGAAAGAAAGCGAGTCTCAAAAAGAGATAGGCTCAGAGAGAGGCTCAAACGGATAGAAAATCATATAAACATGATGTGAGATAGAGTAAGCAAGATCAATCCACCCATTCGCATCCGTCCTCGTCCCCAATATGCATGTGAGTTAGAATCTGAGGCATGTGTGAGTTAGAATCTGAGGCATGTGTAATGGGTGGATCCTGTTGATCAAGAAAATGGAACGCCTGATCATGCGTTGTTGTTATGGGGTCTTCCCTCCAGAGTCGTGGGCCAACATGAGAGGGTGCACTCCCCTTGGATCTGTTGGCAATTTCAAGAAAGGGGGAAGTCATTAGATCTTCTTAGGATGTCAAATGATGTGCATCAGACCCTCTGTTATTCCATCACCCACACAACCATATGATGATTTACCGAAAAGCAGATCCAAACTCTAATCAATAGTTGGATATTCTTTCGTTGGATGATTTACATAGAAGATTCCTTCAACTTCCTTGAAATTCCCTCTACGTGAATTCAAAGGCTAAGGTTTATACTTTGTACTTTGTAGCATACAACGGATAAAATGGTATGCCCTCCTGCACGTCTCTGAATCAGTCGTCTGAGACGATTTACCGGAGTTTGGAGATCAACACATAAACCAATCAAAAAACAGAAGACGGGAAAAACAGAATTAATTCCAGCACAAGGGCTGAAATAAGATGAAAAAACAGCTACTGATAATAGCAAAAAGTCCCATCTAATCTTTTTTTTTCTAGCTGTCTAGATTTAATTCTTAATAACTACAGATGATTTTTGGGTTATTTTCTACTTCTTAATCTTCAGATGAAGATTCTCAGTTATTTTTGCATGCAAAATTCCAGCAATAGAAGATAAGACCACATATTTAGGCTCCTTTGTGACTTTCGACACTAATTTTTAAAAGAAAAATCCTCTTTACATCTATATATAACCACCAGCCTCTTTATTACGCTATTAAGAACTCACACAGGAATCCAGAAGAACTACTACCCGTGGGGAGAGGAGTCATGGGACTCTGCCTTCCAGGAATAGTGCTCATTAGAGAACGAACGTTCGGCATGATTATTGGAGGCTATTAGATTCCCAAGAATTAGTGATATAGTCCATAAAATCTATCAAAGGTGCATAATTGGATTTAATTAATAGTTGGCAACATTTTCATTACAAATGACCACCAATACTTCTGCAAATAAGTCTCTTCTCAAAATTAAAAGGTCCCTACTTACTGGAAAAATCAGAAGAAAAAAGATCCAAAAATTGCCTGCAAATCGGATTGAAGCTTACAATAAAGAAAAGCAAAGGTCTTATAACCAACGACTTGAATCGACCCCTATTTGCTCTTGCGCCAGCAAGATCCATTCGCACAATTTCATATCTAAGCCAAGACGATTCAGACACTCTAAAAGCAAGTCCCAAGTCAGTCCTTGAAGGGTCTGAAAATAAGCCTAATGAACCAACAGATGTAGGACATGGCCAACTTGGAAGTAAACAATGAGACATGATCAAAAGTGAGACCTCCTTTAAAGACATGGCATGAATTGGAGTCAACAAAGAAGTAGGAACGACAATGCAAAATGATTTGACAAGGGTAACAGTTCATGTTATTATGCTTGCATTTAAGTTTATAAGATTAATATAAGTTGGTCAAGTTCAAGAAAGGTCTTAAAACTAGGGGTGGCAATCCTTGACCCGACGCGAACCCGACCCGAAGTTAGCGGGTTTGGGTTTCGCCTAAACAGGGTTCGGGTCATAAACGGGTCGACCCGATTGACCCATTTATTTAATGGGTTGGGTTCGGGTTTGTACTTATAACCCGACTTGACCCGCTTACCAAATGGGTCGTGTCAACCCGACCCGACCCGACCCAACCCGGCCCAATCCGACCTGTCTTGACCCAACCCGACAAGTTTACATGGGTTCTGTTGACCCAACCCCACCCGACACAACCCGACCCGTTTAGTAAACGGTTTAAACGGGTCGGGTCGGGTCAACCCGTTTATTAGGCGGGTCGGGTTTGGGTTTAAGTTTTTGACCCGTTTATTAAACGGGTCGGGTTCGGGTTGGGTGTTTTGCCCTTATACCTATGTCTCAACCCGACCCGACCCATTGCCACCCCTACTTAAAACTTAGTGCGTGAACAAATTATTAGAAGCATCTATAAAGAGTAGCATGACCTACAAGATTGCACAAAAGACTTCATGAAGTCTTGATTCAAATTTAATATAAAAGACATGCCACAAGACAAAATTAGTGCTTTCTAATCTTGTTATCAATGATATAGTTTACTGATAGTGATATCTTTAGCAAACATAAAATGGACGGTACAGATTACTAGATAATAAAGGATGCATCCATTTATAAACTACAAAATCTCAAGAGTGACAAATAAGAGATGATATTTTCCATGCAACATTAAGTTAAAATCATGTTTAAAAATAATAAAATGTGTGTCAATATCATACATGCAAAATGAAATTAATGGAATAATATAAAATACATCTACCAATTAGATGCGATTAGGATATAATAACGCAATTAGAAAATTGAAGTCCAAGCTAAACAGGGGAAACCTCAATAAGTGCGTCCCGCTTTGAGAGCTCTTCTTCAAGCTTTTTGGTAACAATTGAAGAGTCAGCACTATCCTCCCCAATCTTTGGAGTTGAAAGAACCCCAATAGACTCAGCCTCAGACCCAATAGTTGACCTAGTATCACTAGAGTGAAGGGCCTCACTGAGTTGAGACTCAATACCCTTGATTTTGGCCTAGAATTTGAAAGAGAGAATGTGAATACTAAAGGAGAAAATAACTTCATAATATAAAGCAAAAACATATATAGTAATAGCTAAAGTTTAAATATCGACAATTTCATTAGTCCTGTATCTTAATCACTTGCTTTGGAAAATCTGCTTAACACTAGCATAGGATGCAGCTTTACAACTATGAATTTCCGGCAATACAAATATGTGATTACGAAAAAGGAATAAACAGTAAATTACCTATTAATCCATGCATCATAGTCAAGTACCCAATATCTCATGATGAATCAATATCCATCCAATATGGGGGGCAAGCTTTGTTAGTTACACATTTGGTTCTCTTACGTTCATGCACAATGAATAACGAATACCAACCTCACTGTCAAACAATATCGCATCGGTAGAACTAACAATAACGACAGAAGAGAAGGGTTTGTAACTTTCCAATTGTTAACTGCTTATATTAGCATCACAAACATTTACAAATATGAAGTCACTATTTGGTCTGAATCTATTCATTAAAAGTGAATGTAGGGGACATAAAGAAGCCCTTCTGTCATTTATATGGGTGAATGGATTTGACGATACGCATAGATCTTAAGTCCTAGTCAGTCATAAGAAGAACCTTCCCTAGATTTAATGAGTCAACATGCATCTTGATATCCAAAAACATTAACTCAGGCAAGTTGAGACAAGTTCGCCCAACATACTTCAATACTTGTTCAGTAAAGCTCCATAACAATGATGACAATAAAGGAACAAAGTTTATAAGACCTGTTGCTAGTGGCATCAGTTTGTTTATCCCTTCAATCCCATTTTGGGATGTTAACTGATAAAGGAGCAAGGGCAGGACAATAGTATAAGAGTCAAGGAAGTGACGGTTGTCTTCCATGACAGTAGCAAATAGTTGTGATGTGCATACCTACAGCATATATAAAGAACAGCAGCAACTCATATTTTTCAAGTTCACACTTCACAACAGCCAGACTTTTCTGGTGGCTTTTCTTCAGAAACGAAAAGATAAAGTCAGCTTTGATAGTTTCTTCATCTTATGATTTCGTTAATCAGGTTTTGCACTTCAATTCCAATTCGGGACGTTAGGAGATAAAGGAGAATGGGAGGACAATAATCTAAGAGTTGAGGAAGCGATGGTTGTATTCCATGACAGTAGCAAACACTTGTGATATGCATACCTACAGCAGAAGATAGGAAACACCGAAACAGCAACGAATCATATTCTTCAAGTTCACACTTCACAACAGCCAGTCTTTTCTGGTGGCTTTTATTTGGAAAATGAAAAGATAAAGCCATCCTTGATAGTTTCTTTTCATTACACGATTTTGTCCCACACACACAAACACATGCACGCGTGCACACACACACACACCTGCTAAGCAACTTCAACTCAAAATACACAAAAAAATCTAAATGAGGTCCATTTAAACAAATTTACCTTCAAATGTTGCACAGAAAACAGTGATCCCCTACCGAAGATCAACCAGACACACCCTTGCACATTTATTTTGTCCAATTCGCATAAAATAGAACTTCATCTCATTATGACAACTACATAGCCAGGTAGTTTATTCAAAGTATTTATACGCAAAACCTGTTGAAGAGTTAATGGATAACTAACTGCACTGCTCAAAAACAGAAGAACTTTTAAGATACCAAATGTCAACTTAAACTTTCAACAATATGTTACCAGCATCTTAATCAAATAAGGGTCTGTTGTCTATCTGAATTCCTTTTCTCAGTCATTTCTGTGGTTCCTTGATTGTCTTTTAATACTCTAAGATGCATCATGATGAAATCAGTTCCTTGACCTAATTGACGATGATAATAAGTATTACCAAATAAAGATAGCAACAAATAAACTCTGCAGTCCAAAAAGCTACAGAAAACTTTTACCAGGAGACCACCTCATTCTTCAGTAAAAATGAGAGAATGCTGTTTCATGATATCCATGTGGGTTGGTACTCGTTCCATTGGAAAACATATGTCGTCTAGTTGTAGACTAGATGTTGTGCCGAGAATCCTCTTACAACATAGTGCATGTTCCTACAACCCTATTACAGCATAAGAGGATCATGTGCCACTCGAGTGTGCCTACAAACAAACTCAAGTAAAGGAAAACAAAAGTTACAGCAACATTATATCTGCCAAGGGAAAGGGCAAGGAAAAAATAGTTCTAAAGAATCCTCTCTCACACACACACACAATGAGGTTTACTATCCTTGCTATTAAAATGTTTTACGTGTTTGGGCCACGTGCGCTATCTATGATATATCTAAGTGCTTTATGCAATAAGCATATCAGCAAAGGTCGTTGAAAATTTCTTGTAACCTAGCTAATATGACAATGGAATTCACAAATATGGCATTCTCAGGCTCAAACGATTAAATCATTCATGTTAAAATGTGGAGGATGTTGGTTATATGCATCTAGTTTGTGCATGTGTGACACAAACGCCAAATGCACATGTGTATCAATTTACGAGATTACTAATACAATTGTACCATTGTCAAGCTTATTTCAAAATAGTTGTGGTAGGTTCTTCGGGATACTTGACAACATTTCCCATATATAAAGACTTATGTTAACGTAGCTCATACAATCACTGATGCAGCATGATCAGCATCATCAGATCATCGCCAGAGATCTTATTTACTATCGTTTTATTATTATGCTTGGAGGACATTATCCGTTTGAGACTTGTTAGCCGTTATTTCAGGTTTTTGGCCATTTTTCCATGTTTTTGGCCTTATTTCAGCACTTCGTTTTATTTATGTTCTTGCCCAATTCATGGGGGATGCCCATGATCTCATCCGAGGGCTTTTCGGATTGAATCCGGGTCTTCTCGGGTGAGTTTCTGCATGATATTAATAAAATTATGGGTGTGTGTGTTTGCGGGGTACCGACGGACGAGATTAGATCTCGAAACCGACGGTTAGATAGCAAAATAGCTCCATTTAGATGACGTGGCAAGTTATGGGCTTCAGTAGGGATTAAATGGGCTTATCTTAAGCCCAATATGCCTTCTATTGAGATTACCGCCCCCCCCCCCTTCTCTCTTTTCCCGTGAACACCCGACCGGCCCTTGTCCGTGCGGAAACCAAGGCCGGCCCCCCTCTTGTTCCGTTCCCTCTCTTCTCTCCCTTGTTTCTCTCTCTTTTCCTTGCCTTTCTTGGCCCCTTGCATCCACACCATCCACCTTTATTCTCCTTTGATCTTAGCCATCAAAACAAAAACCCTAATCCTACAAAAAGATGAAGAAAGAATGAGAATTCAGATTTTGATGAATTGCTGAAATTTGTGCCTCTTCGTGAGTGCTTCCGGGCGAGACGCGTGTCCCCGATCCTCGCCGCTTCCATGACTTCGCCTCGTGAAGGCCTCGGTGTTAATTTTCCGAAGGTTCCGGCTTCTCCCGACGTCCGGCCTTGCTCCGTGTGCAGGATCGTCGGCGCATCATTGCAATCGACCCACGGCAGGAAACCCCAGGCAGTATCTATCCTTTACCCTATTTCCCTATCGCATCCGCATCGTCTTTTCCTTATTTCCATTGCCTCCGCTCCGCATCGCAGCCGTCATCGCCCTTTTCCATCGCTAGTTCAAGCCCTAACTTATGCCTATTTACTAGTTTTGCTATCTATAGCCTGCCGGTAACCCTAGCAAACATATCTAACCTATTTTTAGTGAAAATCTGATACACATCTGCCTTTCAAGCTTTAATATATACTGCTGCGATTGAATCTTATATATGCTGAAATTAGTTTTCGTGATAATAGTACATCTTTATTGTTAAATCTGAAACCTGTTTTATATTGATTGCATAGACTTTCTAGTACTACGTGAGATAATTAATGTTGTTGTCCTTTTGAGTTATATGTCGCTATATTGATCCCTAAATCTTAGTTATTGGCCAAAGGGAACCCTAAAAGGGTTTAGGATTGTAGTGTACCTTATCGGTGCCTGCATCAAGTTGGTATCAGAGCTCGAAAGAACCTGTTCGGGTTTCTTTTGAGTGCTGAATTTCAGCAACCCTCATCGTCTTCTTTGCTGAATTTTTCATAGGGCATAATCTTGCGTGCTTGAAATTGCATCTAGTGTTAGGACCGCATCGTGTGAACATCTGCATATCTCATAACCCATGGCTGATCGTACCCATCTGCACCGGGATGCCCGGAATCGAGGACGTTTTTCTCGAGGGCCACAACCTCGTGGTGCTTGGCAAGAAGCAACCCAAAACACGTTGGATCGACATGCAACCTTGTTGCAAGAGATCACCGATAGGCTGGTTATTGTTACAAGATAGAGGTGTCGACCCTAATACCCGACCGGTCGAAGAGGACCTGGAAGGGGCAGAGGCCAATCCACGTGCCGAGGGTCATAGGGTCGAAGAGCAAGAGCGGGGCCAGGGCGTAAATCAAAATCCGATTCCAAACCCACCTCAGAACCAGAACCAAGCCCTACCTCAGAACCACAACCGATACCAGCCGCACGAGCGAAATCGAGCTGACTATCTTGAGTCGCCCCCTGAGTCTGAAGCTGAGTTGGACGAGTCCGACGTGGACTTTGAACGAGAGTACGTTCAGTTCGGTCGTCCCAGAAACCCTAGAGAGCAGCATGCGCGTGATCAGCACGGCATGGAGGAGCGTCTTGTGCGAGCCCTTGAGAGATCCCAAGGTTACGGAATCCGAGTTGACATCGATGACTTTAGGGGAAGCCATGATGCTGACGCATTCCTCGACTGGATAGAAAGCGTCGAGCACTTCTTTGAATGGAAAGATCTCCCCGACGATCGAAAAGTCAAACTCGTGGCGACTAAACTGAAAGGAGCCGCTTTGGTCTGGTGGCGAGAATTGCAAACAAGTCGCCTTAGGAAAGGGAAACCAAAGGTCGCAACGTGGGCCAAGATACGTGATAAGATGCGACTGAAGTACCTTCCTCCTGACTACCGTACCTCTCTGTACCAGAGGTTGCTTAGCCTGAAACAAGGCAATCGAAGCGTACAGGAGTACACTGAAGAGTTTGACATCCTGACCACTCGTAATGCCATCCCGGAAGACGATGAACAGAAAGCTGCACGCTACGTCTCGGGGTTGCGCTACCAAATTCAGGATACGCTCGCAATGCAGACCATCCTCACTGTGACGGAAGCATCTAGGCAAGCTCTCAAGGCTGAGAAGATTCAACAACGGGCCTTTAGGAGAGAAGTTGCCCCTAGAGTACCCCCAGGTGCCCCTTCAGCAGGAAGAGGAGTACCTCCTACTAGGGTCACCCCACCTGTTCCCACTCCAACTACCACTCCATCAAGAACCAATCAACCCCCTGGTCGGGTTGAACCATCAAGTCGTGAGCGAGGTGCAACTGGAAGTCGACCACCCGGAGCGACTTACAAATGCTTCGAGTGTGGAGAAGTAGGACACCTCATCGCCCAATGCCCAAAAAGGAGACCTCAGACCCATCTGACAGAACATGGAGAGCCAACTGAGAAAACCCTGAATAACATGGCTGAAGAAGGGCATGATGATGATCCTAGAGATGTCGAATATCAGGAGGATGACGAGACACATGACGTCGTCGCTGAAGCTGACGAGGCAACGCATGCCCTAGTCATGCACCGTGTTTTGTCGACACCGAAGGCTCCTGAACCAGATCGATGGCTTAGAAGGAACATCTTCCACACCACTTGTACCTCAAAGGGGAGGCATTGCGTCCTCATCATAGACAGTGGTAGTACCGAGAACTTGGTCGCCCAGATCATGGTTGACAAGTTAGGGCTCAAGACAGAGAAGCTGGTCAAGCCATACAACTTGTCTTGGTTTAAGAAAGGATCAGATGTCGCTATTAAAGAGCGATGCCTAGTCTAAATACACCATTGGCAAGATGTATAAGGAAGCTGTGTGGTGTGACGTGGCGCCCTTGGGTATTTGTCACATTCTGTTGGGCCGCCCGTGGCAGTACGACAGAAAGACAACACATGATGGGGAGAAGAACACGTATTCCTTCTGCAAAGACGACTATAACATCACTTTAGTGCCTCAGAGGGAGCCCCTGAAACCCATTTCTAGTGAGCCGACACCCCCACCCGTCACCCCGAAATTACCAAAAGAGAAACCGAAGGCCCTACCAATATTGCTGACACAAGCCTGCTTCGAGGACGAGCTTAGAGAATCTCGCTCCATCTTTTTCCTCGTAGCAAAAGAAGCCACAGAGGGCCCTAGCATTCCTCATGAGGTTCGAGTCCTACTTGAAGACTTCAATGATCTCATCCCAGAGGAACTACCTGAAGGACTCCCACCTCTTCGGGATATTCAACATTGCGTTGACCTAGTCCCAGGAGCGACGCTACCTCACCTTCCTCACTATCGAATGAGTCCGTCTGAATATGAGGAGATGCGTCGACAGGTTACCGAATTACTGCAAAAGGGACTAATCCAAGAGAGCATGAGTCCATGCGCAGTGCCTGCACTCCTAACTCCCAAGAAGGATGGGGCATGGAGAATGTGCATAGATTGTCGTGCCATCAATCGAATAACGGTCAAGTATAGATTTCCGATTCCCCGATTGGATGATATGCTTGACATGCTACATGGCACGAAAATCTTTTCAAAGATTGATCTTCGTAGCGGTTATCATCATATCCGCGTACGACCCGGCGACGAATGGAAGACTGCCTTTAAAACCCGGGAAGGACTGTATGAATGGCTAGTAATGCCATTTGGTCTATCAAATGCACCAAGTACCTTTATGAGGTTTATGAATCAGGTACTCAGACCATTCATAGGGAAGTTCGTTGTCGTATACTTTGATGACATCCTTATCTATAGTACGACATCTGAACAGCATGTCGAGCACTTGCGAGAAGTCCTGAAAACGCTTAGGAAAGATAAGTTGTACATCCATCTGAAGAAGTGCACCTTTTTGACAGACAGCTTGACCTTTCTAGGCTACATCGTGTGCTCCGAAGGGATACGGGTCGATCCAGAGAAGGTCGAAGCCATCAAGTCATGGCCCGTTCCCCAGAACGTTAGTGATGTGCGACGGTTCCATGGTCTAGCGTCCTTTTATCGCATATTCATTAAGAACTTTAGTTCCGTCATTGCACCTCTCACGAACTGTATGAAGAATGGTGGTTTCCTTTGGACCCCCGAAGTTGAAGCGAGTTTCGACCTCATCAAGACCAAGATGATGAGTGCTCCAGTTTTAGCACTCCCGAACTTTGAAAAGGTCTTTGAGATTGATTGTGATGCCTCTCACGTCGGGATAGGAGCAGTCCTTAGTCAAGAGGGACGTCCCGTCGCATTCTTCAGCGAGAAGCTGAACGCCGCGCGACTGAATTACTCGACATACGACATTGAGTTTTACGCGGTTGTTCAAGCCCTCAAGCACTGGAGGCATTACTTAATCCAGCGAGAATTTGTGCTCAACTCTGACCACGAAGCGCTTCGCTATCTGAAGTCTCAGCGTAGCTTGAACCAACGTCATGCTAAGTGGTCAAATTTCTTGCAAGAATACACGTTCAACCTCAGATATAAGGCTGGAGTCCTGAATAGAGCTGCTGACGCTTTGAGTCGATGAGGCCTGATGCTAGTCACTTTACAGCCCGTCGTTGTTTCTTTTGATGCTCTGAAAACAATGTACGCGACTGATCCGTACTTTGGTCCCATCTGGGGATCCTGTCAGGAAACGGGCACTGACCCCACGGCATCCTATATTATCCAAGACTCCAAGAGGGATTCTTGTTCCGTGGAACCCGCCTGTGCATCCCTGAGTGTTCCCTTCGCTAGAGTCTTGTTCAGAACACCCATGAAGGAACCGTCTCTGAGGAAGGTCCTAATGAATCTTTTCGAGATACGTTAATCCACGACTTGCACAGAAGTAATTTGGGAGGTCATTTTGGCCAAACCAAAACAATTGAGTCAGTGTAGCGACGCTACTTTTGGCCTCACTTAAGGAAAGATGTCGTCAAGTTTGTGCAACGATGTCGAACCTGTCAAATATTCAAAGGCAGAAAGCAGAACACAGGTTTGTACATTCCTCTACCGATCCCTGCTCGTCCTTGGGAGGATATCACCATGGATTTCATTGTAGGTCTACCCCGAACACTTCGGCGCGTCGATTCAATCTTTGTGGTTGTAGACCGATTTTCTAAAATGGCACATTTCATACCATGTAGGAAAACTTCTGATGCATCTCATGTAGCTGAGTTATTCTTTAGGGAAGTTGTTCGTCTGCATGGCATTCCAAGGTCATTCACATCTGATAGGGACACTAGATTTTTGAGCCACTTTTGGCGTACTCTTTGGTCAAAGCTAGGAACTAAACTTCAATACAGTAGCGCATATCACCCTCAAACTGATGGGCAAACATAAGTTGTCAACCGTAGCCTAGGGGATATGCTTCGATATCTAGCTGGTGAAAGACCAAAACAGTGGGATGTAGTTTTACCACAAGCTGAATTCGCATATAATAGTTCAATCAATCGCTTAGTATGTAAAACCCCTTTTGAAATCGTCTATGGCCATGTTATTCCCCATTTCTTGGATAGAACTGCCCTACCGCCTACAGGTCCTGCGAGTGCTGATGCTGATGAATTCCTTGAACACATCAAGACTGTACAGCGGGAGTCGCTTGAGAAACTGAGGGAAAGCAATGCCAGGTATAAGGCAAGCGCGGATTTACACAGGCGCGAGAGCACTTTTCAGCCAGGGGACTGGGTCCTCGTCTACTTTCGCAGAGAGCGGTTTCCCACAGGTTCTTATGGGAAGCTGAGCCAGAGGAAGTTTGGGCCCTTCCGTGTTCTCCGAGTGTTGGGACCCAATGCTTACCTACTGGACTTACCAGATGACATGCCGACATCGCCGATCTTCAACATCTCAGAGTTATTCTGATGTGATCCGACTTGGGCCCAAGCCCGTTGACCCACCCGAAGGCCCATCCTAACCTGCCATGGATGGATAAGGCAGGATATCTCTTATGATATCTTTTAGAATCTTTTTTAATTGAGATTTTTATTTTAGGCAAGTTACTTATTGGCTTTTCAATTTGTTGCCATTTTTATCTTTCTTTTAGCCTATTTAAAGGCCCCCATTGTAACCATTGAAGAGGAGATTATTTTGAATGAAAATTGATGGCGGATGCCTCGTTGGCTCATGGATTTGAGTCCCCACCTTGTACCCTGATGGATTTCAGGCCCCCTCTCGTCTAGGCTTCTAGTCTTTTCTTCTCTGTCACAGTTCTTACCCCCTCCACCACTTCCTCTCGGTGATTCCGTATCACTAGTTATCTTTTTACAAAGAAAATACCAAAAATATTACATCGCCTTCATCAACCGCCCTTCGACGACGCGCGCCTGCATCAAGTTGGTATCAGAGCTTCGGGTTTCGTGGCGTTCCCGCACCACGAACGATCTTCGCTTCGATCGCCGTCGTCCATCGTCATCGTCATCGTCGTCGTTCCATCGTCACCATCCTCGCCGAGTCGTCATCTTCTTCTGGTACGTCGCCCTACAATCCCAACAAAAAAAAAAAAAGGAAGAAGAGAGATCAGATCTTGAGAAAAAAAAAAAGAAGAGAAAGAGCATACCTCCATCCGCTACCCACCTCCTTTGCTCGCTCGTGCAACCACCGCAAGCCACCACGAACCCTTCTCCTTTGGCCGCCTGCCCGTCCACCGCAAGCCGCTCTTCCTCTCGCTCCACAGCTGAACCACCACCCTCCCGCGCACCCCGCAGCCAAAAAAAAAACCCAGATCTGCCATCAGATCTGTGATACAGCAGAAAAAGGAAAAGAAAGAATAGAAGGAAAGAAAGAAGAAATGGAAAGAAAAAGAAAAAGGAAAGAAGAGGAGAAAAGGCAAAATTTCTTACCTTAGTTGCCGGTTGCTAGCCGCTGCCCCGCCCCCTTTTGCTCCCAGCTGTAGCCGCTGCCCCCTTTTGCTCCTTCCCTACCTGCCAACAAAACAAAGAACACAAAAAAAGGAAAAAAAACCCTAATCCGATTCCCCCCCCCTTTTTGCCCTTTCTATTTTCCCAATTCACCCCCCACCACAACCCTTAGATCCCCATCCAACAGCCCTCAAATCCCCAACCTTTCTAGTTGCTATTTTTGCACTTAAGTGCTGAACCCGATTGAATTCGGATCCAACCCGTTTACAAAAAACAGACCCGATAAGACCCTACAACTTCAAAACGCCATATCTCTCTCATTTTTCATCCGATTTGGACGTTCTTGGTACCGAATCGAAGCCCTTTTCGAGCTCTACGCATCCATACCATCAGCAGGAATTTTCAGTGAACCAGTAATTACAGATTTCCAGATTTACCCCTGGACCACTCTTCTACCATAGTGGCATGGATACCAAGGTGCAAGGGTTGATTCGTTGTCATCAAGGGAACACATCCGTCTATGAGTATACATCGGCGTTCTATCGGCGCATGACTCGCTATGGTTTGTCAGAGAAAGATTTCTTGGCAGTGGTACTGTACGTTAGAGGACTCCGTTCCGACATAAAGGGCAAGTTTTCACCTAGATCTTGGAGGGATCTGGACGAAGCCTATGAGATAGCTTGTGAGATTGAATGGGAGCTACAGCAAATGGACTCACCTCTAGCGGCCTCCACAGATGAGTCTCCACCTCCAGCACTTCCAGCAGAGCCTCCCCCACCGACAGAGCTTCCTCCAGTTGCATCTTTGGTAGATCCATCACCTCCAGTACCACCACCAGCCGACGAGATCCCCGCTCCAGAGGATCTTCTGCCGCCTGCCCTGCTACCACATACTGCAGATTCTTTCGAGGATGTCTCTCTAGCCGACCTTCAGCAGATTGATTTTCTTGGGCTAGACCGACTATTGGTGCCTACAGTATTTGTCCATCTCTACCTCCGTTCAGGCAAGCCGATGTTTGAGCTACAGCAGCGATCTGATATTACTATCCGACTCGGTCGTCTACCCCAGCATCACTTTGATATGTGTTTTCCGATCGACGACAGTGATACCTTCTCATGGGACCCCGGTGGTAACTTTGGTGTAATGAGGCATCATTTGTTGGGCCTCCACCATCAGCTCCTGACGACAGATACCACATCGGCGAAAACCTCGAGGATGATTGCGCTTTACTATATGAACTCGAGGGCGAGCTCTTCGCAGCGGAAGCGAATGATGTGATCCGACTTGGCCCCAAGCCCGTTGGCCCACCCGAAGGCCCATCCTAACCTGCCATGGATGGATAAGGCAGGATATCTCTTATGATATCTTTTAGAATCTTTTTTAATTGAGATTTTTATTTTAGGCAAGTTACTTATTGGCTTTTCAATTTGTTGCCATTTTTATCTTTCTTTTAGCCTATTTAAAGGCCCCTATTGTAACCATTGAAGAGGAGATTATTTTGAATGAAAATTGATGGTGGATGCCTTCGTTGGCTCATGGATTTGAGTCCCCACCTTGTACCCTGATGGATTTCAGGCCCCCTCTCGTCTAGGCTTCTAGTCTTTTCTTCTCTGTCACAGTTCTTACCCCCTCCACCACTTCCTCTCGGTGATTCCGTATCACTAGTTATCTTTTTACAAAGAAAATACCAAAAATATTACATCGCCTTCATCAACCGCCCTTCGACGACGCGCGCCTGCATCATATTCCCTTTCCACGGAGACCGACCGGATACGCCTTCAGCGCCACAGATTCCTTTTTCAGATGCACAGCGAGACGAGACAGAGCAGATACAGGAGATCGTTGACGTCAGAGAGCTTGCTACCCGCCGCGGTGTCTTCCGACAGTTCCTTGTTCAGTGGGTAGGCAGGCCACTTTCAGACTGTACCTGGGTGGAGGAGCGACAGTTGCGAGCACAGCGGCCCGACCTCGTACAGCAGCTGGACGTCCACTCGACGGAGTCGAGTTCTTTCTAGTCCGGGGGAGTTGATGCAGCATGATCAGCATCATCAGATCATCGCCGCATCTTCAGATCATCGCCAGAGATCTTATTTACTATCGTTTTATTATTATGCTTGGAGGACATTATCCGTTTGAGACTTGTTAGCCGTTATTTCAGTTTTTTGGCCATTTTTTCATGTTTTTGGCCTTATTTCAGCACTTAGTTTTATTTATGTTCTTGCCCAATTCATGGGGGATGTCCATGATCTCATCCGATGGCTTTTCGGATTGAATCCGGGTCTTCTCGGGTGAGTTTCTGCATGATATTAATAAAATTATGGGTGTGTGTGTTTGCGGGGTACCGACGGACGAGATTAGATCTCGAAACCGACGGTTAGATAGCAAAATAGCTCCATTTAGATGACGTGGCAAGTTATGGGCTTCAGTAGGGATTAAATGGGCTTATCTTAAGCCCAATATGCCTTCTATTGAGATTACCGCCCCCCCTTCTCTCTTATCCCGTGAACACCCGACCGGCCCTTGTCCGCGCGGAAACCAAGGCCGGCCCCCCTCTTGTTCCGTTCCCTCTCTTCTCTCTCTCTTCTCTCCCTTGTTTCTCTCTCTTTTCCTGGACTTTCTTGGCCCCTTGCATCCACACCATCCACATTTATTCTCCTTTGATCTTAGCCATCAAAACAAAAACCCTAATCCTACAAAAAGATGAAGAAAGAATGAGAATTCAGATTTTGATGAATTGCTGAAATTTTGCCTCTTCGTGAGTGCTTCCGGGCGAGACGCGTGTCCCCGATCCTTGTCGCTTCCACGACTTCGCCTCGTGAAGGCCTCGGTGTTAATTTTCCGAAGGTTCCGGCTTCTCCCGACGTCCGGCCTTGCTCCGTGTGCAGGATCGTCGGCGCATCCTTGCAATCGACCCACGGCGGGAAACCCCAGGCAGTATCTATCCTTTACCCTATTTCCCTATCGCATTCGCATCGTCTTTTTCTTATTTCCATTGCCTCCGCTCCGCATCGCAGCCGTCATCGCCATTTTCCATCGCTAGTTGAAGCCCTAACTTATGCCTATTTACTAGTTTTGCTATCTATAGTCTGCCGGTAACCCTAGCAAACATATCTAACCTATTTTTAGTGAAAATCTGATGCACATCTGCCTTTCAAGCTTTAATATATACTGCTGCGATTGAATCTTATATATGCTGAAATTAGTTTTCGTGATAATAGTACATCTTTATTGTTAAATCTGAAACATGTTTTATATTGATTGCATAGACTTTATAGTACTACGTGAGATAATTAATGTTGCTGTCCTTTTGAGTTATATGTCGCTATATTGATCCCTAAATCTTAGTTATTGGCCAAAGGGAACCCTAAAAGGGTTTAGGATTGTAGTGTACCTTATCGGTGCCTGCATCAATCACCCACAGTTCATCCACACAATCACCCACAGTTCATCCACACAACTTCAAACAAACCCACTCTTTTTAAAAGAAAATCGCAACCCATAATTACCATCATGGAACTAAAATCATAATAAAAATTACCAACTCAGAAGAATATCTAAGGAACCTGATTCTAGTCAATATTACTACTACATTGTACTTTACATATAATGTTCTATAATTCTTAAGATCAGCATTTCATTGCTTCAACATGTATCCTACTAACTCATTCGAAATTCTAAGTATTTTGCCTCATTGTGCGGCTGCATGCAACTCTGTCAGACAAAAAAACCCCATTTCCGAGTTTCCAATCCACAATTTGCATTCAGAATTCACTCAAGCACAAGCTTAAAGCCCTAAAGAGTAAAATCCACATATAGTATTCATTGCTTAACTTTGATTTTAATGACTTTGCTCTTTAATCGCGTAATCAATGATGAACCCTTCTTTCCCTTTCTAAACCCATCTAATTTCTTTTCTACACTTATCTAGTTTTTCCAATCATATTCTTCTAAGTTTAATTGAGATCCCAAAAAAAATTTAGATTATTCAAGAAATTATAAAGTGTTCTACCTTGATTTCTTAGAAAAATTGATACACGGTTTCTTAGATATTTGTGTCAATAGACTCCACACATCGTCTTTAAGCACCCCAGTATGAGATAAAATTATAAAAGGTACAAACAAATGATTGTAATAGCTTTTCTAAGGAAAAAGTCAAGAGGTTAGGATGCATTTGGCCGGAGCTGATTACAAATTCAAAATTAATCTTTCATTTCTAAAAATAGGATATTATATATATATATATATATATGTATGTATAAAAAATTCTTACGAGTTTTCCCACACATAGAAAATAATATCATGTGTTTGATACAATGTAAATTATTAAAGAAACATTTCATAATGGAGTAATAGGGTGATGGATGGAGTAGAGAGGGGGATGAGATATATACAGGAATTGATAATTGGGAGATTGGGTCTCATTTTTTCTTTTTTATTTATTTATATATTTTTTTTTAATTTGGGGTTTTGGTGGGGGGGGGGGGGGGGGGGGTAGTTTCTTGTCCACATGGATTGGGTAGGATTTACATGTAATTTGATATATTTAACAGATCTATAATTTGCACCAAACCTAACTTACCACTGAACGAATTGGCCTTATTTTCATTGGGTTTGTTTTTTATAAGATTATAGAATCATTTATTATTTTTCCTAAATGGGTCGTTGGATCTAATGCTGCCACATTCGCACAAAATAAGTTGGAGATCAGGTATACAATTGGTCCCATCCCCACACAAGAGATCGAACACTAGGTTGGTTCAAAAATCTACCCAGTGAGTACATATTGAATTTAGATCTAATTAGCTCACGGAATCCTTACTTCTGTATTGGATATCGACAAGTTATTATATAACTCAAATGTATTTGCCCCATCCCCATATCAATGTTGTAAGCATATGTCAAATTCCAAATGTTGAAGGCTCTAGGGTATATACTTATACATAATTTCGCAAAAAACCGGAATACCAACAACCAGTTGTAAAACAAGTACTATCAAACTAAATATTTGGACGAGCTCTACATACAAACAAGCGCACCCTTAAGTCCTTGTACTCCTACTTTGTAGACAGTAGAAGACGGGAGTTATTGTGCACATAGATGAAGCAATGTAATCAAAAAAATTATTGTTAAGTTCAAATATTTACGAACTGGTGCACATCAGAAAACACAATATGACATATTACCAGATTACCGAGACAATGAAGGAAAAAGGAGTGCTTCCCTGTATATGAAGGTATTCATATTAATCAGTCCTTGTTGCCGCATATTGCAAGGATGTACTCAATAAAGCTCAACACAAGTTAACATGATACAGAATTAAGCTTATGCCCAAGAAAAAATAACACAGCAGGTATTATTTATCAAATTATTTTAATTAGAGATTAATTTAAAAATAAGTGCTCACTTTAAGATTTGAGCTACTTCACTTTAGAATGCTATACCAATTATAGTGTTCCTTTTTGTTAGTTGGAAGATTAGATTTCTTTAGTTAAGGTTCCCGTTTGATTGTTCAAAATATAATTCATGTCCAATTAGAAAAGCAACCAGCTCTAGCCCTACGCATAATAGATAATACTTTAAATCTTAATATGTAATGATTCTCGAAACTTACTAGCGTCTAATTAACAAATGACGATGAAGTATGCCAGTATGGTTTCTTAACCTCTAACTTTTCATTCTTTTTTAACGAATGACGGGTATTATTGAATGCCAAAAAGATTAGTAATTATATGCAAGATGTGGTTTAATGAGAGTGGGATATTATGAAATCTTGTTATGAGAGAGAAAGAGAGAAAGAGAGAGAGAGAGAGAAGCTTATTATGCCTTAATGCTTGACCATAGCACAAATAGCAGTCACGCATATTACAAATCAAGTGCTCAGAGGCTTAGTTGTATGAAATTTCTGTCATGGGTGTCACATCTGCATAGAAAACTAAGTACCTCGCACTCTCTCGCACCCAACCTTTCTAGCACTCAAAGATAATGCTTCAAATCTAACAAATTCTTTCCAATCCTTAGTATTTTCACCCATTTGAATCAAGAATCTCGATTATCTTGTTAGGAAGCACCACCAAAAGTTCTTGTTTCCATCTCCTAGAATTGCTGCTTCACTTCTTCCTCTCAGAATATACTCATATTTCATGCATCTATGGTTTAAGCCTTTAAGGCTACAAATAGACTATGAGAAGCAAAAGAATCCCAACCAATGTCAACTATAAAGAGTAGTTAGTTTGACACACCCTGAAGATGGTTTTCAACCCTCAAGATGATGTGATTCTGGTATCAGCAACCTATGCTTTTAGGCCTCTGATACTCCTTTCTAGCATGACAACCAACAGTAGGATTAAGGACCTTTTTCTTGAAAACCAGCTAGCAATTAAACTTCCTAAGAAAAATATGGCTGTCAAAGTGATTACCTCTATGTTCAGATGGGGCAGATTTGGTTTGAAAGAAACGACAAGATGTTTACCTATAAATATTAATATCATGGATGCCAAAAAGCATTGGTGAAGAATCTACTGATGTCAACTGTGACTGTAATGAGTTTTAGCTGCTTTGAATAAAGTTATTAATCACATCTTTCTAGTTATAGTGGCCTTCCATACCCAGCTGTCTTCTCTATACACGTTCACTATTTCACAAGTTGGAGGTATGATGTTTTAAGTCCCTATTCATCAGGTTTACCACCACATTGTGTTATCAAGGAATCATAGGAGGAAGCAGAACACCTTTCCTCCAATAAAAGATGCAGACGAACTATAAATTGGAAAAGACTAATACCAACAAAAGAAGAAAAAGTAGATTCTGATTTATTTCACAGTACATCTTTTCCATGGGATACAGCTCAAATCAAGAATCTACACATACTTTCTCGTTCAAGATGGAGCCTCATTTACAATCATATATGGAGGATGCAAGACAAAATAAGCACAAGGAAAATGTGAAAGAAAAAAAAAAACATGTGGACAAGAAATACTATACGAAGTTGAACCAGAAAAAGGAATTCAAAATGAATTAAAATAGGGCATAGACCAGCAAGAGACAGAGATTGCATAGGATTCCCATATGATTATATTAGGAAAGCAAAAGGGTAATGCTATTTGCACCAATAAAATCACTTGGGACACCCAGCTTAAAATTAGAAAAATGGTCAGTGTACATAACCTCAAATTGATAGGGGCACCTACCTCTAGCGGGTGCCACCAAGCTCAACCGCCACACCCAGCTCCGCACATGCCGGCTGGCACCACTTTTAGCTAGCAAACGCAGCAGGCTACATAGGCACCGGAAGAGGCGGCGGATAGAGGCGGAAGAAGACGAAGGAGGGGGAGGCAACGGGCGGCTGGCTATGGTGCTCAAAGGCAAAGGGCGGTAGTGTTCGGCGGCCCTTGGAGGCGACGCAGGTGCCCCTATCAATTTGAGATCGGGGACATAATGGGCATTTTCCAATTTTATGTTGGATGGACATATTTTGGGTAAATATAGCAACACCCAAGCTAAATAGTGCAAGATATGCAATGATTTGGAAAAGAATAATAATGCCATCAGATTCTTTAACCAATTACTAAAAAGTGCAATAAACGGCTACTAATAGCATGATACTTCTAGTGCTGCAAACGAGCCGAGCTTTGGTCTGTTTGAGCTTGGCTCGTTTATTAAATGAGCCTAAACTTCAGGCTTGTGCTTGGCTTGTTTAATAATCGAGCCGAGCCGAGTCGAGCTTTGGTCTGTTTGAGCTTGGCTCGTTTATTAGACGAGATTAAACTTCAAGTCGCTCAATTTGATAAACTTGAACGATCCCTTATCAAGCTTGATCACAACTCTGGATTCAGCCAAAACTTTAGACTATATATGTTCAGTCTATTTGAGCCTTTTCATAAGCCTACTCACGTGTTTGCTCATGAGCCCTAAACAAACATGTTCAGGAGCCCAATCGAGCCGAGCTTTGGTCTGCTTGAACTTGGCTCGTTTATTAAACAAGCCTAAATTCTAGGTTTGGGCTTGGTTCGATTAGTAATCGAACGAGCTTCTATCGAGCGTCATACTTCTAATCAATCTATATACCAAAACAACATCCATGTAAGAGATTCACAATTCATGATAAATGATTCTCGATAGAACAATTTAAACACAGTCCCACCTGCAGTTTCTGAATAGCTAAATCACGCTCATGTATCTGTATTTTCTGATCTTGCTCCACTTGCAAAAGATGAGCAATTTGGTTCCGAATCTGTGTGTTTTGATCCTTCTCAATTTTTTGTTTATCTGCAAGAATTATATTTTCTGACTGCAAAAAAAACAATAAACATAAAAACTGTCATTCGCTGTCATCCCGTCACTGCGTCAACAGTTACAGGCATCATCCAACAATATGCATAAATTTCGATGTTTTCATCAGGATATCTCCTGTTGCAGCAGATTATTTCATGTGTCATCATATACCTAATACCAGAAATCAAATCCTAAGAAATAACACAAGAAAATAGGCAATCTTTTTTAATGAGTCTTTTGGTACATTGTCTATTCACACACATAACATAATGCATAGCAATACAATGTTAATTTTCAGCTGCGTGCCTGAGGTTGAGCCAATTGCCAAAAACTGCCTAACAGATGACAAACTAGATCCTAAAAGGTATAGTGTGAATCAATCCCGAATACTTTTCAGTACTTTACTTATGACAAATAATTGCATATTACAAGAAGTGTACAGATATACGTACTCGTACCATGAAAATACATCTTCAAAATATTGTATGAGTCCAATAAACTTCTAATTTTGAGAAAACATACATTTGCAATACCAGAAGAAAAGAAAAGGTAAGAGACACAATGAAATACACAAAAAACCTCAGAAGAAATGTCCATGACTAATACAATCATTCACAATTCCATTTATGCAAAGCACTAAGAATACTCCCCATTCAAAAAAGCCATCATACCTTGATGCAACCAGCAAAGCAATCAATATTTTCATACATGTACAGATATCGATGCAGCAAATCTAAAATTGTATTCGTCCATTATGTTGCAATTTAGTTCTGAACATTTTTGTTTTTGTTTCATGTCGACCGGACGGGTTGTTTAGAAGTTATGATCATTTTTATTTTAAGCTAGCTCAAGTGCAAGGGTGTGTTCGCACCAAATTATCTATGTAGCGAACTAATAAAATGAACAGGCATCGGTGGATGGGTCTCATCAAGGGATAAGATTAAATCTCGATCTGCACTCGGAAATTTGACTAAATCTGGAAGGCACTATTTCCCTAGTGACCAGGGAAATCTCAATCTGCACTCGAAAATTTGGCTAAGTCTGGGAGGTATTATTTCCCTGATGACCAGGGAAATCTCGATCTATACTCATAAATTTGGCTAAGTCTGGAAGGTGTTATTTCCCTGATGACCAGGGAAACTTTTCTCTACATTCAGAAATTGACTAAATCTGGAAGACACTATTTTCCTAGTGATCAGGGAAAATTCTTCCTTACACTCAGAAATTTGGCTAAGTCTGGGAGGCATTATTTCCCTGATGATCAGGGAAATCTTTCTCTATACTCCAAAAATTTGACTAAGTCTGGAAAATGGCCGAGTAAGAAAAGTGTTATATCCCTATCATCCAAAGGCTATCTCTAAGTCAGTAGAATAATACTTAAAGATAAGCATCCTTCGACAAGCCAATATACAAGGCCGAAGAATAATCAAGCTCAAGCTCCTACAAGTAAGCTTACGCTAGATTCAACAGACTCGTTGAGTCCACCAAGTCAGAAAAAGACTGGATCAAAAGTTAACTTTGTTAAAGTTTGAGTCGCAGTAAAGTCGATTCGGATTCAAGACCCGAACCACAAGTCGTTTTAATCAGACCGGTTCACTCAAACTCAAAAGAATTAACTACCAGTGGAAGTTACAAAACCAGTTATGTAAACCACCTGGAAGTTTCTCTAACCATCCAAGGGAGCTATAGAAACTACCGAGAGGTTGCTTCAACCACTCGAAGTAGTTATTCTCTACAATAACTACTTCGACCCTTATAAATGGGGGGATAGAAAAAGAAAAAATAATCTTTGGCCATAACAACAAGAACCTACAAAGCTCCCGACTGAAGATACTTCAAAGCTCCAAGAAATCCCGGAGAAGAAGGATCGAAGATCGAAGCAAACCAAAGAAAATCGAAGACCGAAAATCGAAGAAGAAGATGGAAAATTGAATATTCAAGTCCAAAGCAAGTCGAAGAACGAGCGAAGAACAAGTGAAGATTCTAGGAGAAGAAGAGTAAAGCAAAGCCCCTAGTCGATCACGCGTAAAGCCCGGAAGGATCAAGCACCGCAATGCTCTTCTCTTTTCATTTTCTCACTTGTTGTAATCTTTGTACTTCGAAATAGAGTATCAAAGGATCTTAGACGGATTTCCCCGCAATCTCCTGATATACATTCTGTACTCCGCTCCCTCGAAGCGAGTCCTTTGAAATTTGTACTTGAGTGAAAATAAATTATTTGCTCATACAAAAGGCATCTAGTCTTCCTATATGCAAATATGAGGAAGAACTAGTCTTGAGTTCTAACTATCTCTTTCACAAAGAAAAAGAAGAAAGAACCCTTCTTTTCTAATGGATTCAACTAGAAGCTCAAAAAGAAATTCCCTATAAACCTGAACAAGATGAAAGTTTAAAGCTCAGAAGATTGCATATCTTAAACGAGATGATATACAAGGCATTATATAAGCTCAGGGATTTCTAGGAATCACAAACCTAATTATCAGAATTCTCAAATTTGCAAATTTGATCGGACGGTGAAACATATCCGATCGGTCTAAAAATACAACACATTCACAAATCATTAGTCCCGATCGATTGGGCTCGAAGCACTGATCGGCCGGATGCCAAGTCTTGACCTGATTCGAGTCGATTTCACTAAGTTGTACGTCCAAGGAGAGAGAGAGAGTTGTAGAGCACAAAAAAACAATAGTTTGTCAGTTCAGTCAGATTATAAGTCGACCGGTCTTCAATACACACAGACTTACAAAGAGCCAGGTTCATCATGATATAAATAAATAAAGCACTATTTATCCTAATATATTAATAGTTTATGCACATGATATTGTCACCATAGGAAGTAATGCTGAAGGAATAGTAGAAATCAAAGAAATTCATTAGGAAGAATTTCAGCAAAAGGATTTTAGCAAGTTAAAATTTACTCATGGATTTGAGGTGGCATAAACTATATAGGAAAATAATCTGCATTTGAAGATTATGCAATACAACATTTCACAAAAAAACAATGCTATCTCCAAACCAGTTGATGCACTTCTGAATGCAAAACTTCTATCGTATCAAAGAAAAGAGGCAAATGACACAATGATAGGAGATACTTAAGAACTACTTGGCCCCCCATATTGTTTGTGGACAGTGAGTTAATTAACTTAATTTATGCATGACCCTAGGAAAGAACACCTTGATACAGTAATCTGTATTGTGGTTAAAGAATGATACAAGTTGTGACAGTCCATATCGAAGCAATGGCAACTTAAGAGTAGAAGGCTTTTTTAAAGAAGAATGGCCAGACACTCCAGTTAATAGAAGGCATAGCACTGGATACTAAACCTTTCTAATGGGTAGTCTAGTTACATGGAAATGCAAGAAACAGAGTTCGGTTGGTAAATCAAGAGTTGAGCCGAGGATGGCTACAGCTTTAGATCAAAAATGAATTCATTTGGATGAGATTACTGAAAGAGATGAATCTAGTGAAATGTCCATTGAAGTTACATTGATACTAAGAACTTGCCAAAAATACAGCATTCCATTCACATAAAAAATATCTTTTTTTTTTTTTGAGAATTCCTCCCCGAGATGGAGAGGATGGGGTTGAGCATACCCCAAGCTTTATTAATCATAGATAACATTCATAAATGATAAAGTAGAAGATAAAGTAGTCTTAGATTCACTAAAAGGAGCACAAGAGAATATGCTGAGGAAGGCAAGTTTGAGACAAGATTAACGCTACAATATGCTTGGATGCTTTGATATCTATGATCCATCTTGAGGGGAAGTACTATATGTACGTGATTGTTTATTATATGGTTATATTCCGGAATGTATTCTACATGTATGAACCGATTTATAGTAAAAAAATCTGAGCTCAATGTAACTGACTCTACTAAGGTATAGTCTTTTTACCAACCTTATATGGACGCCCTATTTTATTTGTAAATGAAGTGAGTGCCACGGCTATGGTTGGGCCCCTGAGTCCCTATTCTTCTCTTCTCTTATTTATTACAGTCTATTAACATTTCTATCATAAGCTGCATCCAGGTTGCTTTTTATTCCTTTTTTTCATGCTTAGCTGTTTCAACAGTAAATGAAGCCCCCAAGGTTTCATTTCTATCATCGTTGTTGGATGTAAAATTTAAATGCCTACAAGACTGATCATAAAAGATTTAAAAGCCTACAAGACTGGTCATAAAAGAAGAGTAAGAATAAGTGCATTTGCAGAACCTTCTAGGATATTCCTTTCTGAAATCTATAACCCTTTTTTTTTGAATGATTTAAATTTTCATATGTTCATATGTACACGAATAATATATGTATATAATGTTGGGATGTGCCCCCATGTTGGGGTATTTTGGAGGTTGAAGTGATGGGACACTTCGAGACACCTTGACATTACAAATCTGATCCCATATATAACTCCAGATTTAAAGCTATCAATCAACCGAACATTGCCAAATCATTTGCACTTGGCTGCAGAGTACATATCCATTTTTCTCATTCACCACCATTAGTTTCGCCCAATTGGACGTTACACCACTCACTAGAATATGAAGAGTATAAGATACACCACGAAAATCCCAGTAGTTTCGATCTAGAAGAATTTGGTCAAAAAATGAATCTAGAAGCACAGCCTTTACTAAATATGTAGCTCTCAATAGGTTGACATATAGGTCAGAATTCAACTTGATCCTTTTTTGAATGTACAAAAAACCTTTACATACAGTAAAAGAATCAATTTGCAGAATAATTATAATTAACGAAAACTAGGAATAGGATAGAATCAAGAAAATTAACAAATTTCCAGTACATGTTCCCCCTAAGAGCATCTCCAACAACCTCCCTACTCGGCTCCCTTCGCCAGAGTAGGGACGGATTGGCCAAAATACGTACTCCAAAGGTGATGGGATGCGTATGCTTAAATAAACCCAAGTGCAGAATTTAAAGCATTAAAATCAGATTTCAGCATATTATAATCAAAATCAGATTTCAGCATATTATAATCAAATTTCAGCAAAGCCTATAAACACGATTCATCATTCATTCAATGCCCAAGCATATTTAATTTAACAAAATGATAAAACTGACATAATAAGATTTAATTTCAGATTCGGATAAACCAGTCCAGCAATACAGATGATCACAATCGCAAATAGATAAAGCCAATGTTTCAAGGAACAACCAAAGATCTAACGATAAACCCTAATGGATGAGATTCTCGGAAAAACCAAATATGTGGAACCCTAATATGAAAATCAGCAATAAGGCCGGTTGGAAAATAAAATCTATCACATGAAAGTATCAGAGGATAATCCAAACCGTGCTTTGGTCAATGCCGGCGGCTGACAGGAACTCCGTTGTTGCAGATGAAAGGCGCGGAAGGGGAGGCATGGTCCAGAAGAAGAGGTGAAGAAGCCGAGACGAGGGATCTTTGAAGATGAGGGAACTCCGCGTCGATCTTCCGCGAAGTCGTAGACGAATGGCGATGCGACAGGGTAAAAGCGTGCGAAGGAAGAAAAGATTAGAAGCAGGGAAGATTCGTCAGAAGGGATACACCGAACAAGCGCACACGCTTCTCCATTCTAGGGTTTCAATTTCATATCATCATCCCTTTCATCAATTAGGGTTTGTAGATTTATAGGGAAAACAACTAAGAAAACAAAAAAGGAACGAAGGGGAGAGATGGTCCACGCGGGTAGAGAGAGAGACGGACGCGGGAGGAGAGAGAAAGGCCGTGCGGGAGGAGAGAGAGAGGGACGCGCGCAAGGGGCCGGCCGGGTGAGGGGTTCGGTTGGCTAGGGTTTAGGGTTTTGATTTCCCTTTGAATCTCATCCATTGAGATGTTAGTCGACCTAAGATCCTATGGCTAACAACCTAACACAGAAATGAGTCAGTTCGGCATCTGTGGCTCGAACCGGATGCGAACATGGCTCGCACCTACCCAAACCAGAAATAAAAATGCAAATAACTAAAGATCCGTTAGTCGGATCGAAACAAAATAAAAACCAAAGTTGTAGAGCTTCGAATGAGCTTTCCACTGATGCAGACGGATCGACGATCGGCTTCCTGGATCTCCGGAACGGATGAAAATACGTCATCAGCTGTAGCAAATCTGCACATAGTAGGCTCGTCTGCATCAAGTCCCTCGGACTCAAAAGAACTCGACTCCTGTCGAGCAAGGTCCTGGATCCGGTGGGGGCTCTCCTGAAAGTAACCGCAACCGCTGAATCTGCTCTGACTGCTCGCCCGGGTCCGGTGGCCAAGTAATCCGCCTCAAGTATGCAGCGACTCCGTCGGGCATCCCCTGCCCCTCGACGCCAAGCGAAGACCTGAAAGCCAAAACCAACATCCTCCGCGGCACGATAAGATCGTCAAAATACTCAGATAATTTCATGTGATAATAGGAGTTTAGGTTGACATGGAATTCAAATGACATATGAAAAGAAAGGCCGCGGGAGCATAATGTGTTGCGGGTCATCGGCTTGCGCAATAAGCAATGGTTTATCTCAAAGGCCATGGGGTGCGGGTGCATGATGTGGTGCTCAAAGTGGCCTGCGCACGTGGCAAAACAAGTGGATTCTAAACCAAGAAGATATGTCATGTCATCATTGTCTGGATGCAGTGAATAAAATAAAAAATTAAAGAACTCATCATGCCACTTGTTATGACTTCGAAAAATTAAAGATGATGGGTTGTCTGAAATCTGAAAGCATGAGTCATAAGTACCCTGCCTTGAAAAATGATCAAACATGGCAAAATCTTCTTTAGTGCTAAATTCAACACTTGGATGATATGGATGCACATATGATTGGTCTATGGATGTATAGATGTCAGGCAAATGATGAATGCGAGTGTCATGGATGCCTACATACTCTAAATGCGATGTGCATGCAATGGAATGCAATATGTTGTCTAATCCCTTCTCAATTCTTAGTAAATCAGATGAACACCCTACTAGATTTTCAGCGAATGGTGGTACGGACTGACTCTGACTCAGAAGGGCTTGAGGTGCGTGGGATCGGTGTCTCCTAAAACATGTGGGCCATAGGGTGACATTGATGCCGTCCTTAAGGAAGGTATAGGTGTTGGCTCTTCCGTGATGTTGTACATCTCGGTCGAACTGCCATGGACGCCCAAGGATAACATCAGCCACTTCTAAAGGAAGGACATCACACCAAATCTCGTCGTGATATTGCAGCCCAATTGACAACTTTGCCAAACAACAATGCGTCACCAACTTGCTCGTGGTATTATCCAGCCAAGATGTTTTGTACGGGTGAGCCAATGGTTTAACTTTCCATTTCTTGCTCCTAACTACCGCTTCATTGATCAGATTGGTGGTGCAACCTCCATCGATCAAGACGCAAAGGTCCATGCCATTGACATTGCAGACTGTTCGGAATAGCTCGAACCTCTGATTCTTGCAGTGTGGCTTAGGGGGTCCTCCACAGAGCTCATGGGGAAGTAACGCTTTAGGTGCTTGGGGTGATGGCGACTGGTGAATAACTAGTAGTGGTGCAGTCACATCATCTCCCTCCAAGACTAACTTATTGAAGTTTTCGCCTTCAGACTCATGACCATCCTCGTCATTATCCGCAAGATTTGTCTGTGGATAGAATTGACGTCGAGGACAATCGGCTGACTTGTGACCCGGCTGGTTACATTTGAAACACTTAATCTGACTCGGGTTGGGTCCTAAAACTCCTTTACCCTTCTCAGTGGGTGCAGGAACTGTGCCAGCTACGGGTGAAGGTCCAGGGATTGGTCTACTAACAGATCCGGATGGTGCCCTAGTGTTGTCATATCGTCGGGACGCAGATCGGGAGTGGTGAGACTCGACTTTCTTAGCCCGACGGTGTGCATCACTGACCTGATACAAGTCATGAAGGGACACCACCTCTTGAATTGAAGGCTTAAGACCATTAACGTACCTAGCGACGCTCTGCTCTTCATCTTCATGCAGATCATTGCGAGCTTGGAGCTTGTAGAATTCATTAGTGTAATCATCTACCGATTTATGCTCTTGTCGCAGGTTTTGGAATTTTTGGAACACACATTGCTTGAAATCAGAAGGGAGGAACTTCTGTTGCATCTTTCCCCTCATGTGTGTCCAAGTGGAAATTTTCTCTTTTCTTTTTCTACCCCTAGTGGTCTGCAACTGTTTCCACCAAATCAGTGCATGACCTTTCAGTTTAAGGCTAACAAACTTGACTTGTTTGTCGCGGGGGATTTCTTTCCACTCAAAGTATTGGTCGATTCTCTCGGCCCACTCTAGAAACTCTTCGGGATCCATCCTACCCTCGAACTCAGGAATTTCTATTTTAATGCCCTGATCCCAGCCCCAGTGGGATTTCGCTTTCCTATGACTTTGCCTACTTCGCCTCTCAGACTCATCGGAGGAACTGACGCTGTCACCTCCTGACTCTAGATCTAACTCACTATGCCCTGGTGACGCTCTAGTCCTGTGTTCGCGACGGGGTCGCGGTGGATTCTGGGAATTGGTGAAGGCAAAGGTCAAGGTTTCAATCTGGGTCTGAAGCCCATCCATGTGTTCCTGTTGCCTTATGAAGGCATCTTGCCAAGTGCGGGGTGGAGAAGATCCAGCCATTATGGATTCTCTAGTAGATGCTATCGATTCACTCAGAGAGAAAGGGGTGAACCTAAATTGTATGCGACACGCGATGCTAGTTTCCCACTTAATGCAAGACACAAAACTAAATGAAAAGATGGGAACAAAAAAAAAAAAATTCAGCAAGCACGCGAGGATGCAAATGATGCAAGAGGACCGGCCGTTGCGTAAGGACGCGACGACTAGTGCGCTCTGATACCAACTTGATGGGATGTGTATGCTTAAATAAACCCAAGTGCAGAATTTAAACCATTAAAATCAGATTTCAGCATATTATATTCAAATTTCAGCAAAGCCTATAAACACGATTCATCATTCATTCAATGCCCAAGCATATTTAATTTAACAAAATGATAAAACTGACATAATAAGATTTAATTTCAGATTCGGATAAACCAGTCCAGCAATACAGATGATCACAATCGCAAATAGATAAAGCCAATGTTTCAAGGAACAACCAAAGATCTAACGATAAACCCTAATGAATGAGATTCTCGGAAAAACCAAATATGTGAAACCCTAATATGAAAATCAGCAATAAGGCCGGTTGGAAAATAAAATCTATCACATGAAAGTATCAGAGGATAATCCAAACCGTGCTTTGGTCAATGCCGGCGGCTGACAGGAACTCCGTTGCTGCAGATGAAAGGCGCGGAAGGGGAGGCGTGGTCCAGAAGAAGAGGTGAAGAAGCCGAGACAAGGGATCTTTGAAGATGAGGGAACTCCGCGTCGATCTTCCGCGAAGTCGTAGACGAATGGCGATGCGACGGGGTAGAAGCGTGCGAAGGAAGAAAAGATTAGAAGCAGGGAAGATTTGTCGGAAGGGATACACCGAACAAGCGCACACGCTTCTCCGTTCTAGGGTTTCAATTTCATATCATCATCCCTTTCATCAATTAGGGTTTGTAGATTTATAGGGAAAACAACTAAGAAAACAAAAAATGAAAGAAGGGGAGAGATGGTCCACGCGGATAGAGAGAGAGACGGACGCGGGAGGAGAGAGAAAGGCCGTGCGGGAGGAGAGAGAGAGAGGGACGCGCGCAAGGGGCCGGCCGGGTGAGGGGTTCGGTTGGCTAGGGTTTAGGGTTTTGATTTCCCTTTGAATCTCATCCATTGAGATGTTAGTCGACCTAAGATCCTACTGCTAACAACCTAACACAGAAATGAGTCAGTTCGGCATCTGTGGCTCGAACCGGATGCGAACATGGCTCGCACCTACCCAAACCAGAAATAAAAATGCAAATAACTAAAGATCCGTTGGTCGGATCGAAACAAAATAAAAACCAAAGTTGTAGAGCTTCGAATGAGCTTTCCACTGATGCAGACGGATCGACGATCGGCTTCCTGGATCTCCGGAACGGATGAAAATACGCCATCAGCTGTAGCAAATCTGCACGTAGTAGGCTCGTCTGCATCAAAAGGCCTCACTAGGGAGCTCGCTAAACTTGTGGTCGCTACTACCCTCGCCACATGTAGCAAATGAACCGAATTCACTATCCCATTGGGGCCCCACCACTAGTTTCGGTTGGATTTTTAAAAACTGAGAAGTCACGCAATGACCCACCGCAGGTTACCGTTTCATATGAAAAAACAGATAAGGGTGCAATGGTCAAAAAAAAAGAACATTGGATTTAAAAATAATGATAATATTAAAAATCTGACAATTAAAAAAAAATCTATATAAACTATACAATGAGATTTTAGTAATTTGGTGACTTGGTCATTGTGTTATTTGTAGAGACCACAAAGCATATTTGGTCACTTCCAAAAAATAGGAAAGAAAAGGGGGTTGTTGGAGCTGGCATCAAAAAATGGCTCCCTATTTTTTAGGAAAGTCCATCTCTCCCCAAAATATAGGGAAAGAATAGCGAGGCTGTCAGAGATGGTCTAATGATTTTGAGTTCATTACAACGAATTGCCAATTTAATTAAAGCTTCGGCAGGTTGTTAAGCAAGGATAAATACATTTTCAAATATATATAGCATAACGAAACAAGAGCATAAAAACTATTCAAAAGTAACCAATACTACAAGAACCTTCAAATCTGCCTGAAGTGTAAACGAAACTTTCCAAGCTTTCTGAACTTCGTTGAATAGCAAAATGCATTGGTCATTAGCATCTTTAAGAGCAACCTTTAGCCCCAAAACTTCTTGCCTTAGATCTTGACATTCCTTTTCTTTCTCGTACAGTTCCTTTCGTGAATCATTTGCCTACAAAATCCATCAAAAACATAGACTAAAACCTGCTTAACTATTATTTGACATAATGAAGAGCAAAAGTTCAAGTCAAAAAACAATTACTTTATAGAGGGAAATAGAGGAGTTTACCACATCTCTCCATTTTTTTATTGTATCCCGATTTCCAAGGCTTAACTCAGCATTTCTTGCTCTTGCTGAGAAGTTAAGGGTGGACAATATTTTTGACAGATTTGAAGCATTTGGACAAATATTAACAATCAACACGGTCTTTGAGCTACCACCTGTTAGAAAAGGAGAGAAAAGCCTAATATATCTTTTTTTTTAGCAAGAGAAAAGCCTAATATATCAGGTGATGCTAATAATAGAAAACATACGGAAACATATAACTATGAAAAGCAATACTAACTTACAGATAAATATGAGTAAGACATGCTAGTTCACGTGCCAGAAAATCAGAAATCACACGGGGATTTAATTAATAGGCAACATTTTGAACCTACTGTAAATTGAGGTTTCTGCTTTTTGAAACCATCAGGATATCATTAATGTTCAGACAAAAAATACTAAGCATGTCAATCTATAACAGAAAGTCTAATGGTTTCATAAACAACCAAGTCCAGCAAATTCTAATGGTTTCATAAACAACCAAGTCCAGCATAGACCTGGTTAAGATTGCCTAGCAAGTGGGGTCAGGGTATGGTATAAGAGGGTCTTGATTTACATTTGGGAGGACAGTCCACAAATATGAACCATGCTTACAATGGGTAGAGCATAAAAGTTGTAACTAATAAATAAAAACAAATAGAACGATGACTGATAAGAACACAGGTTTGAGAATTTGGATATGGATTTGGACAAGAGTGTATGAATAAAAATTTGTGCAATCGCCTTTGCAGATAATGCTCAACAAATTACAAGGACTTGCTCAAGTGGTGGAGCGAACAATCAGAGAATTGTGAGAGAGATGCCTTAAAATCCGTTGATCCTCCATCCGTTGTGTTGTGATTTTGTCAAGGGTTATTCAATTTGAAGTTACAAGTTTTTTTGGATGAAGATAGAAGAGACTTGCGGAGTGTGGTCATTCCGGGCTTCACGCTTGATCGGTTAGGATTTAGCAATGCTTTGCTCACTCGTCTTCGATTTTCTGACTTTGACTGGACCTGGTGGAGTGTCCTTTTTCTGGCCAGAATCCTCATTTCGGGGTTTTCTACGTCATGCACCGAGTTGAGAGTTTGAAGTCCGAGTACCTTCTTCGAAGTCTTTGTGTGTTCTTGAAGTCGTCAAAGCAGAGTTCCGACGTCTCGAGTCTAAGTGTCCAAGCCTCTCCTTTGCTTGTCTTCACCCCTCTATTTATAAGAAGAGTAGTTATAGGAGTTGTGGGGAATAATGCAAGGTTTCATAACTCTTTGGTGGTTGGAGTGGTTTATGAAAGTTACAATGAGTTATGTAAGTTTCCATAAATACCTAGTGATTTTGGTAACTCTCGAAGAAAGTTTTCATAGCTCCCTAGGGGTTGGAGTGGTTTATTGGAGTTACAAGGAGTTATGCAAGTTTCCATAACTATCCAGTGGTTTTGGTAACTCCTAGAGGAAGTTTTCCAAACTCTCTGGATAAATCTGAATCGTTTGTTTGTAACTTGCGATTAATCTAGTGTATGATCCGGTCACTTTTGATGACTTGTTTGATCATTTTGATGGATGCAGACTTAATTTTTTTTAATCATAAATGGGGTCGGTCGGTGACTTACTGGGGCCGGTCGGTCTGTACTTTGGAGTTGGTTTATTTCTCTTTTCTTTCCTTTCCTTTATTTCTTCTTTTTTTTTCTATCTTTCTCTATATTTCCTCCTGTTCGGCCTTGGTTGTTACTAGGAAAGGTTGGCCATAGTATTGGGGTCGATCAGCTCTGGTACTATCGTAGTAGGGCAGGCCACCTCTTGAACTGGAGCTTGTCATCCTGCATTGTGGGGACGATTTCTTTGTTCTATTTCTTTTGCTTCTTTCTTTCTTTCTTTCCTTTCCTCTTTCTTTCTATCGTACTGGGGCAGGTCACCCGTGTACTGGGGTAGGCCATCCTGCACTGTGGGGACGGTTTCTTTCTTTCGCTTCTTTCTTTTTTTCTTTCCTTTCCTTATTTTTCTCTCTTTATTTCTTTTCTTTCCTTTCATTTCCTTTCTTTCTTTCCTTTCCTTTCTTTATTTACTTCTCTTTCTTTCCTCCTGGCCGACCCTGGTCATCATTGGGGCCGACCGACTCTAGTAATGGAGCCGGTCACTCCATGCATTTGGGCCAGCTACCCCATTTGCGGGGGCTAGCCACCCCAGTATTTGGTGTCGGTCTCGAGCCCACTCATGGGTTTGGGCTGTACTTAGAAAATTTTCGAGTCTTTATATGCTCAGAAAATTATAAGTGCCTACAAGGAGGAAAACAAATCAATTAGGGTTCAAACATTTCGGGAAAAAAATCAGAAACTTGGGCCTCAATCAACCGATTTGGGTTTGATCGAGTCGATATACGGGCTTGATTCGACTAAATCAAGTATGATTCGGTCTCGTTCAAATCCAATTCGGTCAAATTGGATCTGAACCATGATGAACAGAACCTGAACTAGACCGAACCGGCAAACCGCATCAGGGAATATTTCAGGTTAGGAGGGTAATTCAATTCGAATCTATCAAAATATGAACTGATTGTGCAGTTCAATTAGGATTCGGACGAACCATTGAACCATGAAAAACAACTCAATCCCCTTACAGTATCCAAAATGCACCAAATACCATCAATAAGTTCCAAGAAAGTTAAGAAACTCCTTTACTACAATTGAATAGCTTAAAATGATAAAGAGACAGATAAGAAGAATTTGTGTAAAATTGAAGCTAACAAAATCGTTCGAAAAATACACATTTTACAAACATATGCAAGCAAAAATCAAGTCTTGTGCAAACACGGAAAACCACAAAACCATTCCAATCTATTAGGGGTAGGCTTCAACAATTCCCACACGTCATTGGCTTCTACCAAAGTAGAGTCTTCCAAAATAGAATATGCCTCAAAGTTCAAATCCCTTCTAATTACATTCGTGTAAGTGTGTAACTACTATTTGATTCCCCCACTCTTTAATTTTACCATAAACCTACAAGATGCCCTTCTTAGTAAAGGGCTGAACCTGGCCAGCATAGGAAATGACGAAAACAAATATAATCTTTCATCCCAAGTTTATCTAATATTAATGGTATACCTATCATTTTTCAATGAAAATTTTGCTAAATATGTCCTAGTTTCAGCACTGTGGGCACCGAAATTAGCCCACGGATCAAACCCAACCCGCATGTGAAAACTCGTCCCGCACACAACGGCCCACATGCGAACACGACCCGCACATGCAAAATTGGCCCGCACACAACGGCCCATATGCGAACTCGGCCTGCGCACAACGGCCCGCATATGAAGCGGACCCGACTCAACGCAAACGGGCACCACCGGACCCGCAACTCAAACACAAAAAGGGGCCCATCGGCCCCCCTTTTTGGAAACCGTGCCCCCTCCCCATGGGGAGGTGTGGCCGGCCATAAAGGGAAAAGAAAAAGGAAAAGAAGAAAATAAAATAAAAAGGAAAAAAAATCATAACCGCCTCGATGCCGGGGGTGGTGACGTGGACGTCTACGCAACCGTAGATCCGCGACGATCCCTCGATCCGACGGACAAGATGACGTCGTGTCGCCATGCAATCGGAAGGTGCAAAGATGATGACTTATCTTCAAAGATAAGCAACAACAAGCCTATAACCATCCCCATGAGATAAGGAAAGGGATAAAGTTGTTCCCCCCAAATAAGGAAACAATATTTCGATGGTTATGGGGGGAGATATTGGATAAAAACTAAAAGATTACAGCCATATCTCTCTCAACCTCCCCCCTTTGCCTATAAATAGAAAGGGTGGGGGAAGGCATCAAGGGTCGAAAAGCTGAAGACGAAAAGGCTCTGCAAAAGGGAGCTCCAACACTTGAAGACCGAAGGCTTCGCGAGGAACGAGAAGGCGCACCCCCAACAAAGCGGAGTCGACCATCGAAGTCCTCATCAAAGCGAAGGCCTTGCACTCGAAGATCAAAGCTTCAATTCCTCGCACGAGAAGAAAGCTTGGAGAAGAAGGCCCGGAGTCGTCATCACCCCGACTTCTCCAACGATCTTCATCAACTCCGAAGACGCCACAAGCAAAGCCAGAGAAAAAGGTCGAAGCCGACAACACCTCGTCGTCTTCAACAAAGGCGTCGACTCCTTGCACGAAAAAGAAAACTTGGAGAAGAATGCCCGAATACGGTGCTACCCCCGCCGTCTTCATCAACAAAAGCCGATGCTACAACCGTCGCCCGAAGCCGGTGCTACCCCCGCCGTCTTCATCAACAAAAGCGACGCTACAACCGTCGCATGAAGATCGATACTACCCCTGCCGTCTTCATCAACAAAAGCCGACACTACAACCGTCGCACGAAGATCGGTGCTACATCGCCGTCTTCATCAACAAAAGCCCTATCCCCACCGTTTTCATCAACAAAAGCCGACGCTACAACCGTCGCACGAAGATCGGTGCTACCCCGCCGTCTTCATCAACAAAAGTCGACGCTACAACCGTCGCACGAACACCGGTGCTACACCCGCCGTCTTCACAAGAAGTCTTCAACTCCGATCATGCCAAAAAAGCCCGAAGAAGAAGAAGAAAAGCCGAAGTAACGCCATAACCGCCGTTGCCAAAGCCTACCACGCCACGGAAGAATAAAGAAGCCCTGAAGACGTAGCCATCGTCGTTCGAGAAGGAGATCGAGTCAACGCCAAAGCAAAAGTCAACGCCAGAAGCTAAAGCAAAAACACTGATAAAGCCCGCGCCGAAGTAACGCAAGTGCCAAAGCCAAGCAACTACGCCGGTCACCAGCAAAGCACCGCACGTTCTAGCCGATACGAAGCAAAGTCCGGAAAAACCAAAGCATCGCAAGCCTGTACCCGTCTACGTTCAAGTGCAATCGCCAAAGCAAAGCAAAAGCCAGAGCCACGCCAAAGCAAAACCAAAGCTAAAGTCGATGCCAAAAGCACGATCGACGCCGCGAACCGACGATCAAGGACGCCGAAGTCTAACAAGGATCGAGGGAGACACGAAGACCGAGGAACGAAGCCAAAAACCCCCTAGCTGAGAAAGCGCTAAGCACGGAAGGGACAAAAAGCAACGGCAGATACTCCTTAGCCTCTCAAGAAACCCTCACCCTGTAAAGACCTCTGTCCTGGGCAACCCCTTCAGAGGTCTCGCACGAATACCACGTGGAGACGCGGATCAAAGGGACCCTCCAGAGGATCCCTCCCACAATCTCCTGATCAAATATTCGCCGCACCCGACTCACCACCCCCGAGTCCCCGGATCCCGGCCTCTGTAATCTTCGTGTGTTTGCAATAAAGACGACCCGAATCTTTTTCTGCGCATACAAGCATCTATCCCACCTCACAATCCTTGTCTTTGTTAAACTATATAAATAATTTTAGAACTATGATTGTAGGATGACTGTGTGAATAATTGATCTCTTCTCCATCCTTCGGTGGAATTGCTCCTTAGTCACATTCTAGAGTTTGCATCGTGCACATGAGAAAGCTGTCATCTCTCCTTAATTGTCATGATTGACGTGGGGCCCTTGCATACTAGGTAGGGGTGGCAATGGGTCGTGTCGTGTCGGGTTCGTGTCGTGTCTGGTGTCGTGTCGTGTCCAAAATCCCTAAACCCGGACCCGACCCGTTTAACTAATCGTGTCCAGATCCTAAACCCGTACCCGGCCTGCTAATAAACGGGTAGACACGATAAGACCCGGTAAGACCCGTTTACCACCCGGGTCTATTCAGTTGATCCGATCCGACCCAATCCGACTCGACCCGACCTGACCCGAAAGACCCGCTGGTATTATATATTATAGTATCAGATTGCGGGTAGACCCGACCCGACCTGACACGACACGACACGTTGAATACTAAACGGGTCTTCCCGGGTCTACCGTGTCCAGACCCTAAACCCGAACCCGACCCGTTTATTAAACGGGTCTATCGTGTCGACCCGTTTACGACCCGAACCCGTTTAGCCCTGACCCAGACCCGCTAACTTCGTGTCGGGTCGTGTCGGGTCTGCCGTGTCGGGTCCGAAATTGCCAGCCCTAACACTAGGCATATGTCCGTGGCTTTCCTCCGTGGATTCAGGACGTTCTCGATATAAAAATGTTGCTCGACATCAAACTTCAATATAGATATGATTGGGGAACTTCGATAATCGACCATACTGAGCATAGATATGATCTGGCAACTCTAAAAATCCAAAAAAAAAAATTGAACACAAGAACAAGAGAAAAGAAGAGGTTAGAAAGCCCAAATGGGGTAGTTCTAGTTATAGGTGAAATTCAGCAAATGCTAAAATTTGTAAATTAACTCAACAAAAGTAGTTTTACAATGGATGGGGGACCTATCATTATATAGGCTCAGCCTATGATGTCTACAACCCATCTAGGACTGCATACGATGTGTACAATCCATCTACGACCCAACTACTAACTTTTATTACCAAGAAATTAATTAAAATAGGTCTCATAATGCTATTTAATCATCATTCTCTGATTTCTGCATATTTCTAGTAATTCCTAAGCATCCATAATGAAGATTTCCAGCAAAAGGGAGAGGAAAATGCCAGAAAAAGGGAATTCGTGATGACTTGGACTCAACATTCTAGAGGTTCGCCTCCTAGTTAGGAGGGTTCTGATATATTAAAGGTGCGGACCCTTTCTCACAGGGTTGAGGTGTCGGGACTCCTCTCCCATGAACACTCTTGGACTCGCTCACCACCCAAGTAGGAGGGTCCGGCCTCATCAATATCCTAATTTTAAGAATCAAATTCGTAAGTTGTTGGGAGGTTATTTCCTCCGTAAATTCATGGATAAAGTCCTAATTTTTGTTGCAAAAGGGTCAACTGGAGTTATCATTAACTTTTGCCCCATTATTCAGAAAAGAAGAAAAATAAAAGACCCTCTAGGTTTTTCCAATTAAGTCTTTAATTTTCCCAAAATTAAAACAAGATCCCAATTGACAAAAAAGTATAAAAAAATCTAAAAACAATTTAAGGCCTAAAAAAACAAAAAATGCCCTCATCCTCCTTCCTCTCTTCATGCCTTGTCCCCGACTAGATTCGATGCAAATATCCATCTTTTCTCCCATCCACCACCCCCCCCCCCAAAAAAAACACACACACACACACAAACATAACTAAATTCGATCCAAATATCCACCTTTTCTCCCATCCCCATTCCCCCCTCTCTACTTCTTGAAACCTCCCTACCCCTTCCCTATTTCTCTCCTTCTTTTGTCTAGACCAAAACCAACCGGCTAGACTTGGATGATTACCCTTCCCTTCATCATCCCTATCGCTGATACCCACCAATTAAACCTACCCTCACTGCCACCACAACATACCAACTGAACCTACCCTCACTACCTCCACAGAAAGTAGAGTCCATGCCAATGCAAACCTATGATATGGGGGACACCTCTAATTGAGCCCTCAGAGCCGTGTCAACCCGTGTCGACACGGATTCCCGTGTCCACCCGTGTCGACACGGCATGAAACTATCGCTCCATGTTATTAAACCAAATGTTGCGAGTCTCTTCCTTCTCCAATTGGGTGAACAGAGGAAAATGGTAGATTGTGTAGGAGTCGAATTCCGAAGGGGTAGTAATTTTTAATTTATATCAATTACATAATTTTGTTGGTATATATATATATAGAGAAAGAGACAGAGGAATGATAAAATGCGGCGTGCGGTGTGTGCGGTGTCACACCGCAGCCGTCCGATGCACCCGTTGCGTGTGTGCGATGCTATGCAGTCAAAGTCGGTAGTCGGCCCTAGTCGGCCAAGGGCCGACTAGGAATAGTCGGGACTAATTCGGGACTAGTCAGCCAAAACTTATTCTAACCCCTCCCCCCCTCCCTAAACATATATGATATATGAACTAGCATAAATGTCAATAAGTATATGATATTAGTCGGTTAATAACAATACATACCTTTACACTTCACAGCATGGGTATAAATACATAAGTAACAGTCTAACAGAACACAGTTGTATTAGTTTCATGCCCATGTCAAAAGACTCAGAACTAAGAATTCATCACAATATTTGTTTGATGATGATTAATCAGTGAACAACCCTAATTTTGATTATAGGGTTATATGGATATCAACAAATAAATTAATTATTTATGTATGTTTTTATCTGAGATTCTCAGGTGCTCAACAGATGATTACAGGGAAGAGCCATAGTTGTGAGTCTTGCGACTCAAGACCTTAAGCCAATGTAAAAAAATCCAAACAAAATTGCTTGCAAAGACTCCTTTAAAAAAAAAAATTTGCTTGCAGAATACAGCCTGGGGACTAGTCGGCAGTCGTTAATCGGGGACTAGTCGAGCTAGTCGGGGACTAGTCGGGATTCCGCCCAGCAATGATGGAATCGAAATTAATCGGTCGGCAAAATGCCTCCCAGGGACTAGTCGGGGACTAGTCGCAGACTAGTCCCGACTTTGATAGCATAGGTGCGATGCACGCAGCGGTGCATCAGATGGCTGCGGTGCGACACCGCACGCACCGCACGCCGCATCCTAACACGCCCCATATATATATATATATATATATATATATATATATATATATATATATAGAGAGAGAGAGAGAGAGAGGAGTGTTACGTTGCGCTGTGCGCTGCCCCGCCTAACAAATGCGCTGCGCGTTTCTGGCCGTCCGATCGCGCGGATCGGCTGAAACAGCGCTCAAATCCCCCGCTCAATCCCCCGGCCGTCTGATCCTTTCGGTCAGCCGTCCGATCGCGTGCATGCACAGCCGCCCGCCCGTCTGCGATTGGTCGTTCGATTCCCATCCGTTGGATCGATGGGAATCGAACGGACCGTAACAGTTTTCGCTGTTACTGTAGCGGCTACAGTAACAGCGAAAACAAAACTGTTTTCGACCGTTCGATTCCCATCGATCCAACGGATGGGAATCGAACGAAAGGGTGGCTGTGTGTTGTGCGTTAGATCGATTCCAATCGAACGGTGGAAAACAGTTTTCGTTGTTACTGTAGCCGCTACAGTAACAGCGAAAACTGTTTCGGTCCGTTCGATTCCCATCGATCCAACGGATGGGAATCGAACGACCAATCGCAGACGGGCGGGCGGCTGTGCATGCACGCGATCGGACGGCTGACCGAAAGGATCAGACGGCCGAGGGATTGAGCGGGGGATTTGAGCGTTGTTTCAGCCGATCCGCGCGATCGGACGACCAGAAACGCGCAGCGCATTTGTTAGGCGAGGCAGCGCACAGCGCAACGTAACACTCCTCTATATATATATATATATATATATATATATATATATATATATATATATATATATATATATAGAGAGAGAGAGAGAGAGAGAGAAAACGGGAGGTGAGCCGTCAGCATATTTTGATATTTAGGCTGCTGGGACCCATGGGTGTTTGCTCTGCCGTTTGATGAAAATACTGCACTTGCAGCCGTTCGATGCAGAGGCATGGTGGTGAATCACAGTTGTTAACAGCTGTTAACATTTTTTATCCAGCATCTCTCTCTCTTTCGTTTGAGTCCTGCGCCCGACAACCGCAGCACTGTACTGCTGCAATTTGCTTCCCCTCCGGTCCCCTTCCAGCCTTTAAGCCACCCCAACTGCCGGCGAATCGCACTCGACCCCTCCAGCGCCGATCGCAGCACCCTCTGGCGGCTCAGCTCCCTCCCACTTCCGGCGCTGAACACATCACCGTTAAGCGCCGATCGCAGCACACTCGACCCCTCCGGCACCGAACACATCGCCGATCGCAGCACACTCGACCCCTCCGGTGCCGAACACATCACCGTCAAGCGTCGATCGCAGCACCCTCTGGCAAGGGTGTGATGGAACGAACCTCCAGCGCCGATCGCAATACACTACGGCGCCGATCGAACCTCCCTCCAGCGCAAGGGTGCCTGCCGGAGGGGCTGAGTGTGATCACCGGTCGGAGGGGGGCTGCCGGACGAGGCGATCCAGTCGGGGTGAGTGCGATTCATCGTCAAAGAGGGGCTTCCGGTCGGGGGGACTGCCGGAGGGGGCGATCCAGTCGGACGGGGCTACCGGACGAGGCGATCCGGTCGGCTGAGTGCGATTCATTGTTGGAGGGGGGCTGCCGGAAGTGGGTGATCCGGTCGGGTTTCAGCGAGAGAGAGAGAGAGAGAGAGAGAGAGAGAAAGAGAGAAAGAGAGCGTGGGGGACGGGGGTAATACAGCTAACTTTTTGTTTTTTTTAAATGATTTTAATACTAAAATGAAACGGACGGTTGGAATCATTTGAATCGGATGGGTAGGAGCTGACAGCTCAAATGGATAAATAGGCTGTCAGCTCATACCCCGTATTCTCTCTCTCTCTCTCTCTCTCTCTCTCTCTCTCTCTCTCTCTCTCTCTCTCTCTCTCTCTCTCTCTATATATATATATATATATATATATATATAGGGGGCGGGGAGCCTGCACCCGAGGTGTAGCATCGTTGCTGCACCTCTCGCTTGTTTACCCCCCTACAAGTTTTGGAATTTGACGAAATTTGGTGAGGGTGTTGTCTAGGGTAAGATGATCATCCTCACAAATTTTCATCAAATTCCAAAACTTCTAGGGGGATCAAATGGTCGAAGCAAAATCTGCAGATTTTAACGGTGACTGCGGACGGCTGATTTTGCTTCGACCATTTGAACCCCCTAGAAGTTTTGGAATTTGATGAAAATTTGTGAGGATGATCATCTTACCCTAGACAACACCCTCACCAAATTTCATCAAATTTCAAAACTTTCAGGATGGTCAAACAATGCCTGAGGTGCAGCAACGACGCTGCACCTCAGGTCCAGTATATATATATATATATATATATATATATATATATATATATATATATATATATATAGGGGACGGGGAGCCTGGACCTCAGGTGCAGCGTCAACGCTGCACCCGCACGGCATGGATGCCACGTGTCCGGAAAAAAACCCAAGAAATCATTCCGATCGGCTGTAGATCTGCCGGATTAATCCACAGCCGTCCGATCGCAGCAGGCAACGGTTCCAATTCCCCCGCGGGCTGAGTCTCGCTGTTACTGTGGCGGGCATAGTAACAGCGAGATTTACTCCCAACCGTTAGATCCTACGATCGACGGCTCAAACAAAAACCGGCCGGCTGTTATGCTGTATGTGTAAATCTGGCCCGTCTGATCGATTGAATCGGACGGGCCAAATCAATCTCGCGGTTACTGTAGCCGCTACAGTAACCGCGAGATTGTTTTGACCCGTCTGATTCGATCGATCAGACGGGTGGGCGTAAATCTCGCAGGATCAAACAAATATAGAATCTGCGATCGGAACGACTCAACCAAATATCTGCCGGATCTAACGGCTGGGAGTAAATCTCGCTGTTACTGTGGCGGGCACAGTAACAGCGAGACTCAGCCCGCGGGGGAATCGGAACCGTTGCCTGCTGCGATCGGACGGCTGTGGATTAATCCGGCAGATCTACAGCCGATCGGAACGATTTCTTGAGTTTTTTTCCGGACACGTGGCATCCATGCCGCGCGGGTGCAGCATTGACGCTGCACCTAAGGTCCAGGCTCCCCCTCCCCCTATATATATATATATATATATATATATATATATATATATATATATATATATATATATATATATATATAGGGGGAGGGGAGCCTGCACCCGAGGTGCAGCAAGAACGCTGCACCTCTCGCTTGTTTGTTTACCTACCTAGAAGTTTTGGAATTTGATAAAATTTGGTGAGGGTGTTGTCTAGGGTAAGATGATCATCCTCACAAATTTTTATCAAATTCCAAAACATCTAGGGGGGTCAAATGGTCGAAGCAAAATCTGCAGATTTTAACGGTGACTGCGGACGGCTGATTTTGCTTCGACCATTTGACCCCCCTAGAAGTTTTGGAATTTGATGAAAATTGGTGAGGATGATCACCTTACCCTAGACAACACCCTCACCAAATTTCATCAAATTCCAAAACTTCTAGGTAGGCAAAACAATGCTTGAGGTGCAGCGTTCTTGCTGCACCTCAGGTCAAGCATCCCCGCCCCCATATATATATATATATATATATATATATATATATATATATATATATATATATATATACCCACGTGTCTCCGTATCCATCTTTTATGATGTTGCCATGCCCGACTCCCATGTCCGTGTCGACACTCGACACCCGTGTCCGTGTCTACAGATCATAGATGCAAACACACCAATATGGTTATCAAAATGTTATGGATTCCAAATTTCTAAGCAAACAGCATGGGCAGTTTTGGTGTTTTCCATGACCATAGTAGATTGGCTGTGGATTCGTCTTCTAGTTAATTTAGCCATCAAATCAGCATCAGCCACAGTAGCAACTGAACCATATTCCTATGATCAACATCAATAACAATAGTGCATCAAATGTTCAAACAATCTTCATTTGATACTTCACAACAAAATGACAAACTTATATGAATTGTTTCCTTATAAAATTGTCAGCCCAGCACATACTGGAGTTCAAATACTGAACGACCCCACACCCTTTCCGAATGTGAAAGGGTCTGGTGTCTTAACACTTCATTATCTAGTCATTTATGTGGATAGTGGTTATCATCATAAAAGTCAAGAGAAACATAATATCAAGAAGTTGTACTTGAAAAATATTACTCAATAGGTATGTGACATTTGCAAAGAAGATGTCAAAACAAGATTTATTCACAAGAAAATATATGAGCTACCCAGGGAGTCGGCAAGTATTTTCGTTAGCCTTGAGTTTTCATACGGTATGATCTCTTTCTTTGATGTCAAGGAAAACAAAACATCCCCCAACCTGCCACCAACATACAGAATAAGGTAAGAAAGAATGCTGAGGGTTTTCGACAATCAGTAAACCGATACATAAACAGAAGCATCTCAATATTTAAATATAAAGGTGGGGGGAAAATTATTAATAAAATCCAAATGACCTATCTAGAATTTTCTGAGGGAAGTAGAAACCAAAAGTAAAATGCTGATCAGGCTGCATAGAAGAGTACGAGCATTTTCAGTTTTTGACAATTGTTGCACCCAGCAAAAGGACAATGATTAAACTGGTATTAGTAAGATCCGTATGTTCTAAAAGAAATTTGTTCAAAGGTTAAAATGTAAGGATTATGCATCAGATTAATTATACATAAAGCTTGGTCCAAAAAATCGTAACTCAACCCAACTTACAACGAAGTCATATCATGTCAGTTATATATTGTCCTTTGGCTTTTGGCAAGATATGTGTTTTGTCCTTTTTTTTCTTTTTCCTTTTTTTCTTTTTCCTTTGGGTAAAAAAGGCTAGCAAAGTATATATTAAGACAAAAACAAAAGAAGTACAGCCCGTAGCAACAACAAGAACCCTAGTCTGAAGTTGATCCAGCAGGTTGTTTGTCCAAAGTTCCGGAGAACTCAAGTGACTACTATCTTAAGCGGTCTTAGCTAACATGTCGGCAGCATGATTTGCTTGCCTACAGGCATGAGAGGCTTGGAAACCTAGATTGGAGATAGCATAAAGGACTGCCAATGCGTCTCTCTCAATCTAGAGATGCCAATCAAGATGAGCATTCACATAGGCTCTAACCCCATCCGGCAAACCCCCGACTTCCCCCACGTATGTTGAAGCCTCATGAACCGGGACACAACTTGCAGCAATAACTCGAGCCGCATCCCACATGGTCCCGGATAATGAACCTGTGCCTACCCCCGAGTTTGAGAACATGCCATCATAATTTAGCTTCAGCTCTTCAATAAGAGGCAGACGCCATGTCATCGAAATGATAGAATGTTTGTGTGAGGAAGGGCCATGCACCCCCACAAAAAATGATTTGGTAGCTAAAGTATAACAACTGGCTAGGGCAATGGCTCGGGTAGGCACTCGCGGTGGGTTCCCCTTTTTGTCCTCAAATGATACTCTGTTTATGGCCTTCAAGATTTTCCAAGGTGTGTGTGTAAAACAATGGTTAGATTTGTCAAGTTCGCAAGGGTGGTCCCCTACCCCAGCCCTAACTCACCAGTAGATTATGAAACCTATAACAGAATCTGTGCGGAGTAGGAGAGCCGCATACGCCCAAGCAGCCGCAGGCCCGTAGCTTGAGGGCACCGGAACAAGGCATGCTTGATGCTAGGGATGACAATTATTTGAGTTTATCAGGTTACCCGACCCGACCCTATTGAGAAGGGTTTGGGATGCTCAAAAACAGGTTTGGGGCAGGTTTGGGATATGAATTTGAAACCCGGTCAGGTACGGGTCGGGATCGGGTTTTACTCCAACCGCCCCTACCCGACCCGGGTATATAACTTATCAAGATCATATAATAAGTTGACATGTGCTTATAACTGCGTGATCGTAATATAGGATGAACATTTGCTATGTAGAGCTGCGATTAGGTGGGCCCAAGAAGTTAAATATGTAGTTTTTATTAAGCCGACCCGACCAACAATGCATAAAAGGGCGGAGCGGGACGGGCATGGGTTTTCTCAATGCTAATTGGGACGGGTTTGGAAATTACCCTGAAAACTCGAAGCGGATTTGGGACGGGCATGGGCCGGGATAAAATATAATGGGGCGGGTTCGGGATAGGGCCGACCCGCCCCAAACCCGGCCCGTTGCCATCCCTACTTGATGCCCTCATTCTTGATTGCATAACGGATGCAAAACTCCCAAATGTCCATGCCTCTATTTGCAAGCAAGTACTTCGTAGCAAAATGACCCTTAAGGATCTTCCAAAATAAGGATTTAATTCTCGGGATAGCACGGGCCTTCCAAACCGATTTTTAACAAATGGGGCATTCCTATGATTAAGATCCGTAGTATGGTTTGTATGGTAATCCTTTAGCAAGACGTGTGTTTCAGGTAAGTTGTTCTTGCCTTCATATGATCATATCATGTTAGCAATCTCACTAAAGTGCCTTAAAGATGAACTAATACCATATCTTCAAGATTTTACCAAATTCTCCTCATGTGCCATGAAAAAAAAGAGCCCAGTATTTAAAAAAATCTAAAATTCCCTATTGGAAAGGAATGAAACAAAATGTTAAGCAGAGCCTCGATACTTCAAAATTCATGCAATGTTAGTAACAACTTTGACAGCATATCAATTATGCCCGATCTAATGACTATATGTATTTTACCTCAGAGTAGAATTCTAGGAAAAGCAAATAATTTTAGAAAGAAGAATGAATCTCCTTTCAAAGCAAGTTAAATTCATTCGGTGTCAACATTCCAGATATTTCATTTTGTCATGGGTACAGTTTCTCTAGTAAATAATTGTATCTATGCACTCTAGGGCTGTCAATGACATTTACATTTCAGTACTGTAAATAGTGCCCAGTGGACAATCTTATTTATAACAAGTACTGCAAATTTGTATCCATAAATTACTTTAGAACCTTAGATAAAGCAAATTTAACACTCCAGACTGGATGTCGACCTGGTCGATGGTTCGGGTCACTGGTCTCTAGTTCAACCGTTGGGTCAATCGGTTGGACCGATGATAAAAATTTTAAAAATAAATAATATATTCTTTCTAAACAAATATAAATAATATAACATCCAAGTGGGCCGAAATTCCTTCAACCGATTACTTTTGCAAGCCCGTGTATTAATCCATGATATCCATACCACCACCCACATCTTCCCCACTACACCACCAACACAACAACCCATCTTCCATCATACCTCAAGGCCACCCTCTGCAACACCAGTGACCTTGATTTTTTCCCCTGATTGATCCACAAATAGAACATGAAAAATAAAAAATAAAAAAAGTGAAAGGTGTAGACACACAAATTGTGTCTAACCCGGACCCGACTCGCATGCACATATGCAGAGGCAAACCCGACATACACTCGGGCACGGACCCGACTTGCATGCACCTATGCGGATGCAAACCCGACACGCACTCGGACCCGGACCCGAACTCGACTCGCATACACCGACTCAAAGGGGGAAACCGGACCCGACCCGCTCCAAACAAGAGGCCGGGTGGGCCCATCCTCAAGTGGCGCCCACCCGGTCCCCTTCTTGAAACCCGAGCCCCCTACCCGCGGGTAGGGGGTGGCCGGCCATGCAAGGAAAAAAAAAAGAGGAAGAAAAAAAAGGAAAGAAAAGAAGAAAAAGGAAAGAAAGACCGCCATACGCGGGGGTAGGTTGCGTATGACGTCTACTTATGCGTGGATCTGCGCCGATCCCTCGATCCGACGGACAACAAGAAGAGCCGGGTCGCCATCGATTTTACGTGCAAGATCCAAAATAAATCCAAAAAAAATTGAGCCATAATTAACCCGCCAGAAAAGGAAAGCGAATAAAGGCTTATTCCCCTCATCAATGGATGAATAAATCCTGGGTAATTATGGGGGAGATATTAAAGGGATTCAAAATTAAACTTCTCATCTCTCCCCCCCCCCCCCTTCGCCTATAAATAGAGGGGGAGGGGGAAGGCTCAAGGGGTCGGAAAAGATCGGAAGCTGAAGACGAAGCGAGGAAGCTCTGCAGAAAAGGAGACGCGCTCTTCATCGACCCAAGGCTTCACGAGGCACGGGCAAACCTATCCCTTCGGGACCGGCTTAGTCCATTGAAAGACCTCATCAACGTGAAGACCCTTGCACAAGAAGATCAAGCCTTCGACTCCGTGCACGAAGAAGAAAGCTCGGAGAAGAAGAACCCTTCGACTCCGAAGACGCCAGAAGCAAAGGCCGGAGAAGAAGATCGGAGCGGCACCACCCCGTCATCTCCAACAAGCCTTCAACTCCGATCAAGCCCAAAAGCCCGGAAAAGAAGACCGAAGCGTCATCACCCGTCGCCTTCGACAAACGTCCGCTCCATCCACGAAGAAGAAAGCTTGGAGAGGAACACCCGAAACATCGCTACACCCGTCGTCTTCAAAGCAAAGCCGACGCTACAACCGTCGCATGGAGATCGGTGCTACCCCCTGCCATCTTCAAAAGAACTATTCGACTCCGATCACGCCAAAGAAGCCCGGGGAAGAAGAGAAGCAAAGCCTTCAACTCCGATCAAGCCAAAGTAGCCCGGAAAAGAAGAGAAGTCAAACCGATGCCATAACCGTCAAGGAAGCCAGAAGCCTTGAAGAAGTAGCCACCGCCGTTCGAGAAGAAGATCGAGTCGACGCCGAAGCAAAAGCAACGCGGGAAGCCAAAGTAAAAGCCCCGGTAAAGCCCGCGCCAAAGCAACGCAAGTGCCAAAGCCAAGCGACTACGCCGGTCACGAGCAAAAGCACCGCACGTTTTAGCCGATACGACGCAAAGTCTGGAAGAACGAAAGCATCGCAAGTCTCCCCCCGTCTACGTCCAAGCGCAAGCGCCAAAGCAAAGCAAAAGCCAGAGCCACACCAAAGCCAAAGCCGAAGCCGACGCTAAAAGCACGATCGACGCCGCGAACTGACGATCAAGGACGCCGAGGTCAAGCAATGATCGAGGAAGACACGAAGACCGAGGAACGAAGCCAAAAACTCCCTAGCCGAGAAAGCGCGAAGCACGGAAGGGACAAAAGCAACGGCGGATACTCCTTAGCCTCTCAAAAACCCTCACCCTGTAAAGACCTCTGTACTGGGTAACCCCTTCAGAGCTCTCGCACGAATACCACGTGGAGACGCAAAGGGACCCTTCAGAGGATCTCTTCCACAATCTCCTGATCAATATTCGCCGCACCCGGCTCACCACCCCCGAGCCCCCGGGTCCCGGCACTCTGTAATCTCCGTGTGTTTGCAATAAAGACAACCCGTATCTTTTTCTACGCATACAAAAGGATTCAGGAATCTCGGAGCAGCCGTTCCCAAGCCCGACTTGGTGTCGCTTCCTCACATTCGCAGACTGCAGATGAGTCCGTCCGTAACTCCGTCGGAGTTTTTGACCGGTGGCAATCCTTCCTTCGATCGCAAGTAGAGCCGCGAGTAGTAAGCAAATGAGCTGTTAGGGTGAGGGATAGGGACGCGATGGGTAGTGGAGGTTTGGGCTCTTCCAAAATTGGGCGAGCGATCTAAGACAGGACGCGAGCTATTAAATATTTAGCCTCGGTTTTTTTTGTACCGGCCGGGTCACTCGGTTTTTACCGGGTCCGAAACAATTCTGATCCTTTATTCAGATCGAACGGGCTGGACCTCCGATTTAGCGGTTCAGTGATCGGACTGAAAGGTCCGGTCCGGTCCGGTTCTAATAACACTGGTCTATACTACTACTAAATGAAAATTATGAGAGGAATTTTTGTATCACAAAAGTTCTCTAGGGATCTGCTTTCTTCTGAAAAAAGCCCCAAAGGCCATTCCCAAGTTGGCTCCAAAATCTACTACATTCATTTCTCAAATGTGAAATACTCAGATGCCAATAATTTTCCATTTTTCTTCCAAACAGTCAACATGGGCCACTCTCAATCTCTCCCTACGTCTCATGTCCTATCGCTCAACTAATCTATTGGTAACAGACCTCATATACAAAACTACTTGAAGGAGTACTAATTCTCCAATCACTCTCCCCCTTTGCTTATTGTATCCATCTATATTCAATGGCTAAGCAAGGAACTAATGCTTGGGTAAGGAAATTAACCTCAAATTGATTAAGTCAGTTAATGTTATAGCTTTTGCAAGTCTTCAGATATTCTCAATCGTTTAATTAAATCCAATATAAGGATTGTTTTCTGCTTCTCCATTATTTACCTTTAACTCTTGACCCATCACATTCCATGTAAAATGTTCAAGGAATGATAAGAAGGGAAGGTGGCGAGAATAACAACTTAGGTGTCCTCTCTTTCACATAGAGCACACACCATCCTCCTTTTAATCACCACCTTAACGGGGGGGAGGGGGAAGCAAAAGATACAATTGGTACAACAGGAACCCGTGAATGTTGCCTTGTTTGCCTTTCTTCCTCCTTGATGTAGACTCTTATTCTAGATTTTTGATGACGTAAAGGGCATTGGATGAACTGGTTTTAGAACCATTCAGATTATCTCAGATTCTCAAAGGCTCCGTATCAAGGGATTTTTGTATAGGTTACAGAAGTTTGAGATAAGAGGCTTCATCACAAAGCCCTATGCCTTCCTGATTGATGGTGGCTTTCATGTGGGGTCCATGAATTAAATTGGAAGCCTAGTGTTCCATTGTAGAATCCAAGTACACATCCCAAAAAATGAGGAAAGGCCTCTAAGAAGGCATCAGATGTGTACGATTGGGGCGAAATTGTTTCTCACCTTCTCATTCACTGCAACTTGATTGATCGAATTTAGAAGAGGAAGAGGATGGGGTGCTGCATGTAGGACCACTGAGTTCGTGTTTGAGGTGGTGGGTGGTGGGGAGCTTTTGGATTTGCATGTGAATTTTTGAGTATGTAGTGTCATGAATATGAGTTGTCAGAACAAGGAAATCTGATGTCTTTTATCCCTCCCTACCCATTAATAGCAGTACTGACAATAAATTTAACACATTAAAGTTCATAGTATTGAACTACTTCCACCCTTAAATTTGTAAAATTAATTTGAAACAGAGAGCCACCTGACTACAGAAATATCTTGCCATAACTAACAAAAAGAAAGGGAAGAGGCATAAAATTATGCAGACAAAATAAATGTGAGTTCTTAAAGGGGAAAATAACTTGCAAGAGCTAGCAACCATAAAATCAAAATACAGTAAATTCTGCAAAACTCAATATTTTACTTGTTCGGAATACTTCAATAATCTCATTCTACGAAGAGAATCATACATTTCAACACTTACGCAGAGAGAGATTTTGATACATGGAGGAAGTCTGTCACATGATCGCCACTAGCATCTTCCACAAGTAAACAATCACTTGCAGGCAAATCAACAAGAGAAAGCTTGCTGTACAAATTTTCCCTAGTGACCCAGTTGGTGTAGTGTATATGAATTGTAACAACCCTGAAAATAGTAAGAGAATAGCCGGTATCAAGGAAAATAACAGACGGTCGTAAACCCAATCTAGTATGACAACTTATAGATACATAGTTACTTTTAGAAAGTACCCACAGAACCCAAACCTATGGGATCGCAAGCTGTTAAATTTAAACATTAGGCACAAAAGCAAAAGGCACTTATTTAAGTACCTGTAGTTTTACTTATAAAAATAGACAAGGGCAAAAGCCAAACAGAAGCCCTTCAAGCCTCCAAAAGACATAAACCAGGGCCTCAAAGAGAGGACTAGAGACCAATAACCGGAGTCCCAAAAAACAAGTCAACCGATTAACTACATCCCAGGGCCCAAACACAGTGAGACCATCACACTGCAAAAACATATTATGGATTCTTCGATGGATATGAAGACCCTTGTTATAATACTTAGAAACTAATGCACAATGCTAAAGGACTTTATTATGATTATAAGTCCCTCTCAATACATGGCTTCCACCAGCAAAAGCACTTAGAGCTAATTTCAGCAAATAAGCGATTCTTTCAGCTGATTATGATGCAGACTTTGCAGACTTCCACAGAATAATTTCAGGCAAAATGCAAGGATGGTCTAGTAAACAAAAAAAAGGGGTAAATTAGACATATGCCCCTCCCCCCCCGCGGACCGATTATCACTTTCACCACCTCATGTTTAAAACCCTACAAATGCCCTTCACCCCCTCCAGAGGGGGTGATAATCGGTCAAACTACAGGGGGTCTACACAGAAGTTACCCCCAAAAAATAAATCAATTAAGCAAAAAGCAATTCCTATTTCAGACTTCATACAGGTGTGACACAATGGCCTTAGAAAAATCTGTCCCTCTACACTGAAGTGCTGCTTTTAGTACTCTACAAAAGTCCGAGGGATTATCAGCTTTCTCCTGCACAAGTTCAACAAAAGAATCTGGGGGGCCCATGTGAATTCTTGCTAAAGTGCCTCTAGATTCAGCTAGCAAATCGTGAACCTACAACAAAAAAGGACGAAGAAAACAAAATCAGTACATCATCTCATAATCAAGGGAAAAAAGCACACAAATTGACTATGCAACAAAACAAAAAATTGTATAGAAGTATGGATATTGTGGAATACATTTGAACATACAGAAGCAGGACAGGGATATCAATTAGAGTAACCTGTTCGTTGTACAGCTCAAAGGCTGTGACATAAAATTTATATTGAGACGTTGAAGTTGTATCGGAATTGGATAAATCAAATAACTCCTCAAAACTCCGCAAGTACAAACCGCGTTCATGAGTAGATCCTTCCTGGGTCATAAAATAACATCATCGACTAAGAACCAAAAGTTGAGCAAGTACATTAAACAATTTAATTAATATATAATATTTTCCATGGGCAGTGCATGTGCCTATAGACTAGTGTGGTATGTGTATGTGTATGCTTGTGACTCTGCATGCGAGTAAGTGTCTACATGTGCCCACATTAATGCATGGAAACAGACAAATGCACATGCAATTAATGAGGGAGAGGCTCCGGTTAAGGTCATTTAGCACCAAAACATGCATGCATGCATGGTCGCGTACACATATACTTGAAGAGAGATTGGTGTAAGAGATGAAAATACTTCGATGGAATGGTTTTGGGTACAATTTGCGACAATCTACAATTGCAAAAAAAAAATTACGATCTTATATAAGATTGAACTGAAATTACCCAATGAAAGTGGTCTAAGATGGGATAAAAGATGACAGGAAGGAGTCTAACATCAATGTGGATGTGGATCACAAAAGGTTCTACGAGCAAACAAGGATTTGTGAAGGAATTTGGAAGAAAAAAGAAACTCACTTGCAGGATTGTAGGTTTTTTTAGCAGAAATTCAGGATTTGAGAAGGTTGGTGAGGAGATTATTTATGTGCCTAATCCTAAGGATGAATTATCTAAGAACAAGAAGTAAAGTAAATGCATAAATTGAACTACAGATTACAGACAGAAATCTAAAGACCAAAAACAAATAAAATGAAGATAACTACTAGAAGAGTGTCACTCCTCGACATTATGCCATCACACCATGCAACCGAGGCATCTCACCAAGGCAATTGCATCAATAAAAGGCAAGATACAAGAGAGGAAACTCAGAAGAATTGGTTGATGAAATATGGTGGTCATATGCCTTATTATTAACACAAAATTCTCCTCTACTTTAACTCCGAATAGGGGAGCGGTCAACCTTCTCTCCACATGTGATTAGTATTCCTTGTTAATGATCATTATACTCAACGACTTGCATTAGTGCTCCTTTCAATAGGACGTAGTATCTTATTATTAGGAGGCTGCTAGCCTAAACTAGACGAGAAAGTCAGCTCCCTTGTTCCTAAACTAAACTAGACTTTGGAGGGAAAAAATGAGGGGGCTGAGCAATTAAACTTCCAAGGTACACTGTATTTTGGATTACTTTTTAGTTGGTGCACATTAGTTGGTGTTTTACTTTTATCATCATATTCACGAATCAGACTCACCTTTCGTGGGTCATGTTAAACCACTCGACGTAGCCCTCTATCATAAACTAGTCAAGGAAAGCATTGGGTACAATATTACCTATGAAGTAAGAACTTAGGGTTGTACCTTCTACATGACGTCCTCGAAGACACTACGTCGTCGCCTCGATCACACCTGATGGTTCGCCAGATGATATTGTAGAAGGATTCTCGCTAATGTTAATCATATAAACAAGGATATTGAGTCATCGAAGGTCACCCTGCCATGTCCGTTGAAGGAGGCTCTGGAGAAGCCCGGTCAAAGGGTTATAAAGAAGCCCAATCAAGAGGCACAATGGTGCGGACACCACAACCAGTGCACCTGAGCTGCGGGTGTATCAGCGTCGCAGACGCCGTCAAGCCACACTCCTTGTCTCATTGTGGCTTGATTGCTAGCCAGAACCATCTGGATCGAACCTATAGACTCATCTCACTTTATTAGTTTTATTATTTGCTTATGTCTTGTTTTTTTGTTGGACCCTATTCAGTCCCATATTGTCTGTAGATTTGCTTTACTTGTTGCTTGGGATCTATATAAGAGACCCAAATCTCTAGTCATTTTTATGCTTGAATATTATGATCAATTGTTTTCTGTGAAAGGTTTGATCCCGAGGCATAGCTGTCAGGCTCTATCGTCCTCTTACCGTGCTGCCTCAGCCTGCACTACCCCCTATCGTGCCACTTCAGCCATCCCGGCCCCCTGTCGTACTGTCCGGCCCGCACGGTCCTCTTGCCCATGTACTCGGCCCTACCAAGCTCCTCTTCGAGCGTGTGTGGTAGGCTGGTAGCCCCTGTCAGGCTCCAATAGGATCTGAACCATCTCGTCCAAGTGCTTGGACTCCTTCCATCGCGTGGATCATCGAGTGTTGTCTGGATCGCCTTCGAATCCTCACCTTGCAAATCAAGATTTGCAGGCATCGAAAAATGTCTTTAGCCCGAACACGACTCGGACATATGGTCGTGACATCAACTCAAATCCTCATGTGGGCTCGACGACAACACAAGTCCTAATGTGACCTCGACGCGATGCCGACACAAGTCACCGCGTGAAGACAAGTCCAGAAAACCAGCCAGACCGGCCCAACACATAGGCCAGCAAACTCCAGCACCAGGATCGGCCAGGCCACCAGATCCTGTACCAGGGTCGGACAGTCCTGATCAATGATCAAAATACCAGCCGGTTCAAATCGGGAACCGGACCGAACCGCACCGGTATCCAGTCGATACCGGTCGCGAGACTTAAATCGCCTAAATACCGGCCGGTACCGGTTCGAACCGGCCGGTTTGAACCGGTACCGGGAATGAAGTATGGTTTTGGGTGGTTTTTTCATTCCGATTTCATTTTTTTGGCCATCTTTCTTCATTCCCACATAAGATGAACCTCCATACTAGCTGGATTTGCAAGATTTGAAGCCAAAAACTCGGATTTGCAAGATCAAAACCACATTTGAAGGTATGTTTTCATAATTTTTTTCATTTTTCTTTTGTTTTGTTGTATTTTTTTTGAAAAAAAACAAATAATTGTGGTATGTTTTCTAATTCTCTACTCTTGTAAGTTATGGATATGCATTTTATTTGCCAAACATGTTAGGAGTCTTAGGACTATGAATTTGTGTTTATTATCATATTATGTGAAATTGTAAAATATGACTCATGTACTCGTATTAGTTGTGTAATTCATGTTTGTGCAATGGTCATGAATTGTGTTTTGTAATCCCTAAGCATAATACTAGGCTAATCTAAGACATACAATTTAATAACTATATCAAATTCCACAATTTAGAATCATACAGTGAAAACAGTGACTTTATAACTTAAAAAGACCGGTTCATACCTATAACTAGTTTACTAATGAAAAAAAAATCACAAACCAATATTTTAGATTATTCTGGATTTTTTGGTTATTTTTTTAAATTTTTTTGAAACCAAAAATCAATTCACACCGGTATGGACCAGTTCAGACCGATACCGGTTCGTACCGCCCGGTTCGAACCGTTTTTTAGGCCAGCCGATAATTTGTCCACGACCGGTATTTTTATCCATGGTCCTGATGCCCCGGCCGGCCAGCCCCAATAACAAGCAGGGTCGGCCATATCCACCTCGGGGTTCATAGAGGTAGGCACCCACCTATGGCTGCTTTGTCGCACTTTATGCCTAATGATAACATGCTTAACTATTCCCAAGGCCGAAAATATATGTTTTATGAAACATCTTATTTTACTTTAAAATTTAGTCGCTATGCACTTCATGTACATTTTGCCTAGGCTTTTCAAATGCATACTAGAATTTTCAAAAGCAAGGAAGAAAATTTCTACTAACATTTTCAGGAAGAATGTATTGATAAGAGAAACATTGGCTGAAGTTATGTGGAAAATTGTATGCAGGACTAAGGGTCTTCTCCTATCAAGTTTTAGACTTAATCACAACAATACGGCATTTCTTTTCAAGCAACGTTGGAAAATACTTTAATAGTTACAACCCCTCGTGGGTACATTGGATGAAGAAAAACTAAAAAGCGGGGCCGCAAGAAAGATGACACGGCCAATTATAATAATAAAGAATGACCTACTCTTCACACCCATATACACCTTTGCATTCTTCAGAAAATGATATGGTCATGAATGTGAACTCAAAGATAACCAGTTCATAGAACTTCTCAATATCCTTTTCAGTATCCTTAACACGCCATAATCACCATGTCAAATGTGCATGGCATGTGATGACTTAAAAGTGTAAATACCCCTGCACCTTAGGCAAACTTACCTCCCTTACAATATGAGTAATCTAAATAAAAGAGGAACAACAAATCTAAGCAGCAAAATATCCGTATCTGATGATCCAAAATAAAGAAAAATATCTGATTGAACCTGAAACATAGGACCCACCACCAAAAAAATTACCCCGGGATTTGTGTAGGATATCCATCTTCAGATTCATCATTGGACCATTTATTATCTTCCCAATATTTTCTTTGTTTTAAAAATTGTTTGCTTAAATCCACTATCATGCATTAGTCTTACGTTGGGCAAGACTTTGCCAACATGTCGTACATAATCGTTCATGTCCACTCTTGTCCATGGTGGGTGCAGAATAAGTAGGCTACCTTACCATGACCGCAAGCAGAAAAGCGAAACAAAATTCGATCCAACTGTAGTTTGATAGGGACCAGGTCTAAGGCTAAGACTACAAATCGTGCAGTCTTCAGACTTCTATAAAACTAAGACAGAAAATTGACCTAAAAAGTAACAAGGAAAAGAAAATGAACCAAGGAGAAGAACGAAGGAAAAAAAAATGAAAGAGAAGAAAATGAACAAAGGGATCGCACAAAGGAGACCGCTTCTCGTAGTCTTAATGCTTCATGGAGAAGAGGAAGGGGGAAAGGACTAGGAATAGCGTCAACTACTCAACGAGTCGTAGGCCATCTCGAGAAAAAAAAATACTCTAGAAGAGCAGGCCATGGGCTTAATAACTAACAAGAGGAGGCTTGTGGGTAAAGATAAAAAAAATAAACAATGAGGAACAGTGGCAGACCATGTGGATTCGAAATGGAGGGTAATAGGCACATGAAAGGAGTGTGTAAGAAAATGAGCTGTGAATTAGAGTGGGATCCATCTTTCATGATGCCGCATTAATAAGAAAAAATAAATAAATGTAAGCCCTTGAATCCTCCACCACGATAACTAAAATGAATAAATAAGAGCTCATGATCCATCACCCACAACAACAATTCACTGAATTTACTAAACTAGGTCATATGCCTCTACCGTGGCATTTTAATTTCATGCATCCATATAAATGGAAGAAAAACAGGTATTTGCATGCCCCAAATTAGGAATGCAAGTGTAGGAAATAGGATATGGGCATGAAGAAATGATGAGATAGACACATCTTAACAAACCGCCTTTTTTCATAAAATACAACGAAGAAATTTGAATTTATCAAAAGAATGCATGAAATCAACAGGCATACCAGGAAAACATTAAAAATAAAAGAGGCAACAAATGCAACTACAATGGCCAGCCGTGAGTCCGATTCCAGACAATTATTAACTGCATGGCGAAAAAAGAGCATAACAGTCCATATTTGCAATCTATGATAAAGAAATTGACAAAAAAGTCAATTATAGCTAAATATGCATGTTTAAAGTTTAAACTCGAACAAAAAGCCAAGATAGAGACAGATAAAGTAAGAGGGGGGGGAGGAGAATAAGGAGGGGATGAGAAAGAAACCATTGTGTGCGACTTTCCAGAATGACTTTGTCCATATGCAAATATAGAAACATTATATCCATCCATTGCTGACTGTATGAATGGCTGAACATCACGGAAAAATTCCCCTGAAAGTTTTTGTATCACAAAATCAGGTAAAAATATCGGGTAAACAGAATTGATGAGAATATGTCTAGAGTGTGAAAGATCTGTAACTTCTGCAAAGAAGTATAGATTTTTTTTTCTTCAAAATAAATATGTGAAAAGGAAGAACCACAACCGGCAATTGGTTCTAACCTTGACCAACATGGGGTCCATATACCCTATCAAACTCATAATCCTTCTTTGAGTTGGTAAGGGCATCATCACCAGTGTTTAGACGAATAGTGAAGTCATCAGGAAACTCAACTATCGATGAAGCCTCATCTTCAAATAGCGGCCTTGTACGACAAAAAACCTTTACATTTCCTGAAATTAAGAACTCACATCAGATAGATTGCCAACATCAGAAAATTCAGGGAGGAATAGAACAATGGAAATTTTTGAAATCTCAAAGAAAGAAAGTAATTGCACATTTTTGTATATGTATGGCAAGAGAATTTTTACAAAAAATTTAATACCCTTGGCCGTCAACAAATCATTAAATAACCTTCTCTTCTCATTGACCAGAGGAGTAATTCTGGCCTCAGTTTCAAGAGTAATGTGATCTGCAACAGGAGGAACAAAGCATTAGCAGAGTGTGGAACTTTAGAACAGTAGGCCAATGTAAAGTAGACACTACTTTTAATTAAAAAAACTGTTAACCACAACCATTCATGTTGCGAAAAAATGTCACACACTCAAACCGCTACAAGAAGGAATCCTGGTGGAATACATTTAATAAAGAAATGGTCACATGACTAATGCAGGGCTTTGAAAATGAATGAAATTACCCACAGATGAGACGTTGTGGGGTGCTCAAAAAAATAAAACTATGCCACAACCTCCACCCATACTGAACCTAGCTTCAATTTTTAGTTTAGATCAAACTCATACCATTTTTTCCTCGCATCTCCCAAAACTTACTGCAGAAATTTCTGGCAGCAAGCACTAAATTTCATAAAATCAATCTAGTCCCCCAATCCTTCCCCCTAACTCAGCTCTTTAGAGAAACCCTACAGTCCCAGTCTACACCAGTTTATAACCAAGGTTTTAAATGTCATTTTCGGTGTCCATGTCGGTCGGCCAAAAAAGGAAAATTTTTGCTTTTCATAATTTGTCGATGGAAAATTTGTAAAATGGAAAGACAAATTTCGGTGGAAATATTTCGTTTTTCGGTCAAATTTCGGTGTTTTTCGATGGAAATTTGTCGTTTTTCAGTCAGATTTCAGCAAAACTTCATGATAACCTTTCTGTGACATAAATATGCATATCTACTTATTTAGAACTTTATATTCATATTTAAAATTTTAAACCACTTAATGAATTACAAAGTAGAATGCCATACAAAATCCCAAAGTCACTCAAAGTCTGAAATTGAAAGTAGAATCCATAACCATAGAATAGACAATGATTGTAGAATAATTGAACCAATTACAAAGTACAAAGTACAAACATAGTGCTAGATTGCTCAAGTTCCATACAAAATACAAGCATACAATTGCAAACTATTTACAAAAGCATACAATTTATACAATGCTACCAACCCAAAAATTTATATTTTATTCACAAAGGAAGAGAAACAGCTAGGAATCCCAACTATTCCACCGAAATCCACCGACAAATGTCGATGATGTCACCAACAAGAGCCCGACAAATGAAATAATTATACAGTCACAGGTTCTTTTCGCCGACAGCACCGACAAATCACCGACATTTGTCGACATCCACCGATAATGTACACTGACAAATTGTAATATCGACAATTCAGACCTTTTTTATGTTAGAGCCTCCAAATACCAACATATGTCGGTGATTTCAACCGACATTTGTCGAAATTTGATTCCATGTTTATAACTCTCAACTGTGAACTGAGGATAGAACTATGATGTATCTTAGTTTAGTGTGTTTCAAATAAGGGCATTAATGTAGTGCCCATTTTGTGTAATTTATTTAACCTTTAAGTCGTTGCATAATGTGCCCATGTTCTTGTGATTCTGATTCTTGTTTTAATTGATACTATATATACATTGTTCATTGTTGTTTGACGTAAGTTTCCAAGTCAAAGTTGCCAATAAAGTGTATTAATATAAGTTGCAAAATTTGCCATATAAGGTGTTTACATATTGATGAAATGTCTGTCTTCATTATGTACCCATATGAAAAAAAAAATCGAAAATAACAGTTAGGCTTGAAGAACATCTCTATTGTACATGGTGATGGTTGTCTCTCCATGCCATTGCGCACGGTGCAAAAGTTAAGCATGGAATGGCAAGGCCTTTATAAACTGAGAGGTGGAAAATATAAAGCACATATAATGTTACTACCAATAGCCATGTTCGAAAACAATTTAGCACGCTAAGCAAACTATCTTCACCCCAACGGGACAATAATGAAGCCATTATCATAAATATTAAATACAACAATCCAATAAGCATTGTCCTCTGAATTTTAGGTTTGCTTTAAATCTCTCATTGCATCATTTTCTCATCTAAAGCTACATCTTCCATCATTTCAAGTTCCTAAATTCTTTTCACAAATTATATCCAGGTTTGTTTATGCCTTCCTTGCCCTTAGAACCAAAAAACTAGGCACCTCGACATACTGCAACAGCAAGCCTCTATTACACATCAAATTTGGTTTTCCTTTGAAGTACTCATGTATAGTTTTCCTTTCAAACTTGATTCACCCTGAGTCCCTGACATACTGACCTATTCTTGGCTCATCTAATCTCATGAATTTTCATAATGAATCAGCTTTGTGCAGCATCATTTAACAGTCAACAGATGTAGGATAAATTCGAAATCTGAGGAAATAGGAGCTTCCAAAAAAAATGACAATTCCTGAATATGAGCCCAAAAATATAAGAAACTAGTCCAGTTTATAACTGCAGAAAAAAATGCCCCCCATGCCACCATCATTTTACGCCGCGAAAATTGAGTACAAGAAAAAACATAGAAGTTCAAGGCGATAAAACATGAGCCACAAACACGACAAAAGTACAAGTATTCAGTTTTCCGCAAGAAAGCAGGTTTTTCACATGTCATACCTAATTTGCGAGCCTTATCAGCAAGAACACCCAGATAGCGAGTAACTCGATCAAGTTTGGCACTGGAATACTCTTTTAGGTCGCTAGCTTCTTGTCTTAGCTCCAAATAATCCTCTCTAGCATGCTATCGAAACATGATGAGGTTGACAGGTACACAGAAGAATATATAAACCAGTATCGATTAGAATAAATGAAAAGAGAAGTTCACTTACAATAATACTTGCATAATAAATATATTTTCAGCAACATCAGTTTTTTCCTCAATTGCTGGTTTTGAGTAAAAATCATTCTAATTGTTAGATAATATGTGATCATCCATGGCATTTCACATTAATTCTTACTGCAAAAAGCATGATGGACAGTTGAATTTAAATTAGGCATATCCTTTTACACAATAAGAGCAGAGTTATCTTATTAGTTATTACTTCGGTTGATTTTCTTTCTATTTTTAGAATCTTATAACTTCAATAGTCAACTGTTAGGTCAAATTGTCTGTTCGATAGGGGGGGGGGGGGGGGGGGGGGGGGGGATTAGGAATTGAGGGACCAGAGCATAGAGATATATTTTTCAAACATAAATAATCTTTAAAGAAAACACTACTTACAATAGAAGCCACTATGCAAGCTTAGCATGGTCTGATTGTCTGAAGAACATAAACATTAGATGATAGTGAACCATGTATGTGTTTATTAATCTCTTCCGTCAACAAATTAAATAACCCTAATCAATAGGGTTAGGAAATGGTTGTAGCATCAAAATTTGCTAAAGTCTAGACGACTTCAGTTCCTCAAGCCTAGATCGCCCCTGGAACAAATGCAGGTGCAAACCCTGTGAAAAGACCAACCCGTGCCACACCAATGCCAACCAGAAAAGAAAATAAAATGATCGACTCGGGCAGTGCAAGCGCGAACTCATGTCGATCCAATTAATCCAACAAGTCCATAAATGGACCGGATCACCCAAATTCTAAGTGCAAAAAAATGTTTTAAACCACAAAAGGAAGGGTCAAACCAAGACCGTAATTACTCGGGAAAAGTCATAAAGCCACCCTGTGAATTATGCCAAATTAGAAGGGAATGCAAAGTTGCAGGTAATTATTCCCTACCATAACCTCCCATTTCACCATACTCACTCCTTTTGCCTATAATAAGAGGGCAAGGGAGTGGAAGGGAACGGAAAACTCAAGACCGATAGGCTGCCAAAAAAAAAGGGCAACGCTCTGAGGCTTGAGGACCGATGCTTCTGGACTTTGTATGCAAGCATATCTCCTTTGAGAGAATTCATGCTCACTACAATCACAACTCCATCAAGAAGACGCACTTGGACATCTACAAAGCTTTGCTACATTCACGAAGAAGAAAGCTCGATGAAGGGACAAATCAAAGACTCTACGCCAAAGCTAAAATCAAAGCCGAAAAAAACTGAAGAGCCAAAGAAACACGAAGAATCGACGAGCAAAGCAACGCAAGTTCTAGTTGATAAAGCGTGAAGCACGGAATGATCAAAGCACCGCAAGTCACTTTCTTCAAATTTCCCAAAACTCTTTTAAACCCAAATTGAGAGTCTGGCTCTTCGAAATCTCAAACAAAAATCAAGAAGATAGAGGAAAGAAGAAGATTTTTTCTACAAAAACCTGATAAAACTTTACATGACCCGCTTACCAAAAACACCCGAGCGGGTTTGAAATCTGTCTTCCTGAGCAAAATCTTGTTTGTACAGATTTTTGACACGCACAGTGGGACCATCATCTCCTCTCATCCCTCCATCTCCATAAGTCCTAGAAAATTCTATTCTTTGAATCTTTCCACGAAAAAGTTGCTTGATTTGCCTAGGATACCCAATTGGTACTATGGTCGGAACAAGCAACATGACGACATTTCTCCCGCCTACCTCTTCGCCTGTTGCCGAGCCTACATCGCTCTAACAAGATGACCGAAGAACCAAGAGGTCGGCATCGCACCGTCGGTTGGTGCTACTCCAGACTTGCATGTCTATGCTAGACATAAGGTTCTACTACCGTCCTCACGCACGAAAAGAACTCCGATGAAGTTCTCCAGAACGCTGAGGATACTACGGCAAGGATGACCTTGGAGGAACTTGAAGCTAAGGAGTATCTTATTTGCAGCTTGGGACCCGCCTACACAACAAACCCTTGTATATTTCAAGGTACATCAAGGAGAAGCCGGTGAGCCATACACTGCTAGACTGCGACTCCGCTGTCAACATCATGCTCCACTATATATATGAAGACATGCAGAACAAGCTATGTATACTCATATGATTAAATGAGTCTTTTAATGAATGGTAACCAAATTTAGTGCATCCCAGTTTTTGGTATTCAGGTTTTGGTTTTTTTATTTCGATTCTTTTCGGTTTGAATAAAAGAGCCCGACTCTTTCGTTTTGGTGGCTCTCTAGGGTTTGAGTTCCAGCTCTCCCCATGTGACTGAGGTGATTCTGGCGTCCCCCAACGTGACTTCGGTTAGTCCCTCTTCCTCCTCCCCATCCTCTCTCTCTCTCTCTCTCTCTCTCTCTCTCTCTCTCTCTTTCTCTGCGTGTGCAGGCGCTCGCAACCCTCCTATTTTATATATCTAACATGTTTTTTATCATGTTTGTCTTATGTAAAAAAAATTTGGTGGCCATATTATTTGTATCAAATTTTGGTAGAAAAAAATATGCAGTAGAAAAATATATGCACATAACTTTCTACTTCTAAGTTATGAATGATTTGGGTCCATTCCATCTTTATGTGATATTCCAATCAACCTACAACTTGCAAACAATGACATATAACGTTAATACATAAAGACTTGCAACAATAATATGTTTTTCAATAACAATATGTAAAATCAGCCCCAAAACAGAATTTAAATGCAATGTTTTCAATAAAGAACCAAGTAGAAAGTTATCCCAAATATATTAAAGCACCACTGGATGTTTCTAACGAATTATGGAGCCAAAGTAGTTTTGGGGCCGATTGAGATTTGAGAGGAGGAAAAATGAATTCCTACACGCAGGAATTTCAAGACAAGGGTGGGAAATAAGAGGGAACGATCTCTAAAGGATGTATGGATCGCTAGAAACTAAAGATCGATGGATACTTCCTTGAGATGCGATAGTGACGAGTATGTGCCTCTGAATCTGCACCGATGTTGCCAAAATCCTTGCCGAATAACCTGGAAGTCTGAATGAAGTGGCAGAGAGGGGTGCAGTGGTCAAGAAGAACGAGATACGAAGCCAGGATGAATCGATCTTAGGAGGAGAGAAGTCTTCACGCCGATCTCTCGCAAATCCGTAGAAGAAGTCGTGATAGCAAAGGAGAAACTTGCGAAAAAGAACAAGGTGAAGAGGCTAGATGACGGTGGAGGGAAATAGGTTTCCGAGAGACGCACTCTCCAAATACTAGGGTTTCAATTCTTCATCAAAAGCTTATTTTCTAGGGTTTCATATGTGTCATGTTTATAAGAGAGGGTAAAAGAAAAGATGAGAAGAAAAGAGGAGAGGCGTGGCGGCTAGTGTTTTGGGATGTGTCCTCTCGCCCTTGATGTGATCTTGCCCCTCCAACACGACTTAAAATCGTGTTTGATTTCATCCCTCGGATGGATCACTTTATTCTTTTAATTAATGAACCGCGTAGGGAAAGTCGGGCGAACCCAGCTAATAACATGGTACAAACAACCTTCGCACCTAGGCTTAGCATAGAATAAATACATTAATAATTTTCCAACCATAAGTCAGAATGAGATGAAATAAAAACAAAAATTGTTCAGAACTGAAAGAGCAACATAATGACTGAAGGAAATTTGGCATCAGTTGCATCAAAAATTCATGCACAGCCAAAACAGTGATCACCTATCCTCTTTCTTCATATAGGCTCAAGCTCGTCTACATCACATTTCCATTATGTCTTTAACATTTCCATCATTTGTTATGAAGTATAAGTTTTTCCATATATGGTGGATTTATTTCCTTTTCTTCTTTTTTTTACTATCTAGTAAACTTTTCTTAGATGATTCTGAAAATTAATGAATAGTCTTTTTTTCTTCAATGAACAATTAGTTGAATAGTGGAATCTTCATCTGGATCCCAAACTTACATGTATTTTTTTGTAAGAATACATACAAATGAGGGATAATGTGTTTGAAAGAACATTTGGTGGGAGGTTATCACAATGAATCGAAATGCAAACACTTGTGAATTATTATTGTTGCTCAAATTGTTCATTTGATGGCCATTAATTATGAGTTATAAGTATTATATGCCTCTTATTGCGTATATTTAATTGAATAATGGTTATATTTTATTTTTTCATCTAATATAATTTTTTATGAATTTTAGAATTTTTTTACAATTGTTATTAATTTTTTAGCACAAAAAATATATTTTTGGGCCTTAACACTAAGGCGTGAGCCTTATTTGCACCTTGCCAACGGGGCCTTGCTCCACAGGCGAGCCTCTTCACCTTGATAACATTGATCTTTGATTATTTGTACTCACATCAAATCTCATAGAAGACTTTCTTAAACAATGGTAATGAGGATGGATTTTCTGCCCTGTTCTTTTAAGGAGAGGAGTATCTTTCTTCCTAACATATACAAGAAGGAAACCTTGTTCAATAGCAATACAAGCTTAGATCACCATAACACATGCATCAAATCTTCAATCTACAACTTATAGGTTTGTGTACCATAACGTTTATCGAATTATGATTCATTTCATAGTTTGAGTTGGAACTTATAGGTTTGTGTCCGGGGAAAGAAAAGGGAAAACTCAAGCAAATCGTCTAGTGGCTATATTATCCCCCTTAGTGATCAAAATCCTAACACCTATTACCCACCTTTGCCCCCTCTCCTTGCTTGGTCAACCTTCACAAACGATCACCCTCCGTCTCTTCCTCCCCACATATATGTCAAACCAGTCAACAAGATATTTGCACTAGATTTGAGGTGAGCTAAATGAACCCTATCAGCACCAATCTTTGCGATCCTTCGCCCTACACTCATAGCTACTCATAAACTGTCAGAATATCAGGAATAACATGCAGCAAAAGGAAGCTAGCCGAACTTTTCTTCGAACATAACCAAAACCTAGAGGGCTGTCTAAAATAGATTACCATCTTATAACACCCCGACTTCCCTTGTGCAGTTTATTACCCTTTCCCCACTTCCTACTGAAGTTATGTAGCTCTCACTCGTTACGAAACCTAAGCTCCTTCCATCAACATTGTAGAACACTCGGTAAGCCCCGCTCAATCCAGAGCAAAGATCACAGCCACGCAGGCAAATAGGTGTCCTAAGAAATTTATAAAAAAATATTTGTTTCTTCTAAACTATCGAATTACTCGATGTTATTTCATCTTTTTTTGGTGTTTCCAAAAATTTAGAATTTACAAAATAAGTAAATCAGTCTATTAAGTGCAGAATGAGCTGCACAATACAGTTTTGCGAGTAATGTGCCCTGAAAATCCACAGATTCTCCAATAAAAACGAGTATATAGAACCAGAAAAAAGTGGTTCAAGCTCGAACCTTGAGCTGGTCCTTTAACTTCTGGAGCTTCACAGCGAGAGGCTGCTTCGGGAGCTCCGGCCGGGGGGCAAGGGAGGAGCGCCGCAGCAAGTGGAGGGGCTTCGGATCGTCGGGCTCGAACGAAACTCTTGACTCGAATCCAGGTACCTCCCATGTCCACCTGTTCTTCTGCTCCGCCATTTTTCACCTCCTCCTCCTCCTCCTCCGCCGCCGCCGCCGCCGCCGCCCGCCCTCTGAGCTCGAACCCTAGATCCCGGGCGCCGGGGCGGGAATGAGGAACGGGAGAATGAGAGAAATGTGTGAGGGAGACAAGCCTATCAATACATCCCGTGAGATAAAGCAGGAGAGGCACCGGCCAGAGGTTTGTTTACTACCCGACGCTCCATTGGTGTGGTTGCTTGCGCTCCAATGGATTTTGGGTAAATTACAAAAACCTCCCCTGAACTTACATGTCATTTCATATTGGTCCCTCATCTCTTTTTTTAACAATTTGATCCCTGATCATGCTCTATCAATATTTAGCCCACTTAGTTAACTTTTATTCCAAAAATACCCTTGTCCTAGTAATCATAAATTAAATATGTTAAAACAATTTTGAGTCTTGTTGGAATTTTTAAGGGTATTTTTTGGATTAAAGGTTGATGGAGGGGGCAAAAGGCATACAGAGCATAGTTCAGTGATCAATTATTCAAAAAAATAGCTACGGGACCAATATGAAATGAGGTGTACAGTTCAGGGATGGTTTTTGTAATTTGCCCATGGATTTTTCCTCCTTTGTTTTCACATTTGTTAATTATAATACAACGATATTTTCGATTTAAACAGTTAGATTTTTTTTCTGTTTTGCACATCTCGGTATAAAGCGAGAAGCTATCAGAATATGACAGTTCCTAGGCTGATAATAATTATGCAAAATGATTTTTTAAAAATAATAGTTAATTCAATAGCGTTTGATTAGAAATATTTAATAGAATAGCGCTCTGACAATCATGTGGCAGGTTAGCGTCGAAAAGCATTCACCGCGTTAGACTTGTTTTTCCCATTTATGAAAAACCCGGCATCACGACATCTGAGATGTTGGGTTTAATACTAGTACATCGCATTTTGAATTGAATGGGAGTGCTCCAACACTTGGCTTTTTGTGGTGAAACTGGATTCCCATTAAACTCGACATCTTGGATGCAGGTTTTAAATCTGGCATTCCAAATGTCAGGTTTGTTGCATATGAAAAAAAAATTGCCCGACGTGGCATGCAATTCTCAATGACATCGAGAAACATACATTTCATAATACTAGTTTGATAAATATTTCATGATTGCTGCTATTAAATTAAATATTTAATTTTTTTAATATTATTTTTAAAAAATCAGTTTTGTAAGATGCTATAGCTACATTAAGAAAAACATGTGAAACAAACATTGCAGAGCGGACTAAAGCTAGGTTTAACGATTCCTATTAAACTCGGCATCTTGGATGCAGGTTTTAAATCTGGCATCTCAGATGTCGGGTTTTGTTGCATATGCGAAAAAAATAGTCCTATGTGGCATGCGATTTTCGACGACATCGAGAAACATACATCTCATAATGCTAGTCTGATAAATACTTCATAAATGCTGCTATTAAATTAAATATTTATTTTTTAAAATGTTATTTTAATAAAATCTGTTTTGTAAGATGTTATTGCTACACTTGGAAAAACATATGAAATAAACATTGCAGAGCGGACTAAAGCCAGGTTTAACATAGTTTTCACCAAAAATGGCTTTTGGACTCCGAGCTTTTATGGGAAGCTTGAAGTTAGCTTCCATAGAAGCTTCTACACAAACTGATAATAGCACACAATGTTGGTTTTTTTATGGCCCTTTACGGGAGAGTTACTGAACTAGGTGGACCGGGTTGGTTGTCGCGGTCCTGGTCAGACCGGAAGACTCAGCCAAGAGGCTTGACAGGGTTGGTGGTGAACCTAGCCTCATTCTCATGTGCACCCAATAACCGGTGGATGCCCTGATGGGTTGCGTCTACCGGTTGGACACATCTATTATAAATAGATGTGCAGGGGTGAAGTCCCCATACGCACGCCTTTAGAGCCGCCGTTGTGAATCCAGAGGGATTCAAGAGGACCTATCGAATCCGCGAGAGACGGCAGCGTGTGAAAGATCTTCACCCGGTATTGCAAACGACAATCTCGGTCTGTTGATCGGGGTTGTTCTTATGTAAAAAACCCAACAATTGGTATCAGAGCAAGGTTTAGACCTTTCTCGTCGATTTTGGATGACAATCTCATTTCCCTTTCGTATCCGACGAGTTCGATCCTCGTCGAATATTTACAATGTGTTTTTCTCTCAGACATTTTTTGGGTCTGCACTGGCCGTTAGCGGTAATGGGTTTCCATCTTGAACGAAGGCTTGACCACAGCCACCACACACACCTCTTTGGCCCTGGGATTCCGATCCTGATTGTCGACCCGAGCACCACCTTCGGCGCAGTGGGACTGCACGGCCAGGGTGCGCCCAAGATCAGCTGGAGGAGCTCTGGGCGGCGTGCAGCAGCAGCCATGAGCGCCCTGCGCGCATGGGTATCGACGGATCGACGTGTGCGACCGGCGGCGGACTACGCGGCGATGGGCTCCGGCATGCAGCAACGGCGGCGAGCTCCGGCGCGCAGCAACAGCGACGGCGGGCTCCGGCACGCAGCAGCGGCGGGCGGCTCCGGGCGACGCGCAGCAGCTACAGGCGGCTCCGGGCGACGCGCAGCAACTGCGGGCGGCTCCGGGTAGCGCGCGCAAGCGGCTACGGGCGGCTCTGGAGGCGCGCGCAGACGGCGTCTGCGTGTGGGCGTAGGGGAGGCTGGCGGCGGGGTTAGGGTTTCCTGATTCATCGGGAAGATGAACAGGAACCCTGGTTTATCGGGTTTTGTTTTATTTTTGGGTTTAAAATCCGACAGTTCTAACCCGGCCCGCAAACCACTTAAATGGCAAACCCGATTGTTTATTGGGCTTGAACTCGACATTACCCTAGACCCGACCCGACTGGTCTGCTCCAGAACCGACCCGACTGGTCTGCTCCAGACCTGACCCGGTTAGTTTAAATGCATCTACTACTTATTTATATTTCTGTTTAATCTGGGCCGTGGGTTTTAGTCCTGTGAAACTAGGCTCAATCGGGGTACGATTTGATCGATCCATATACGGATCTTAGCTAATTGGACCGTTCTGAACACATCGGTATGGTTAGATTTTACAGATTCGGACTGTTTTGCAACTTACTACAGATATGATTCAAATAGTAATATTTTAATGTTCTAATATGTCATCTTATGTAAATTTCAAATTGTTCATTATATCACATGTGTAAGGTGGTCATGCTGCAATTATAAATGTGTCTGGATGATATTAATGGTTTCATGCTTTCCTACAAGTAGGCACATGCATATTAAATATAGTAAACAATTGATGACTACCATTGAACCTTGTAAGGATAGAAGTTGGCATTGGTTGTACATATTAGGTCTTCCATGGGGTTTAGAGAAGACCAAGTGACCGTCTGAGACTAACTTTCGAAATGAGTCGGAATTGCCCAAAGGTAGGCGGCTCATGGAGATTGTGGGTAGTCGGATTGGAGTCTTCCACTAGGGTCACTAAGCATCTTATTGTACTAGGGTTTGATTCTGCCCAAAGGTGTTTCAGACTACTGAGTGCAGTAGAATGAGCACAATAGTAGCATGTGATTGGGAAAGATAGGATAACCCTTCTGCCCAAAGGTGTTGCATAGTGTCCGACTCAACCCTATTACAACTGACTAGGTTTGTGCACGTTTCTACACGTGCCTTGGGAAACTGAAGCACATCAAGGGATCTGGCCAAAACTGAGTCTTGATGGTGTGAGGGAGTTGTCCTAAAAGAGAACTTAGCACATGAAGTCCTCTTCGGTTGTATTGAATTATAACCCCTAATTCATGTCAACATATATATTGTGATTAGTGTTGAAACTATCACTGATTTGTAATCCTCTCTTCAGAGAAGGAATGATAGTTATTTCGGAGAATCTAGTTGTTATTGAGCCCCTGAATGGCTCTGTTGATTCATCTTGGAAGATGAATGTTGAGATCATGCTAGGATGTATGAATTGTGACTTTGTGCTTATAGAGCCAAAGTTGGCAGAGCTTATAGATGCTTCTACTAAGGCTCGATAGACCCACTTTGCTAAGTGGGAGAAAACGAACCGTCTCTCTTTAATGATGATCAGGGCCACCATTAGCGAGGAGCTTCGAGGTGGCATTGCTAAAACTGAGACTGCAGCAGAGTTGATGACATTGTTGAAGAGACAATTCGTAGGGACCAAGAAGTCCTTGTTGTACGTCAATATGCTTCATATCATGAATCTGAATCATGATAGCAATGATAGCATTCGTGAGCATACTCTCTAGCTCTCGAAGCTGGCCATAGGCATCAGATAGTAGGGTCTTCAGCTTGAGAAGAAGCTTCTGTTTTTTCATTGTAGTGATCTCCCTCCCAAAGTCTTTTGATATTTTGAAGTGAATTATAATGCCGAGGAGATCTAATGGGACCTCAATCGGCTTATCACCCTATGCGTCATTGAGGAAAAACGACTGTATGGAGGGAAGAAGGGATATAAGAATCTTGGCTTTGGTGGTTCTGGAATAAAGCTATTCAAACCGAGATTTCTGTAGCAGACATTAGTCTGTTGTGAGTCTAATACCGTAGATATACCATCAAATTGTTAGTAGATTAACTCAGGAGCTTTTGTTCATGTGTCCCACGCTTTGCATGGGCTCAAGAGCAAAAGAAGACCCAGACCGGAGGATAGGTTTTTCCTCGGTAATGATAACTCGATGAGTATGGTGGCGGTTTGCAACTACTTGTGGTGTTGGACGAGGGTCTCATTCTGGTGTAAGTAGATGCTTTCCGATCTGGTTCGAATAGGTATTGTTTAGCATAGGATTCCGCTATGTTTTAGCACAAGAGATTAGGCCATTTCTCTAGGAATAGAGTAGAGGCCTTGGTGAAAGGAGAGATTCTACCTAGTTTGGTTTTTTCAAACTTTGGTACTTGTGTGGACTGCCTCAGAGGGAAGATGACTAAGCAGAGAAAGCTCACAGCTACCAGAGCTTCAGAGCTCTTAGAATTGATCCACATGGATATTTGTGGTCCATTCTCAGTCAAAGCTCGTGGTGGTCATAGTTTTTTCATCATGATTCATTAACGACTTCTCTAGATATACCTATGTGTATCTTCTCTACCACAAGTCAGAGACTTTGGAGGTCTTCCAGACATACCAATTGGAGGTAGAGAAACAACTTGATAAGAAGATCAAGGTAGTTCGCTCAGATCGTGGAGGAGAATATTTTGGAAGGATGAACATGGATGATGTGAATCATGGCCCTTTCTCTGAGTGTCTGAGGTAGCAGGGGATTGTTCCCCAATATACCACACCTGGCACTCCTGAGCAGAACGGTGTGGCAGAGAGGAAGAACAGGACTTATCAGGAGGCTGTTCGTAGCATGATGAGTCATACTTCTCTTCCAGAGAAGTTTTGGGGAGAAACTTTGAAGACAGCGGTTTATATTCTGAATCGTGTGCCTTGCAAAGTTGTCCTAGAAACCCCTTACAAGAAATGGAAAGGTTCAGCTCCTGGCCTCCATCATTTGCATGTTTGGGGTTGCCCGGCAGAGGCTAAGCTCTATAATCCAAAAATAAAGAAACTTGATTTTCGCACAGTTCGATATTTCTTTATTGGCTATCCTAAGAGATTGAAGGGTTTTCGGTTATACTGTCCTTCCAGACCATTGGAGATAGTGGAGACCAATAGGGCTATATTTCTGGAGGATGCAGAATTCAATGAGAGCCAATGACCATTTGATACTCTTTTCAGAGAAAACTCTTCGGAAGGTGTTGTGTCAGCGCCATTTTTTTTCTTATTGTTCAACCAGATGTTATAGCAGATATGACACCAACACCTGCTGAGACTGTGGTGAGGTTGACCCACTGCCGGTTCAGGCTGTACCGGTTCTAGATACTCCAGTGGAGCCAGTCTAGCCGAGGAGGTCAGATCGACAGTGTAGGTCAGCTATCCCAGACTATTATGAGGTCTATTTTTAGGAGATTTAGAGTGAGGGATCTGATATTACTTACCCTACTTCCTTCCGTGAAGCCATGGGTTGCAATGAATCTCGACAGTGGCTGGAGGCCATGAGAGAGGAGTTGCAATCTATGGAGAAAAATCATGTTTGAGATCTTATTGTAATACCAGAAAACTGGAAGGCAGTGGAATGCAAGTGGATCTTCAAGACCAAAAAAGATGCTGATGGCAAGATCGAGAGATTCAAGGCCAGACTAGTGGCTAAAGGTTTCAGGCAGAAAGAGGGACTTTGGCGAGACTTACTCTCCGGTTTCCACTAAGGACTCCTTGAGAGTGATTATGGCCATTGTAGCCCATCACAACACTGGAATTGCACCAGATGGATGTTAAAACAGCGTTTCCAAATGGTGATATGACAAAGGACATTTACATGTCACAGCAGAGGGCTTTGCAATAAGTGGGAACGGACAACTGGTTTGCCAATTGAGGAAGTCCATTTATGGACTGAAGCAGGCTTCCAGGCAGTGGTACCTGAAGTTTGATCAGGTTGCTACAGAGTATGGTTTCCAAGAGAATATGGCTGATAGATGCATATATCTGAAAGCCAGTGGGAGCAGGTTTATCGTACCCGTCCTCTATGTTGATGATATTCTTTTGGCGAGTAATGATATTCACATACTCCATGATGCTAAGCACTTCTTATCAGAGAAATTTGATATGAAGGATATGGGTCAAGCAGACTATGTGCTTGGGATTAAGATTCACAGAGACAGAGCAGTAGGAATTCTAGGACTCTCGCAGACAGCTTATGTTAAGAAGGTCTTGAAGAGGTTCGGGGTGGATAGGTGTGCTGTGGGTGAGGCACCAGTATTGAAGGGAGATGTATTTTCTCAGGATCCGTGTCCCAAGAATCAGACTGAAAGGAGTCAAGTAGATACATATGAGTACGCTTCCATTGTGGGGAGCGTCATATATGCTATGACTTGTATTCGACTAGACATCAGTTTTGCTGTTGGGTCGTTATGTGCAGAATCCGGGTGTAGCTCATATGCGTGCAGCTAAGAAAGTTCTGAGGTATCTTCAGCGTACCAAAGAGTTTATGCTTATATACAGGCAGGGCGGTGAGCTTCAGGTGATTGGCTATACCGACTCAGACTTTGCTGGCTGTAAAGACACCCTGAAATCCACTTCGAGTTATGTTTTCCTGATGGCGGGAGGAGCTATTTCGTGGAAAAGCTCTAAATAGTCAATTGTGACTGACTCCACTATGCATGCAGAGTATGCTGCTTACTATGAGGCTACAAAGCATGCTCTTTGGCTGAAGAACTTCGTTGGAGGCTTAGGCATTGTGGATTCAATCCAAAAGCCTTTGCCAATTTTCTATGACAATGAGGCTGTTTGTCAGCATGTCAAGAATAAGAAGATTATCAGACGGAACTAGTACTTTGATATCATGTATATGCTTGTCTATAAGAAAGTCAAAGGGGAAGTGGTGGAGATCCCGCATGTTCGCCCAGAGCTGATAGTAGTAGACCCTCTCACCAAGGGACTTGCACCAAAGGTTTTCCAAAGCTATGTAACCCTTATGGGCTTGATGGAGTCCTTGTATCAGTAAGTGAGTCCCTTTGCTTTGTGTTTAGTCACTACTGTTTTATCTTTAGATGAATAAAGCTCGATACTATTTTCTTATTTGACGGATGTCAAATGTAAGCTGTGGGTGCAAATTTTGGCAAAAAGCCCCACAGACTGCGGGACCCACCATCCCTGCTTGGGGGGCCCACGGAGACTGTTGCGGGACCCACCAGCCATGTCTGAGGGGTTAACAGAGACGACTGCGGGACCCACCAGCCCTGCCTGGGGGCCTACGGAGACTGCTGTGGGACCCACCAGCCCTGCCTGGGGGGCCCACGGAGACTGTTGTAGGACCCACCAGCCCTGTCTGAGGGGTCAACAGAGATGACTGCGGGACCCACCGTCCCTGCCTGGGGGACCCACGAAGACTACCGCAGGACCCACCAACCCTGCCTGGGGAATCCCCGGATACAAAGGCAAAATCTGTCATTTGCCCCAGATTTTCACCCAGAGATTTCTATAAATAGCAGACCCTTCAAGTGTAAAAGGATCTGAAATCTGATTCCTGAAACCAGAGACCAGAATCTAAAAACCCAGAGCTCTGACTTTGATATTCCATTCCTTCGATCTTCTTCTCGAAGAGATCAGTGACACTCGGCCTGTCGAGGTCACTTCGAGTGAAGTGTTAGTGAATTCGGGTTGCTCCCTATAGCACGGAGATGTAGGCTTCGGCTGAACTCCGAGATCACACTTTGTGTCTACCTTCTTATTGTTTGCATATCGAAAGTCTTAACTCAAAGTCACCAAGACATCGACCTTCGAACCTACCTTCCAGTCAATAGATCGATCAAAGACCTTCGACTCAACTTCAATTGACTAGTTGGGCAGAGTTTTCGGATCGGCACGGAAATCATCCCCCACATAAGCAATATCATAGCCTGGAGTAATATGACTTACTCAAGATCAAGATACTGAGACTAGACATGCTTTGGCAACATGTCGGAACGTCCAGTAAGCCTAGAGTATACGGTACTCAAAAGTGACATTGAGACTAGGCATGCTTAGGCAACATGCTAGATAGTCCAATATGCCTGGAGTAAGATGACTTACTCAAGATACTGAGACTAGACATGCTTTGGCAACATATCAGAACGTTCAGTGAGCCTGCACGATACTCAAGAGAAACCTGGGCTAGGCGTGGGTGGGCACCACGTCGAAACGCTTTCATTCTGTTTGTAGTTGATTGGGTATCAACATGGGTATTACAATGACATGCTTGGACAAGCATGAGGTTGGACATCATGGGCCTGGGCACAAGACCAAGTGATAATGTGCTCAGATAACCCATAAACACATGAGAAAAACCACCATAGTTGTTTGTTGAAGTTCTTTGTGGGTCTGATAGGTTGGCCATGGATATGAACCAGCATAGGATATGCTGGAATAATCATGATCTCCTATAAGGGTCATTTTGAACAAAGACATGAATGGTCCCTTAGTATTTTTCTTTTAAAATCGATCCGGATCGTGTTTTTCAAAACTGAGTGACTCTCCAAATGTTTAAAAAAAAAATTATTTTCATTACAAAATTATATATGTGTATTTGAAATAAGTTCCCACACTTATATGGTGTAAAGGGCTAAGTGGGAGATTGTTAGTTTTTTGATGGCCCTTTACGGGAGAGTTACTGAACTAGGTGGACCGGGTTGGTTGTCGCGGTCCTGGTCAGACCGGAAGACTCAGCCAAGAGGCTTGACATGGTTGGTGGTGAACCTAGCCTCATTCTCATGTGCACCCAATAACCGGTGGACGCCCTGATGGGTTGCGTCTACCGGTTGGACACATCTATTATAAATAGATGTGCAGGGGTGAAGTCCCCATACGCACGTCTTTAGAGCCACCGTTGTGAATCCAGAGGGATTCAGGAGGACCCATCGAATCCTTGGGAGACAGCAGCGTGTGGAAGATCTTCACCCGGTATTGCGAACGATCTCTCTCTTCACACGAAGGTATGTTCTTCATCCAAGACGACGATCTCGGTCTGTTGATCGGGGTTATTCTCATGTAGAAAACCCAACACACAAAACAATTTTCCCGATAAAAGCTTAAAGCTCAAAAACCATGCGGAAATCTCGTCAACAAATCTTGTTTCAGTTTTCCGACGTGGATGCTGTTTTGGAAGCTCAACCGGACATCACCCAAGGCATTACCCCAAAGCACCAACGATGAGTCTTTATCCTGTCAAAATTTCACCCATCGAAAAAATAGTAGTCGAACCATCCTGCCACTACTACACACACCACCGTTGCATCCCCTTTTGGAAAAATATGTTTGGAGATGATTGGTATTTAGAGGATTTAAAAAGCGCAAGGGTACAAAAAAATATAACTAATTTTCAAATTAGGAATAATCCTTCAGTATAGATGCCAGGTAAATCGTAGGCTGGATGTACACAAATTAAATTAATCTAAGCGATCAATACGCAAACATGGATTTGATAGGAGGTTGTATGCAAATAAGAAATAAGTAAGGGTTAGATAAGCAAAAGGTTGTTTAATTTACTAAAAAATACCAAATAATGATAATAGGTGTCGCAAGCTAATCATTAGGGATGTAAACAAACCAAGTTGTTAGCAAACAAGCTGGTAAGATCTTTTAAGAGTTTGTTTGATTAGCCTAATCTTGAGATTTAGGCTGGTTTGATAAAATTGCCTATCTCAATCCAACCAAAGCTCAGCTAGGTGGATTCGACTCCTCTCCACAACTGACGCCTATGGAAGCGACACATGGCAATACAATTTTGAATGGCCATGGGATAAACCCTAGGGGGGTGGCACCATCATCGGCCGCCACCCACCACTTGCCACCGTCGCTAGAAAACCGTCGTCAGCCATCGATCACCATCCCCCCCGACATCGGTCGCCCGCCGTTGCCACCCCATTGGCCATCGCCCTACCCAAGGGTGATGGTGGCGGGCGGTGGTTGACGGGGCAGCGACGACGAGCTGCTGGTATTGGTGGACGGCGACTCCCGATGACAACAGTAGATGGTGGGTGGCAATCGGTAGTGTTTTCATCCCCCTAGGGTTCATCCCATGGCCATAGATCATGGCCATTCAAATTTGAATAGCCATGTGTCGCTTTCGTAGGCATCAGTGGTTGCTAATGAGTAGGCTCACATAGGGCTTGAATATAACTGATATATATAGTCTAAGTTTTTAACTTATATAAAGCCCCCTACTTAGAGAAAACAACAGGCTTGGACCACATATCTTTGAAACTATCTTTAAAAATAAAGGAGAAACTTTACCCTTTGAAACTACTAAATAATTAATTTTAATCATGTTTAGTATTTACTTTTAAAAACAGTGTAGACTTGTATATACTTTTAAATTTTTGGTCATATTTTGTTCAACGCCCTTTAACTTATTTTTGTTGAGAGAGAATGAGGAAAACACACAGTTTTGGGAATGACCCTTTGAAACTACTATTAATTTTAATTATGTTTAGTATTTACATTCAATAATACTCGGCTCGATTATTGACCAAAATAGGCAAATCTTGAATACGTTTGACCAAGTTGAGCTCAAATAAACCAAAGCTCGAGTATGCTAGTTTTGATAAATCGAAGATCAGAGTGGTGCCACGTACAACCCCTCTCAAAATTGTGTGGCTCCACGTGAAGCCATTTCTCTCTTTACACTATTGCACCTAGTTCTCCCACCCATTCCGCTAGCTCTCTCACACAAGTAGTCATGCGCACGATCTGGAGCCCGATAATATCGACGCGTCTTTAATCAAAAAGACGAAACTGCTTATAGGCAGTCGTGCGCACGACTTGGGAGAGTCATGCACACGACCGAGAGCCCGAGTTTCTTGACACGTCTTTTCTCAAAAAGACAAGACTGCCTACAAGCAGTCGTGCACACAACTTTCACAGATCGTGTGCATGACTATGCCAGGCAGTACAGGTCAGCCCAAGTCATACACGTTTTGACTTTCCTTTGGGAGCTGTTTTGAGGAGAATTTCGGGATTGAACTTATGTAACATATTCCTTTGATATATAAAGGGGTCTAGGGCTTTTGGGAAAGGAGATTTTAGAGGGGAGAACATTATTTTGTTTGGGAGGAGCGATTGGAGAGTCATCTTTGAGGGTTCTCATTGGAGGGTTCGAGGAATCGTTGTACGCTTTTATCTGATTGATAGTGGATCTCTCTCTTAGTGCCGCCAGTGGACATAGGCAAGATTGCCGAACCACCTAAAATTTTTGGTGTTCTTTGTGGTGTGTGTTTTCTTCTCTTGTTTGATTGCTTCACATCTTCCTCATATTTTGCTATTTGTGTCGTTGTTTTGGGTGATCACGTGTGCTCACCGATTTCGCTGTGCACAACATTGCCGACCCTATAGTGAGAATTTTAGAGTTGGTAAGTGAGGGCGATAAATCTATGAGTCTGCCTTCCCGTGATTCTTTGGAGGGTGCTATTTTTTTAGGTGTAATTGCAGCTCCAAAGTCTACAGTTGATGAAATTCAACAAGCTGTAGAGAATTATGATTTTATAGTGTCTAAAGAGTGCCTTGTTTCTGCTGATTTTGCTTTAGTTGCTATTTTATGTAGAAGTTGATTATTCTCATTTAGTTCCTACAAGTACCATGGAACTGGTTTCTGCACTTTCTGCTGAGTTATTTTCTACAGATTCTACTCTGGATGTTGCTTCCTTAGAAGCTGATCTTTCTACAGCTTCTGTGGAATGGGTTTTTGCAGATTCCATTGAGAAATCTCTAGATGTTGTTGGTGATGCGGTACCAGATGGAAACAAGTCCTTGGAGCTGGAAGGTGCTAATATAGTGGAGGGAAGGAGAAAGATGAGGGGTCTGATCTGTTATCTTTGAGTTTTAAGCAAGAGGCAGTGGTGGATCAAGGATCCATGAAAAAGACAACCATAAACTTTGCCTGGGCCATCGGGCCAACTACTTCCTGTTGCACATCTTACATGTGCCGCAACCATCACTTGAAAAATCTTGGGTAAGAATCGATTAAAGCTAGGGTATTGCTTCAAGCCAAATCTAGAGCTCTTGATTCAAGCATGCATAATCGACCACTCCTGCCCGAGCCTTGCTTACATAGGTGATCCAATCCTCCCGAGCTTTTCGATTTCAATCAAGGCTCATCAAGATTTGGGATGAGACAAATCTGATCCCCTCCTTTAGAATCTTCAGGATCAATTGTCAACCCTTGATGAAGAGGATTGGAACCTACCTCTTAATATGTTGGAGGACAACATCATTCTCAATATTGCTTCGTCTATATCCGCTTCTCAAGTAAGGTGGAGGGTTTGAAGGCCTTTCTAACTCACATCCTGAGTTGGAAAGGCAATAGAGTTTCAGCAATTTTTTGTCCGACCCGTCCAACCAACTCGACTGACTAAGAAAAATCATATTCGGACAATGATTTCTTGTCCAAAGTCCATATTTGAACATTTTGGATTGTCCAATTCGGATAAATCTACCCGGTTTCTCTGAATATATATAACATAATATATTAAATAATTAAATATAGATAATTATAATATATTTTAAATTTAATATAACGGTTGTTCGATTTGAAACCGGATCGATTCCAAACAAGCCAGGCTGACAAAAATCCAGATCCGGATTAGCTCGGTTCGGGGTCTTATTAGTATAAGTCTGTGTGACGTGTCTTATGCGAAACTGATCCGAATCCGGACCTGGATTTTTGCCACCCCATATTAGACCTATCAAAGGACCGGATTTTGATCCGAATCCAATCCTTTTTTTTTTAATCCCATAATCCGATAACGGTCCAAAGCCGATAACCGATTACTTAACAAATCGGATATGGATTTATGCCAATCTGATCCGTTAAGAACCCGATCCGACAAGCTATAACATAATATATTATATTTTATCAATTGTTAGATTAGATTTCTTTACATCTAAGGCCCTAAGGGTGTATATAAAAAAAAAAAATCTCATGGTTCCCCGATCGAGATTCAGATTTTATCCTGACTCTTCCGAGTCCTAAGTTTGGAATTGACTATTCTTCTGTGGATTCGACCCTCAACGATATCACAACCGTCTGATGTACTCTTGTAACATAATATATTATATTTTATCAATTGTTAGATTAGATTTCTTTAGATCTAAGGCCCTAAAGGTGAATATATAAAAAAAAAATCTCATGGTTCTTCGATCGAGATTCAGATTTTATCCTCATCCTTCATAGTCCTAAGTTTGGAATTGACTAGTCTTCTCTGGATTCGACCCTCAAAGATATCACAATTGTTTGATGTACTCATGTCCACGATCCGGATTATGATCTGAATCCGATCCGTACTTAACTGGATATGGATTGGGTTTTTTGATCCGATGATCCGATAACGATTTGAATCCGATAACCCATTTACTTAACCGATCGGATTTGGTTATATCCTAATCCGATCCGAATCTGATCCGTTGACAGATCTACCCCTTATCCTTATCACTGAGAAAGTGGGCCTGATCTGAAGCTAACTAAAAAAAAAGGAAAGTAAAGCAGTTTGAAAACTCAAAGTCATAGGCAAGGGAATCTCAAGTCTAACACCCCAACAACCACCACTCTCCACTCATCACGCGCTCCTTGGTATAATGGAGCACCAACCCATATCCCCCTTGGTCCAACACGGGTGCAACTTTACCTGAAAACACCCCACCCACCGATTTGTGATCAACACCCTCCCACCTTAACCTCTTCTTTCTCTCTCTATATAACCCCCCATCACTCCTCGTCTCTCTTGCCACCACCTCAATCCATTCTCCTTGAGATCTCTCTTGAAGTCCCAGTCATCACTGATGGGTCTGCCGTGCGGGTCTGGTTTCGCTTCCACACTAGGATCCATCCTCTTGGTCCTGGCCTTCGCCTCGAGCGCATCCCACGCCGCAAAGATAACCGTCGGAGAGTCCAACCGATGGCGCTTCGGCTTCAACTACACTGACTGGGCCCTTAAAACTGCCCCCTTCTACCAAAACGATACCCTGGGTGAGCTTCTCCAGTCTGTGAACACGACTTACTCTTATAAATCATATTAAAAACTTACTATAAATATGATAAATACACATTCAATGATCTCTAATGATCGTTTGGAGTTAATATTAGAAAAATCATAAGTATTATCTCTCTTTCTCTCTCTGACAAACGAATCACACAAGGACAAGTGAATTGCAATCGCTCCAGATTGTACACTTCTTCATACAACTGTGATGTCGTATGTGCTAAGCGTATTATAGTGATCAGTCATGTGCTGATATTAGAGGGTTTGGGACCTTGGGTTATTGTATGGTATATGGATAGCGATCGAGCATTGATATACTGATTCATGTGTGGGTTTATGACAGTCTTCAAGTATGATCCTCCGAACAGCACCACATTTCCGCACAGCGTCTACTTGTTGAAGAACATACGGAGGTTTCTCGCGTGCGATCTAAGGAACGCGACGGTGGTGGGGAGCGTGGTGCAGGGTGGCGGGCAGGGGGTGGAGTTTCTGCTGAAGAAGAGGAAGGCTCACTACTTTGTTTGCGGGGAGGGGTCAGGGTTTCACTGCAAGACCGGGCTCATGAAGTTCTCTGTGCATCCCATCAGGCGGTGCCGCGGATGAAGAGTTGGCACTAATATGAGTTGCTTCATCTTCGATCTATAGTTTTGAGTCTCTCTCTCTCTCTCTCTCTCTCTCTCTCTCTCTCTCTCTCTCTCTCTCTCTCTCTCTCTCTCTCTCTCTCTCTCTCTCTCTCTCTCTCTCTCTCTCTCTCTCTCTCTCTCTCATGAGTAAATAAGAGAGGGCTGGGTTCTTTTCGTTTCCATTAGTAAGTATTGCCAATGTAACTTTGTTGGGGCAGAAAATATGTTACTGCTGGTGGTGTCATACCATTCATGGGTCGAGCCCTTGTTGCCATCTCATTCGCTGCGCCAATCTTATTTAAGTGCAATGTTTTAAAAGACCGGACCAGAAGGCGAACTGAAAAGATAGCCCCGATGAAACTGGTTCAAACTGTTGGTTCAACCGTTGACAAATAGTCTTTTTTAATATAAATTCTTACTAACTACTTCAACAAAAAGTAGGGTGCATTGATTAACTAGCTAGTCAAATGTAAAAGCATCTCCAACGGGCTCCTAGATGTCTTTTTTATTCTAGGAGCTCCTAGCTATCACATAGGTAAAGTAGAGAATGAGGATTGAAGAGCGCTCCTTATTTGATGTGAAGGGGTGTTGGATTCATTCGGGGACCAATCCTAGTCGTTACTACGTGTGGCGATGAGTTGCAGAGATTAGTTCAATCAGGCTCGTGATTCATTAAGGTGGCATCGACGTGATTCTCTCAGGTTCGGGGACCATAGAGTAACGAACGCTATTTTCATTCGCTACATGTAGCAATGAGAGTAGCGAAGTGCTACCATGGCGAACGACTTTGGACTCGATCGGAGCATCGTTTTTACTCCATGCTCAAGACAATTTAATCCTAGGCTGTGTTCATAATCAACAAGTTTGTTCAAACTCGAACACCCTGTTTTTTTTTATAAATAATATCTCTTATTTTTTTAGGAAAGTTTTATTTATACCCCCAAATTAACTACTTCACATACCTCGTTTTCTCCCAAAAATCGGTTCCCACCTCATACCCCCCATCCCATTTAAACAAAATTCCAAACTAACCCCACCTGCTTTCTTGCTCCCTTTCCACACCACCGGAGCCACCACCACTTCCTCTCATCCTTCCTCATCACCGCTGGGCGCCTGGAGTCGCCACCTCTGCTCAGTGAGCTCACCTTCGAAGCCACCTCATCCCCACAGCCACCGAAGCCCTAACCTACCATAGAGCCGCCAGAGACAAGCCCGGGGATGCTCATTGATTCGTGCACGGGATGGGAGGATGCTCGCCTACAGCTTGTAAAACCATGGTTTGATTGTATATGGTTGATAATTTAGTTAGGACTGTATTAAGGCATATATTATTATATATGTTATGTTTCCAGAATTGAAGGAGCCATGACTATATAGTAGTCCATTTGAGTAGGAGACTCAGTGGATCAGTCCTATGAGCCTAAATCGTTTCACAACTCTGATTATGGTTGATCACCCTGTCAGGATAAACTGTTGGAATGACAGAGCATGTGTGTCTCCACCATGGCCATTACTAGGCACAGTCTTTGTGGACGAACTAAACCAACACGGTGCATGGATCGGTAGACAGTCACCGGTGCACACAGCTGTGTTTCTGCTTAGGATAATCAGTCCTAAACCTTGAGGAATCGTGATCGGTGGACTAACTAGTTACGTGTGAGGGATCCACATCTCTACGGGGAGGTGCGTTCCTTGGTCTGACATACACCTGTTAGAATTGATAAGGTCCACAACTCAAAAAAACTTATAGTTTAGCTGTATATGGTTAAGATTGCATCTTGGTATGTACTATAGTACGTGTTTTGATTACAAACAGAGAGCCATAGATACATGGTAATCCACTTGAGTGAGAAACTCAATGGACTGGTCCTATGTAATCTAAATCGTTCACAGCTCTGATTAGGATTATTTGCTATATCAGGATAAGCTATTAGGATAACAGAGCGTGAGCGTCTCTACCACGATCATTACCAGGCACATTGGTTGTGACTGAACAAAACCAACATGGTGCATAAATCGGTGAGCAGATACCGGTGCACAAAGTTGTGCTTCTACCTAGGATAAATCAATTCCTAACCCTGGGGAACTATGACTGGTGGGCTAACCAGTTGTGTGGTGCTTTGGCGCACCAATATGTGAAGGTCTAATTACGTGACCTAAAATTAACCATGGTGTGTTGGGTTACCCCACTGGCGTCACATTAGCGTGCCACTCCTGTAGGCCTTTCACACCTCTAACGGGAGGTACGTTCCTTAATCTGACTTACGTCGTATTAAATCCAGGTCTAATGGTCATCAGTTGGACTGTTTACCGAATCTGGTGACTCGACAGGGTAATCATAGGTACGATATAGACAATCAACCTGGAATGAACCGAGTCAAATAACTACTTGAGTCTATCAGTGTTCTCCATCGCTCAAGTCGGGTCATGGCATTAAGTAGAGGGACCACGAGTTTACCACTACTAATTAAGCAGAGAGCAGGGGTATATGAGAGAACATAGTAAGTCCGAGGGAATTGGAGTGCAGCCTATGTTGCACTTTGGGTGGCTATGCAGATTAACTCGGATTCAAAGAATCGATGGTAAACTTGGGTAGTGTGCCGATCGAGTCCAAGTTGGAAGCCATGAACCCTGGTCCCTGAAGCTTCCACCATACCCATATTATGTATGGTCCTTGAACCATCTCCTCGATTCACATGACACAGCTAGAGGAAGTTATAAGTCCAACCCTAATAACCCTACACTCTGTGTGTGCATCGCACTAGTGCACGGTAGATGTCTAGGTGTACGTGTATATACAAGGAGGCAACCTCGAAGTGGTACAAGGACACACAGAGTTAATCCCTTACATTTAGTGGGCTTCGCTACATGGGTGCAATGCACCGATACATGTTGCAAATTGAATAATAGACTTTGCTAGGCGTACCCTGTGTGTTTACTGAGGGCACCTTGGTGGTAGTGAAATCACTATTGAAGTCCCACGTAAATGCGTCATGCGAGTCTCTATGTAAGGGGGTCGGTCAACTAGTGCCATATGGCTATTTTGGAAAACCAAGATTCCTTCATGGGCTAGGGGGGCGACCCCTATATATCAGGGGACAAGCATGGTTGGCCCCTCCCTTACTTGTAGGAGTTGCAAGGGGACAAGTGGAGGGGGGGGGGGGGGGGGGTTGTTGGCATTGGGAGACCACAAAGGGCCGGCCACAACTTGCACACGTAGGGTATGTAACCGGCCACCACATAAGGAAATGGAGTTAGAGACAAGGGGGGCTGGACCCTAGTAAGTTACATATGCAATCTAGGGGGGTTGGCCCTATATAAGAGCAAGGGGAGAGAAGGGGGGCGATCTTGATGGTTGCCTTAGCCCCCTCTCCTCTTCTCTCCTCTCTCTCGTCTCCTTCTCGCATGTGGCATTGGGTTCGGACACAGCCTCGACTTCCTCGCATGGTAAATCGAAGACAGAGAATGCTCATCGCTTGGAGACACTCAGAGATCCATTGATGAGGTTTTGTGCATCGTGTGAGATCGGGTGAACTAGAAGGTGTTTCTCTTAATCTCCCGTTGTCCAAATTTTACAAAGCAGATCCATGATTATTTTGTTGCTACGAGAGATCTAAGACTCCAAACGACCTCTAGCTAGATACAAAAGTTGCATATTGAAGTTCTCTATTTTCATTCCAAATTTTAGCCCAATCGGAGTTCAGGATCAAAAGTTATGGCCATTGCACTGATGCCTCTCTGAGCATATCCGATTCCGTCTTCATCGACAAATAAAAAATTTGTCGTAGTGAAAGAATCCACACAGAGGTATGAGTTCTAACATGCAGGTCTAGTGTAGAGATAGAACATGTATCCATGCTAGATTGTTCTTTTTACTAGATTGACGTTAGAGGGTCGCGTAGTTGCCATGCTAGATTTATGCACGTATGTGTAGAGCGTTTCGATGAAAATTTTGAATTGTAACGCACACCACCTACGATCTTTTGACATACTTTTTGCTTTCGCTGTGGACCTCTACCATAAGATTACTTTCAACAACACCGCACTAAACCCAGGCCTAGTGGTCAGCAGTTGAGCTGCTTGGCTAGATCCAATTGCTTGACCAAAGCGACTGGATGTGTGTTGTGATGAGTCAACCTGGAAGGAACCTAGTCAGATGGCCACTCGAGTTTAACAGTGCTCTCTACTGCTTGAGTTGATACATGACACCAAATGGAGGGACGTTGTATTACCAATGCTAAGCGAAGAGCAGGGGTATACGAGAGAGCATAGTAGTCTGGGAGAATTGGAGTGCAGTCTGTGTCGCACTCTAGGTGGTCACGCAGGTTAACTAGACCCCAGAGAATTGATAGAGACACTTGGGTCTGATTGCAAGCCATGAATCCTAGTCCCTGAAAGTTCCACCCTATCCACAATCGATAACGTCCCATGAGTGCATCACAATAGAGCATGATAGGTGCGTTAGGCTAAGTATGTTTACTAGGGGGCAACCCCCAGAGTGGTGTAGAGACACACTAAGTTGCCTTTACATCTTGTGGGCTCTAATCCGTGTGTGCGCGTCAAACTAGAACATGGTACGAGATGTTTAATGTTTTTTACTAGGGGTACCCTACGTTTAACTCAGGGCACCCTAGTGAATAGTAAAATCACTTTTTATCATCCCACGGTGTGTTGAATTTGTGCGAATGAGATGACCTAGTCACCATAGTTCATTTTCGTGCTCGAAGATGGATCATGCGTGCTCCCATATGAGGTGAAGGACCACTAGATGTATGGGGGTAATTTTGGTCTATCCAAAATGTCCCTTATGCCCTGGTTTGGCCGCCCACCCTACTAGGGTTAGCACGCATAGCTGTCATCCCTATAATCAATGGATGATGAAGATTTGATAAATTAGATCCCCCTTTGATTATAGGATCTGAATAAGGCAACATAAGGGAGGGTGTTTTGGAAAGAAGAAAAATAAAGAAGGGCACGCAACCCTAGGAAGGAACAACCAGAAGAAAAGGGGGGTGTGATTCCCAAGCATGGCTCACAATTTTCCCTCAAAAAAAATTGAACCCCCCCTTTCTCTCTTCTCTCGGTCTCCATTGCTCTCTCTCTTCGGTTCTCCTGGGTATGAAGAAGAGAAATCTCTCTCTTTCATCTCTTCTTATCTTTGTGTATGAGATATAGAAAACGGAGATCACTTGCGCCTTGAGGCAGTCAGAGATCGGAGTGCAAGAGTTCGGATCCTTTGTATATAGGGTGAACTTGAGGATATCGCTCAAGCTTTCTGTTGTCCATAATTTATCTGGCAGATCTATGGTGATTTAATTACTGTGGGGGATCCAGGAGTTCAATAAGGCTCAAACCAGATCCAAAAGATGTGGATTGAAGTCCTCTATGTACTCCTAAAATTTTAGCCCAAAGAAAATCTTCACGGTGAAAGATTCTGCATCGAAGGTATGAAACCCTAAACCCATAGATCTTTCCTTGTACATGCATCATTGCTAGATTGTTCGATTTGGTAGATGATGTTAGGGGTTTCCTTTGCATCCGATTAATCTTACACTCATATGATTCGTTTTGGTATGAATAAATTTTTTTAAAATGAATTGCACACCATACTGATCCTCGAGATCAGGTTTTTACTTCCGCAACACCTCTGACCATAGTCTAAGATCCCGACACACCGAAGACGGAAGGGCCGAGTGGGGTGGTGCTTGGGTTAGAACTCGTTGTACGAAGTCGTCCTTGTACAATAGGATGAGGCGGGGTGGAGAATTGTGGTGGGGCATCGTGGTATGGCTGCTTGCTGCCTGCTGAATGATGGTTGGGGATGGTGGGGTAAAGGGGTATGAGTTGCTGTGGAGTGTGGGGTATGAGATGTTATGGGGTAAGGGGTGGGGTAATGGGGTATGAGATGATGTGGGGTGATGAGATGGGGAGAATGCCGGTAAGGAGTTACAAGATGGGGTATGCGATGGGAAAGATGCAGCGGGATAAGGAATTGCAAGATAGGGTTAAAGATGGGCATAAGGAGGGGTATATTTGTCATTGGAATGTTTTTGAGTAGGTGGAGGGGCGGAAGGGAATCGAAACAGAAACGGGGTATGGAAAATAGTGTTTTTTTTTGAAGAAGATGTACAATGGTCTTGGCCTTTTGGGTATGGATAAAATCAGGGGTTATTAAAGTTAGCTTCTTAAAAAGGTTTTCGTTTTACATTAAGGGTATGTAAAGTTTGAACTTAACGTTAAACCCCTGTAGTTGGACTTTGGCTAATGCAAGCTCCTTCTCCCGCGCACATGTAATAATGAAATTTTTTAAATGATAATTTTACCCCTACAGAATTCCTGCGGCCCTCCCTACATGGCGTTGGATCTACTCGGTCAGCAACAAGGTGGCCATAATCCAAACCCGAGCCACCCAGACCACCCCGCTCAGTCACGTGGCTACAACCCCCTTCATTGCATGCATGGACTCCATGGCTGAAGCTCATCTCGGACCACAGAGTTCGCCGACACGGAATCAACGAACCTTGGCATGAACGGACGATTTTCGGTGGTTCTCCTCCGCGTCCTCTCTACATCGATTGCGTTGGGAGGCCAATCGGTGTCTGAGCGCGATGTGGGAGCAGTGCAAAACCCCCCAAACTCAGTTCTATGTGAAAGAATGGGTGGCACTGTTCGTAAATTTGAATGCCACTTTGGACATTTACGAGATAAATTCAAATGCCACTTTATCTGTAGTTTGACTTTGGCTAACGCGAGCTCCTTCTCCTTGCCCATATGTAATACCAAATTTTTTTTAAAGACAAGTTTACCCCTATAGATTTAGTTTAACAATTGTAGCAAAAGAGTAACAATCGTTAAAAAGCAAAAATCCGTTAGTTTTGGCTCACGCGGGCTCCTTTTACCACGCACATGTAATAACAAAATTTTAAATGACAATTTTAGCCCTAGATATAAAGTGTACAAATTTTAACAAAAAAATAACAATTGGTAAAGAGTAACAATCCGTTAGCAAAGAGTAATAATTTGATATGGTAAAATGTCTTAATTGTCAATTGATTGTAGTGATATTTTTGCTCATCTGGTTACAATATGATTATCTTTGTGACAAAAAATGTATTTAACTATACAAAATCAAGTCGATTCTATCTCACACATAAATAGTAACAATAAGGTAAAAAAGAGTAACTATTTGGTCGGTTGACAGAATAAATTTCTTTTTGATGAAAATATATAGAAGAAAAAATTGTTTTGTTGTTTTAAAATTGACAATTTGGTGTGATTTCAATTGATTTTCACGCAAAAAATGGTATGTGTTAAGTTGATGGCAGGAAATATAAATTTAATAAAGTTGGGTTAGATGTTATTGTCCTTTTTTTTTTCTATTTGGTTTAGCAAGATTTTTGGGAGGAAGCTATTGTAATATGGAACTTGTAAGAGGGCTTATTGCAAGTTGATACCTTGTCAGGGAGCTATCACTAAGTCCCCCATAAAATTACCTTCTTTTTTTTTTGGTGGTGGTGGTGGTGGTGGGGGGGGGGACGTAGTGAGCCATCCCTGACAAAAAGATCGGTTAAGCCTAACGACTTTGAAATAATGTGGACGAAATTGTCCTCCATAACATTTCAATTTTTTTTTTGGTATGCCACCGAACCAGTGAACCACCCACAACCGAATTTCTCGCCACCATCGAACCACTAAAAGTTGTCGCTGCTCACCGCCACCGTAGAACCGAACCGAACCGAACCCTAACCCTGAGATCTATAGGCCATGGGATGAATCCTAGACCTAAGATCCTCAACCGAATCGAATGCAATTGCCGGAGCTGCTCGCTACTACCGTCGTCGCCGCCTCTGCTTCTCGCCGAATACCTTCGCTGTCGGAGCTGCTGGTTGCTACCACCGCTGTCTCTGCTCAGTCGTCGTCGTCGGAGTTGCTCGAGAGAGATGGGAGAAAAAACCAGAGTTAGTTTTGGGTTTACCAAAAAAAAGATAGGGATCTTATCCTAAATGGAACTTTAAGGTGTCCGGTTTACGGGATGGATCTGTTCTCAGGACCTCTCACACATTAACTCCCTTTTTTTGTCAAATAACCGATTTTGTTCGAAGACCAAACGTGAAGCTGTTACAGTGCGGGTAGGTTACAACTGAGACTCACAACCGACGCCTTTTCCATCTCAAACCCTCGGCGGAGTTGTGAGGGGAGGGAATCGACGGGTGATGAGTGTGTTTGGCGGAGACAGCTGGGCTCGAGAGGCGCAGCAGAGGAAGAGGAGGGTGGACGATCTCCTGCTGTCCAATGCTCCCTCCTCCTCCTCCTCTTTCAAGAGGCTCTCCAATGGCAAGTACGCCTGCATTCTCTGCCCCAACAACCCCATCCTCGACTCCCCCCTCATGATCTCTGTACGTTGTACGAAACCCTAACCCTAGATTACTTACTTGTATTTACATGTTAAATGAAAGGGTAAATTACACTTTACCCCCCTGGTTTAGCTCAAAACACTTAACCACCCTGTAGTTTGTTTTGTGCCAAGTCACTCCCTAAAGTTTGAAATGTTAGTACAATACCCCCTTTGTGAACTACTTAATTTCCTCATTTGGTAATTTTTATCTGATCAAAACTGAATTGAAGGGGGCAAAATGTAGTTTTTTTTTTAATTATAAGGGGATTAAGTGTTTTTGAGGTAAACTTCAGGGGGGCAAAGTGTAATTTACCTAAATTAAAATTAAAATGATCATGTTATAATCACAAATCATTAATTAACTGATTATTGCTTTTAACATAAGATCCCAAGTAACTTGAAATGCCTGATCCTAATGGGAATAATGAAGGCAAATTCTTGGATGAGCCACCTTCAGTTTTCATATAGGGATGGAAATTGCTCGTTTTTTTCCGGGTAACGGGTTAAAATGATGCTAAATGACTGGTTTGAGATATCTTATGGAAACCGATTTGGTTTCGGGATGGGTTCGGTTTTACCCCATCGTGCCAAGAGCGCTAGCCCATTATATCACATGTAGATAGTATAGTAGTAGGAAGAACAACAATAAGGGTAGTGGAAACCACAATCTTATCTTGCAAAGCCTAACTCGAATCCTTGCTAGCAAACCTGCAAGCAATAGGCAACTTTTGAAAATATTTTTGTTAGAATGAACATGCAAGCAACCCATCGCACGCCGACCCATTGTTGAATTATAATAGTTTTGGGGCTGAGTGGATTTGGTTTTTTGGTATTATAATTGGGATTAATTCGTCACAAACTCGATATGGGTTTGGGACGGGTCGGGGGTACTGTGATCCCAACCACATGATTAGGATAGGATCAACCTTTCACCCCGTTGCCATACCTGGTTTCATATCTCACAGTTGCAGCGGATGATAGTTTTTAAAAAGGTGGGAGTGTCAGGAGCCTGATTTATCTTGGAGGACGGATGACATTTGTGTAAGGCATGCCTTCGTTTTGCAGCACAACTCCAACAAGTGGGGCCCATAATAAACAACCATCACACAGAGTGAAGGGTCTTGAAAGGGTGTTTTTTTATTGGCTTATGTTTTACATGGGTACTACACACGAGTACCCCCCCGTTAGGGTTAAAAATCTACAGACCCCGGTTACTGCACTAACATGTACCATCTCCCCGTAAAGACGGGGAATCAAACCTACGACCTCCCACCGAAGTGAGAGGCACACCACCACTGAGATGCGACTGCAGTTGCAATGTTGAAAGGTTGTTGAAAGAAAAAATGAAGATTGATTGCCAGAAAAAGAGAAGGAGAAAATAGAACACCTTGGGTCTCACACCCTCTCGGACTCACTCTGGGGCAATAGTATCACTCCAAAGAATCCTTGAATCTCACAAGGAAGAAGAAGTACAAATATTGTCTTATCCAACACATGATATTAAGAGAGAGGTTATTGGGAACATGTACATAAAAGCAAAAACCTAAGAGGGTCGTAAAAAAAATACGGCCATGGAGGGTGGCATCTCGATACATACCGGCGAATAGAAGCGATAGGACCAATGGGCATGATTTTCCCTCGCAGATGGGCTTCAAAAACATCTCTCGAAGTTATCAATATATATGTGGACTTATGTGCATTAAGATCCAAAGAGCTTAAGTCCAAACCTAAACGACTAAGTTAAGATTCATTTCAAAACCGAGAAGCTAAAAGCCAAATCTGATAAGCTAAATACGTTTTTATTTAGAGGAAAAACCTAAATACATCAAATCTGAACACAAAACATCAAATAAAAAAGAGAAACACACTCCGAAGATCCTCCAAAAGCTCTCCAATGCTATCCTCCATCAAGCTTTGACTATACATGGCACGCCCTGGATTTCCGCTCTGCAGCACGAGAACCCCTGGGCACGAACTATTTCACTGCCAATTTTTTTTTTTGAAGAAAAGGTAAAATGGTTTTAAGTTTAGTTTGTTCTTCCTTGCTCATACCGACCCAATGCCTGAAGACATTGGAACAATCGCCCTCGCAAGAAAGATAAGAAAACTATTTATAAAAGAGAAGTACTGCTCGACCGTCAGAGCGCATCACTCTTGGAATGAGGGAGGCAATTTCCTCAACTCTTCTAAGAGTGTTGCTCTTATAGGAGCACGAGACTCGAGCCCAGAAGACGGGTCATTCCTCACGTCACTCTGAATTAGCCTAAGAGACTCCTCATACTTATTAATTTTAAAATTCAGATTAATAGAAGCAGTTGGTATCTCGAGCCAGAATAACACACCACCAGAAGCAAACTCTCTCTATATACTTAAATCAACAGTCTTTACATCTCATCCATAGAGTACAAGTATAACTACATCCTGGTTTAAATAAGACCCAGGTAGAAATCTAAGGTTCCTACTCAAGCTCCAGCTCTTCACAGCAGCTCCATAGCTCCTAGCTCCGATACTCCATCAGCTACACACGTCCGTCTTCTCTACGAACTCAACTCCTTATATCTGAGTTTGTGCCCAACAAGACCACACGCACAAACCCTGAGTTACTTAGATAGCTAAGTGCCTCAATGAGAGCCATACTAACTCTATGAAAAGAAACTGATAAACATAATGAATGGTGCTTTAATCGATATTATCTTTTAATGTTTAATTTGGATCAAATTATCTCTTTCTAGCACCGTATTTTGAATCATATTATACCTCTCGTGATTTCTTGACTTTAAATTGTATTATCTTGACTAATATCAATTCTTAATTCTGTTTAGGTTAATATCATACTTTTAATACTTTTAACATTACATGAATATCTTTATTTAAATAATATCGAATCTCATAAAGTGTCATCTCTCGAAGAATATCGAGTCTTGACTTATCCTGCGTTGCTAAGTATCGTCATCAGTAAGCATGAAAGGCATCCCCCTAACCCAATAGGGACATGGTACACGACTCCTACAGCACGACAACGGTTCCGTAGGCATACCTGATTTTACTTATGCTAATTATGACTCATCTAATCCTAACTTTAACCATGACATAATGCGTCGCTCCCATGGAGAGGGTGACTCGACATCTTTTGACCTAAACACGATAGAGGGTGAATCTTCTACACGCTGTAGAGATACCTTAATTCCAACTATCTATTCCATAAGGGAATTCATTATAATACTAAGCACTACTAGTCTAAGGTACCCGTAAGAAACCACCACACTCCAAACGACTCGCTCCTACCTAAAGGCCACGAGGATCTCCTGAGTCAAATGCACTGACCGTGAAAGTCCAAGATAACCAAGTCTACCCTCATAGCACGCGACAAACTGCGTTATGAGTTGGACTTATCTGGAACAATATGTGGTCATTGCTTCCCCTAGCTAGGGCTGACACCCGGATAACCTATAAAGGCATCCCGGGTAATCTAAACGATAAATAGTAACTAACCCTAACTTTATTAAATATGGATAGGTCCAGGGAGTTGACTCAATATAAACTGGAAAAACAGACTAAGCTTCAGCCCCCTTTTCAGCATATTGAAACGTCTCCCGGCTCGGGGGTCGTTCCTCGGTTGTGGTCAAGCCACACCTATCCTTAAACCTACACTTGTCCTTAGAATTTACAGGGTTTCCTTATGTTAGATTACGTGGTGGGTTTAATCGTCGTGAACGACGGTTTGACCACCTACTTTGACGTCTACGATTTCAAACCCTAATTCTCTCCCGGCCCAAGCAGATGGCCTAAAATAACTTATTTTGTCGTTCTAACTGGACCCCCACTATAGTAAGTCAACTGCGCACGACTTGGAAAAATAATATTTTTATTTTTATTTTTGATTTTCAAAATTAATTAATTATATAATTAAGTTAAATAATTAATCATTTATTTATTTATTTATTTAATAATTTATTTTATTTATTTATTATTTAAATAACTTATTTATGATGTTATAAAGTTATTTAGTTTATTTATTTAGGATGAAGTTATTATGGAATTATAAATAGATTTATTAAGGTTATTTTGCAAAATATGTCATTACGATGTCATTATTCATTATTTATTAAGTTACTAAAATATGCCATTATGATGTCACTATTATTTTTCATTTACTTCATCCACAAACAAGTTAGGATGAGAAAGCCTTGAGGTTTTTTGGATCGAAAACCACAATTTGTGCGGTTTTCATCTCGAAAATTCAAGATCCGGAAGAACTCAACTAGTTTTCCGAAAATACAAGATTCGGAGAAGTAAATCTCTCCGAATCGAATTTAGCAAAGCATGAGATTTAGTGCTAATATACTAATAAATATGCTCATAGTCTCAATTTACTCTTTTAAGCAAGATCTTTAGGACTGAAATTGAAAAACATAACCTAGAATGCGTTTTGCGAAAATACGAGATTCGGAGAAGTAAATCTTTCCGAATCGAAATTAGCGAATCATGAAACTTAGAGCTAACATGCTAATGAAGATGTCCATGACATCAATTTTAATTATTAAGCATGGTTTGTAGGACGGAAATTGAAGAACACAACTAGTATGCTTTTTCGATCAAAATCCATGGATTAAAGCTAATTCTCATGGATGAAATCACCTAGAACTTGCACTAAATTATCATGCACCCTAATCCAACCCATTGTAGCTTACCTTTTGTAGATTTAGGGAGTTCCTCAAAGCATTGGCCCACCTCTCCTTCTCTTCTTCTTCTTTTTATTATTTTCCTTCTCTTTTTAGCAAATAGGAACTAGTGAGCTTCATCTTTTTCCTTGGGATTTTCTCTAAGGTTTCTTGGGCAAGGGAGAGTTTCCAAGGAACTGTTTTTGGCAGGCATGGATGAAGAAATTTCATGGCTAATGAAGAGGATGGGAAGGGATGAGAAAAAAATGAAAATCAAAGGATTTTGTCCTCTTTGAAAAGGCCAAACTTAAATTCTCCTCAAAGTTTTCTTTAGCACATTGGGGGGTGGAAATGTGGTCATGTGGACCCCAACTTGCTGCCATCCAAGTTTGATTAGGTTTGGTTTACGTTTAGTTAGGTAACTAGGGTCTAAAATAGGCTTGATTATGGCTTAATTAAACCTAGTTTAATTACTATGCTAAGTTAATCCCAAATTAGGATTTCTTAATTTCTTTCATCATCAGAGCACATAGGATGGTGTCATGTGGGCCCCACAAGACTTGTCATGAGATAGCTTAGGGTTTGATTAGTGCTAAGCGCGATTAGAGAGATCAAAATCCGATTAGGACCTGATTTAGGGCTAACTAAACCTAGGATTAGGTTTTAGCACTAAAAACCCAAAACAATATATATAATCCTTAAAACACCCTTTTTTCATTACATTTAGGCCCTAAATAAGTTTTGGTAATTTTGCGAAAAAGTCCATTTTTCGAAAATGACGATTTTTCTCTTTGTGTGCGAAAGGGGCCCGGTTTCTTTGTACGCGAGCCCAGATCCCAGACGAAGTGAAAACGCACCCGGAGAGAATCTTTCCTACCCCCGAGGTGATGTTAAAGCACTTCCAGAAGACTCATATGAGTTCTGGAGTTAGGGCTTAACAGCCCTGATCGGACGAAAAGTCCGTATTTTTCTATGCGCAGTTTTTGCACACCATCTCTAGGACTTAATACCTGTGGACTTACGTTCCCGTAAGAACCTCAGGATAGTCCCGCACGTGCCACAAGATATTGCACTAACATTCCATAAAAGAAAAATAATATATTCACATTATTTTATTACAGGAAAAAATCAGGTCTTTACACCCTTCCCTCATTATAGAAATTTTGTCCGCGAAATTAGCACTACAGGAATCGTGACCAATACCGGACTTAAAGTTAGTCCCCGGTAATGTCCATAGGTAACTGAGAAATCACCCATCTCAGTAATATTACCTTCTACGCTAGAAATAGTATCGACAATCCTGATTAATCTCGAGGTACTTATTTCCGCTATAAATTTATAACTAGTAGTTTGCAATATCCTTAAAACCTACCATTCCTATAACTTAAATATATTATAAAACACTTATGGTATATGGTAAGCGGAGTTTCGTTATAAAGTGTCCCATAACATTTCATGAGTAAATTCATTACCATCTATTATCGTCAAACACAAATTCTAAACTAATAATCATAGCATACATCACTATAGGACATTCATCTTCTTCAGGTTATAACGCGAAGGGTACGATAAATGGAATTCCCTCACGAGGCATTCTATTCCACTTTATGAGAGAACTCATTGTCCCACCCGAGATATTTTACCCGAGAATTGAATATCTTAGCACAATTATATCAATCAACACAACTTCTAAGCTAGCAAATATAACAAACAATACTATCGGACATTCGTCTCTACTAGATTATAACATGGGAGGGTAAATCAAATGGAATTCCCTCACGAGGCATCCCATTCCACTTCGTGAGAGAACTCGTTGTACCTCCCGAGTTATTTTATCCGAGAATTGAATATTCTATCTCAAGATGGATAAGTAGTTACATATTCTTACCAGGTTAAGAAATGTCTTTCTTAACCATAAATTCTGAAAGGTACCCTTTTAGTATAATAGAAATGTAACTGAATCCCTTAAGGACTACAATAACTAGTTTTTATACGAAACTCCTTACTCGAATGACTTGTTCAAATTCTATTATACCAGAATCCACCTACCTTAGTTGACTCCTGATCCTCGTGATCATCGAGGAGGAAAGACTTAGTACTGGAATTGAAACTTCAACCAAGTTGACTCCCGCCATTATGAAGACGTGCTATCCTGATTACTAGATTCTTAAATCTAAATCAAGTACTCAAGTCAGATCATCCTAAACCTGAAACTCATACAATTTCCTAAGTTGATATTCTCTACTAACATCCTTTTTAATGTCCATTCCTAGGGTCATGTCTCTAAGCTTCGATACCAAACTATCATGCTCCGGATTTCCGCTCTGCAGCGTGAGAACCCCCGAGCGCGAACTATTTCACTGCCATTTTTTTTTTGAAAGAAAAGGAAAAAGGTTCTTAAGTTTAGTTTGTTCTTCGTTGCTCGGATCGACCCAATGCCTGAAGACATTGGAACAACCACCCTCGCAAGGAAGATAAGAAAATATTTATAAAAAAGTACTGCTCGATCGTCAGAGGGCATCACCCTTGGAAGTACTGCTCGACGGTCGAGAAGTACTGTTTGACCATTAGAGGGCATCACTTCAAGGATGAAGGACTCCCGCCATAGTAAAGACGTGGTATCAGAGCTTAGGGATATGACCCTAGGAATGGACATAAGGAAGGAAGTTTGTAGAGAAGAGCAACGTAGGAAGTTGTATGTGTATCAGGTTCAGGATGATCTAACCTGAGTATTGGATGTAGATTATAGAAGCTAGTAGTTAGGATAACACGTCTTTATCATGGTGGGAGTCAGTTTGGTTGAAGTTTCAGTTTCAGTACCAAGTCCTTCATCCTTGAGGATTACCAGGATTGGGAGACAACTGAGGTAGGTGGAATCTAGTAGGATAGGATTTTGATAAAGTTATTTGAGTAAGGAGTTTCGTGTAGAAACTAGTCGTTTTAGTCCTTAGGGGATTCAGTTACATTTCTGCACTACTAAAAGGGTTCCACCTTTCAGTAGCAATGGTTAATAAAGACGTTTCTTAACCTGGTGAGAATATGTAATTACTTGTCCATCTTGAGATCAGATATTCAACTCATATAAAATAACTCGGGAGGGACAACGAGTTCGCTCACGAAGTGGAATGGGACGTCTCGTAAGGGAATTCCGTTTGACGTATCCTCCTACGTTATAATCTGGTAGAGACAAATGTTCGATAGTATTGTTTGCCATGGTTATTAACTTAGGACTTGTGTTGATTGATATAATCGTGTTAGGATTTTCAATTCCCAGGTAAAATTTCTCGGGAGGGACAACGAGTTCTCTTACGAAGTGTAATGGGATACCTCGTGAGGGAATTCCATTTGGTGTACCCTTCGCGTTATAACCTGGAAAAAATAAATGTCCTATAGTGATGTATGTTATGATTGTTAGTTTATAATTTGTGTTTGACGAGAATAGATTGTAATTAATTCACTCATGAAGTGTTACACTTCATAAGGAAACTCTGCTTACCATCTACCATAAGTGTTTTATAATATATTCAAGTTATATAAATGATAGATTTTAAAGGTATTGCAAACTAATAGTTATAAATTTGTAGCGAAAATAGGTACCTCGAGATTAGTCAGGATTGTCGGTGCTATTACTAGCGTGGAAGGTAACAGTATTGAGATGAATGATTTCTCAGTTACGTTTGGACATTACCGGGGATTGACTTTAAGTCCGATATTCGTCATGATTCCGATAGTGCTAATTTCGAGGACGAAATTTCTATAAGCAAGGGTATAAAGACTTGGTTTTTGCCTGTAATAAAATAAGATAAAAATATTATTTTCTTTTATAAAAAGTTAGTAGAGTGTCATGTGGCATGTGCGAGACTTTCCTGAGGCGCTTACGGGAACCTAAGTGCATAGGGGTTAAGTCCGGGAGATGGTGCGCAGGGGCTACTCACGGAGAAATATGGACTTTTCGTTCAATCGGGACTGTTTGGCCCTAATTCCGAAACGTAGATGAGTCTTTCGGGAATAATTTAGTATCATCTCAAGGGTAGGAAAGATTCTCTCCAGGTGTGTTTTCACTTCGTCTGAGATCTGGACTCGCGTACAGAGAAACCGGGCCCCTTTCGCACACGACGGGTAAAATCGTTATTTTCGAAAAATGGATTTTTTTGCAAGATTATCAAAATTTATTTTGGGCTTAAACGTAATGAAAAATGGGTGTTTTGGGGATTATATATATTTTTTAGGGTTTTTAGTGCTAAAGCCTAATCCTAGGTTCAGTTAGCCCTAAATCGGGTTATAATCGGGTTTTGGCCTCTATAATCGCGCTTAGCACTAATCAAACCCTAAGCCATCTCATGCCAAGTCTTGTGGGACCTACATGACATCCCATGTGCTCCCATGATGAAAGAAATTAAGAAATCCTAATTTGGGATTAACCTAACCTAGTAACTAAACTAGGTTTAATTAAGCCATAATCTAGCCTAATTTAGACTCTAATTACCTAACTAAACCTAAACCAAACCTAATCAAACTTGGATGGCAGCAAGGTGGGTCCCACATGACCTCATTTTTACCCTCCCATGTGCTAAAAAAAGACTTAAAGGAGAATTTAACTTTGGCCTTTTCAAAGAGGACAAAACCCTTTGATTTTTATTTTTTCCTTATCCCTTCCCCTCCTCTTCATTAGCCACGAAATTTCTTCATCCATGGCTGCCAAAAACAGTCCCTTGGAAGCTCTCCCTTGCCTAAGAAACCTTAGAGAAAATCCCAAGGAAAAAGATGAATATCACTAGTTCCTATTTGCTAAAAGGAGAAGGAAAAGAAGGAGAAGAACAAGAGAAGAAGAGGTGGGCCAATGATTTGAAGAACTCCCTAAATCTATAAAAGGTAAGCTACAATGGGTTGGATTAGGGTGCCATGATAATTTAGTGCAAGTTCTAGGTGATTTCATCCATGAGAATTAGTTTTAATCCATGGATTTTGATTGAAAAAGCATACTAGGTGTGTTCTTAAATTTTGAGTACTATAAACCATTCTTAATAATTAAAATTGATGCCATGAACATCTTTATTAGAATGTTAGCTCTAAGTTTCATGCTTTGCTAATTTCGATTCAGAGAGATTAATTTACTTCTCCGAATCTCGTATTTTCGCAAAACGCATGCTAAATTATGTTCTTCAATTTCAATCCTAGGGATCTTGGCTAAAAGTGAAAATTGAGACTATGAGCATATTTATTAGCATGTTAGCACTAAATCTTATGCTTTGCTAAATTCGATTCGGAGAGATTTGTTTTTCTGAATCTCGTATTTTCGAAAAGCTAGTTGAGTTCTTCCAGATCTTGAATTTTCGAGATGAAAACCGCACAAATAGTGGTTTTCGGTTCGAAAAACCTTAAGACTGTCATCCTAACTTGTTTGTGGATGAAGTAATGAAAAATAATAGTGACATCACTGACATCATGGTGACATATTTTAGTAAATTAGTAAATAATAAATAATGGCATCGTAATAATATAATTTGCTAAATAACCTTAATAAATCTTTTTATGACTCAATAATGACTTCATCCTAAATAAAAAAACTAAATAACTTTATGAATAATAAAGTCATTTAAATAATAAAATAAATAAATAAATGATTAATTATTTAACTTATTTTTAATTAATTAATTTTAAAAATTAAAATTAAAAATATTATTTTCTCGAGTCGTGCGCAGTTGACTTAATATAGTGGAGATCCAGTTAGAACGACGAAATTGGCTATTTTAGGACATCTGTTCGGGCCGGGAGAGAATTAAGGTTGAAATCGTATACATTAGAGTAGGTGGTCAAATCGTCGTTCGTGACGATTGAACCTACCTCGTAATCTAATATAAGGAAACCTTGTAGATTCTAGGGACAGGCGTGGCTTGACTGTAGCTGATGACTGACCTTCGGGCCGGGGACAATATTAATATCCGAGAAAGAGGGCGGAAGCTCTACCCGGTTTTTCTCCAAATATTGAGTCCAGTCCCTGGCTATGCGTCGTCCTACCCTCCTTGAAGGGTGTGGCATCTGTAGGTTTAAGGATAGGTGTGGCTTGACCCCAGCCGAGGAACGACCTCCGAGCCAGGAGACGTTTCGATATGCTGAAAAGGGGCGGAAGCTCTGCCCGTTTTTCCAGTTTATATTGCGCCAACTCCGTGGACCTATCCATGTTTATTAAAGTTAGGGTTAGTTACTATCTGTCATTTAGATTACCCGGGATGACTTTATATGTTATCCGGGTGTCAGCTTAGCTAGGGGAATTAATGACCACACATTGTTCCAGATAAGTCCAACTCATAACGCTTTTGTTGCGTGCTATGAGGTTGGACTTGGTTATCTTGGACTTGCACGATCAGTGCATTTGACTCAGGAGATCCTCGTGACCCTTTGGGTAGGGGAGAGTCGTTTGGAACGTGGTGGTTTCTTGCGGGTACCGTAAACTAGTGCTGCTTAGTATTATCAGGACTTCCCTTATAGAATAGATAGTTGGAATTAAGGTACCTCTACAGCGTGTAGAGGATTCACCATCTATCGTGTTTAGGTCAAAAGATATCGGGTAGCCTTCTCCACGGGAGCGACGCATTATGTCATGGTTAAAGTTAGGATTAGATGAGTCATACATTAGCATAAGTAAAGCCGGGCATGCCTACGGTACCGTTGTCGTGCTGTAAGAGTCGTGTACTCTGTCCCTATTGGGTTAGGGGGATGCCTCTCCTGTTCACTGATGACGATACTTAGCAACACAGGTGATTTAGAAAAGACTAATTGATAGTTGCATAGAAAAAAGCCTTGTATAATCAATGTACTGTTATCGTACTGTAGGAGTAGTATTCCCTGTCCTTGTTTGGTTGGGGGAGTCTCTCCTGCTTATCGATGACGTTACATGGATATGCAAGCAAATTAGGATAATTGGATTATACAAGAAGGATAGGGAACCCTGACGTGACGGCGGTATCGCTATCGTGCTGTAGGAGCCGTATCTCCTATCCTTGTCGGGTTAGGGGGATGCCTCTCATGCTTACTGACGGCGATGCACGGTCAAATAGTCAGGTTATGGATTTTTAAAATAAAGTATTATGTACGGTTATGCTGATATATAAGAAGTTGATTAGATGATTAAGTAGGATAGAAGTTTCTTAGCGAGTTTAAAGCAGTACCTGGATTAGTTAGGGGGCGTGTCTCCTGTCCGGACTTGGTTGGGAGGACACGTCATCTAGCCACTGAAGGTATTTGTATATTTAGGTAAGCAATACATTAGTATTTTGCATTGTATATGTGATTAAATTATCCTCAAGTGGCTATGCCACGGAGGACAACCAGACCCTCGGGTCGTGTATTGGTCTTTAGTCTATGATTTATGTAGTAGGGTAGGAGTTGTTTGTAGCATAGTAGATCCTACCTAAGCATGCGGAAAGCGAGGTGATGACTATGTGCGGACAGGTGTAAACCTATATTGCACGCAGTTGGTGATCCCATCGCCGTATGTTAGGGCAGAATCTACCACGGGTTGCTTGTAAAGTAGACTGTTCTAACTAAGCATGCGGAAAGCGAGGTGATGGCCGCGTGCGGACAGGTGTGAACCTATATCGCACACAGTTGGTGATCCCGTCACCGCATGTTAGGACAAAATCTATTACATAAAACTAGAAATATATTATGCTTAGCCTCTTACGAGTGACTTGGAGGTAGGGTCATGAGGTCCATCTCTTACTCTCCTTGTTGGTTACACAGACACTTAGACGTGTGTTCTGGGTTTTTAGCCCTAGTTTAGGGCAATAGTGACATCATAATCGTCGTAAAACTCGTAATCTCGCCTTTGGCGTGAAGTTGAGATTGACATGGTAGTGTCGGACCGTTTTGGTTGGCATGGTTGACTCGTGTACAATCCTGACCAATTGGGGGATGAGTCTTTGGGTGGTGATAGTCTCTTTCTAGTACGCTAATACTAGTGACGTTTAGCCTTTTAGGGTTTGGTTTTGATTAAGATCAGTCCTTTAGCTTGACAGTAGGAGTTAGAGTTACTTCCTAACTATCGTTTTGATAATCCGGATCACAGTTGTGATTATATGATTAACTTTAATTTAGGGGAATAGTGATACCACAATCGTCGTCTAACTCGTAATATCGTCTTTAGCGTGGAGTTGAGATTGACATGGTAGCACCGTACCAGTTTGGTTGGTGTGGTTGACTTGTGCAAAATCCTGACCAATTGGGGGCTGAGTTTTTGGGTGGTGGTAGTCTCTTTCATGTTCCCTTAGTCTAGTGGTTAATGTTGTGATAATGTGAATTAGGTTCTAGCCCTAGATTAGGGAAGATAGAGACACCATAATTAATGTCTAACTCGTAATACTTGGCGTAAAGTTACGATTGACTTGGTAGCGCCGAACCGGTATGGTTTGCATAGTTGACTTGAAAATCTGACCATTATTCAGATGAGTCTTTGATTGGGGGTAGTTGTTTTGAGTACCCTAAAGTCTAGTGGTTGATATTTTGATAATGATTCTAGGATAGACTTCAGTTATAGAAGCCTATGCTAGATCATGATGAGCAATGACAGTGTTAGCATATTGATAAAGGTTTAGGACAGGTCAAGACTCGATATTCTACGAGATAAGATCTTCATGATATTTGATATTTCAAATAACGATATCCTTAAAACAATTGAAGTAATAGAGGTATGACATTAATTAAGATAAAAATTAAGGATTGATTTTAGTCGGAAATGATATTGATTTAGTCAAAGAAATTATTAAATGTATAATATAACTTAAGATTCGGTGCTAAAGAGGATTGATCTGATTTAAGTTGAATAATAGAAGATAACATCGATTAAAGCACCATGCACATATGTTAATCCGTTTCTTTTGATAGAATTAGGGTGGCTCTCACTGAGTCACTTAGTTGTCTAAGTGACTCAGGGTTTGTGCGTGTTTTCTTGTTGGGCACAAACCCAGGTATAAGGAGTTGAGTTCGCGGATCAGACGGAAGGGCGTAACTGATAGAGTAGCGAAGCTAGGAGCTGTGGAGAGCTGGAGCTGGAGCAGTACTGGTCTTAGTTAGACCAGTAGGATGTTGTAGTGAATTCCAAAAGATAAAATGTAATGAATATTGATTTATATATATAGAGAGTTTGCTTCTGGTGGTGTGTTATTCTGGTTCGAGATACTAACTGCTTCTGATTAATCTTAATTAATTAAATAATCTGTGTGCGGAGCCTATTAGGCTAATTTAGAGTGACGTGAGGAAAGGCACGCTTTCTGGGCTCGAGCCTCGTGCTCCTATGAGATCAATACTCTTAGGAGAGTTGAGGGAGTTGTCTTCCTCCTTCCAAGAATGATGCCCTTAGACAATCGAGCAGTACTTCGCGGTTGTTCCAGTGTCTTCAGGCACTGGGTCAGTCCGAGCAAGGAATAACAAACTAAAACTTAAAACACCTTTTCTTTTCTTTCAAAAAAAAATGGCAGTAAAATAGTTCGCGTACGGGGGTTCTTGCGCTGCAGAGCGAAAATTCGGGGTTTGACAGTTTTTTATCATGCTTTGCTAAGTCCGGTATTCGTTACGATTCCTGTACTGCTTATTTCGATGACGAAATTTCTATAAAGAGGGAATAATGTAAAGACCTGTTTTTCCTTGTAATAAAATAATATCAAAATATTGTTTTTCTTTTATGGAATGCTAGTGGAGTGTCGTGTGGCACGTGTGGGACTATCCTATAGCGTTTACAGGAATGTAAGTGCATAGGGGTTAAGTCCGAGAGATGGTGCGCATAGGCTGCGCACGGAAAAATACAGACTTTTCGTCCGATTGGGGCTGTTAGGCCCTAACTCCGAAACTCAAATGAGTATTTCGGGAATACTTTAGTATCACCTCAAGGGTAGGAAACATTCTCCCCAGATGCGTTTTCACTTTGTTTGGGATCTGAGCTCACGTACAGAGAAACTGGGCCTCTTTTGCACACGAAGGGTAAAACGATCATTTCCAAAAATGGACTTTTTTGCAAAATTACCAAAACTTTTTTTTGGACCTAAATATGATGAAAAATGGGTGTTTTGGTGATTATATATATATATATATATTTTGGATTTTTATTGTTAAAGTCTAATCTTAGGTTCAGTTAGCCCTAAATAGGATCCTAATCGGGTTTTGGCCTCTCTAATCACGCTTAGCACTAATCAAACCCTAAGCCTTCTCATAAAAAGTCTTGTGGGGCCCACATGACATCACACTCATGTGTATGCCATGTAAAAATAATTAGCAAACCTAGTTAAGAACTAACCTAAGTTAGGGACTAAACTAAGTTAGCTTAAACCATAATCTAGCTTAAAATTCATCCTTAAAACCAAAATAGACTTAACCTAAACCTAAAGGAGACTAATGGCTGCAAAGTGGGGCCCACATGACATCATCCCATATGCTCCCAAGACGAAAGAAATTAAGAAATCCTAATCTGGGATTAACCTAACCTAGTAAATAAACTAGGTTTAATTAAGCAATAATCTAGCCTAATTTAGACCCTAAAAACTTTATCAAACCTAATCCAAACCTAATCAAACTTGAATGGCAGCAAGGTGGGAACATGACCTCATTTCCACTCCCCTCATGTGCTAAGCAAAGACTTTGGGGAGAAGTTAGGTTTAGCCTTTTCGAAAAGGACAAAACCTTTGATTTTCTTTTATTTTCCTTATCTCTTCTCCTCCCCTTCATTAGCCATGAAACTCCATCATCCTTGGCAGCCCCTTAGAACCCTTAGGTTTCATGGAAAAGCTTGAAGAACACTAAATAAAGTGAAATTCAAGCTTACTAGTTCGGATTTTCAAAAAAAGTGAAGAAAAAGAAGGAGAAGAAGAAAAAGAGGAGTGGTGGGCCAAAGCTTGTGAAACTTCATCCAAACCAAGCAATGTAAGCTACAAAGGGTAGTAATAGGTTGCCATGATAGTTTAGATCAAATTTTAGGTGATTTCATCCATGAGTTTTAGGTTTAAATCCATGATTTTGATTAAAAAGCATGCTAGTTAGTGTTCTTTATGTTTGAACCTATAGCCCATGCATAAAAATGAAATTTGAGGCCATGAGCATTTTCATTAGCATGTTAGCACTAAACCTCATGCTTTGCTAAATTCGATTCGGAGAGATTTGTTTTTTCGAATCTCGTACTTTCGAAGAACGAGTCGTGTTCTTGAGATTTCTGAAATTTCGAGATGAAAACCACACAAATGATGGTTTTCAATCCGAAAAATCTAAATCCTTTTGTCCTAACTTGTATGTGGATTAATTTGGTAAAAGAATAAATGACATCATCATGACATATTTTGGTAAATAGGTAAATAACATTATAATGACATATTTTTGCTAAATAACCTAAATAAACCTATTTATAACTCTTTAATGATTTCATCAGAAATAAATCAATTAAATAAACTTTATGACATCATCCGTACTTGTTCGGGAATAGTACGGTATGAAGACATGTATAATACAACGTATTTATCCCGTATAAAACGTGTAATATACCGTATTCAGTCCGTATAATAACCGTATTAAAATAAATTAAATAAATAATTTAATAAATCCATTATGACATCATTATAATGATCTTATTTAAATAAATAATTAATAAAATAAATAAATAAATAAATAAATAACTTATTTATTTAATTAATTAATTTTGAAAATAAAAAATAAAAAATAAAAAATAAAAAATTATTTTTTCGAGTTGTGCGCAGTCGACTTAATATAGTGGGGGACCAGTTAGAACGATGAAATAGGCTGTTCAGGCCATCTGTTCGGGCTGGAAGAGAATTAGGGTTTGAAACCGTAGACGTTAGAGCTGATGGTCAAATCATTGTTCGCGACGGTTGAACCCACCACGTAATCTAACATAAGGAAACCCTGTAGATTCTAAGGACAGGTGCGGCTTGACCGTAGTCGATGACCGACCTTTGGGCCAGAGACCTCAATAATATCCGGAAAAAGGGGTGGAAGCTTTGCACGCTTTTCCTCCAAGTATTGAGTTAAGCCCCTGGCTTATCTAAAGGCGTTATCCCACTCTCTTTGAAGAGTGTGACACCTATAGGTTTAAGGATAGGTGTGGCTTGACAACAGTCGATGAACGACCTCCAGGCCGGGGAACGTTTCAATATGCTGGAAAGGGGGCGGTAGCTATGCCCGTTTTTCTAGTTTATATTGAGCCAACTCCCTGGACCTATCCATGTTTACCATAGTTAGGGTTAGTTTCTATCCGTCGTTTAGATTACCCGGGATGCCTTTATAGGTTATCCGGGTGTCAGCCTTAGCTAGGGGAAGCAATGACCGCACGTTCTTCTAATTAAGTCCAACTCATATCATTGCTTGTAGTTTTGTATGAGGGGGGACTTGGTTATCTTGGACTTGCACGGGTAGTGCATTTGACTCAGGAGGTCCTTGTAGTCCTTTGGGCAGGGACGAATCGTTTGAATAATTGTGGTTCCTTGCGAGTACTCTAGACTAGTGATGTTTAGTGTTTTAAGAACTTTTTTCTTATAAGATAAATAATTAAGATGGAGGTACCTTTACAACGTGCAGAGAATTATCCTCTACCGAGTTTAGTTCGAAAGATATCGTGTCACCTTCTTTCCGGGAGTGACGCATTATGTCATCGATAGGTTAGGGTAGAGGAGTCATACATTAGGATAAGTAAAGCCGGGTGTGCCTACAGTATCGTTGTCGCGCTGTAGTTGTGTACCCTGTCCTTGTTGGGTTAGGGGGATGTCTCTCCTACTCACTAATGACGATACTAGACAATGCAGGTGATTTAGAAAAGACCAATTGAGATTAGTATAGGAAAAGGCCTTGTATAACCTTTGTATCGTTATCGTAATATAGGAGTCGTATTCCCTGTTCTTGTTTGATTAGGGGAGTGCCTCCCCTGCTTATCGACGACGCACGGACATGCAAGCAAATTAGGATAGCTGTATAGTACAGGTGGGATAGGAAACCCTAACGTGATGGCGGTATCGCTATCGTGCAGTAAGAGTTGTGTCCCCTGTTCCTGTCAGGCTAGGGGGATGCCCCCTTGCTCACTGATAGCGATGCATGATCACATAGTCAATTTAGAGATTTAATATAAGGTATTCTGTATGATTATGCGGATGCATTAGGAATTGATTAGATGGTTAAGTAGGATAAATGTTTCTTAGCGAGTTTGAGCAGTATCTGGTGTTGTTAGGGGGCATGTCTTATGTCCGAACTTGGTTGGGAGGACACGTCATTTAGCCACTAAAGGTATTTGCATATTTAGGTGAGCAATGCATTAGGTATTGCATTAGGCATGTGATTGAATTCTCCTCGAGTGGCTATGCCATGGAGGACGACCAGACCCTTGGGTCTGGTATTGGTCTTTAGTCTATGATTCTAGCTAAGCATGCGGAAAGCGAGGTGATGGCCACGTGCGGACATGTGTAAACCTATATCGCACACAGTTGGTGATCCTGTCGTCGCATGTTAGAACAGAATCTACCACGGGTTGCTTGTAAAGTAGAAGGTTCTAACTAAGCATGCGGAAAGTGAGGTGATGGTCGCATGCAGACAGGTGTAAACCTATATTCCACCCAAAGACTCATCCCCCAATTGATTAGGATTTTGCACGAGTCAACCACACTAACCAAACCGGTCCGGTGCTACCATGTCAATCTTAACTCCACACCAAAGACGATATTACGAGTTAGACGACGATTGTGATGTCACTATTCCTCTAAACTAGGGCTAATCCTATAATCACAACCGTGATCCGGATTATCTAAACGATGGTTAGGAAGTAGCCCTAACTCCTACTGCCAAGCTAAGGTCTGATCTTCATCAAAACCAAACTCTAAAAGGCTAAACGCCACTAGTATTAGGGTACTAGAAAGGGACCAGCACCACCCAAAGATTCATCCCCCAATTGGTCAGGATTGTACACGAGTCAACTATGCCAACCAAAACGGTCCGGCATTACCATGTCAATCTAAACTCCCCGCCAAAGGCGAGATTACGAGTTAGACGATGATTATGGTATCACTATTCTCCTAAACTAGGGCCAAAACACAGAACACACGTTTACGTGTCTGTGTAAACAACAAAGAGAGTAGGGGATGACCCTACCTCCAAGTCACTCGTAAGAGCCTAAGCATATTCCACTCCTAGTGTTTTACGTAGTAGATTCTGTCCCAACATGCGACGATGGGATCACCAACTGCGTACGATATAGGTTCACACCTGTTCGCACGCGATCATCACCTCGCTTTCCGCATGCTTAGTTAGAAGATACTACGACATAAAATAACTCATACCTTACTAGCATAAGTCATAGACTTAATGATCAACACCAGATCCGAGGGCTGGTCAGCCGCCGTGGCATAGCCACTCGAGGCGAATTCAATCATACATCCAATGCAATTCCTAACGTATTGCTCACCTAAATATGCAAATACCTTTAGTGGCTAGATGACGTGTCCTCCCAACCAAGTTCGGACAGGAGACACGCCCCCTAACTACACCAGGTACTGCTCTTAACTCGCTAAGAAACTCCTATCCTATTTAACTATCTAATCAACTCCTAATATATCCGCAAAACCGTACATAATACTTTGTATTAAAAATCCCTAACCTAACAATTTGAAGTAAGGAAGTTAGCAGTGAAGAGGTCCTTGTAGCCTTTTGGGCAGTTACCTTTGGACATTACCAAGCGACAATACTTTTTTTTTTGAAGAAAATGTAAAATGGTTTTAAGTTTAGTTTGTTCTTCTTTGCTCGGACCGACTCAATGCCTGAAGACATTGGAACAACTGTCCTCGCAAAGAAGATAAGAAAACTATTTATAAAAGAGAAGTACTGCTCGATCGTCAGAGGGAATCACTCTTGGAACGAGGGAGACAATTTTCTCAACTCTTCTAAGAGTGTTGCTCTCATAGGAGCACGAGACTTGAGCCCAGAAGGCGAGTCATTCCTCACGTCACTCTGAAATAGCCTAAAAAGCTCCTCACACTTATTAATTTTAAAATTCAGATTAATAGAAGTAGTTGGTATCTCGAGCCAGAATAACACACCACCAGAAGCAAACTCTCTCTATATACTAAAATCAACAGTCTTTACATCTCATCCATAGAGTACAAGTACAACAACCTCCTGGTCTAAATAAGACCCAGGTCGAAATCTAAGGTTCATATTCAAGCTCCAGCTCCACAGCAGCTCTATAGCTCTTAGCTCCGCTACTCCATCAGCTATACACGTCCGTCTTCTCTACGAACTCAACTTCTTCGTATTCTTGGGTTTGTGCCCAACAATACCACACACACAAACCCTGAGTCGCTTAGATAATTAAGTGGCTCAGTGAGAGCCACGCTAACTCTATGAAAAGAAATTGATAAATATAATAAATGGTGCTTTAATCTATATCATCCTCTAATGTTTAATCTGGATCAAATCATCTCTTTCTAGCACCGTATTTTGAATCATATTATACCTCGTGATTTCTTGACTTTAAATTGTATTATTTTGACTAATATCAATTCTTAATTGTGTTTAGGTTAATATCATACCTTTAATAATTTTAATATTACGTGAATATCGTTATTCGAATAATATCGAATCTCCTAAGACCTGTATTTGTGATTCTAATACCGTCATACTTATCATGACCTAGCATAGACTTCTACAACCGAAGCATATCACAGGATCAAGATTATAAATCTAACCACTAGTCTTAGGGTAGTCAAGAAAGAACACTACAACCAAAGACTCATCTGACTACCAGCCAGACCTACAAGTCTATACACCAACCCAAATGGTCTGGTGCATCCGTGTGTCTCTGATTTCCGTAATCTAGGGCTAGAACAATAACTTACACTATCACAACATTTAACGACTAGACTTAGGGTACTTGAAAGAGACTACCACCACCCAGAGACTCATCCCCCAATTGGTCAAGATTTTGCACGAGTCAACCATACCAATCAAACCGGTCCGGTGCTATCATGTCAATCTCAACTCTACGCCAAAGATATTACAATGAGTTAAACGACGATTGTGGTGTCACTATTCTCCTAAACTAGGGTAAATCCTATAATCACAACCGTGATCTGGATTATCCAAACGATGATTAGGAAGTAACCCTAACTCCTATTGCCAAGCTAACGGTCTGATGTTAATCAAAACCAAGCCCTAAAAGGCTAAATGCCACTAGTATTATGGTACTAGAAAGAGACTGCCACCACCCAAAGACTCATCCCCCAATTGGCCAGGATTGTACACGAGTCAATCATGCCAACTAAAACGGTCCGGCACTACCATGTCAATCTCAACTCCACGCCAAATGCGAGATTACAAGTTAGACGACGATTATGGTGTTATTATTCCCCTAAACTAGGGCTAAAAACACAGAACACACGTCTACGTGTCTGTGTAACCAACAAGGAGAGTAGGGGGTGACCCTACCTCCAAGTCACTCGTAAGTGTCTAAGCATAATATATTTATAGTTTTATATAGTAGATTCTGTCCTAATATGTGGCGACGAGATCACCAACTGCGTGTGATATAGGTTTACACCTATCCGCACATGGCTATCATGTCGCTTTCCGCATGCTTAGTTAGAACCTTCTACTTTACAAGCAATCCGTGATAGATTCTGCCCTAACATGCGGCGACAGGATCACCAACTGCGTGCGATATAGGTTTACACCTGTCCGCACACGGTTATCACCTCGCTTTCCGCATGCTTAGGTAGGATCGACTACGTTACAAACAACTCCTACCCTACTAGTATAAATCATAGACTAAAAACCAATACCAGACCCGAGGGTCTGGTCATCCTCCGTGGCATAGCCACTTGAGGATAATTTAAACACGTAAAAAAGTTCATTTTTCGAAAATGATGATTTTACCTTTCGTGTGCGAAATGATTCCGGTTTCTCTGTACGTGAGCCCAGATCCCAGACGAAGTGAAAACGTACCCGGGAATAATCTTTCCTACCCCCGAGGTGATGTTAAAGCACTCCTAGAAGACTAATATGAGTTCCAGAGTTAGGGCTTAACAGCCCTGATTGGACGAAAAGTCTGTATTTTTCCGTGCGCAGCCTCTGTGCACCATCTGTCGGACTTAATCTGATAGGGTCCATAGGGACATCGAGCCTCAGCCCTGGCGAGTGTACCAGCGCAGGAGGCAACATCTGAGCATGTGGTTCTAGCCATGTTGGTTGTTTTGTTTTCGGTTGGGTCAAGTCCGTGCTTAGTGGACTATTATTTTGTTAGAGTACTTTTAGTCCCACCTCGATTAGTAGGCTGCTTTGTCTGTCGTTGTAAGCCTATTTATAGGCCTGTCGCCTTTTCTTTCAGTATGCAATGAATAAAAATTTTGCTTCTTCCCACAATTGTGAGAGAGCTAAGGTGAGGTGTGTGATACCCAAACCTAGACCTAGGTGTGTGAAACCCTAGTGGGACCCCACCATCCCACCCCCTTTCCCATTCCCCTCCAAGCCCCTGCCGGCCTTCCCCCTCTCCCCCTTCTTCCCTCCTCCCCAAACCCCCGACCCCGGCTCCTCCCTCCTTGCCGCCTCCCTGTCGCGCCCCAGACCCGCGCTCGACCCGATCCCCAGCCCTTCCCTCCCCGTGCGGCCAGATCCCGGCCCGGCCCTGCCCCTCCCCTCTACCTCCCTCTACTGCGCCCAGGCCCGAGCCCAACCCGACCCTCCGCCTCCTTCCCTCCCGTGCGGCCGGACCCCCGGCCCCGCCCCGCCGCCTCCCTCTGCCGCGCCCAGGCCGAGCCCGACCCGATCCCGTCCGCCTCTTCCCCACAACGCCCTAGCCACCATCCACCGTCCCCCCCCCCCCTCCATTTATCCCCTCTACAAGCCCTACCCCGCGACCCTCTCACTTTGCCCCCCCTCCCCATTAGCCAACCCGACCCAACCCGATCTCCCCCTCGCCCTGATCTCGTGTCTCCGATACGACCCATCATGCCCGCATGGCGGATTCGGATGTCGATCACGGACTGATCGACGAAGAGGACGGTTTTCTCGACATCCGTTCTCCATTCCTCGACTTCCAGTTCAGCGCCGGCGAGAACGTGAAGGAGTACGTGGAGCGCATCACTTACCTCGTCGCCAAGGACGCAGAATCCCCGCTGGGAATCTCGGAGAACCATCAACGGTGGCACCCTGGCGCACCCGTGCATCCCAACGTGTTTGCGCTACGGGCCCTCGCTCAAGCCCCGCCCCAAACCGTGGATCCCGCATCGACATCGACCCCGCCACCAGCTGAGATCCCTGAGGCTTCCCACAACCCTCAGTAGGTGAGTTTTCTTTTCCCGGTCAATATTCGAGGGTAGCACCGGTAATCAATTCTCCTAAATTTTATCTATGCAAACTGCTGTCCACCATAACTGTGAGCTGTGTGATTCTGCTTGACCCTGTTCGTTATTGGCCCTAGTATTGTCTGTGGAACCCTGCTGATATAACCGAGTACCTATTGTTCAATTAGGATCGGAATAACTGCTTGCGTGATTGTACAAGCTTTTGTTAAACCCATTAGTCACAATATCTGTTTAAATTAATTTCCTGCTTAAGCTCGTGGCAAATTGGTGAATCCTGTCCCTGCTCAACGAATCCTGAATTCCCTGTTAACACACACTGTCCCACATCATTTTGGTATCAGAGCATGGTCGTAGCTAGATCATTCGCATTCAATACCTGATCCTGTATCTTGCATTCATTTTAGTTCTTGTGCATTAAGTTAAAAAAAAAAATTATTATTATCATTATTAGCATCATCTTGTGTGTTGTCATTGCATGCCAACTCGTAGGGGTAGGCCATACCTATTAGGAGAGTCTAGCGAGTCGGACAATTGCAATATGGATCCCGAGTCTTTGACTAGAGCACTTGCTGAGTTGACACAAGGTATAACCACTATGAACTATTGGAGTTTTATTATGTGTTTGTCCTTATTATTAATAAGTTTGTCCTTATTATTAATAAGTGTTTCTATGAGGACTTTATTGTAAATCTTATGCTTACTTTGTTATAAAAGGAGTTAGGGTTATAACCCTAACTCACGGGTTTTTATTTTCTCTACTTGGTATCAGAGCAGTCCCCTCCGCTCGCCCCGGCGCCACCCCGAGCCATACCGACCTCCGCTCCGACCTCCGCTCCGCTCCGGCGCCACCCCGAGCCACACCGACCTCCGCTCTGACCTCCGCTCTGCTCCGGCGCCACCCCGAGCCACACCGACCTCCGCTCCGGCGCCACCCCGAGCCACACCGACCTCCGCTCGCCTCCCGCGCCACCCCGGGCCACACCGAGCCACCCCGCGCCCTGCTGCGCCTCCCCAGCGCCCTGCTGCGCCTCCCGCGCCCTGCTGCGCCTCCCCAGCGCCCTCCCCAGCGCCTCCCGCGCCTCCCAGCGCCTCCCGCACCTCCCCTGTGCCCTGCCGAGACACACCGTTCGCCCCCGCGCCCTGCTGCGCCACCGCAGCGCCCTCCCCAGCGCCTCCCGCGCACTGCTGCGCCTCCCCCGCGCCTCCCGCGCCTCCCAACGCCTCCCCTGTGCCCTGCCGAGGCACACCGTTCGCCCCCGCGCCACTCCACGCCCTCCCGCGCCAGCACAGTGCCTCCCGCGCCTTCCCTTCGACCTTCTTGCGCCGTCTGTTGCTGCTGCCATCAATGGGCGTCCACGCTCGTGCTTTTGGCGATTGACGATGCTTGATCGGTTGTCCGGTTCTTTCTTTTGATTGCTTAGTTCTTTTTTTTTTTTGGGGGGTGGTGCTTCAGTTTCTTTTTCGTCTCCACGGATGATGTTCTTTTTCTTCCACATGCCATTTCTGAATTTGTGAAGGGTCTCTTTGTTCTCTTCTCGTTTTATTTTTCTTTCATCACTCCCCATGGATTCCAAGGTCGCCCCACTTGTTGGCTCTCAAGACGGTTTTGCCCGTCGTATTACTACAGTTCTCTTGGATGACAAGAATTTTCTTTCATGGTCCAATTCTGTTCGTGTATATCTTGCCGGCCGAGATAAGCTTGCATGGCTTACTGGTGTCTCGAAACCTGCGGAGGCGGCCGATGTGTTAAAGTGGACCACCGAAAACTTTCAGATTCTTGGTTGGCTTCAATGCTCGATGGAGCCCAAAATCTATGAGCAGTTCATGCGGTATGATTCTGTTTCTGGTTTATGGTCTGCTCTCCAAAGAACTTATGGCCACACTCGGGTTGATGCTCGGATCTATGCTGTCTATCGGGAAATCACTGCCGCTACTCAGGGCGATCGTTCTGTTCAGGAGTATTTTTCTTTTCTTCAAAGTCGTTTCCTCGAGCTGTCCGATTTAGAGCCTCTGAGTGCTTTCCAGGACCCTACTGATGCTGCACTTGCTCGGCGACGACAGGAGAAAAGGGAGACGTATCAGTTTCTGATGGGACTTCGAACCGAGTTTGAGGCTATTCGTGTTCAAATTATTGGGATGTCCCCTCTCCCTGATCTTCTTGACGCCTTCTCTCTTGTTGCTGATCAAGAGCGTCGCCTTCGTCTCACTGGTGCTCCGCAGGTGCTTGTTTCTCCTTCCGGTGATCTCCCGACTGAGCAGATGGCCCTTGCTTCTGGTTCCCGCCCCCCGTTCTCGTACGCTCGTGGTCGTGGAGGTCGCTCTCTGTCTGGTGGGCGTGGTCTTCCTGGTGGTCGTGGCACTACCGGTCCTCCCGGTCCTTGTACCTATTGTGGCAAGCAGTTTCATGATCGCTCCCGATGTTTCCAGCTGTACCCGCATCTGCGTACTACCCCTTCACCTGCTTCTCGTTCCCCGACTGTGGCTGCTGTCGACATTTCCAGTTCGTTGACGTCTCCTTCTCCGGCTCCTGGTGTTTCAGATTTGAGCCAGATGGTCTCCCAGGTGCAGCAGCTGATGAGTCAACTTCAGCACCTTCAGCCGCCGTCTTCTCAGCCCTCAGCTTCCACTGCTTCCTCCTCAGGTACTTCGTTCGCCTTCCAAGCATCAAGGGTTGATCCCCGTTCTTCACCCTGGGTGATTGACTCTGGTGCCACTGACCACATGACTGGTGAGCTTAGTCTTCTTTCGCATATTGAGCCTTATTGTCAGCGAAATGTCCGCCTTGCTGATGGATCAGTTACACCGATCCTCAGCAAGGGTACTGTTCCTCTTTCTTCTGGTGTTAGTCTTGATTCTGTTCTGCATGTTCCTCAATTGTCCCTTAATTTGTTATCTGTTAGTCGTTTGACTCATTCTTTGCGTTGTTCTGTGACATTTTTTCCTGGTGGATGTGTTTTTCAGGACCTGACTTCGAGGAGGACTTTTGGCACGGGCCGTGAGAAGGATGGGTTGTACTTACTGGACCGACCGCTTGTTCCTCCTGCAGCTGCTCTGCCCGTTACCTCTACTGCTTCTCCTGCCCGCATATCTACCTCCCAGACTGCTGATCTGTGGCACGCTCGGTTTGGTCATGCTAGTCCGCTCTCTGTGGCTTCTGTCTGTCCTGAGTCCTCATTTAGCTCTTCTTTTCGTTGTGATGTGTGCGAACTTTGTAAACACACACGTAGTTCTTATTCTCCATCTTTTAGTCGGTCATCTTCTGCTTTTGAGTTAGTTCACTCTGATGTCTGGGGCCCGTCTCCTGTGACATCTTATGATGGCTTTTGTTACTATGTTACATTTATTGATGATTATTCTCGTTGCTGTTGGGTTTATCTTCTAAAGCGCAAGTCTGATGTGTTTACTATGTATTGTCACTTTTCTGCAATGGTTCAAACTCAGTATGGGGCTCGCATACGTGTTCTTCGCTCTGACAATGGTGGTGAATATACGTCTTGTTCTTTTACCTCTTACCTTGCAGCACAGGGTACTCTTCATCAGTTTTCATGTCCCTATACACCAGAGCAAAATGGTGTGGCGGAGCGAAAGAATCGTCATCTATTGAATATTGTTCGCTGCATTCTTCGCGGGATGTTGGTTCCTAAGTCTTTCTGGAGTTCTGCTATCCTTACTGCTGCCTATTTGATCAACCGGACTCCATCACGTTCTCTTACTGGTAAAACTCCGTTCCATATACTTCATCCTACCCTGCCCCTTTTTTCTATTCCTCTGCGTGTTTTTGGCTGTGTGTGTTTTGTCCAAGATCGTCGTCCTTCCCGGACTAAACTTGATGACAAGTCAATTCGATGTGTCTTTCTTGGTTACTCCTCTGGGGTCAAAGGTTATCGCTGTTTTGACCCCACATCCTGTCGGGTTTATCATTCGATGGATGTGACTTTTCATGAGGACGAGTCCTTTCGGGATCAGCCTTCACCATTGTCTGTTCCTGTGCCATCTACGGCTGCTCAGCCTATGCCTGTTTTTCCTACCACCGGTATGTTGCCTCCTCGCCCGCCTATTACGCAGACATATCACCGGCGGTCGCACCAGGCTCCGGTTGTCCCACCTAGCTCTCTCACTGTGCCAGAGCCTCCTCCGACGTCAGGTATACCTCCTTCTTCCTCTATCCCTCCTGCTTCTTCTGATGACGTGCCCATTGCTCTTCGCAAGGGTAAGCGTACTTGTGTTACTGCTCACCCTTTGGCCAGTGTTGTCTCTTATCAAGGCCTTTCCCATGCATATCATGCTTATCTAACTGCCACAGACTCTATTCGTATTCCTCGTTCTACTACTGAGGCTCTTCGTGATCCTGAGTGGGTCAAAGCTATGGATGCTGAAATGTCTGCCTTGCGCCAGAATGGAACTTGGGCTTTGGTTCCTCTTCCCCCTGGGAAGCGTACTGTTGGGTGCAAGTGGGTCTACACTGTCAAGTATCGTGCAGATGGTTCTCTTGAACGTTACAAAGCCAGACTAGTTGCTCGTGGTTTTACTCAGACTGCTGATGAGTTTGGAGCTACCTTTGCTCCTGTTGCCAAGTTGACCAGTGTTCGTTTACTGCTTTCCCTTGCGGCTAGCCACTCTTGGCCTCTTCATCAGCTTGATATTAAGAACGCTTTTTTGTATGGTCATCTCGCTGAGGAGATATATATGGATCCTCCTCCAGGGTACCGTCTTCAGGGGGAGTATTCGGGGAGAGTTTGTCGCTTAATCAAGTCCCTTTACGGCTTGAAGCAGTCTCCCAGAGCTTGGTTTGAGCGCTTTAGTACTGTGATTCTTCGTATCGGCTTCACTCGATGTTCTGCTGATCCAACCTGCTTTATTAAGATCACTGCAGAGGGCCGACGTGCTATTGTTCTAGTATACGTTGATGATATTATTCTTACAGGGGATGATGCAGCTGGGATCACTGCCGTCAAGAATACTCTTCAGGTTGCCTTCGAAGTGAAGGACCTTGGACCTCTTCGTTACTTTCTGGGGATTGAGATAGCTCGCTCTCGCCAGGGTATCTCTATCTCTCAGCGGAAGTATACACTTGATCTTTTGCATGATACTGGTCTTCTTGGGTGTCGACCGGCTCGTACACCGATGGATGCTAATCATCGTCTTCATGCAGAATCCGGTGTTCTTCTTTCTGATCCCAGTTCCTATCAGCGTCTTGTTGGTCGCTTGATTTATCTCACTCACACTCGACCTGATATCAGCTTTGCAGTTAGTGTGGTGAGTCAGTTTATGCATGCTCCCCGAACATCCCATATGGCGGCTGCAATTCGGATTCTACGTTATCTTAAAGCTGCTCCTGGCCTTGGACTTTTTTATCGGGCTCAGGATGGATCCAAGTTATCTTGTTATACTGACTCGGATTATGCGGGTTCCCTTACCGATCGTCGTTCTACTTCTGGCGTCTGCACATTTTATGGTGAGCATCTTGTTTCATGGAAAAGTAAAAAGCAGCATGTTGTCTCTCGATCTTCTGCTGAGGCTGAGTATCGTGCTATGGCACATGGGACTACGGAGTTGATCTGGTTACATTCTCTTTTATCAGAGCTTGGATTCCCTACGTCAAGTTGCTCAACTCTTTTTTGTGATAACCAGTCAGCAATTTTGCTTGCTTCTGACTCTGTTCTTCATGAGCGGACCAAGCATATTGAAGTCGATATTCACTTCCTCCGGGATCATGTTCGGTCTGGTACCATTACTCCAGTGTTCATTCCGTCTGCTGACCAGATTGCTGATGCGTTTACCAAGGCTGTTGGACCAACTCGTCTTCTTCCTACAATTTCCAAGCTGGGCATGTCTGACGTCTTTGCTCCAGCTTGAGGGGGAGTATTGGAGTTTTATTATGTGTTTGTCCTTATTATTAATAAGTTTGTCCTTATTATTAATAAGTGTTTCTATGAGGACTTTATTGTAAATCTTATGCTTACTTTGTTATAAAAGGAGTTAGGGTTATAACCCTAACTCACGGGTTTTTATTTTCTCTACTTGAACCAGAACCTCGCCGCGTATCAGCGCGACACCAACGCCCGGCTAGACCGGATGGAACAAGCGCGGGACAATCCGCATGTCGAGTTTCCTGATCCCCCTCAAGGGCCCCCGACCAATTGGCAAAACAACCAGGACCCCGATGAGCAGTACCTTCGGAGTATCAGGTTAGAGGTACCCTCTTTTGATGGTAAGCATGATCCCTAGTTTTTCTTAGACTGGCTCCAGTCCATGGATCGTTATTTCGTGTGGTACCCGTTGACTGATGATGGATGCAGGTGCTTAAAATAAACTCAAGTGCTGAATTTAAAACATGTAAGAAAGATTTCTGCACGTATTGAATCAAATTTCAGCAAAGACTATCGGCACGGATCATCAATCAATCATGCCCAAACAGATTTAATTTAACAAAGTAATAAAACTGACATGATAGTAATTAACTTCAGATTTTAATAAACAATTCCAGCAATAAGGACTAACACAATCTCACATAATAAAATCAAAAGTCTCAAGAACAAGCATAGATCTAAGCGACAAAACCTAATGGATGAGATTCTTCAGAAGCCAAATATTTTGAAACCCTAACTGAAAATCAGCAATAGGCCGGATGGAAAGGGAAGATTTATCACATGAAAGTATAGAGGGATGATTCAAACCGTGCTTTGGTCAATGCCGGCCGCTATCAAAGGCTCCGTTGTTGCAGATGAAGGGGCGGAAGAGGAGGCGTGGTCCGGAAGAAAAGGGTGAAGAAGCCGAGACGATGTAATCTTTGAAGGATGGATGATCTCCGCGTCGATCTCCCGCGAAGTCGTAGACGAAGGCGTCCGCGCGGGTAGAGGGAGAGATGGACGCGGGTCGAACAAGCGATCCCGCTTCTCCGTTCTAGGGTTTCAATTCAATATTCATCGTCCCTTTGTCAATTAGGGTTTGTAGGATTTATAGAGGGGAAAACACAAAAGGAAAGAAAAAGAGAGAGGCGTCCGCGCGGGTAGAGAGAGAGAAGGACGCGGGCACGATTCCCAAGGCGTGCCCGCGCGGGTATTTCCGCGGGAAGGGAAGGCCGGCCGGGTGAAGGGGGGGTTCGGCTAGGGTTTTAGGGTTTTTGGACTCCCTTCGAATCTCATCCATTGAGATCTAAACCGACTTAAGATCCTACGGCTAAAAACTAAACATAGAAACGAGTCAGTTCGGCATCTGTGGCTCGAACCGGATACGAACATGGCTCGCACCTACCCAAACCAGAAAATAAAACATAAATAACTCAAGATCCGTCAGTCGGATCAACATAAAATAAAAACCAAAGTCATAGATAATCGAACGAGCTTTCCACTGATGCAGACGGATTGGCGATCGGCTTCCTGGATCTCCATAGGGAATAAAAATACTCCATCAGCTGTGAAAATCTGCACGTAGGGCTCGTCTGCATCAACTGAGGTTAGGAAGGTCCGTTTTGCAGCCATGAAGCTCAGCGGACCCGCGAGCCAATATTGGACCAATGTGGAAGCGTTGAGAGTCGTGCGAACCCAGGACCCTATTGATACTTGGGTCGCCATGAAGAATGAGCTGAAGGGTAAGTATGTGCCGCCGTCGTATCAGGCATGACTGTTAGACCAATGGCACCAATTTACCCAAGGTAGCAAATCAGCTAAGGACTATGTTGCCAAATTTGATGAGTTCCTCACTCGCTGCAACGTTCTTGGGACCAAGACGCCTGTCCAAGTCCTTTCCCGTTTCCGGTCAGGTCTGAGGGAAGACCTAAGGAATGAGCTCCTTGCTAGAGATGTCACGGAATTGGAAAGAGCCTATGCTTCAGTACAAGACCTTGACGCCTCTAGGTCTAGTCACGCCTACAAGCATCCTGATTCTAGGAGCTATCCCACCAGGCCCTCCCCTAGCAATTCCAATTGAACCTATCCCAACTCATCCCAACCAAAGCCCAGCATTCCCAATAAGAATTTTGAGAGGGACGCCCGAGGAAAGAGTGTCGAGCGAGACTTCTCCAAAGTCAGCCCCCTCACAAAGTGTTACAAGTGCCAAGGGTATGGCCACGTAGCTGCCAACTGCCCCAGCCCTGTCAGAGTCAACATTGTTGATGGCAATCCTACTGAAGCGGTAGAGCCCGGAGAGACAGAGTTCGTCTACCAGGCGGAAGAAGATGGAGATTTTGATGACGATGACGATGCCATTCTGAGTTGTCTTAGGCAGTTGTCGTCTCCCACCGTGTCAGTTTTTAGGTGGGCACTATCCCAACCCAAGGATCAAGATGACTGGAGGCGCGCCGCTATTTTCCACACGTTCACCAAGATTGGGGATAAAAACTGTAAGGTCATCATCGACAGTGGTAGTTGCATCAATGCTGTGTCATCCGCTGTAATCTCCAAGACTGGCCTCAAGGCCGTCCCCCACCCTCGTCCCTATCAAGTGTCTTGGATCAACTCCACTGCCATGGAGGTCAAGCAGAGATGTCTAGTGCCCATAAATTTCAACATCTACCAGGACAAGATCTGGTGTGATGTCTTGACCATGGATGTGGGCCAAGTCATCTTAGGAAGACCTTCGCTTTTTGATAACGATGTTCTCATTTATGGTCGTTCGAACATGTGTCTGTTTGAACATGAGGGCAATAAAGTCAAGTTGATCCCCTCTCCACCCAAGAGTACTCAAGCGAAGCAAAAGACTGCCCCCACTAAGAAAATCAAGAGCATCAGTTTCATCAGTGCCAAAGAGCTGAGTCATGAAGTAGAAAAGGGGGCCCCTATCATCATCTTGGTAGCAAGAGAGACCCCTAAGGACTCCAGCCAGTCGATCCCTTCGAGGTCACCCAGGTGCTTAGGGAGTTTGCTGATGTTTTTCCAGAAGATCTCCCTGACCAACTGCCCCCGATGCGCGACATACAACATGCCATTGATTTGGCCCCTGGGGCAAGTCTTCCAAACCTGCCACATTATCGAATGAACCCTACTGAACACGCGGAGTTGAATAGGCAGGTTGACGAACTCCTACAAAAGGGTTTCATCAAGGAGAGTATGAGCCCTTGTGCGGTCCCCGCCCTACTGACGCCTAAGAAAGATGTTTTTCCAAAAGATCTCCCTGGCCAACTGCCCCGATGCGCGACATACAACATGCCATTGATTTGGTCCCTGGGGCAAGTCTTCCCAACCTGCCACATTATCGAATGAACCCTACTGAACACGCGAAGTTGAAGAGGCAGGTTGACGAACTCCTACAAAAAGGTTTCATCAAGGTGAGTATGAGCCCTTGTGCGGTCCCCGCCCTATTGACGCCTAAGAAAGATGGATCATGGCGTATTTGTGTAGATAGTTGCACCATCAACAAAATAACAGTCAAGTACCGTTTTCCTATTCCGCGACTGGACGACATGCTGGATATGATGTCCGTAGCTATCATCTTCTCCAAGATTGACCTGAAGAGTGGCTATCACCAAATTCGTATCCGTCCTGGCGACGAGTGGAAGACAGCGTTCAAGACTAAGGATGGACTATATGAGTGGATGGTTATGCCCTTTGGGCTGACCAACGCCCCGAGTATCTTTTTGAGAGTTATGACGCAAGTACTCCGACCATTTATGGGTAAATTTCTTGTGGTGTACTTTGACGACATACTTGTCTACAGTTAATCTCGGGCGTAACATTTAGACCACCTGCGTCAAGTCTGTACTGTGCTGAGAAAAGAAGAGTTGTATGCAAATCCGAAGAAGTGCACGTTTCTCACAACTCAAGTCCAATTCTTAGGGTTTGTTATTTCTACTGAGGGAGCCTCTGCGGACCCCGAAAAGGTCAGAGCGATCGAAGAGTGGCCCGAACCCAAGAATATTCGCGATGTCAGAAGTTTTCATGGGCTCGCCACCTTTTACCGTCGATTCATCAAAGGGTTCAGCACCATCATGGCCCCAGTGACTGACTGTTTGAAGAAGGGTGAATTCACTTGGTCAAGTGCCGCCACTAGAGCATTCATTGAAATTAAGAAAAGGATGATTGAGGCCGCTGTCATGCGCCTCCCTGATTTTTCTAAGGTTTTCGAAGTAGCTTGCGACGCATCTGGGCTTGGGATAGGTGGAGTCCTTTCCCAGGAAGGCCACCCAGTTGCCTATTTTAGCGAGAAGTTAAATGACACTCGACAGAGGTACTCTACCTATGATAAAGAGTTCTATGCGGTGGTCCAATCACTTCGCCATTGGCGACATTACCTTCTGCCGCAAGAATTCGTCATTTTTTCTGACCATGAGGCCCTCCGATATATCTACTCCCAGAAGAGATTGAATGCGCGACATGGTCGATGGGTTGAATTCCTCCAGGATTACACCTTTAGTCTGCGCCATAAGGCGGGAGTTGAAAATAAAGCTGCTGATGCGCTCAGCCGTCGCGTGTTCATCCTTTCTAAATTAACTACGGCAGTTGATGGGTTTGCGAGGATAAAAGCTGAGTATGAGTCATGTCCCGACTTTAGCGAAACCTATGCGTTATTGAGAGACGGGACCCTGTCCGAAATTGATGGCTATCTCATGCACGATGGATATCTGTTCCGGGGACGAAGGTTGTGCATCCCACGAACATCCTTACGCGAGTTTCTCGTATGGGAGTTGTACGCTGGAGGTCTTGCCGGGCATTTTGGAAATGAGAAAACGATCGAAGCTGTGGAATACCGGTTCTATTGGCCAAGCCTGAAGCGCGATGTTGCTAGGCACGTTGGTAGGTGTCACACTTGTCAGCTAGCCAAGCAACACAAGGAAAACACTGGCCTGTATACTCCATTACCGGTCCCAAATTGTCCATGGCAAGATATCAGCATGGACTTCGTACTGGGCCTTCCGAAGACTCTAAGGAAACACGATTCGATTCTGGTCGTCGTGGATCGTTTCTCCAAAATGGCCATTTTCTTGCCTTGCTCCAAAACGTCTGACGCTTCGAGGGTTGCTAAGATTTTCTTCGACGGTGTCGTCAGATTGCACGGTCTGCCCAAAACCATTGTTTCTAACAGGGATGTCAAGTTCACTAGTTTTTTCTTGAAAACTTTGTGGCACAAGTTGGGCACTAAGCTCCAGTTTTCTACCGCTTTCCACCCACAAACCTATGGCCAAACCGAGGTAGTTAATCGAAGTCTGGGGAACCTTTTGCGCACCTTGGTAGGACCACTGGTTTGAGTCCCCATGAGATTGTGCATGGTTTTAAGCCTAGGCAGCCTATAGACCTCATCCTTTTAGCTGACTATCATCGGGTCTCTGAGTCCGCATCTGCATTTGCATCGCACATCTACGAACTACACAGGGAAATCAAAAATAAGATTGAGCAGAGCAATGCTAACTATAACCTACGAGCCGATCTCAGGAAGAGGTTTCAAACATTTAATGTTGGTGATTATGTAATGGTCTGGATCCGTCCGGAGCGGTTTCCTTCGGGAACTGTTAAAAAGCTGCATGCACGCTATGCGGGCCCTTTCCAAATCTTAAAGAAATTGAATGACAATGCCTATGTTATAGATCTTCCTGAAGATTTCGGCATCAGTTCCACCTTCAATATTGAGGACCTAGTGGCCTACAAGGGTCCTGATTTTAACCCTAGCAATCATCTCATAGGTGAGCCTTCCCGTGACCAAATTTCTGAGAGCCCCTCCCTACCTCCACTTCCAGATATCCCACCAAAGTATACTGCAGATAAGATAGATAAAATTATGGATGGTGAGATTTCTCCTATAAGGAGGGTGTCACCCGACGGTATTTGATCCGTTAGAAAGGAAGACCCACCTCTGATGACACCTGGCTTGACCGTAGCGACCTCCAGCAGCTGGATCCCGACACCTTGGAGCAGTATCAGAGCTTTACAGATTCTCACTCAACGGGGTCGAGCTCTCTCCCACCTGGGGAGAATGATGGGGACATCGAGCCTCGGCCCTGGCGAGTGTACCAGCGCAGGAGGCGACATCTGAGCATGTGGTTCTAGCCATGTTGGCTGTTTTGTTTTCGGTTGGGTCAAGTCCGTGCTTTGTGGACTGTTATTTTGTTAGAATACTTTTAGTCCCACCTCGATTAGTGGGCTGCTTTGTCTGTCGTTGTAAGCCTATTTATAGGCCTATCGCCTTTTCTTTCAGTATGCAATGAATAAAAATTTTGTTTCTTCCCACAATTGTGAGAGAGAGCTAAGGTGAGGTGTGTGATACCCAAACCTATACCTAGGTGTGTGAAACCCTAGTGGGACCCCACCATCCCACCCCCTTTCCCATTCCCCTCCAAGCCCCTGCCGGCCTTCCCCCTCTCCCCTTTCTTCCCTCCTCCCCAAACCCCCGACCCCGGCTCCTCCCTCCTTGCCGCCTCCCTGTCGCGCCCCAGACCCGCGCCCAACCCGATCCCCAGCCCCTCCCTCCCCGTGCGGCCAAATCCTGGCTCGGCCTCGCCCCTCTACCTCCCTTTACTGCGCCCAGGCCCGAGCCCAACCCGACCCTCCGCCTCCTTCCCTCCCGTGTGCCGGACCCCCGACCTGGCCCCGCCCCGCCGCCTCCCTCTGCCGCGCCCAGGCCGAGCCCAACCCGATCCCGCCCGTCTCTTCCCCACAACGCCCCAGCCACCATCCACCATCCACCGTCCCCCCCCCTCCATTTATCCCCTCTACAGGCCCCACCCTGCGACCCTCTCACTTTGCCCCCCCTCCCCATCAGCCAACCCGACGCAACCCAATCTCCCCCTCGCCCTGATCTCGTGTCTCCGATACGACCCATCATGCCCGCATGGCGGATCCGGATGTCGATCACGGACTGATCGACGACGAGGACGGTTTTCTCGACATCCGTTCTCCATTCCTCGACTTCCAGTTCAGCGCCGGTGAGAACGTGAAGGAGTACGTGGAGCGTATCACTTACCTCGTCGCCAAGGACGCAGAAGCCCGGCTGGGAATCTCGGAGAACCATCAACGGTGGCACCCCAGCGCACCCGTTCACCCCAACGTGTTGGCGCTACGGGCCCTCGCTCAAGCCCCGCCACAAACCGAGGATCCCACATCGATATCGACCCCGCCACCAGCTGAGATCCCTGAGGTTTCCCACAACCCTCAGTAGTTGAGTTTTCTTTTCCCGGTCAATATTCGAGGGTAGCACCGGTAATCAATTCTCCTAGATTTTATCTATGCAAACTGCTGTCCACCATAACTGTGAGCTGTGTGATTCTACTTGACCCTGTTCGTTATTGGCCCTGGTATTGTCTGTGGAACCCTGCTGATATAACCGAGTACCTGTTGTTCAATTAAGATCGGAATAACTGCCTGCGTACTTGTACAAGCTTTTGTTAAACCCATTAGTCACAATATCTGTTTAAATTAATTTCTTGCTTAAGCTCGTGGCAAATTGGTGAATCCTGTCCCTGCTCAACGAATCCTGAATTCCCTGTTAACACGCACTGTCCCACATCATAATCGCTGTGCACTTACGTTCCCTTAATTACCTCAGGATAGTGCCGCATGTGCCACATGACATTGCATTAACATTTCATAAACGAAAAATACTATATTCATATTATTTTATTACTGTTGGGAAAAACTCATTGTATTATTCATTTACCCCCCTATATATAGGCATAATTGGAGGTTGGGATAGAGACGGGGAAATCTCCTATACCATGAATCTAGGGGTATTTATCCGGTGGGCATCCATATCCGATGCAACCACCGTTTCATAACACTCCCCCTTGAATGACCACCATTTATCAATGGTTTGCCTCATTAAAACCTTTGATGGAAAAACCCAGTGGGAAAAATCCTATCAAAGGAAAAAGAGTACAACCTTAGTTCTTCAGGAACTATGGTGGGTGCGCATAATGCTGCCTCGTTAAAACCTTTGATGGGAAAACCCTGTGGGAAAAACCCTACCAATGGAAAAAGAGTACAGCGCGCATAAATTTGCATCTTCAGGATGCCCTCCGCCTAACTATTACATTACCACTATTACATCTCTCCCCCTGATGATATCTCCTCCTTATTACATTAATTTGTTTGGTGATTGAGCCGTCGCAGTCCGATGCCGTACACCATCTTCTGGAAAGTAGACTTGGGCAAAGCTTTGGTGAAGAGATCCGCAAGATTGTCTCTTGACTGTACTTGCTTGACTTCAATTTCCCTTTTCTTCTGAAGTTCGTGAGTGTAGAAAAACTTTGGTGAGATGTGCTTTGTTCGATCTCCCTTGATGAAGCCAGCTTGAATTTGAGCAATACATGCGGCATTATCTTCGTGGATAACTGTCGGCTCTTTGGTAACGGATGCCAACTGGCAACTGCTTCTGATATGCTGCACAAGTGACCTCAACCATACGCATTCTCTACTTGCTTCATGCAGGGCTAATATTTCAGCATGGTTCGATGATGTAGCCACAAGTGTTTGTTTGGTCGATCTCCAAGAAATAGCTGCATTGTTATTCAAAAATACATACCCTGTTTGGGATCGACCCTTATGGGGGTCAGAGAGAAAACCTGAATCTGCATAACCAATCAAGTGAGGAGTACCACAAGAATAAAACAATCCCATATCAGTGGTTCCTCGCAAATATCTAAATATTTGCTTTATTCCATTCCAATGCCTAAGAGTTGGTTCTGAACTGTATCTAGCCAATAGATTAACAGAAAAACATATATCTGGTCTAGTACATTGAGCTAAATACAATAAAGCACCAATAGCACTTAAATACGGTTTTTCAGAACCAAGAATAGTTTCATGTTCCTCTTTAGGTCTAAATGGATCTTTATGAATATCAAGAGGTCTAACTACCATGAGAGTGCTTAGTGTGTGACATTTATCCATATTAAATTTCTTTAACAAATTTTCAGTATATAAGGATTGATGTACTAAAATCCCACTAGAGCTACGCTCGATCTACAGGCCGAGACAAAACTTAGTATCACCAAGTTCTTTCATTTCAAACTCCCTTTTTAGATAATCAGAAGTTTTCTTGAGCTCTTCAGGAGTCCCAATCAAGTTTATGTCATCCACATAAACTGCAATTATAGTAAATCCATTTTCTGATTTCTTTATGAAAACGCATGGGCATATATGATTATTCTTATAACCTTCCCTAGACAAGTATTCACTAAGGCGATTGTACCACATCCTTCCGGATTGCTTCAGGCCGTACAATGCTCGTCTTAGTTTTATCGAGTGCGCACTTTTTGATGTTGCTTCAGGCAACTTGAATCCTTCTGGGATTTTCATATAAATATCTGTGTCTAGGTTCCCGTATAGGTATGCCGTTACGACATCCATTAGTCTCATCTCTAGTTTTTCAGAAACTGTGAGACTAATGAGATACTAAATGTAACTATATCCATAACAGGGGAATATGTCTCTTCATAATCAATCCCGGGTTTCTGCAGGAATCCCTGGGCTACAAGCCTTGCCTTATATCTAGCGATTTCATTATTTTCATTTCTTTTCCTTACAAACACCCATTTGAAACCTACAGGGTTTACGTTATTTGGTGTTTGTATTATAGGTCCAAATACTCCACGTTTCTTGAGAGATTCAAGTTCAGCTTGAATAGCTTCTCTCCATTTTGGCCAATCAGTTCTATGTCAACATTCATATATACTACGTGGTTCATTATCTTCATCATCGCCCTTTGTTATTTCAGTAGCTACTTTGTATGCAAATATGTCATCGATGACTATTTCCTTTCGGTCCCAAATTTCACCCCTCATATGGAATATTGAGCTCTCATTATTTGGTACCAGTACCTTATCCATAATCACTGCAGGGATCTCTTCAGGAGTTTGAGGGAAATTTGGCCGTTGGGAAATATTTTCTTCTGGAAAAATATGGTCCATAATCTCTTCTGGAGCATTATGACCAGGTTCTTCTGGAACTTTAACTTCTTCTGGAGTTTTAGGTCATGATTTCTCATTCAACTTCCTCTTCCGGGGAACTGAATCTTTGGAACCTATAGGTCTGCCACGTTTCTGACGTGCAGCAGTTTCATTAGTGGGAGTTGGAATATTAATTCTTGCAGGTACATTCTTGGCTGGAACAAACGACTTAGTTACATTAGTTGCATCATTGAAGGCATCAGGTAATTGATTTGCAATATCTTGCAAATGCAAAATCCTTTTTACTTCTACCTCACATTGGGGAGATCTAGGATCTAGATGAGACATAGTGGAAGTATTCCACGATAATTCACGCCGTTCTTCGGGAACAGGTTATTGCCTAGAAACTTCTTTATCTCCCCCTAACGGCGGGAAGACTGTCTCATTGAAATGACAATCTGCAAATCTAGCAGTAAATAGATCAAATGTTAAGGGTTCTAAGAATCTTATGATTGAAGGTGAGTCAAAACCGATATAAATCCCCAATCTACGTTGGGGGCCCATCTTAGTTCTATTTGGAGGGGGAATAGGGACATGTACAGCACATCCAAACTTTCTGAGATGAGATATATTGGGCTGAATACCTGACACAAGTTGTGCAAGAGAAAAATTATGGTATGAAGTAGGTCTGAGTCTAACAAGATTAGCAGCATGCAAGATAGCATGCCCCCATGCAGAAATTGGAAGTCTGGATAGTAAGAATAATGGTCTAGCTATTAATTGCAAGCGCTTAATAAAAGCTTCAGCAAGGCCATTCTGGGTATGGACATGGGGGACAGAATGTTCGACTTCTATTCCGATGGATGTACAGAAGTCATTGAAGATTTTAGAAGAGAATTCAGCTGCATTATCCAATCGGATAGATTTGATAGGGTTATCAGGAAAACTAGCTCTAAGTTTGATAATCTGGGATAATAATCTAGTAAATGCTAAATTTCTAGTGGAGAGTAGGCTCACGTATGACCATCTAGTAGATGCATCTATTAGGACCATAAAATATCTAAATGGACCACTAGGAGGGTGTATAGGACCACAGATATCACCTTGAACCCTCTGCAGGAAGGTAGGTGATTCTGTCTCTATTTTCTTAAAAGAAGGTCTAGTGATTAACTTCCCTTGGGAACAAGGGTCACAAAAATAGTCATTTGGAAAAATCAAACTTCGATTGTTAAGAGGATGACCATAGGAATTGTGAATGATCTTTCTAAACATACCTGACTCTGGGTGACCTAATCTATCATGCCAAAGGACCAAATCTTCAGGATTTGGGAACTTCTGGTTCAAGTGGGTGGCATAGGACTCCATAACCCCAATGTGGGTAAAGTATAACCCTAAAGATAGGGTTGAACATTTTTCTAGTATTGAAATATGCTCTCCGTTTTTAGATATGATACAGAGGTATTTTAGATTGCCTTCATTTGTAGTTTCTAAATGATATCCATTTGCTCGGATGTCTTTGAAACTCAGTAAATTTCTTCTGGAATTTTCTGAGTATAGAGCATCCTTAATTAGCAAATGAGTACCATTAGGTAAAAGTATATGGGCTCTTCTGGACCCTGTAACTATGTCAGTAGGGCCAGCCACTGTAGTAACCATACGTGAATTATATTCAACATTTGTAAAGAATTTTCTGTGTTTCAGTATGGTATGTGTTGTTGCACTATCTATCAGGCAAATCTCTTTGCAGTTGGTCATCGTTCCTAAATGATAAGTTATGAATCAATAAATACCATAAGAGAAGTATCAATGATAAAACTTACTAACACAATTTCTAAGTAAAATCACCAGAACGATAATATAAATATCCGACAGAATATAAAAATTACTCAACAATGTCTGACAGAATAAAAACTACTGAGTAATGTCTGATAAAAACTACTTAGCAATGTTTGACAGGAAATAAAGACTACTTAGCAATGTCTGACGGAATAAATAAAAGAAAAACTAAAGTCTTCAGAGATCCCAAGATTCAGGGATTTAATGTGCCATCGTCTAACTCATCAAAGTAATCTGAACTTTCCAGGTACGATGTCTTCAGGGCATCGGTTTGCTTCTGGTAATCTTCAGGCCACTCATTGTTATCTTCATTCATATTTGTCTCTGCAGGTACCCCTGTACTTTTGTACTTATTCTTCTCATGTTTGCTAGCACGGCAGTTTCTGGACCAGTGTCCTTCCTTTCCACATTCAAAACATATGTCCCTCTTATTTTCAGGTTTAGAGGGATTATTCTTTTCTGGATTCTGAGGAGCGATCCACTTGTTTTTAAAGTGTGTGTCCTTCCTAGGACCATAATAATCATCTCTTCGAGGATGATTCTGACGTCCACCTCTTCCAGGGTGATTTCTACCTCTTCCAGGGTAGTTATTGCGCCCTCCTCTGCCGTGTCTTCCACCTTTCCTTCCTCTGCCTCTACCTCTACCTCTACCTCTACCTTGGTAGAAATCATTGGCATTTGCTTCTGGCAATGCCAATGATCCAGTGGGTCTAGAATTGTGATTCTTTACCAGTAGGGTATTATGTTTTTCTGCGATCAGGAGAACTTATATGAGTTCTGAGTACTTCTGGTACTTCATTTCCCTGTATTGCTGTTGTAGAATGATATTATTTGGGTGGAAGGTAGAGAGTGCTTTATTGATTCGCTCTTTGCTGCAGGCAAAGTAATCATCTTCTGGTGATCATCAGGATCTACTATGTTTATATATTCGCTCTTTGCTGCAGGCAAAGTGATCATCTTCTGATGATCGTAGCGTTCCTTGAGTGCCTTATAGAGATCTGCAAGATCTACTATGTTCATATATTCGCTCTTTGCTGCAGGCAAAGTGATCATCTTCTGGTGATCGTAGCGTTCCTTGAGTGCCTTATAGAGATCTGTAGGATCTACTATGCTCATATATTCATTCTTCAAATCTACCTTAACCATAGTTATATATTCATGTATGCACGCATGTTCATATATTCATTAATTACTACGATTACCATATTCATCACATGTGCATATAGAGATATATTATAGAAAACAATTTGACATATCATGTACAGAGCCTATTAATACTGGGTATTAATAGGGTCATTTTAGAAACCACTTGCCAAGGTAGAGCGGGTTCTATGGAACCGTCATGCGCCTTGCCAAGCTTTTATAAAAGGTTCTAATTACCTAAAGTACATCTAATGAAGAAAATAACATCTTATGCACATGGAATATGTAAGAAAACAAAAAATATAAGTACATCGTAAAGTCTGTTACAATTAAGGACAATTTTGTTCTTATTTGTAAAACAGATATTACATATTGGTCCCTTAGGGGCTAAACAGTTAAATACATAACCAATGTATATGAAATAGCAAAATCTGACCGTACCGATGCGTCCGGAATAGTTCGGATACCCAAGATCCGTATATGGATCGAATAATCTGGCTATAGATCGGGTTTACAAAATAAAATTTAAATTAACGGTATATATCAAATCAGGCAATCATATATAATTGTGAGAGCATATAAGAATGGACGGATCGGATCTGTAGTTAGTACAGTTGGATCGGGTCTGCTATAAGCAGTCGGGTCGGGTCGAGTGTACTGTATATAGTCGGGTCTGGTATTAATACAGTCGGCTTTTTAAAAACCAATGAACAGTTACTGTTCATCATCTTCCCCGATGAACTCGGGAAAGAAAGAAAAAAAAACTTAACCACCCCCGCCGGCCGCCGCTCGGGTGCGTCGCCAGCAGCCGCTCGTGCGCACCGCCGGCAGCCGCTCGCAGCGCAGCCGCCGCCGTCTCCGGTGAATGCAGCTCGCAGCCGCCGCTCGAAACCCGATGGGTTTGCCCGAAGCCCACCGCTCGGATCCCAACGGGTTCGTCCGGAGACTACCGTCGGATGCCTCCTTGAAACCCGACGCCACTGTCGTGCCCGGCCGACACTACCATGCGGGGTTGGGATGCGGGCAATGGGAGAAGGAGCCAAGGTGGCTCTCGGGTGGGGTTGGCATCGGCAAGGTTACCGGATGACCCGGGTACTGCCGGAGGTAATCTCCGACGGGCTATAAAGATGGTACGACAGACGAACGTACCTGGTATTGATCGAAGTCTCGTATGGTCGTTCTACTCTCTCCTCGAGATTCTTCGCTGTTGCGATGGGCCAGAGCAGATCTTCTCTCTCTCTCTCTCTCTCTCTCTTCTCTTCTGCGGTCAGGTCGGCCGGACGTGGGAGTTGGTGTGGAGGCCTCTCTCTCTCTCCGATCTCTCTCCTGGATCGGTCGGGTCGATGGCTCTCGTGCTGATAACGTGTTGGGAAAAACTCATTGTATTATTCATTTACCCCCCTATATATAGGCATAATTGGAGGTTGGGATAGAGACGGGGAAATCTCCTATCCCATGAATCTAGGGGTATTTATCCGGTGGGCATCCATATCCGATGCAACCACCGTTTCATAACAATTACAGGGAAAAACCAGGTCTTTACAATACATCTACATCTTCCCCTTCTAGTGGCTTCGATCTCCATCACCACGGAATATGTAAGTTGTAGCTCAAACCTTCATAGTGTAGCAACTTGGCATAGTTGATGATCTCGTCCTTGCACATGTTTATCCCTAAGGCGAAGTATTTTTGGTGAATAATTTATCGTTGGAGAGTGTAACCCTCCACGGAGGCACCTTGAAGTATAGCTTCCACCTCTTCTCTGATCTAGAGATTGCCATTACTGCTTCATCTGGCCTAAGTTCCCGACAGACTCAGGTGATGGGGCTTAAACCAATACTGAAGAGAAGGTTGACCTCATCACTGCCACTTTTCTGGAAGCTGTGACTCCGAAGTATATGGAAATTATGCTGATTGATTTTATCGTGGTCGAGTCCGTCCCTTTGACCAGTTGAAATTATGTTCCTCTGGTGCATCTAAGTGTGCTATCATTCAAACTATTTCAATATCATGTTACGGTCTTACAAAGAACTTCCCCTGCTCGCATGATTCGTCCCTTGCTAACTTATGCTCATGCACATTCCCCCACTGTTGTAGTCGTGCCTCTACCGACTCATGGTCCCAATCCCCTTATTCTAAAGTTTTCCAGTCGACGACTATATCGGATATGTCACCTTATGGTGAGGCTTCACTCAAAATACTGACACTTAAGCGGTACCATAATGTTGTGACCTAGTGATCATAATGGATCCAACTACTACTATGAACACATAGAACTCGAGGGCAAGTTCTAGCATAACGGAAGCGAATAATAGGGACCAAGAATCCGGGCCCAGACCAATGAGTAGGCCGACCCAAGTGGAAAAAAGTCCACCATTCTTAAAGAAGCCCAACAGACCTAGGAGTTCTTATTTAAAATCAACTGTGATATATTTTAGAGATTTTTGAAAATATTATAATAAGAATCAATTGTGGGTTAATGAGTTGTTTATTTTGGAATCAATTTTGTAATAAATGTGACGTTTCTTTAATTGCTATTTAAGCAACCGAACACCGAATGAAAGGAATACAATGAGATTTGAGAGGAAAAAAATATTATTGGGATGTTTTGCAACTTTCTGAGGTTCAACCTCACGGCTTTGAGGGCTTGGGCATGGGGCCTTGGATGTGAGACGTTTCTCTCTCTTTTTCCTTCTCCTTCTCTTTTCCTCTCCATCTCTCTTTGTTCCTTTGTCACTCCCATCACGTTTGTCTCTTTACAACAACATTTGAGGGGAAAAACAAAAGAAAAGTTCGGTTACAACGTGCATGCCCATCTACCACCGGTAGCACGCAACCACATCAGCAACTGTTCCGCCACCACTAGCTCCTTCGCTCGAGACGCCCATCCTCATTAGTGCTACCCAGTTGCTCCACCATGCCATCCTATGGCTCAGGCACCTCCTCAGATCAACATCAGTGCCAATGCCTCACCACCTGCGGTCAGCGAGCCCGACTAACACCAACATCAGCCACCCACGGCCTCGATACTCCCGTGTGAAGTTATACAGGACTAAGAGAAACCATTAGTTAACTTCTTAACTTATGTTGTGTTTAGGAGCGGGTAGAGGGGGACTTCAAATCTCTAGTGGAAGTGATTCCTCTTTAATATTTTGACTCCCTTTTTCTTGTTTGACTGGTTTGGATTTTTTCTATGTTTGGGAGTCAAAATAGAGGGGAATGAGGATTTCGACGTGATAAATCATGCATTTTCTTCCCCATCTAGCGAATACCTCCCATCACCGAGGGAAACAAATCGGACTTCCCGAGGGATTTGTTTTCCCTCGGTTTTGACTTTTGAGGTGACATCGCCCACCAAGGGAATCACAAATGATCCAAGCATGGATTGTGACTCCCCAGAGATTCTCCCGTGGGGAATTCCTATTTCTATGCTCCTAAATGCATCCCTAAAGTACTTAATCAGATAGATCTTTTAGCTTATTTAATGCTCTAAAATGGGACTCATACTTACTATTCTCGTCATAAACCAGACGCAACTTGTAAATTCTTTTATCTTGACGTTGTTTAAGAGCCATCACTGCTCGTCTGCTTGAGGTTATTGCCCACGCCGGTCGCTGCTCTAAGCCACCAGCTTGCAGATTGTCGCTTTTATATGCCTCCTTTCTCCTCTCCACAACACCCAACCATCTTGCCACCATGGCCGCTGGCCACCTCCCTTGTCTCCACGTTGGTAGTCTACCTAACCTTCCCTCTCCTCCATTCAAGCCCCAAGCCTTACCGCCATGTCCCTTTAAGTTGTTTGGGCTTTAAATTTCTTCTAATCAAACCTGAAACCCCATAACTTATTACGCCTCAACACGTTAATCCAATCCCACCTAAATCCATACCCATTATCAACCCAGACCCAAAACCCACATCCATTAACCCAATCGCCTGCAAAGGACATGTATCTTATACCCAACCCTCATGCTTCTATTCATCCTGACTGAGAAGACTCGTTATTAACCCGCAGGTCCATTAAGACCTATCGTTTGCTATATTGGGCCGTTCTGAACCAACTTGGAGTTGTTTTGATCCCCAAGAAGAGCTCGATGGAGCTATGCCATCCCTGCACTGTTTGTGAGAACCCTTGAGTCTATTATTTCACTGTATACCCCATATTTCAAGCCAAATCTATCAAAAACCTATAGGACCTAGCAACTCAGAGATTTTGCTGGATGGGGTTGTCCATCCTACATCAAATTTGTTCCATTTTTTGCACTTTGTTGTTATTGTGGTTTTCCCTAAGTGATCAGAGGAGTACATCGGCGAGCAATTGACCCCTCATAATATTGTTTCATGAAATGCTCTCAAATTATTTAGTATTCCGCATGTATTAGACACACCTGGGTGTTTGTTTGATCACCCCAATCAATGAATAGAGGGATAGTAATTCAATTGGCGCAAACTTATCATGATGGCAGCCATAAGATTGAAGTGTTCGACCTTACTCTTATATAGTGATCTATTTCAGAATAAAGATTTTCCATTGTTTACAAATAGTGTCATGTTTGTTAACATGATTTCTATAGCTTCCTTGCTTGTATGTTGGACGGTAGCATGTTTGTCTGATCACCCTGATAGATTGTAGTCGGATTCTTTTTTTTTTTTCAAATTGCATTTCCTTATAATCATTAGGAAAGAAATCCCTCCATCCCGCCTTCTGTGAGAAAATTTTCGTGTCACATCAACTTCAATAGAAGGCTCTGGCACCACTTACGGTGGATAAAAAAAACATAATGATCAAATCAGACTTGAATGAATAATGTTTTTATAGTCTCCAAGGATGCATCTGATTCCTCCCTATTTTTTTTTTATAATGTTTTTTATACATATTATTTCAACTGAACTTATCGTAATATAAAAAATCGGTGTTTTCCTTCAATAACGCTTCAACAATTTACCTTCTAATTCCCTCTTGCTAGAATAAGAAATATAGCAAGTGACAGTCATGACTTATTATGTATCTCAGTTTGCTCATCATTGAATTTACCTGCTTGGCTGCTCATGTATTCTGTCAATCACTGTCAATCCTCTGACAGTCGTAGTTTGCAGATGCATAACAAGGGATCTCGCCACATTGCTGCGGAAACCAGGATGAAGAAATGGGAATTATCAAGGCAGGACGAGTTAAACAAGAGAATAGCCTTATCTGCTGATTCTGCTGTTGGGTTGAGTTCTGGTACTTCAATCCAACGGCCGAAGCACTTTGAGTCACACTGCAAGCCATTGATCGAACAGACACAAAAGGCCATTCTAGCGGCGCAATGCAACAGGTCACATGAACTAAATGCTATGGATAGGTGCCGTAGTTCCGAACCTAGCATTCCAATTTCCCCTTTGTATGATTCAAATTCCTTGCGAGTTTCTAATCAGACGATAGAACTGTCCCAAAATACAAGATCAGGCGAGTGTCACATTAGTGAGAATACGAGCGCCGGGGCTACAGAAACAGAAAGCAAGGCACTTGCGGGCTGGTATGCTGAACTTCATAAGCGTCGAGAGAAGGAGCTCAAGCTTACAGCAGCGGGTTGGAAGCTTGATTGCCATGGAAAGTGGTACAGAGATGAGAATGTAAGTCCCTCTTTCTGCTTTTTTGCCACAATCGAGATATAAACAAATATTCATGTTTTCATAGAACATACTGTGATGGGTCTTCAGGGTTTACCCAAAATCACAGTCTGTCCTTCTCGTATTCAAATACTGAGCTGACTGCTATGGTTTCTTGTAGTGACCTGTTTTATTGAGTTCCAGCTATTATATTTTGGGATTTTTGCATATAGCACCCGGGAAACTAGGCTAATTGTATATTAACTGCTGGAAACCTTATATTTACACATTGACCCCTCAAAACTAGATTACTTGTGCAAATCGACCCCTCAGGTTAACTGATGTCTATTTGGGGGAATATTCCTGGTAGATTCATGGTTTGACTGCTAGTCTGTTACGACGATTTTACCGTTAATTAACATGAAGAGGAAAAGTTAGGCCTCGAGAATCACACAAAACCCCCTAAATTAGGGCAAATGGAGAGCATATAAGGTTGTGTTAACTGATATTGACGTAAAATGGCATTTGAGGTGTTAAAGGCTGTATGTAATGGTGGGTGACGGTAAACCATGAATATTCCTGCCAAATAGATCAGTTTACCAGGTGTTAATATACATATAGCTTTGTTTCCAGGGGATTATATGTAAAAAATCCCCTATATTTTAAATGCTGGATTAAGTTTTTTTTTTATATTAATGATAATTAGTTTAGAGCTACTTAAAATAAGGGCATTGAGAGAAATAAAGCCGTTTTAAGTTGCCGTATATTAGTTCTTTCCAGTTTTAAAACCGACTTTCGTCTCCTGTCTGGATTGGTCTTGACAAGTTTGCTTGTTACCCTTACAGGTTGAGTTCGACTCGGATGAGGAAGATCCAAATGGCCCTTAACTAAATGTGTCTATCATGTATATTTGCTGCCGTCGCTGGATGAGGGATCGTAGATTTTAATAACTGTGGAGTGGAGCTTATCACTGTCCTGTCTGTAGGAGTTTTCGTCTGTTGAAAAAACCGCTCTTTATTTTCTTGCATCAATCCTTTTTTTTAGAGGGGGCAAATTACAAAAACCTCTCCTATGCTATACACCTAATCTCGTATTGATCCCTTGAGAATTTTTTTGAACAACTTGACCCCTGAACTATGCTCCATCTGCATGTTTAACCCCTCTGACTTTCTGCCGTCATTCAACATTTATCCCGAAAATATGAACATGCAGACAGAGCATTGTTTAGGAGATCAAGTTGTTTTTAAAAAAACCATGAGGGACCAATATGAAATTAGGTGTATAGTTTAAGGGAATTTTTTTTTTTTTTTTTTTGGGCGGGGGGGGGGGGGGGGGGTGTGTTTACAAATTGACCCCTATAATCTTCACTATTTACATATAAACCTCTATAAAGTCAATATTTACATACAAACCCTTAATTCGTGTAATATTTACATATAGACCCCTACAACTAGTTGGCATCCAAAATAAAAAAATTATTTCCGAAATATTTCTCATTCGGTGGTTATTTTATTAATCTAAATGGGAAATAACTGATTTATCTATGATTTTAATTACTTAAATTGATTTATCTTTGTTGAACATGGACTTAACCGAAAACAAATATAGACATAATCTGAATCTAACTTGGATCTAATTTGAAGAATTCTTACATTGGATGGGTATTTACAGAGTTTAGGTAAAATATTAAGTATGAAATCAAAAATATTCTCTTGTTTTGGATGTCAGCTAACTGTAAGGTTCAATATGTAATGTTTGAATGACTTGAGGGGTATTTACAGAGTTTAGGTAAAAATATTAAGTATGAAATTGAAAATATTCTCTTGTTTTGGATGCCAGCTAATTGTAAGGGTCAATATGTACTGTTTGAATAAGTTGGGGAGTTTATATGTAAATAGAGAAGATTGTAGAAGTTGATTTGTAAAAAACTTTTTTTTAAAATATAATTTGTCTTTTTGTTTTTAGTCGAAGTTGGCGTCCCTACATGGGAAGGGGTGTTTGGCGGACTCCTACCTCTATATAAAATAGATTAAAGGGTATAGGCCATAGGATCTTCTAAGATGGGAAAATTTCGGCACAACTGTTGTACAATACAACTGTGGGCCCCACTGCAATTCCAGAGACAGGTAGTGGGCCCCAGCATTGAGTACCTACTGATGGACTCTTGGGGCAGTGGGCTACAATGGTTGTGCTGAAAATTTTGAGGTTTTTACCGAAATGGCCACCAACTCTCAAATATTGTTGAGAATGGACCCCATCAAGAAATCTGAACGAAAATGGCTTTTAGCATGTGTGAAACAGGTAGCACGGTGACACTAAACAAGTAAAGACATTTTGATCCTTACCACTGTAAAACGCTATTGTGGCTAGGTTTCTTACCAGTTTCAGAGAAATCCAGCTTTTCGCCTTGTTTTCGTCACGATCAACCATCGTCGAGGCTTCGTCGGACCGCCTCCATTTCAACCGGCGTCCAAAATTCAGCTTTTCGTCTTGTTTTCGTCACGATCAACCATCGTCGAGGCTTCGTCGGACCGCCTTCATTTCAACCGGCGTCCAAAATCCAGCTTTTCGCCTTGTTTTGTCACAATCAACCGTCGTCGAGGCTTCGTTGGACCGCCTCCATTTCAACCGGCGTCCATTTCAATCGTCATTGAGACTTCGTCAGAAATCACCCCATCCTATTTGTCGGAAACCGCCTCCAGTTCAACCATCATTGAGGCTTCGTCGAAAACCATCCCATCTTATTTGTTGCTGGAGAGAGGTCGCCGACGGTACACAGAAGGCTTGGAGTTCTTCGACGAATTAAGCTTGTCGAGGTATGTTCTATAGACCCAAATCTTAGCCCTATATTTTCATATAATTTAGTTTTTCTAATTATCCCACATTGTGATATGGATATTTTTTTTTAGAACTAAATTATGTCTTAATTTCTCTTAAGAGGTAGAACTTAGTTCTCATACTAAGAAACTTTCACTCCCCAAATTTCTATTAAGAGGTACAACTCAGTTCTCATACTAGTATTATTTTTGAACTGAATTCACCACTTCAAATAGTAGTGAATGTAAGATATAGTGTTTTGAACTGAATTCCCTCACTTCAAATAGTAATGAATGTAAGGTATAGTGTTTTGAACAAATAGTAGTGAATTGAATCGAACTGAATGTAAGGTATAGTAGTGAATTGACTTGAATTGTAGTAAATTGAATTGAATTGATCTGAATGTATGGTATAATAGTGAATTGAATGTAAGATATAGTGTTTTAAAGAAATAGTAGTGAATTGAATTGATCTTGAATTTAGTAGTGAATCGAATATACGTTATAGTATTTTGGAATTTGGAGAATAACATTGCTAATTAAGTGATGTTTAGTCTTCAATCTCATATGATCTTATACCTCATAAATTATTTTGTCTATATTTTACTCCCCAAATAGGCCCCCATAATTTCTCTTAAATTTATAAAAATTCAGATCAATTAAATTCAGTAGTGAATTGAATTCAATAGTGAATTTTGTAGTGAATTCATTAGTGAATATTTACTTTCTAACTTAGTAGTTAAAAAGTAATAGAGTAATGTTGTTCTTGAATTCAGAAGTGAATTGAATTGAATGCAAGGCATAGTATTTTGAACTGAATTCACCACTTCAAATAATAGTGAATGTAAGACATAGTGTTTTGAACTGAATTCCTCACTTCAAATAGTAGTGAATGTAAGGTATAGTGTCTTGAATAAATAGTAGTGAATTGAATTGAACTGAATGTAAGGTATAGTAGTGAATTGAATTGAATTGTAGTGAATTGAACTAAATATAAGGTATAATAGTGAATTGAATTGAATGTAAGGTATAGTATTTTAAATAAATGGTAGTGAATTGAATTGAACTGAATTCACCCACTTCAAACAATTGTTCTTGAATTTAGTAGTGAATCGAATATAATTTATAGTATTTTCAAATTTGGAGAATAACATTGGTAATTGAATTCAATAGTGAATTTTGTAGTGAATATTTACTCCCCAACTTAGTATTTAAGAAGTAATAGAGTAATATTGTTCTTGAATTCAGTAGTGAATTGAATTGAATATAAGACATAGTGTTTTGAACTGAATTCCCTACTTTAAATAGTAGTGAATGTAAGGTATAGTGTTTTAAACAAATAGTAGTGAATTGAATCGAACTGAATGTAAGGTATAGCAGTGAATTGAATTAAATTATAGTGAATTGAATTGAATTGAACTGAATGTAAGGTATAGTAGTGAATTGAATTAAATGTAAGGTATAATAGTGAATTGAATAAAAAGTATAGTGTTTTAAACAAATAGTAGTGAATTGAATTGAACTGAATTCACTCACTTCAAACACCTGTTCTTGAATTTAGTAGTGAATCGAATGTAAGTTATAGTATTTTCGAATTTGGAGAATAACATTGCTAATTGAATTCAATAGTGAATTTTGTAGTGAATTCAGTAGTGAATATTTACTTCCCAACTTAGTATTTAAGAAATAATAGAGTAATATTGTTCTTGAATTCAGTAGTGAATTGAATTGAATGTAAGATAATGTATTTTGAACTGAATTTCCCACTTCAAATAGTAGTGAATGTAAGGTATAGCGTTTTGAACAAATAGTAGTGAATTGAATCAAACTGAATGTAAGGTATAGTAGTGAATTGAATTGAATTGTAGTGAATTGAACTGAATGTAAGGTATAGTAGTGAACTGAATTAAATGTAAGGTATAGTAGTGAATTGAATGAAAGATATAATGTTTTAAAAAAATAATAGTGAATTGAATTGAGCTGAATTCACTCACTTCAAACAACTGTTTTTGAATTTAGTAGTGAATCGAATATAAGTTATAGTATTTTCGAATTTAGAGAATAACATTGCTAATTGAATTCAATAGTGAATTTTGTAATGAATTCAGTAGTGAATATTTACTCCCCAACTTAGTATTTATGAAGTAATAGAGTAATGTTGTTCTTGAATTAAGTAGTGTATTGAATTGAATGTAAGGCATAATGTTTTGAACTGAATTTCCCACTTCAAATAGTAGTGAATGTAAGGTATAGTGTTTTGAATAAATAGTAGTGAATTGAATCAAACTAAATATAAGGTATAGTAGTGAATTGAATTGAATTATAGTGAATTGAATTGAATGTAAGGTATAGTAGTAAATTGAATTAAATATAAGGTATAATAGTAAATTGAATGAAAGGTATAGTGTTTTAAATAAATAGTAGTGAATTGAATTGAACTGAATTCACTCACTTCAAACAACTATTCTTGAATTTAGTAGTGAATCGAATGTAAGTTATAGTTTTTTCGAATTTGGAGAATAACATTGCTATTGAATTACTATTGAATTCGATGTATTGTTTCATCCATATTTCATGTATTGTTTCGTCCATATTTCATCCAAATTTTTATCACATATATATTTTATTGAGACCTCATATAATTTATTGTATCTTTGTTATTTTGTTTACAGATGGTTAAGAGAAACCGTAGTCGTGGGCGTGGGCGTTCGCATGGACGTGATGGTATGGACCCTGCTACTATAGAGAGAGACGTGTCTGGTATGATTACAGAAACTAATAAATATGATGCGATAAAAACTACTGAATCTAATGCGAAGAATGAAGCAAAGAAAAAGAAAAGAATGATTGAAGAGAAAGTAGAAGAGCAAATTGAAATGCAAAAAGAAAAGAAAGTGCCCATGGAGCTACGTGATAGATTGAGCTATTTTGGTAAACCTTCTGTAAGGAACAACATTAAGTACTTAAATGAAATTGAGGAGCACTTCAAGTCAATGGATACAAAAAATAATTCTACAGATATGATGGATAGGATGAAAAAGAATTGTTTTGGTTTCTTATTCGATTGGAGACGCAGTGCAAGAGCTATGATATCCCCAAGTGTCATACATTATTTTTGGCAAAGACACTTGGGTGGTCTTAAGTTTAATTTGGATGACCAGATTATTTTGTTCTTGCCTTTGGAGTTTTGTTTAGTTTCTGGACTTCAGTATTGTCTTGGGCCTCCTCCTTCGATACTAGACATAGGGTCAGACAACTTGAGAAGTAGATACTTCCCACGCAGGGCTACTCAGGCCTCCTTAATGGTTGCAATTATAGCAACTGGAGTTCTAAATGATGCAATAAAGCTTTATTTGGTACTTATTTTGGACAGTGTTGTTCTTGGCAGCAACAAGAATATGATCGTATCGGATAGATTTTTAAAATTGGTGGATGATTTAGAGAGTTTCAATAGTTACCCTTGGGTTAACCTATGTTATAGCCATATCATATCTGGGCTTGAAGGTGCAGTGAATATTACAAAGTGGCCACCAAAATATAATATTTTTGGATGCATGTACATATTACAGGTATTATTCTATAGATAAACAATTCATAGTATATATTGTTTAATATTTGTATTAATTTTTCTATAATTATTTGTTACAGGCATGTGCATTCGAACGGATTCCCTAACTGGGGAGTGTATGTGCAATGATGCTTGAGCAACCAAGGTGGCCGAGACTCCTCAATTGGTATGACATCAGAGCATCATCACACTAAAGAATAAAAGATGTTGTGAATTCCAATAAAGTAAGTATACGAGTTTTTAATTGCTTAGATTAAAGTAATAGATGCATCATACAATTATTGATTTTTTTGTCTAAATGTATTAATAGGGTCAGATTTTGAATGAGCTGACTCTCAGAGAAGAGGAGAAGGCAATTGATATGCTGCAAGACTTATTTGGTGCTAAAGCTTCTCACTTCCAAGGAAATGAGGGCAATCAGTTATTTTTGACTGCACCGGATAATAATGACATATCCGATGAATGTAAATTTGAGAAAAGATTCTTCTCACTTGAGGAGAAATCTCAAAAACAAATTCTCCTCACTTGAGAAAAAATTTGAGAAAAAATTTCCTCACTTGAGGAGAAATATGCAAAGATGATCTCCTCAATGAAGGAGAAATATGAGAGGAAGATCTCCTCAATTGAGGAGAGACATACGAAAGAGCTCTCTTTACTTAAAGAACAATACAATCAACACTGCATATGTTTAGACAGTAAGGTAAACCAATAACGATTCAAATATTTAATTATTTATTTACTTTATATATATATATATATATATTAATTAACTATATATTTATTTTTAACGGTATATACAGAAGGAGAAGGAGAATGAAAACATATTCTCTGAATTTGATAAGGATATGGGCGTCGAGAAGAAGAACGAGGAAGAGAAGGAAGGCGAGGTAGAGGGAGATAGAACGGGAAAGGAAGGAAAAGGAAAGACAAAGGATAATGAAGAGGAGGGAGGCGAGGTGGAGGAAAGGGATCCATTGAAAGTTTTTACATCACAGCGGATGAAGAAACCAGATCCGCTAATATGCTCTCCATATACCACCTACAAGAAGAAAAATCTCCGTAAGGAAATAGAAGAAGAGAAGATCATTGGCGTGGATAAATGGATCAAAAGACTATCGTCTGAAGAGCGAGAGTCAATGATAGCTTTTCTCGATGACAATAGAAATAAATTATAAGTATAGTCACTATATAATCTATTTTAGAATGATAACATATTTTGTCTTTTAATAATTAATGGGATCGTTGTCACTATAGGCCTGATGTTGTAATTGATGGGATCCTTGTAACCCCTCAATTAATTAACAAACTATATGAGAGAACATCATGGGTGATGAGCGAGGTGAGTGTATATCAATTATCATTTTTGATATCTCGATATGTCATATTCAATAATATAAAACTCTATATTGTTGCAGTACATTGATACTTATATGTACTTGCTTGAAGAGCGCATGTTAAGGAATCAGATCCCCGGTACATTCACCATTTCTATGGCTATGACATATTCTTGGGTATATCTCTCATTCTTGATAGTATTTGTATAAAAAATTTTCTCAGAATTCAATAAATATTTATTATTTATTTTTGAATTGCAGATATTATGTCAAATATGCTATAAGAGTTGGAAGGACTATGTACAAAGTCACGATAGAAACCCAAATGATAATGACCTTATGTATTCCTTCATCGCATCATATAGGTGGCCGAAAGAATTCGAGAGTCCTGTCAAAAATGAGAAAGGGGATATCATTCCGATATAAAAGTATTCATACATAATCATCCCTATCAATGATGAAAACCTTCATTGGTATCTTGGCATTCTCTATATGAAAGATAGAAAATTAGTTTTGATAGACACTCTTTACAATGGCCCTGTTTCTAAGTATAGTAGAAAAGTACAACCATTTTTAGAAATCCTACCAATATTTTTGTATTATTTGGGAGATAAAAATGCATTGCTAGGTGCAAAATGGACAACCAAGAATGGTAAAGATCATCCTAGACAATACAATGGGTAAGTTTATATTACGAAATATTAAAAACTTATTAGTCTTTTTATACAACTAATAATTTTATATGTTATATAGGTATGATTGTAGCGTTTTTCTGATGTCTTTTGCCAACTATTACAGCAGCAATAAAAAGATCAATTTCAGTCAGGTATAATATTCAGTTGTTTGCAACGTAGTTAGATTTTAATAATTACACTTACAATCTAATTGTTTATATTTGTAGGTTGATATGACATCTTTTCGAAGGAGAATTGCATATCAAATATTGCATCAATATGTAGATTGAAGGGCTATGATGACTAAATGACTCGATTTGGCTATAATGATTGGAATCACTCGATGATTTAGAATTTGCATCAAAGAACTTGTAATTTGGAATCTAGAATGATTGAAATGACTCGATATATAAATAATTGGAATTTGGAATTTGTAAATGATTAGAATTTGGAATGACTGGATATGTAAAATTTGGAATGATTGGAATGACTCGATACGTGGAATTTGAAATCTTTTCGTCAATGTTTCATGGTTATGTAATTATGTGGAGTTATATAGTTATGTGGAGTTATATAAATATAAAATTATCTAATTATAATCATGTTTCGTCGATGTTTCATGGTTATATAGTTATGTAATCATATTTCTAATTATAATCATGTTTCGATGTTTCTAATTATAATCATGTTTTGATGTTTCTAATTATGTGGAATTATCTAAGTATAATCATGTTTCGATGTTTCGTCTCCGCAACATCACAGTCAGACCTGCCCGAGACTGGCCAGATTCGGCCTAGAAAAATATAGACAAAAGTCGGACGAAATAACATATTTCGTCTATGTTTCGTCTCTGCAAAATCATAGTCAAGTCTGCCTGAGACTGGATATAGACGAAAGTCGGATGAAATAACATTTTTCATCTATGTTTCGTCTACGCAAAATCACAGTCGGCCTGCCCAAGACTGGCCAGATTCAACCTATGAAAATATAGACGAAAGTCGAACGAAATAACAAATTTCGTCTTTGTTTTATCTCCGCAAAATCACAGTCAGGCCTGCCCGAGACTGGCCAGATTCAACCTGTGAAAATATAGACGAAAGTCGGACGAAATAACAAATTTCGTCTATGTTTCGTCTCCTCAAAATCACAGTCAGGCCTACCCGAGATTGGCCAGATTAAGCCTGTGAAAATATAGACGAAAGTCGGACGAAATAAAAAATTTCGTCGATGTTTCGTCTCCCCAAATTCACAGTCAGGAAGGGCTCGGTAGGCCAGATTTCAGCCTGTGAACATATAGATTAAATATGAACGAAATAACATATTTCGTCGATGTTTTGTCTCCAAAATTCACAGTCAGGAAGGGCCTGAGAATGGCCAGATTCGGCCTATGAAAATGTAGATGAAATTTGAACAAAATAGCATATTTCGTCTAGGTTTTATCTCCATATATTCACAGTCAATTTTGCCCGAGAATGGCCAGCTTCGGTCTGTGAAAAATATAGACGAAAGGTGGACGAAATAGCATATTTCGTCAATGTTTCATCTCCATAAATTTATAGTTTTTTTTGCCTGAGAATGGCCAGCTTCGGCCTATGAAAAATATAGACGAAAGGGAGACGAAATTCATAGTCATAGACTGGCCAAGTTCTATAACAGTACCTACAGAAAATTAATAGAAAAATTATAGAAAAATCAAAAGAGAACAACTAAACTATCCACAAAGAGTCCAGACTTTATCTCTCTAAGTTGCCTATAATATCATGGCCCAAAGTTTCACCATATTGATAATCTATAAGATCACCATGTCCTGGGATCCGTGCTTGTTCTCAAACACCCTAGAGTTCTGTTAAAACCACATACTCCAGCAAATAGGGGAGCAGAAGATATTTCATGTTCTTCTAAGACCAGTTTGTACTTTTTTCCTGCTCCATGAACTCCAAATACGAAGAAGGCTCATTGGATGCGAAGAAATACCAAAGTGTACCTTGAAGTTCTTCCATATTTCTCGAGAGAAAGCGCACTTGAATAGTAAATGATTAATCGTTTCCTCTTGGTCATTGCAGAACGGACAAGATACGTCTTGAATGCCTGGGTGATTGCGCTTTATCAAGTTGGCTTTGGTGAGTTCCTTGTTCTTAAAAGCCAGCCTCATGAATATTCTTCTTGTCTTGAGCGGTGTTTTAGATTTTTAAAATAAGAGCACTGATCTCTAGGGCTATCATTTTTGCTACCCAACTGATACCCTTCGCTTATAGCCCAATTGGAATCACTTGCCACATGAATCATTAAATGAAAAACTGAAACTGAAATGAAAAATCTTAAATTACATTACAAACTTAAGATATGTCATTACATTACAAAATCCGAGACATGCACCATATTCAAACAGAAACTGAATAACTTCTTAAATAAAAAATCTTAAGAAACGTTATTACATTACAAACTTAAGATATGTCATTACATTACAATATCCGAGACATGCACCAATAATACTAAATTAGATCTCCAGAAATATCATTGCAATACGTCACTTTACATATCATTACAATACTCCAGAAATATCATTACAATAGAGTTCCCCTTACATGTCATTACAATAACCTTCATTCATATTACAATGAATATAAATACAAATACTATCATAGCCAAAAGTGCTCCTAACATGTAAAACCCACACTTTCGAGTGGTAAACTTAGGAGCGAGAAAGACAAAAGGGGCGCAATCCGAAGGTGCATGACGCTTGCTATCCAAAGAGATATCATGATTACTATCAGGAGGAAGATGCTCGCTTTGGAACTTATATAAGTGACCTTCAGCCTCCTCCATGGAATGGAATGAACGATACAAATATTCTCCATAGCCATTAACTTGGCGTTGATACTCCTCCCAAGTGTAGCAAATCCCAGCCCTTCTACCCACAAATACCATATAGTATTTATTTGCCATAAGTACGATATTTGTCTAATCATGTCACTCAATAAGTTTATAAGATGTTCAATAAATATATAGAAATTAACAACAAGAATATATATCATAATATGCATATAACAATAAGTAAAGTCTGGAGTTTTAATCGATATTGCTCCAAAATCATAGTGATTTCTAGAATTCACTCAGACATGTTATAATGACTGGAAGAAATATGTGCAAACTCATAAAGGGAACAAGTAAAAAAATATGATACATTTACTCTGCAATAATAGGAAAGTTACATGATTTTTTATTATGTCCAGAACGTTTACATCTAGCATATTTGATAGTCCGGCGTTCCTCACCCTGTGATATAATTCTTTTTTTCTTTGGCCTTCCCGCTGTTTTTTTTCCAATGGGTTGGATTAGTTTATTAGCTGACTTAATGATTTCTGGGATCTTCCACTTACTTTTATCAGCAACTGGGTAGATAGATTATGCATAGGCTGCCTTGTAGTTATCCGTTGTATAGTAGTGTGCACAAAATAGATAAGGATCCATCTTATACTGTGTAATTCTGGATAATGCATGTGAACATGACATGACCATCACATCAAATTTATGGCATGTGCATTTTCGATTACTTAAAACTATATGATCATAATATTGTATAGATCTGACCATATACTCATCGAGATTAATAGGATGACACGCTGTGCCACGAGCTCTATCCATATCTTCGGCTAGTTCATTTTCTGCCCATTTTGTTAGTTTTGTTGTCAAAGTTATTACCGTATTTCTTCGTTTGAACCATAAAGCCTGGAGTTTTAATCGATATTACATCAAAATCATAGTGATGGGTAGTTATCTGATATCTTTAAGGACACTATTGTAACTTTCAGAACTGTTTGTGGTTATAATATTATACCTTCTGCGTGTGAAATACGCTGTAGTCCATTTTGCTGGTTTAATTTCTCATAACCAGTCATGTGCATCTTCATTCATATGCTTTATAGTTTCTATCACTTGATGAAACTTTGATTCTCTTGTTGCTTTTGCAGCTGTATAAAAGTAAGAGTATAATCTTTGTTTTATGAATTTGGCATACATGTTTTACGAAATATGGAACGCACAATAACCATGTACAATATCCGAAAAGACAATAGAAACTTGAACCAATAAAGCCTTGTGTCGGTCGGATATAATAACCAAATCATTAACTTGACCCAAGCTGTCCCGCAGTTGTGTCAAGAACCAATTCCAATTTTCATTGTTCTCAGATTCACCAATCCCAATAGCCACGGGAAATATATGATTATCTCAATCCAAAGTGGAAGTAATAAATAAAGTACTTTTGCATTTGCCTTTTAAATGAGATCTGTCAACGACTATTACCGGTCTTAGATTTTGTTTTTAAAAACTACGTAAATATGGACCAAGAGCCATAAAAACAGCCTTAAATCTGTCTCCTTCTCTTAAAATATTAGTGATGGTTTCAGGATTATTTTGTTTAACTTCATGATAATATGCTGAAATAATTACATACGAGTCCTCATATGAGCCTCTTAAAAGAGTAATTGCCATCTCCCTTGCCAGCCATGTTTTTCGATAAGTGATCTGTACACCAAATTCTTATTGCACATGACATATAATTTCTTTAGGAGAGTACAATACATGTGCTTCTATTCGAGCTTTCACAAAATCACATATCAACTTGCTTGTAGCTTGTCAATGATCAATTCCACGCTGCGGCAATGAGCAGTTGTGTAGGCCTAGGAAAGTAATTTTAAAAACATCACACCCTTTTTGTCTACTTGTACGTAATCTCCAACTACAATTTTCTCTTTTATATTTCAATGAATATCTTGTTCTATTGGACTTCATCACCTTGTACTCAGTGTTTGTAAATAAAGCATTTTTCTATACCATCTTGATCAATGTGTCTTTATCTATAAACATCTGATTAGGATAAAGTTGTTGATAAGCATCTTTTATTTCAACAGCAATAGGGAATTCGTTGAGTACATATTTGTCTTCATAAACCATAACAGAATCAGATATTGAAGACTTATGTACATCGTTTTCCATCCAACCACTGCTGACAAAACACTCTTTCTGACTATTTCTCAGTGGTACTTCTTTCTTCTTTCTTTGTTTTTCAGTCATACTTCCTTCTTGCTTACAGATAATATCCTTATCCTTCATCTGACTATTCTGTTGAGTGTGCTTTGGAGATACTACCATATCTGCAGGAGTGTCAATGAATAATTCATCCAATACATCACAACCAGCAGGCTTCTGGTTAAGATCTATAGATAATTTTACATCTCTTCTTGACCCACTATAATTATCATCTGTATTCACCTTACTGGGCATATATTATTTAAAAACATATAAGTACATGAACTAATTAATCATCGAAATTATAACAGAAGATAATTAGAAAAATTATTCATACCTTCTGTCATTCATAACAATGTCAAATAATAGAGGGTTGTCTTCAAGTTTCTCCACACTGGTCTTGTACTCAATACGTTGACTGACATCTAGAGTGCATGGTACAAAACTGAAATCCTCGCTAAAATTGATATCATTATTTTCATCCGTATGCAAATCTCGAATACCGAATGATGACGATATCGAACAATGAAGCTCCGATGATGTTGAGATATTTTTTAAGTCAATAAGAGGGGTAACTACACAAGGTGTTTTACGAGGTACCTGTATCGTTTCTTTCAACTTCCTCTTACTACCGAGTGGTTCGATTTTAATCGACCTATGAATAGATTCTGAATTTTTCAGCACTTTACTTATCAGCAATGGGACATTGCTATTATTGGCTCAGATGTTATGGGCAATAAATACTGCAACATCATTATTATCCATAATTTCGACAGGAGGACATGCAAGTGTACTTGGATATAAAACCTTCATTGTGATTTCATACTCTTTAAGACTATCATTTGTAATCTTATAAATTTCTTGAAGAAGATAGTCATAATCCAATTTTATAGATAAAATGATACTTTTAGTTCTTCCACCGCTGTACTTGTACTTTTATTTCAAATATAATAATTCTCCATCGTAACAACAAAGTATCGGTAATGTTGAATCCATATTTCAAATCCCTGTTAGCATAGAATCACAATATCAAAACTCAGCAATATAAAATTTGATATCAAAGATTAATCATATGTAACCAATACAAAATAGACTCATCACGACTAACAATTATTATTTATTTTTTACTTAAACTTTTAGATCATGTGATGCTAATATTCACCTAATTTTGTTATTTTCGTTCCTTTTTCATCATAACCATATTGATGAATAACCAATTTTATCGATTTCATCACCTTTTTATTTTAAAATGTGATGTTACTAATTTAAGCATAGAATCACAATATCAAAACTCAGCAATACCAAATTTGATATCAAAGATTAATCATACGTATCCAATACATACTAGACTCATCATGACCAATACATACTAAACTCATCACGACCAATATAATATATATTCAGCTAATTTTGTCGATTTCGTTTCTTTTTCGTCCTAACCATATTGATGAATAGCCAATTTTGTCAATTTCATTCCTTTTTCGTCCTAAAATATGCTGTTAATATTCAACCACTTTTTGTTGATTTTATTTTTTTATCTCGATTGGTTGTTGTTAATGAAATCATAAAGTAATCAAATGATACAATAAAGAAGTTAATCAAACATATATATATGAAAAAAATAGCAAAGCATGGAGGTTTAAAGGGGATATCTCACAGCCCTGTTGAAATGAGATAGTCGTCAGCGAAAGGTTGTCGTCCAAAGGGGTGAAGTGAAGAATCGTTGAAAAGGGTGAAGTATAGGAGTCATTGAAAGGAATGAAGTGTAGGAGCCGTCGAAAGGGGTGAAGTGAAGGAAGACTCACGGGCTTTGATGATCTCCGTTGAAATGGGTGGCCGGTTGTCCCACAGTCGTCGTCGAATGGTTGCCGTCGAAAGAGGTGGAGGAAGCCGCCGTCCAAATGAGGAAAGTGAAGGGAGACTCAATGGAAGGTAGGGTTTTAGTAAAAGGGTAGTTTGGTCCCAAAGAATTTCAATGGTCATTTTGGTAAAGCCAAAAGCAACCTGACCCATTCTCAACAATAGTTGAGAGTTGGTGGTTATTTCGGTAAAAACCTCAAAAAAATTTCCTAAGAGCATCTCCAATGGGCTCCGAACAAGGAGCACCCCCTAAGACCGTGGGGCCCATTTTTTGCTGCCACCTCATTGAGAGGTATCCTAGTTGAGAGGTTCAGCTCCAACGGCCTCCGAACTGGATACCCGAGCCATTTTGCACCAAACACCCTATATATTTACAAGTTATCCAACGACCTCATTGAGAGGTATCCTTGTTGAAAAGTACATGTTTTGATATATATATATATATATATATATATATATAAATAATAATAATAATAATAATAATAATAATAATAATAATTTATGAAACGTCCGGGGTTTTTTTTATAAAAATACAGAATTTTTTATTCCTACGGAGCCTCCGAAGGACCTCTGTTGTATGTGGAGACCTTCGGAGGTCCAGACCGCACGTGGTCTATGTGGCATGCCACGTAGGACTTCAGAGGAGGGTTCGGAGGGTTGGAGCGGCGGAATTCCTTTCGTGTGCCACGTCCTCGTTCAGAGCACCGCTCGGAGCCCGTTAGAGATGCTCTAAGACAGGAGACGCATAGTATAGAGATCTGTCTCCCTTCTCACCATACGAAGGTGTACAAACAAAATGCAGAACACAGTCTAGAGATGGGGGCAGGTAGGAAACAGACCCAGCCAATAGTCCAAATACCCCGACCGTGCAAGCTGATATCATGCAATCGGAAAAAAAAAAAAATTAAGTAGTCCTAAATCCCTTCACAAGTCTTTATTTAAGCTAAATGATACAAGTTGTTAGGATATTAGCTAGTCTCCCAAGGACACGTTTGTACAGCAAATCCCTAACCAAAAATATTGATTTTTTTACCTTTTAATTTATAAAACTGTCCATCCAGCAAGAGTTTCCATTCGCCTTTGGCATGAGTATCCATTCGCCAATTAACACTATATATATAGCGATTGCTACAATGATTTCACTGTAGCTACTACAGCGAAAACATTGTAGCAAGAGTATAGATTCGTCTTCGGAAAGAGTATCCATTTGTCATCAACAATAGTATCTATTCACTGGGTGAGATTGTGCATGTTGCGGTTGCTATAGTGATTTCACTGTAGCAAGAGTATCAATTCGTCTTCAGAAAGAGTATCCATTCAGCTAATTGATATTCGTTACAGCGAAATCACTGTAGCAACTGATAATTCCCTAATTTGATACTCTTACCAAATCGAATTGATACTCTTGCTACAGTGAAATCACTGTAGCAGCAATAGTAAAATCACTATAGCAACCACTACATACACAATGTCAACCAGCGAGTGGATACTCTTTCTGGAGACGAATCGATACTCTTTTCTTTTTTTTTTAGGGGTGACGAATCAATACTCTTTCTATAGCACGTGAGGGGGTAAATAAGGACGAGGGACTTGTTGTAACACGCAATGTTCGGGAGGGACTTGGTGCAATATTGAAACATTGTTTGTCCTTTAGTTAATATAGCATATGCTAAAAGAACTTAAGGCTAAGCCTCCCCAAAAAAAACCTGCTTTGTACTATGGGTAGGCTGCTGATAGGCTTGGGCTCCTGGTCCTGGTCCAATTGCTTCACCCTAGTGAAAAACCACATCTAAAGGCTTGGCCTTGCTGGTGACATCCGAGAATTTCTTTTGAGCCAAATGTTCCAGAACAATGATGTAGCCGAATGGTCCCAAAGCTCATGGAGGGTGAAAGGGATATGTGTATTCCTTCACGAAGTAATGTTCTTTGAAACAACTAGAGTCTTATAAATGCTTCACATACAAACTGCTAATATTGTCATTGTGAATCAACAATACTGAGATGGTAATTCGACAATGACATCCATGGTAGCAAATTCTTCAATTAGCTGAACTCTAGACATGTGATGATCTTATCATCATCGTATCGCATCCGATAATTCATACTTGTATGGTTTTTCGTATTTCCGATTTACGAATAAGTATTTAGTAGATATTTTAGGATTTTGCCATCAGATTGATTAATTTAGGGTCTAAGTGTTTGAAAATCATAAGTTTTCGTGTTTCAGATTTTGGAATTGGTTTGGATTCGATCAGATCTCATTCGATAAGTCATACTTGTATGATTTTTCTTATTTCCGACTTATGAATGAGTATTTAGTAGATATTCTAAGATTTTGCCATCGGATATATTAATTTAGAGTCTATGTGCTTGAATACCCTAAACCTAAATACTAAACCTAACCCTAATCCTAATCCTAATCCTAAACCTAACCCCTAAACCTAACCTAAACCCTAAACCTTAACGAATATATACACTTTATAAAGACGAATGTATATGTACTCATTCCAAAACGAATATATACTCATTCTAAAGATGAATGTATACTTGTAGGGACGTTAGCTAATATTGCAAATTATGGTGTCTTGAAGTTAATATAGCAAATTATGGTGTCCTGAGGCTATTATAGCAAATTAGTCGTCCCATACAACGATATCACCGTGGTTTGGGGTCCGGGTGTCTTGCATAGACGAATGTATACTCTTTTTAAAAACTATATATTGCCCCCTGTAATTCATTTTTAATTAGATAAAATTATCAAATGAGGAAATTAAGTACTTGACAGAAGGGGTATTGTGCTAACATTTCAAACTTTAGGGTACGATTTGGAACAAAATAGAGAGGGAGGAGGAGGAGGAGGAGGGGAACTCACTGGAGAGGGAGAGAAAGGACTCTGCCGAAGGAGGTGGAGGAGGAGCGGCGCCGGCGGATCTCGACCGGAGGCGCGCGGGAGTAGAGACCAGAGGCGCGAGGGAGGGGAGAGGATCGAATTCGATCAATAAAAGAAAAGGGGATCGGGATTCTGTAATAAATCACAGAGTTTTTACCGATGGACATTTAATGTCCATCGGTAAAGATATATTTAATACCGACGGTATTATTAAATGTCCGTCGATAAATATATATATTAAATACCGATGGTATTATTATAATCGTCGGTAACTAATATCAAATATTTATTATATATAATAATTTATAATACCAATAGGTATATTTATTACCGTCGGTAATATATACTATTTCACCAACAGATATTATATTACCCGTCGGTACAAATATTATGCCGACATAAATTATTTTTCTATCGATAATTAAAATGGAAAAAATAATTAATATTTAAAATATTTAAAATATTTTACCGATGAAAAATAATATTTTCATCGGTATATTATTTATGCCGACGGGTATTAATTAACCATCAGTATAAAATATCCCAAAAATTAGTAAAAAATTAAATATATTATACCGACGGATAAAAATATATCCATCGGCGTTAATCGTCTTTTTACCGACGGTAAATGATATTACCGTCGGTAATAAACCTTTTTCTTGTAGTGCCTGGACCACATCTTACTCAACAACTGTAAACTACCGAAGCATAGTATATTGTCGTGAATGAGGCCGGCAAGGACCTTCTATGGTTGAAGAAGTTCCTTCTAGAGTTGGGGATGAAGCAAGAGGTGTATGAGCTAAATTGTGATAGCTATAGCTCGATCGAGCTGAGTAAGAATGCTACATACTATCAAAGGATCAAGCACATTCCAGTTCTTTGTCACTGGATTTGAGAACTACTTGAAGATGATGAAATAGTGCTTGAGAAGATCCACACTAGTAAAAACCCGACGGATATACTAACAAAGATGATGACTCCAGAGAAACATAAGCTCGGTTGCTAGCTCATTGACGTCACATGAAGGCTTTGAAGGCGTCTCCCTCTCCATGGGTCTGGAGGGGGAGATTGTTGGAGTTCCATCCCCATGGAGACCCAAACGGGGAGGGAAGCATGGTTCCCTCCCATCACTCGACAGCAGCAGTAGATAATGTTCATGGGCACGGATTTGCTTGTCTAGGTTTTCGGATGCACGAACCTGGGTGCCCAGACTGTCGATGCTTGGGCTGGTGCTTGAACTCCAATTTTGGAAGAGGGCTCTAATTTTGGCAGAGGGTTTTCCCAACCCATAGGATGTTAGTCATGCGGACGAACCCGATCGGGCAGATGGACCCTGGTTCATTTGGGTATTATGTTTTAAGGCTCTACAAGTGGGGGTTGGTGGCAGTTTTATGTGGTGAGTTTTTGGTGTGCTGCCATTGCATGGGACAGGAAGAGCCTTCTTCTACAAGGGAGGAGGAGGATGTTTAATCTGGGATCGATCTTCGGTGGATAGATCGGATCGAAGCTTGCAAGAAGGTAAGTCGTTGAAGCTTGCTAGGATCTCTACTTGTTGAGCCTTAGAAGGGGGAAGGTGTAGATCTAGAAGGAGGGAGAAGAGGAGTCGAGTTGTACTCTTTTCTTGCTTGCCGCCTTTGATAGTGAAGCCATCCCCGAGTATTTGTTCCGAACATTTACTCACAATGATTTTTCCCTCAAGGGTTTCTGCTTAATTTCTGAATCGTCTTATGTTTTTGATTTGTTTATCTTGCATTTGTGATTGTGTTGTTGCTTGTTCATCTTAGTATCATCTCACCGGGGGGGGGGGGGGGGGGGGGGGGGGGGGGGGAAGAGAAAGTTGGTTATCCTTGTCAAGCCGGTGCAATCAACCATGTGATGCACATAGACTGAATAGTTAGTAAATGATGTACCAAAGCTGCAGCTCAGCAGCATGAGACCCATATGAAGGGTAGCTTAATTAGAACTGAACAGGGGGAAAATCAAAGGATGCAAGCTCTAATTGGAGCTTCAACTCCAACTGAAGTCAAATCCTTTGGACTGAAAAGGTTTCGATATCAAACACAATGCGTACATTCATGAAAATTATATAAGAATAAAATTCAAAGGTAGTAGGTGAACAAATTAAAATCATGTCTCATTCAATTGAGAAAAGAAATCTCAAAAAAGAATACACCTAACCAAGACCCAAATTAAAAATACAGAGAACATATCACCAGATACCAATCCGAGCGTCCGATTTGTCCTCGCATAGGCGACAAGGGGGTCGAGCCTGGATTCCTAAGAGACCCCAACACAGATCCAGCCCAAAACGATCCATAACCCACCCAAGTTTTACCATGAAATGCCAGTATCACAGTTCATCATCTCACACAAAACATTTGTCAAGATCGAATGATCCCCATTCATCAACTGCAGCAATCATCAATTTTCTTTATGGCTTGGACAACGTGCTCCATAAGCATAATCCGAGCACTGCAAATGTTTTAAAAAGAAAAAAGCAATCAAAAAACAAGTTTAATGCACCAGTTCTTAAAATGTTGCTCAATGTTGATGTATACTATAATATAAACCGCACCAACCTATAGAAATGAAGGCTAACATTTTAAAATAAAATTACCTCAATTTCCTATGTCGGCATCAATACCCCCAATTGTGTAGAACACATAAGACACAGCAACATGCAATACAACCAAAATTATGCTACCATAGTAGTGGATTCGCACATATACAAACATATGATCTTCACCAAAGATGTCCTTCGTCCAAGAGAGAACGCTGAAGAAGAAGCTTGTAGTTCTGGAAATTAAGGTAGAAACCGTCGACTTCTTCTTGAAGAAAATTCTGACCCTCTTCGACTGCAATTCCAAGAACCAATTTCCAACTGAAGTCAAAGTGATCGAAATTATATACGCAGCTAGGTTCGCCATAAACTCGTAATGTGGGCGGCGAGTTAGACTTCTTAGCTTCACAATTCCACTAATGGAAGCATGTGTAATTCCAATTGTTGTGAAAATTATGAAGAGTGAGCTGACCCTTAACCTTGGGGTAACCTCTAGTGCATAAGCAATTATATCATGCAGATCCCATATTAGAATTGATTCCTTAATCCACGACTTGATTTCCTTTAATCTTGTCACTCCTTTGAAAATAGCCCATGCAGTGCTTATGGTGAAAACCAAAGCCATCGCAACATATAACCCCACAAATACTGCATTATTGACTGCATTATTGCTTGTTACAGTGGACGTGGAGGTGGTATTACCCACTCCTGAGAATGTAAAATATAGAACATATTATACTGTAGTAAATTAAAATTGTAGTTTTGCCTAAAAAAGTAAGTTAAGAGAGAGAGAATAAGTACCTGAACCTGCAATTTGTATCATCATCAAAACATAGAAAACTCAATGCTAGATCATCCCTTGGCTTAAAGAAACAAGCAAAAGAAAAATAAATCAAAACATGTTTTTATTACAATTATTACTGATTTTCAGTAAATAATTGTGATGTTGAATGGTGAAAGGAACCATATACTTGTAGTTGTGATGATAAAAAGAGAAAGGAACCATATACTCAATTTTCATGTGAATTTCCTAAAGAAACTCACTTAGCCTCGTATAATACATTCCTGTGTACCTTATGGTGTCACATATTGTGTTAGTCCTCTTATGTTCAATACAAAAGGATATTTGTGTGCAATTATATAGCTTAGGTGTTCATTCATTAATGGCAAAAGTTATCTAATTAAATCCATGGCTTGATTGAGTATCACTTTTGACATCCCTAATCTAAATGTTTTTTTTGTCCTTTTAGTTGGTTGCAAAAACATTAGCTAATTAATTGCGTAACGAGAATTATGTTCTGTTTATTCTACAATGCTTAATATATCTATGCTGAATTTCAAATCTCAGCACTCATGCTAAAATAAACTACATTTCCATGTCTTTTCTTTTGTGACTGCATTTACAATGATCTTTTGGATCTTTTTCCAACTTGGTATCATAACACCAATACATTATTCAGTATCAGAGTAAGGTTAACTTTTCATTCTACCAAGAAACGATACTTATGGATGATGTCTACGAGACGAGGATAAATAGACAGGATCTACATGAAGATTGAACTGTTTGAACTCCAACAACAAGCTAGTAAAACATTTCAAATGAGTATTGGAGCATGGACGATGTCTACGCCCCTGGCCAGCCAAACAAGAACTCATCGATCAAGAAAGATCAATCACAAACCTGTACACACGTGCCCGCGCGTACACACACAAAAACAGAAAGATCGATCAAGAAAAAATGATCATAAACCTGTAGACAAAGCCGAACTCATCGATCATTGGTAGGGGTCTAGGACGAATCCTGAGACCCAAATTGAAAATACAAAGTTATCACCATATACCAATCCGAGAGTCTGGATTCCTAAGAGACCCCAAAATAGATCCAGCCCAAAACGAGCCATAACACACCCAAGTCTTACCATGAAATGCCAGTATCATAGTTCATCATCTTACACAAAACATTTGTCAAGATCGAATGGCCCCCATTCGTCAACCGCAGTAATCAACAATTTTCTTTGTGGCTTGGACAACGTGCTCCATAAGCATAAGTACATACGTGCCCGCACGCACACACACAAATAGAAAGATCGATCATAAACTTGTAAACAAAGCCGAATTCATTGAACACTGGTAGGGGTCTAGGCCGAAACCCCCCCCCCCCCCCTCAGCTCGCTGAGAGGGATTCTAAAAAAAAAAAGAACTCATCGATCAAGAACCGGTACACACGCGCCCGCACACGCACACACACAAATAGAGAGAGAGAGAGAGAGAGAGAGAGAGAGAGAGAGAGAGAGAGAGAGGAGAGATTCACCTGTTGATCGAAGCCCATAAACAAGAACTCTAGAACCTGTACACACTCGCGCGCGCACCACACTAAAACAGAAAGAGAGAGAGAGGATCAAGAACAGGGGAAGGGAGAGAGAGTTGTGGGGAGGCCTGAGAGAGAGAGAGAGAGAGAGATGTGGGGAGGTCTGAGCTTCTAGGTGTTCTCGGTGCGCGGGAGGGAATAGCCAAATTGTATAAATTAGAATTTATCCCCTGAAGTTTAGCTTTAAAACACGAAACCCCTTATACTTAAAAAACTACATTTTACTCCCCTCATTTTAGTTTTGATCATAATTACCAAATGAGGATATTAAGTGGATGACACAAGGAAGTATCGTGCTAACATGTTTCAAACTTTAGGGAACGGTTTGGAACAAAATAAACTACATAGGGTTTGTGTTTTTGAGCTAGACTTCAAAGGGGCAAAGTTGTGGGTGCAAAATCTGGCTTACGCCAGACAGTGGGACCCATAGCCCTACTTGGGACCCACAAAGGAGACAGTGGGACCCGCAGCCTTGCCTGGGGACCACGAAGATGACAGTGGGACCTACAGTCCTGTCTGGGCCCCACGAAGATGACAGTGGGACCCATAGCTCTGCTTGGGGCCCACGTATGCCATCTGGGGTTCGGTAATTCCCCCGGATAATTACCAAAACTCCTGATATCCTAGAGAATATTTCCAAACCCTTATATATAGCCAACCCTGTAAATAAGCCAGATCTGATTTCATCATTACCAATTCCACTTTCTGACTTACCAATTCCACTTCTGGTCTTCCAAGCCTTCTCCATACTCTGTCTATTTGTAACAAGCAATCCTCAACCTACCGAGAGTAGCTTTACATTTTTAGAGATAGTGGATTCTAAGGTTACGTCTTACCGCTCGGAGACGTAGGCTTCGGCCGAACTTCGATACCACACCTTGTGTCAACTCTCTCTTTATCCTTCTTTGTTTCTCTCTCTCTCTCTATCTCTACAGTGTCTGTGTGATGGCTACGCAATGATAGCTTAGTATCCCACAGTGCCACACTTCGAAGATTCAACCCTTCAATCGATTGTTGAAGGGGGGTTACGTACGATGACCGAAATCCTCCCCCACAGTTTGGCGCCGTCTGTGGGATTCTCCCTATTGACTTGCAACCTCCAAGCTTCTCAACTGCTTCGGTCAAACAGCAGCTACCGATTGCCCGATTAATCTGTCTGTCTCCATCGCTAGCTGAATGACGAAGACACAACCCATGGACCAGCCTAAGGGAAGCAACGTTCATCCCAACGTGCTGCATCTTATGACCCGCTCAATGAGTCGTAGGCATGTGACAAGTCAACCTCCCGAGCAGCACCCAGCTATTAACTCGAGGAGTCATCGTTTAGTAGATTGTATGACTCCAGCTCAACCTCGACAGTCTAGTAGCCTTACCAACGAGACTCCTCAGCGCTTAGGGAAAGCACACATCTCACCCGTCACTGATCCTCAGGTGACATACCAAATCTTGTCAAAAGATTTCCAACTCCTCACCCTGATAAAACAGAATGCTGCTCTCATAGTCGAGAGAGACTCCCTCCAACGAGTTGATATTGAAGCAGGAGCCAACCTTCCTCGGTCAGAGGCCAGCATCAGCAATAAAGTAGATGTCTGCCGGTCGCTCGACCCCTATCCCGCACTTTCTAGGCGTTCGATCGTTGACATCTTCGGTCAATCCCTCGATCCCCTTTCTAGAGGACCCTCACCTATCCCTTCCAGGCCAATGGTTTGAGAACGACTCAACCAGTCGGCTCGTCATCCTGAACCTCTTAGCTCCAGATCATCCTCCGATCCCTGCATCGCGAGGGACATCTGTCACCATAATCGCCACCCCGAGGATCAGCACCAACGTAACTACGACCGGACTCTTGTCGAACTTCGCCCGACGAGGACTCCAGCATTTTGCCGAAGGCAGCCATTATATACACCTCGCAATTTACCAAGGGCAGCCCCCTTCTAAAGGCATCTTCTTGAGGGCAAACCACACCTCTTTATCCAAGTTCCTTTCTCCCTTGTTGTCGGTGCATGTCCATGCATGCCGCCACCCGCCTATACCATCGTCGGGGCTCGTGCAAGTTACCGCTCATTTGTCTCCCTCCTCCTCCGTCGGTCCATCAAAACCACCACCATTTCCTTCTCCATCCTCCCTCCTTCTTCATCCTTCGTCTCCTCCTCCTCCTCTTCCCTCCTCCTCCTCTTCCCTCCTCCTTTCTCCTCATTCTCCCCCTTATTCTTCCATCATTTGAAGTACAATGACTTGGCCCCTCTCTATATCGCATTCGGCCATTGTAGGTCGAGTTTCTTTACAATAGATTCATCTATTGGAGGCCGAGTAGTTAACCATGGCTGAGTGTCGCTATAGTACACTTGGTCTTCTCCGGCCGAATGGGTTATAGAAGCACTGGACTTGAAATGGCCGAGTATAGGAGGAAAAAAAAGGTGGAGGAGGAGGAAGGAGGAGGAGGGAGGGAGGTGGAATGTAACATCTGCCCAAACACATAAGATATTGTTTGCTTTATCCGTGTCCACACGAAGACTTCCCAGGAGGTCACCCATCTTAGTACTACTCTTGTCTGAGCACACTTAACTACGGAGTTCTTACGGCATCCATAGGGGCATATGGTTTCAAAACTCGTCTTCTATATTTGGCAGGAGAATTATATAAGTAGCACATGATCTCTTTCTCTCCAGGTGTTGTCGGCATAACACAGCCTTGGACACCTTACCACACCTCACCTTATCTATCTTGGCATCTGTAGACACACAAATTGTGTCTAACCCGAACCCGACTCGCATGCACCTATGCGGAGGCGAACTAGACATACACTCGGACCCGGACCCGACTTACATGCACCAATACGGATGCAAACCCGACACGCACTCGGACCCGGACCCGAACTCGACTCACATGCTCCGACTCACAGGGGGACACCGAACCCGACCCGTACCTAACAAGAGGCCGGGTGGGCCCATCCCCAAGTGGGGCCCACCCGGCCCCACTCTTGAAACCCGAGCCCCCTACCCACGGGTAGGGGGTGGCCGGCCATGCAAGAAGAAAGAAAAGGAAAGAAAAGAAAGAAAGAAAAGGAAAGAAAAGAAGAAAAAAAGGAAAGAAAGATTGCCATGCACGGGGGGAGGTTGCGTATGACGTCTACTTATGCGTGGATCTGTGCCGATCCCTCGATCCGACGGACAAGAAGAAGGGCCAAGTCGCCATCGACTTTATGTGCAAAATCCAAGATAAATCAAAAAATAATTGAGCCATAATTACCCCGCCAGAAAAGGAAAGCGAATAAAGGTTTATTCTCCTCATCAATGGATGAATAAATCCTGGGTAATTATGGGAGAGATATTAAAGGGATTCAAAATTAAACCTCCCATATCTTGCAAGCTGAAGACAAAGCGAGGAAGCTCTGTAGAAGAGGAGACGCGCTCTTCATCGACCCAAGGCTTCACGAGGCACGGGCAAGCCTATCCCTTCGGGACCGGCTTAGTCCATTGAAAGCCCTTATCAACGTGAAGACCCTTGCACAAGAAGATCAAGCCTTCGACTCCGTGCATGAAGAAGAAGGCTCAAAGAAGAAGAACCCTTCGACTCCGAAGACGCCAGAAGCAAAGGCCGAAGAAGAAGATCGGGGCGGCACCACCCTGTCATCTCCAACAAGCCTTCAACTCCGATCAAGCCCAAAAGCCCGGAGAAGAAGACCGAAGCGTCATCACCCGTCGCCTTTGACAAACGTCCACTCCATCCACGAAGAAGAAACCTTGGAGAGGAATACCCGAAGCATCGCCACACCCGTCGTCTTCAAAGCAAAGCCAATGCTACCACCGTCGCACGGAGATCGGTGCCACCCTTGCCGTCTTCAAAGGAACCCTTCGAATCCGATCATGCCCAAGAGGCCCGGAGAAGAAGAAAAGTATAGCCAACACCTAAATCCTTGAGGAAGCTAGAAGCCTTGAAGAAGTAGTCATCGCCGTTCGAGAAGAAGATTGAGTCGACGCAGAAGCAAAAGCCCACGTAAGAAGCTGAAGCAAAAGCCCCGGTAAAGCCTGCGCCAAAGCAACGTAAGTACCAAAGCCAAAGCGACTACGCCGGTCATGAGCAAAAGCACCGCACATTCTAGCCGATACGACGCGAAATCCGGAAGAACGAAAGCATCACAAGTCTCCCCCCGGCTACGTCCAAGCACAAGTGCCAAAGCAAAGCAAAAGCCAGAGCCACGCCAAAGACAAGCCAAATCCGAAAGCCAAAGCCAAAGCCGACACCAAAAGCACGATCGACATCGCGAACAGACGATCAAGGACGCCGAGGTCAAGCAAGGATCGAGAAAGACACGAATACCGAGAAACGAAGTCGAAAAACCCCTAGCCGAGAAAGCGTGAAGCACGGAAGGGACAAATGCAACGGTGGATACTCCTTAGCCTCTCAAAAACCCTCACCCTGTAAAGACCTCTGTCCTGGGCAACCCCTTCAGAGCTCTCGCACGAATACAACATGGAGACGCGGATCAAAGGGACCCTCCAGAGGATCTCTCCCATAATCTCCTGATCAATATTCATCGAACCCGGACTCGTCACACCCGAGTCCTCGGGTCCCGGCACACTGTAATCGTGTGTTTGCAATAAAGACGACCCGTATCTTTTTCTGCGCATACAGATTTTTGGCACGCCCGGTGGGACCTCCTCTCCTTTCATCCGTACGGCTGAAGAAGTTGCTTCAAGTTCTCAATGGCTGGGACAAGCAACGATGCGTTCGCTCCAGGCCTTTCACCAATCGCCGAGTCTTCTCTACTCCAACACGGTGGTCGAGTAAATCCGGAGGGTGATGTTCCCCCGATGGTACGCGTCTACACTCGGCGTACTCGAATTTTTGCGGATGTCTTCACGCCAGAAATTGCTGCCGAAGATGCTCGCCAAAGCGTCGATGAGGCCTTGGTGCATGAAGAAACAAGCCTCGATCCTGGAGTCCATGTCCAGAAGTTTGGGGAGGACCAGCCCCAACCCCGAGCCCGTTCGGGTTCTCCAGCGGACGTCGCACCTCCTCTGCAGGGGGCAAACGTTCGTCATCAAGCCGAGGCGATTCGGTGCAACTACGTCTCCGACGATGACGGCGAGGATGCAAGCATGCAACACCGAGACGTCCTCCGTCACTATCCTCCGTCCACTCTTCAGCTCCAAGTCATGCAAATGGGTGAGCAAATGGTGCAAATCGCTCGGCTAATGGAGGAGAAGGATCGTCACATCAACACTTTGCTTCAGAAGCTAAGCGCGAGGGATGCTACGGCGGTCGATTAACCCATTGCTTCTCCGGTAGCCGCTCCAGCTCTGTCTTCAACTCCCGCTCCTGCAGAGGTTGTTCCAACAATTCAAGCGATTACTCCAGCACTTTCCTCAGTTCCCGTCCCGGTTGAAGTCGTCTCCCCAGCACCGGTCTCGGTGGCCACACAACCCCTGACAACAACAACAATAAATGCTCAGCAAATACAAGCATTGGTAGCCGACATGATGCATTCCCACAACAGTGGTCTTCCTCCGATCACGGCGGCATACTCGAAGCCTTACACCGCGAGGATCCAGCAGCTGCGCTTTTCCATCGGGTTCCAGCCACCAAAGTTCCAGCACTTCGACGGGAAGGAAAATCCAAAACAGCATGTCGCTCACTTCATCGAAACCTACAACAATACCGGCACATATGGTGACGCACCCTCAAGAGTAACGTGTTTGACTGGTATATGGATCTTCCTCCAGGATCTATCGACAGTTGGGATCAGATGGAGAGGGAGTTCCTCAATCGCTTCTACAGCACCAGACGCACCGTCAGTATGACCGAGCTTACTGCCGTCAAGCAAAGGAAGGCCGAGCCGGTGATTGACTATATCGACCGATGGAGGAACCTCGCGCTGAATTCACGAGACCGCTTGTCTGAAGACTCGGCCATCGAGATATGCACCCAAGGCATGCACCGGGGCCTGCTCTATATCCTCAAAGGGATCAAGCCTCGGTCCTTCGAAGAACTCGCAACTCGGGCTCACGATATGGAACTCAGCCTAGCAAACCGTGGAGACTCGAAGAACAAGGACTTCCTGAAGGTGGAGAAGAAGGACAAACTGCTGGCACCGAAATCGAAGCAAGTCAACGTTGCCGACGTTACTTCAACCTCCAAGCCTCTCAAGATCGGTGGCAAGCCGGATCAGAGAAAGGGAGCCGCCATACCACCGCCTCTGCCACAAAGACAAAGGATGACTCTCGAGGAGCTCGAAGCAAAGGAGTACCCTTTTCCGGACTCAGAAGTCTCCTCCATGTTCGACCAACTGCTGCAGGAGAAGATGATAGAGCTTTCTCTTTCGAAGAGGCCCGAGCAGATGAATCGCGTCGACGACCCTCTCTTCTCCAAATACCACCGAGTGGTAAGTCATCCCATCGAAAGATGTTTCGTCTTCAAGGAAAGAATCATGGCACTCGTAAATCAAGGGAAGATAGAGATCGACTCCGGGGAGGTCGCTACGGCCAACATGATGTCCATCACATTCGGTTCCTTCTCACCGGTACTTGTTGCTGCACGACAAAGAACGCCCAAATCGCGCATCAACCGTCAAAGACCAACCGCGAAGTCAACTTCCTAGCTGAAGGTCTCGAAGCGATGATAATGTGCTCTTGCGCTCGCTAAGGAGGAAACGCCATTGCCCCGGGGGCAACCATCGCTCACTCCAGCACCTCTCCCAAGCAAATTCATGTCTCAATGCACTCTCCAACAGAGGTACAAGCAAGGAGATCCAGAAGTCAGTCTGCTGGGCCAGCCTTCGGGAAAGTTCAACTATTATGTCCTCTACTCAAAGCCTCCATCCGTCTCGATTGAAGAAATCAAACCCACCGGCTGGGGATCGGAAGACGAGCCAGTGGAGCTTCCAGAAGAGCGAGTCCCTTCTAGTCAAGCTATATCCTAACGTGCTCTCCAGAAGAGATACGAGCAAGGAGATCCAGAAGTCGGTCTGCTGGGCCAGCCTTCGGGGAAGTTTGCCTATTACGTCCTCTACGCAAAGCCTTCGTCCGTTTCTATCGAAGAAATCGAGCCCACCGGCTGAAGATCGGAAGATGAGCCAGTGGAGCTTTCGGAAGAGCGAGTCCCTCCCAATCAAGCTACATCCCAACGTGCTCTCCAGAAGAGGTATGAGCAAGGAGATCCAGAAGTCAGCTTGCTGGGCCAACCTTCGGGCAAATTCGACTATTACGTCCTCTACTCAGAGCCTCCATCCATTTTGATTGAGGAAATCAAGCCCACCGGCTGGAGATCGGAAGACGAGCCAGTAGAGCCTCCAGAAGAACAAATGTCTCCAACTGATAGGGAACCAGCTGCTGCCGATCGTCACCTTAGCAGGGGAGAATCCATCGACGAAGAGGCATGGGTCATGTTACCCCGGCGGCGAAGGCCACGGCAAGAAAGGCAGCATAAGCAAGACCAGGTGGTAAGGAGATTTCCTAAGCGAAGGACTTACAAGAAGAAAAACAAGACTCCAGGAAGGAAGGCGTTCAAAGTGCCGCCAGCAAACCCAAACGATCTCCTCCAGCAGAGCCTTCCAGAACCAGTAACATTGCAAGAGTTCTTCCCCGACCACTTCCTCCCAGTCGATCAGCACATCAGGGTCTCGTGTTGTATGGTTGAGGTACGTAGAATATCGGAAGGAAAAAATAAGGCCGAGACTTCTAAAGAAGGCGACTCCACCAACGAGGGAGACGACTCCGACAAAGGGGGCGCTGCCTCTTATGACGAAGCAATCCTGCACTTACCGCTCGTAGAAGCTTTGCATCTTCCGAAGAAGGCTTGCCTGGCAATGGCTGCAGCCTTGGCAGACCCAGATAACTACAAGAGGAAAAAGAAGGATGACAAGAAAGGCAAGACTGTGGCCTTGTGCGATGCGGCGATAACCTTCTCGGGCGAAGACCTGTAACTCGGGACAAGATTGCACAACCGGCCCGTCTACGTCTCAGGATACATCAAGGAGAAACCGGTAAACCGAATCCTGCTAGACTGTGGCTCCGCCGTCAATATCATGCCCATCCAGACGATGCGGCAACTCGGCATCACCAATGACCAGCTCTCGCCCAGCCAGTTGGTCATTCAAGGGTTCAACTAGGGCGGACAGTCCACGATCGGAATCATTCACCTGAAGCTTTCAATCGGCTCGCTCGACACAACGGTCCTCTTCCACATCATTAATTGCCAGACATCGTATCGCCTCTTATTGGGAAAGCCATGACTATATGAGAACGGTGTCATAGTGTCCACCTGGCACCAGTGCCTCAAGTACTATGAGGAAGGCATGGAGAAGTGCATCATCGCTGATGATAAACCGTTCAATGAAGCCGAGGCACATCTGGCCGACGCTAAGTTCTATCAAGCAAAAGACCTAGTCGCGAAAGTCCTTCCAGCTAAAGCCCCTCGAGCCCAGAAGACTGAAGAAGTGAAGCAGGATAAGACTCCTCCCCCTGCAAAACCGATGGAGCCTTCCAACAAGGCGAGACTCGAGGTCCAAGAAGCGTCAAAATCAAGACAAAGGATGCGTATCAGTTCCGAGCCAAGAGCAACGCAACATACCCCGTTGCCCGTCCAAGCGACGTCAGTTCTACGTCTCGCACCCCAGTGGCTTCGTAAATCTGAGCGATCGTCTTCTACTCCAGCAAGAAAGATGGTCCCGCCATTATCACAGGCCAACGTCATCACTCTGCAAGAAATGACATTGCCATTACCTAGTCTGACGCAAGCTCCGAGCCCTAGCGGACCTGTCAAAACCGCCAACCCTAATCAACTCGAATTCAAGCCAAAAGGGAGTTGGGGGCAAAACGCTGCTAAGTTGCTGTTCAAAGCCGGCTACAACAAAGAAAGCACCATGGGCACACTTCCCCCAGCAGTAACGCCACATGGGATGACGAGGACTCAAGCTCGACTGTTTCAAAACGGCGAACAAATTCTCCCGAACCGCCGAGGCATCGGCTCTAGTCAAACTCCGATGGTTGTCAGGATTGCAGCGAAAAAGACCTTTACCTCCAACTACATTGGGGCGAAGATGGTAGACGAAGCAGCTGAAGGATCGACAATCTCTGATGCACGCTCCACCTACGCCGGTTGTCCCAAGAGCAAAAGAAAACGGCAACGAGCTCGATGCCAAGCCTTATTCCAGAAGCAAAACAAAAGCAATCAAAGCCGGTCGAATCTAAAGCGCACATCCGTGTTCGAAAGGCTCGGGCCAGTCAAGCAACCAAAGAAGAGGTCGGCATTTGATCGATTGGAAATACCCGTCGAGGGCATCGTTTCAACACTCACCCACCCACCCATGGCAGCCGTCAACTATATCTCCGTTATCGAAACTGACAACGGTGATACTTCTACTTCGGACGACGAGTTGCAAGATGCCCCACCGGTCCTCGAAGAAGGGGGGCAGTCCATCGTTGACGACTTGAAGGAAATCAACTTGGGCACAGAAACGGAGCCTCGGCCTATATTCTTCAGCACACTCTTGACAGCTGAAGAAGAAGCTGCATACATCAAACTGCTCCAAGAATATAGAGACGTCTTCTCATGGTCCTACAAGGAGATACCGGGTCTTGATCCAAAAATCGCAGTGTAGTAGCTCAGCGTCAAACACGGAGCTAGCGCCATCAAGCAAGGACAAAGATGCTATCGACCAAAACTGGTGCCCCAAATAGAAGGTGAAGTAAACAAGCTAATCGAAGCCGGCTTCATCCGAGAGGTCAAGTACCCGACATGGATCTCTAGCGTCGTTCCAGTCAAAAAGAAGAACGGTCAAATCCGAGTGTGCATGGACTTTAGAGATTTGAACAACGCATGTCCAAAGGACAACTTCCCCTTGCCAATCACGGAGCTAATGGTGGACTCGACGATAGGCCACGAGGTGCTAACTTTCATGGACGGATCCTCAGGCTACAACCAGATCCGGATGGCATCCAAGGACGAGGAGCTCATAGCATTCCGCACACTGAAATGAATCTACTGCTACAAAGTTATGTCGTTCAGCTTGAAGAACGTAGGAGCCACCTACCAACGAGCTATGCAAAGAATCTTTGACGATATTCTTCATCAAAATGTGGAGTGCTATGTCGACGACCTTGTTGTGAAATCTAAGAAGAAGTCTGCATATCTGTAAGATCTCGAGCTAATCTTCAAACGGTTCCGAAGGTACCAACTCCGCATGAATCCACTCAAGTGTGCATTCGGAGTATCCTCAGGCAAATTCCTTGGCTTCGTCGTACGATATCGAGGTATCGAGATAGATCAATCCAAAATTGATGATATCGTCAATATGCCCGCACCAAAGACAGTGCGAGACCTCAGAGGTCTCCAGGGACATCTATCATATATCCGAAGGTTCATCGCCAACCTAGCTGGGAAGTGCTGTTAAGTCTCCAAATAATACATTTTATCGCTTATTTCTGACTGCATTATCGTTGCTTTCCTACGTAAAACTTTTTATATACTCGTAAAACACATCATTTTCTTTATACCATTGCATAGTAGACTTTAATATGGACATAACGGTATATTGATTCGCACTCATACGATACATGCATGAAAAATACGGAGCCCGATAGTTCAAATTATTCTTTTTATCGATAATCGCATTGGAATCTTATACGCATTATTCCACGTGTGTTTTCAGGGAATTGATCTGGTTCTCGACGCAGGTAGTCCAAGGACATCGTGCTAATATTCTCACGGCGAGTCGATTGATGATCCACAGCTCGTTTGGAAGCCTTTATGAAGAATGATAAGAAGGACAATTACGATATTCGGCGGAAAAATGATCTCATCGGGCGGACAAATCGCACGATACAAACCAGAGGAGCAACCCGGACGTTTTACCGAGCTCAATGGAGGATGACGGTGGCTTGCGAATGTGGTATGGAGAGCGCACAGACCTGCCACCTTTTCTCTCTCCTCCCATCTCTTCTTTCTTCTTTCCTTTCTTTTCTTCTTCTTTTATCTTAATTCTATGCCTTATTCAAATCCATCACATCTCAACCGTTTAAATACCCTCGCACGATCGCAACAATGCAATCATGCATGCTCTAGTTGAGAACCCAACTTCATTTGTACTCATACTCATTGTTTCGGATTGGGATTTGGTCGGGTTTTCGGAGTCCATTACCACCCATAACCGGAAGCCATCTGAACCGCTCATTTAAGAGAACTCATGCCTTCAAATCCCTTGCGATACTCTTTTCTTAACCCAATCGTAACCATACATTTAAGCCAAAACCCATGTATGCAGTGATCCAAACCCTCCATTGCATCCAATTCATACCAAGTCCCATCATCCGCCCATGCATTCAGATCGACAATCACAACCGTCCAATATTGTCTTTCTCTTCTTTTCCATTTTTCGATCACAACCATCCGGAGGTCCATTCCTCTATGCATGTGACTTCATCACGTCAGCCGCCTCCTTCTCTTTCCATAACCGACCCAGCCGTCCCGTGCATGCACCTGAATGCTCTGCCGCTCACCAACCCATGCAGCGGCATCACAGCCGTCCGGTGTAACTGACACCACCCGGACCTGATCACATGCAGGCTAATCGCAGCCGTCCATTTTAATCACAACCACCCGTGTCTCTCTCCTCCTACGAGCCATGCACGCAACAGCCCCTACCCGATCGCGAACCTCGCTCCGGACGTCCCTCTCTCTTCTCTCCCGTCTCTATTGTTTCTCTCTCTAAAATCTGCACGCGAGACCCCCGCGATTCTCTCCCAGCTTCTCTCCGATTCTCTCTCTACCCGATCGTCTCTCTCTCCTCATCACAATCCCGAGACCCCCTCGCGATCGTCCCATGCAGCCGCCCGAACTCCTCTCGGACTCCCTCTTCTTTGCCTAATTAAACCGGATCCCATCCAAATCTTTTCTCTCTCTAACTGATCGCTTTCTATATTTTCTTCAACCCGATTCTCTCCCTAAAAACCGAAACTCTCTCTCCTCCTTGATTCTCTCTCTATTCCGAGACCCATCACAGCCGTCCGCACCTATTTCTCTTTCCTCCCCGATATTCTCCGATCTTCTCTCTCTAACTTCGGACGTTTCTCTCTCTTTCCATATCTCTTATTCTCTCTCTAAATCTTTCTAACCCAGTCCCATCCGAACTTCTCTCTTTAGTTTCCTTTTCTTTCGGTCCGATCTATCACAACCGAACGGGGAGAACGTACGTATCACTGGGGTTCCCATATTATTCACTATTTTCTCTCTCTAAAGCCGTACACTCATCCCTCTATATAAAAAACCCATCCGAAAACCTAAAGGGGGGGACGAACCATTAGCCGAACCACCATCCGAACTTCATCCACCATTGGCCGGACCTTCATCATCACGTTCCACCCGGACTTCTCCCACCATCTTCCACCACCATCCCGACCGAGCATCTCCGAGTCACGCCGCACCATCGTCTCCGAGCCACGTTTCACCATCGCCAAATCCACGCCGCACGTCGTCGTCATCATCGGAAGCCGTCATCCACGCTCGTCATCTTTTTTATTTTTCGTTAATGGAGTTTAACTGCATCTATGTTTTCATGTGGAATTTTATGAACATGCAAGGCTAAACCCCTAGCTAAGGCTATGGGGGATGCCTAGTAGTTATTATGTGTTTCTTTTGATCAATAATAAAGTTTTAATGTTCTTATGATTGAATGTTATATGAATGACACTACATAATGATGTATGTTATTTTACTTGCATATTTGTTTGATTCCGTATTGACTCCGGGCATACGGAATGCTTATGAATCCCTGTGGTAAGATAGCACTAGCGTAACGAGTCTCTCGTCATATAATCTTCAATCTATATTAGTTTTTATGATAGATGCATATCTTTAGAAATCGATGCATGTGTACAAGTCCTTTTGATTTCACATCGACTCCGGGCATGTGTAATGCTTAAAGACCCCTGTAGCATGCATCCGAATTAATTTTCATGCTATCTTCATATATACTTATTGATCAAAAGAATGCATAATATACTACTAGGTTGAACCCAGACGCCTTAGCCTCATCTCCATCGTAACCCCCTTTGATTAATTGCAATATTTAGTTCTATTTGATTTAGTAACATAGTTTCATTATCTGGTGCTCCACTCTCAGTGGAAAACCCTGATTTGCACTCACGTTCACGCACTGTCATCACGTTAGTTCCTATTAGTCCTTCAATCCCTGTGGAATCGACCTCGGACTCACCGAGATTACTACTTCGCTACACACCCTATACTTGGGGTTAAATTGCACTTTTTAGTCCCTTAATCAGGACTACTTAAAGTTGTAGCAAGTGCCGCCCGTTTAGTCACCTCATGAAGAAAGGAGCGCCGTTCAAATGGGATGATGCTTGCCAAATAGCTCTCCAAAGCATCAAAGCCTATCTACTGAGGCCACTAGTTCTATCGGCGCCAGTTCAAGGAAGGCCGCTAATCCTTTACATTAGTGCCCAGGAGCAATCCTTGGGGGCACTCGTGCCTCAAGACAATGAGCTGGGCAAGGAGACGTCATGCTATTACTTGAGTCACACTCTCGTCGGCGCAGAGCTATATTACTCCCCGATCGAGAAAGTTTGCTTGGCACTCATCTTCGTCGCGAAAAAGCTATGACACTACATGATGTCTCATACCGTCAGACTCATCTCAAAGGCCGACCCCCTCAAGTACATCATGTCAAAGTCAGTGCTCTCCGGACGTCTGGCAAAGTGGGCGCTATTTCTCCTCAAATTTGACATCACCTTTGTGCCACAGAAGGCAGTTAAGGGACAAGCTCTCGTGGACTTCCTCACAGAATACCCCCTCCCGGCGGAATGAGAATTATCAGAAGATCTCCCGGACGAAGAAGTTTTCTCTATCGACATCGCCCCCTCCTGGAAGATGTTCTTTGACGGCGCAGCAAGACAAGACATAGCAGGAGCCAGAGTCATCTTCGTCACTCCAAACGACGAGATACTCCCCTTCTTATTTCTGCTGTCGGAACCATGTTCCAACAACGTGGCAGAGTATCAAGCTCTACTCATCGGCCTCGAACTCTCCAACGATATGAAGCTTCAGGGACTCGAGATTTTCGGTGACTCTCAGCTCGTCATCCAGCAAGTCTTGGGAGCATACAAAGTCAACAAAGAAGACCTGGTGCCACTGCACACGCGAGCTTTGGAACTCCTTGGCAAACTCGAGGCTGCTTCCATTCAGCATGTCTCCAGAAACCTCAACCAGTAGGCTGACGCACTCACAAACTTGGCGGCTACACTCCCGTTTTCAGAAGAACATCAGCTCGTCATCCCCATCTGCAGGAGAATCGTGATCACCAAAGAAGAAGGCCCTATCGAATTTCCAGTCCTAGCTAACGTGGTGCACATCCTCGAAATTGAAGAGCAAGATTGGAGGCAATCTTTCGTGGATTATCTCATCCATAGTAAACTTCCCGAAGAGCCAAAGCGCAAAGTTAATATCCGCCGACGGTCTTTGAGGTTCTACCACTTCAACAACGTGCTGTACCGTCGAAGTTACGATGGCACACTCCTGAGGTGCCTCGTAAAGGAAGAGGTAGAAGTAGCACTAGAAGAAGTACATGCTGGAATCAGCGGCTCACACCAGTCCGGTCCAAAGCTCCACTTTCGCGTCAGAAGGATGGGCTATTACTGGCCCACCATGATTAAGGATAGCTTGGAGTTTGCGAAGAAATGTCACGCTTGCCAGCTACACGAAGACGACATCCGTCAACCGCCAGAACCTCTGCACCCAACAATCGCGTCGTGGCCCTTCGACGGATAGGGACTCGACATTGTCGGTCCCCTGCCCAAGTCATCCAAGCAACATCTTTACATCCTGGCAGCAACGGACTACTTCTCCAAATGGGCTGAAGCAATACCTCTACGGGAAGTTACAAGGCACTCCGTCATCAGCTTCATCCAGAATGACATCATCTTCCGATACGGAATCCCTCGCTACATCGTGACGGACAACGAGAAGCAATTCAAAAATACTGCTGTCAGCCAATTCTGCGCCAAATATGACATTAAGCAGAAGTGCTCGATGATGTACAACGCTCCGACCAACGGTCTGGCAGAGGCCTTCAACAAGACTCTTTGCAAGCTGCTGGAGAAAATCATTTTGAAAACAAAGAAGGACTGGCACGAACGCATGGGCGAAGCGCTATGGGCCTACCGAACCTCTTTTCGCACTCCGACGCAAGCAACTCCGTACTCCCTCGTCTATGGTGTAGAAGCCGTTCTTCCGCTCGAACTCCAAATCCCATCGCTCAGGATAGCAATCCAGGAAGGCCTCACCAGCGACGACAATGCCTAGCTCCGCCTAGCAGAATTAGAGGCCTTGGATGAAAGACGCCTCGAAGCTCAGCAACGTCTAGAGTGTTATCAGGCCAGACTGACTCACGCCTTCAACAAGAAGATCCATCATCGATCATTCCAAACGGAAGAACTGGTGCTGGCAGTCAAACACCCCATTATTCTCTCGCATCGAGGAGCGAAGAAGTTTGATGCCAAGTGGGATGGACCGCACTCCGTCAAGGAAGTCTACTCCAACGGCACTTACCTCCTCACTACGCCAGAAGGGCTGACACTCAACCCTATCAACAGCAAGTACCTCAAAAGGTACTATGCCTAAAGCAAGGCCACACTCCTTGCAAAAAAAAAAAAAATGAACTACGTGTGACTTGATCCCCCTTAGGGGGGGTACGTAGGCAGCCTGAGAAGTCACTTCAGGTTCAAACCGACCAAAAGAAAAAGCCAACAATGGTCTGTATAAATGAATGGCGAAATATAGTGATATTATTAGATATTCAAGAGAAGGCGGTACATGGCATAAGCTCTGAAGGAAAACTACAATGCAAGATCACCAAACAAGAAGCATCTAAAAGAAAGTATCCAAAGCTCGAAGGCGGCACAATTGCTCTTCCCTAGTAACCTCCACTTGCTAAAGTTCCAAAGGACGGGTGACCAAAAGCTCGCGACGGGCCGCCAAGTCTGATTGCTGCTTCAGGAAGCTCGCCTTCAAAGCGCTCTCCGCAGTCTCAGCTCGCTCCAAGCGAGACTCTGCCTTCCGAAGCGAGGTGCGCACCGATTCTATCTTCTTTTGAGCTTTCGACAAATTGAAAGCGGCCTCCGCAAGCTGGAGCACGGACTGACACAAGCTTGCCTCGACGGCCGCCAACTCAGAAGGAGTACTTCCCTCCAGCAGAGCCCGCCGGGAGCGATAAGCCTCGTTGTCGGTCACGAGCAAGTTCATCTAGGTGACAAAAGAAGAACTATCCACCTTGAACTCCTCCAGGCTTGCACAAAACTCTGCACCGTCAGTAGACCACCAGTCTTGGAGGGCACCAAAGCCCTTATCTTAGAAGGGCTCCAGCGTTGACTTGATGTACTGCCGACAACTCACGAGAAGAAACTCCGAAACTCTACTCCTCGGCCTTAAGATCGGGCGAGGTACCTCAGAATAGGTAGGGCAAAACCTTCCCTTCCACCGTGGTCGCCACGGGAGCTACCTTCGCCAACGAGGCCGACAAAACTGGGGAAATCGCCGTCACTGTTGCAACAACCGTCTCCTCCAACAAGCTTGAGAGAACGGCAGCCGGGGAACGTCGCTTGTCGACACTCGAAACTTCGGCCTCCTCATGGAAAGACAATGCGTCGATGTCGATGTCGATGCCGTCCAGATCGATATCGCCACTAGGGAAGTTCTCTCCGCAAACCCCAAGGAGGTCCAGATCATCCGGAGGAACATCTAGCCCACACTCCCCGGGTGCTTCCTGCGTGACCCCAGTAGACGAGTGCCCGTGAGATGCCTTCAAAGAGTTCGCCCCGCATTCCACCACTATAACGGGATCTGCCAAAGAGAAATACACTACTCAACATAATGAAACCTCCCGAGCACGGAAAGGAAGCAAAACAAGAACTCCATACCTGCAAGGTCGGACGAAGCCGCCCCAGATGGAGGGATCACCTCATCTCTTAGAAGGCCGGGCTCCTCAACATCCTCAACTGGACAAGGAACCCTCAAAATCATTCCCCGGGGAATGCAAACCTTTCGTCTTTTGGGCAGGGCACCCTCAACAGCAGTCTTCGAAAGAAAGGATAGCCCGGGGGCATTAGCGAGGTCGGCTTCTAACACGGGAGCCGAAGAAGGAACCCGGCGGGTATTGGAAAGACGACTACAACTCTTCTGGGTCCTCTGAATCCCCAATCAGAGGCGACGATCCTCCACTCCCGCCGAAGGATTAAAGCAGAAATTTTTAAACTCGTTGCTCGCCAGAACGTCAACCGGGAGACTCGCAAGCAAGGGGGAAACTCGCTCTTTAATCCACTTGCAGTAGCCGGGAGTGGCGGCATCCCGAAACCCCGACTTGGTCCCAGGGAAGAAGCTACCGCCAGTCAGTCGAGCATAAAGAGATGCCCAGAGGCGGTAACCTTCCTGCGGGCTGATGCGCCCCTGCAACTGCTGAGGCATACCGGGAACTTCCTGCCGAAATCCTTGCTAACGAGCGAAGCGGTGAGGGGAGTACTGTTCCACTTCCACTACATCCCCCCGATGCCAAACCAAGTAGCCAGGGCGGCAGCTGACCATGTTCTAATACAAGCTGTCCGAGAGCTCCTCGTTGTCGTGGATCGTCAACCTCTCTAAAGGTAGCGCTGAGTGCTTTGACAAAAACTCAAAGTCGGCGCCTCCCATCCTTCGCAAAAGAGAGTGAGCACACTCTTCGGGCGCTCCCAACTGATAAAAGCATTTAAGATCCCTCCTATACCCGACAAGAATGGCAGGTCGCCTGGATGCCCGCGTCTGGCAAAGATCCCTTTTGCGAAGTGAAGAGCCATCCAGCGATACAGGTAGTGCAGAGGTCTAAAGGCATTAGACCGGCCAAGCTCCTCTTTGACATTGTCCGAGCTGGACAAGCTCCAGTAAGTCCCACTGAGCCCCTGGTACAAGGCGCATAAGATTGCCGGGGCTAGATTGAAAAGCTCCCCCCTCGCCATCCGGGAAGCTGCAAGAAAGGTCCTCGGACGGATGATCTCGCTGGGACAGGGAAGCACGAACCGGCAAAGAAAGACGACTAGCCCGGTGGCTCGGTAAACCGCCCGCCACTCCTCGCTGTCACGCCTCAGACCGAGGATCTCACAAGGGGCACTATTTTCCCTCCATTGGATGCCTCACTCGGGCCAAGGACTCAATAGGTCTCACAAAAGAACGCAGTGGAGGCCTCTTCATCTGGGCAACCTTCCATATTGGGTGAGCTGAAGGTGCCGGGGACCTGTACTCGCCTCTGAACCAGAAGTCAACCTAGAAAGAAGGACGAACTCGGTCTGACTGATCCCGCGCTGCAATGACGGCATACGCCTTGAGCAAAAGAAGGCAGGAGCTCAGAGCAAAGCTGCTATCCAGCAAGTCCTTGAAAGCTGGCACCTCCTCTTGATAATAATTACGCACTTCAGGGCATCCGAAAACAATGTGGACGTCACGGAGAGAAATCTCTATTTCTCCCGCTCCAGTGAGAAAAGTGTTGGTGGCCGGGCACCAGAGTTCACAAAGAGCGCGATGCATCCCCTCAGGACGGCTATATTCTCAACGAGCCGGAGCTAGGAACTTGGCCAACGGATTCATCTCGGGTTCTACCCCAAAGACTTCAGAGAGCTCGCTCATCCATTCACGAAAACCGCAGAGATATTAGACGTCCCCCCGAGGCCAGGAGTCAGTACCCCATCGGGTCAAGCGGGAGCAAATCTTCGAAGCAACTACCGGGATGGGCACGAAATCTTTATCGCAGTAGTGAAAAGGCATACTCAAGTTTGGACGAAGGAGCTTCATGGAGATCGCCTCGTCGGTATAGACCTTCTCGCTCAGCTTCGGCGCCCCGCAGGTCGCATCGGCGACTCCATCTTCCGTGATGCGCTCGTGGATGAAAATCCGGAGCAATAACAGAAGATCTTCTCTCCTCGAGTTACGGTAACAGTACACCCGAGTAAGGGAAAAGCGAAGGCACTTACTCCCATCGGAGAAGTCCTCAGCTATCCACCCCAGGGAAGTCAAACCCTCAAAAGCTCGGATCCTGAAGAGACACGAAGAGAAGCAAGTCAAAACAAGCAGGGGGAGCAAAAAAAAAAAGGGTCCACAATTGAAACCCGAGGGGCCCACAGCCCCCCTATCAGGAGGACCGGCCGACTCAAAGTTACGTCACCACTGCGCCTTGGCCTTCGCGCCACACTCCTAGGGTCCGCGCACCACCTGTGCCGGCCAACTACTCCTCCGCCGTGCGGCGTCCACACACTACCCGCACCATATCGCCTGTACCGGCCACCTACCACTACTCGTCCGTATTTGGCCTCGCATCGCCAGCGTAATGCAACCGGTCGTCGCTCGGAACTCCCGCTTGCACTGATCCCACAGCCGCCACAACAGCTGCTCCGCGCACTCGGCCTCAACCGATGTCGCGGTTTCAGCTACTACTGATGACCACCAAAAAAAAACAGAGACAGAGACAAAGAGTGCAAAAAAAAAAGGAGCGGCAGCAGCAGCCGGAGCCCGTGCTCCTCTCTCCAATCCGCGCCCGCAAGCCAAGAAAAAAAAAAGAGAAAGAAAAAAAGGAAACAAACGGGGGGGGGGGGGGGGGAGCAGCCCCCCTCCTTCTCCGACGTAACCGGGAAGGGGGGCGGGCGTCTCGGCCTCGCGCCCGCCCGTCTCAAACCCCGCGCGCCACCTCCGACGCGCACCCGCGCGCCGCCTCTGACGCACACTCCCGCCCGCCCGTCTCGGACCCCGCGCACCGCCTCCGCCCCGCGCGCTGTGCGCCGCCGCTGCTGCCTCCGCAGCCCCGCGCGCCGTGCGCCGCCGTCACTGCCGCTGCTGCCTCCACAGCCCCACGTGCCGCCGCCGCTGCCTCCGTAGCCCCGTGCGCCGTGCGCCGCCGCTGCTATCTCCACAGCCCAGAACAAAAAAAAAAAAAAGAAAGGAAGAAGAAGAAGAAGAAAAAGAAAAGAAAAGGAAGAAGGCGGCGAAGGCGGTTCACACCTCAGCCGCGCTTCTCCATCCTCCTCGCCGCGATCATCGTCGCCCCGTCGCTTCGACACCGGAAAGACGGAGCAAGTCGCGTGCAACCCCAGGCAGCTCTTTTCCGACGGCGGTCTCCAAAAGCCGGCGGAACCTTCGCAAGAGCAAGGTGTTGGATGAAGGGGGTAGGGATCCTTAAATAAGCCCCCAACCCCGCCTACAAAAGGAATCAAGGACAAGTGCTCTACGCTTCCTACGTATCCAAACCCTACACGTTCTCACCAGCGCACTCATCCTTGAGGGGGCACTTGTAGACACACAAATTGTGTCTAACCCGAACCCGACTCGCATGCACCTATGCGGAGGCGAACCCGACATACACTCGGACCCGGACCCGACTTGCATGCACCAATACGGATGCAAACCCGACACGCACTCGGACCCGGACCCGAACTCGACTCGCATGCTCCGACTCACAGGGGGACACCGGACCTGACCCGCACCTAACAAGAGGCCGAGTAGGCCTATCCCCAAGTGGGGCCCACCCGGCCGTACTCTTGAAACCCGAGCCCCCTACCCACGGGTAGGGGGTGGCCGGCCATGCAAGAAGAAAGAAAAGGAAAGAAAAGAAAGAAAGAAAAGGAAAGAAAGAAAGAAAAAAAGGAAAGAAAGATCGCCAAGCACGGGGGGAGGTTGCGTATGACATCTACTTAAGCGTGGATCTGCGTCGATCCCTGGATCCGACAGACAAGAAGAAGGGCCGGGTCGCCATCGACTTTATGTGCAAGATCCAAGATAAATCAAAAAATAATTGAGCCATAATTACCCTGCCAGAAAAGGAAAGCGAATAAAGGTTTATTCTCCTCATCAATGGATGAATAAATCCTGGGTAATTATGGGGGAGATATTAAAGGGATTGAAAATTAAACCTCCCATATCTCTCCCCTCCCCCCTTCACCTATAAATAGAGGGGGAGGGGTAAGACTCAAGAGGTCGAAAAAGTCGCAAGCTGAAGACAAAGCTTGGAAGCTCTGCAGAAGAGGAGAAGCGCTCTTCATCAACCCAAGGCTTCACGAGGCATGGGCAAGCCTATCCCTTCGGGACCGGCTTAGTCCATTGAAAGCCCTCATCAACGTGAAGACCCTTGCACAAGAAGATCAAACCTTCGACTCCGTGCACGAAAAAGAAAGATCGGAGAAGAAGAACCCTTCGACTCCGAAGATGCCAGAAGCAAAGGCCAAAGAAGAAGATCGGAGCGGCACCACCCTGTCATCTCCAACAAGCTTTCGACTCCGATCAAGCCCAAAAGCCCGGAGAAGAAGACCAAAGAGTCATCACCCGTCGCCTTCGACAAACATCCACTCCATCCACGAAGAAGAAAGCTTGGAGAGGAATACCCAAAGCGTCGCCACACCCGTCGTTTTCAAAGCAAAGCCGACGCTACAACCGTCGCACAGAGATCGGTGCCACCCTCACCGTCTTCAAAGGAACCCTTCGAATCCGATCACGCAAAAGAAGTCCGGAAAAGAAGAAAAGTCTAGCCGACGTCTAAATCCTCGAGGAAGTTAGAAGCCTTGAAGAAGTAGCCATCGCCGTTCGAGAAGAAGATCGAGTCGACGCAGAAGCAAAAGCCCAAGCAAGAAGCCGAAGCAAAAGCCTCGGTAAAGCCCGCGCCAAAGCAACGCAAGTGCCAAAGCCAAAGCGACTACGCCGGTCACGAGCAAAAGCACCGCACGTTCTAGCCGATATGACGCGAAGTCCGGAAGAATGAAAGTATTGCAAGTCTCCCCCCGTCTACGTCCAAGCGCAAGTGCTAAAGCAAAGCAAAAGCTAGAGCCATGCCAAAGCCGAAAGCCAAAGCCAAAGTCGACGCCAAAAGCACGATCGACGCCGCGAACCGACGATCAAGGACGTCGAGGTCAAGCAAGGATCGAGGAAGACACGAATACCGAGGAACGAAGCCAAAAAACCCCTAGTCGAGAAAGCGCGAAGCACAGAAGGGACAAAAGCAACGGCGGGTACTCCTTAGCCTCTCAAAACCCTCACCCTGTAAAGACCTCTGTCCTGGGCAACCCCTTCAGAGCTCTCGCACAAATACCACGTGGAGACGCGGATCAAAGGGACCCTCCAGTGGATCTCTCCCACAATCTCCTGATCAATATTTGCCGCACCCGGACTCGTCACACCCAAGTCTCCGGGTCCCGGCACACTGTAATCATGTGTTTGCAATAAAAGACGACCCGTATCTTTTTTTGCGCATACAGCATCACAGCCTCAGTAGTCTTGGCTATTGGATCTTGATCGTCACAAGAAAAAAGAACAAAGGGAGGAGAAAGAAGATGGTATTAGATGGTGTCGTCAGAAAAATGAGGTGGCAGAGGAAGCTGGGACGGTGACCGACGCGGATGATGATGGGGGCTACATCAATGTCAACCGATTAGAGGTTGAGGATAAGGATAAATATGGAATTAAAAAAAAAAGTTTTTGGATGCCATCACTAATTCCATGGGTGCAAATACACTTACCCTAAAAGTAATGTTTTTGAGCGCTGTACTTAGTTTGAGCTATATGACAAAGTTGGTGGTCATTTTGCCTTGCGAACACTAAAATGATGGGTGCAAATAAAGAATGAAAAATTTTATTCATACCTCAAGAATGATGAGCATACCCACTTCCGGAAAATAAAGGGTATGCTGATCATACCCCCACACAAAAATGGAAAATCGTGATAAAACATTAGTGTTTGCTCTCGGAAAATGGGGTGTGAGGGAGTAATTTTGGGGTGCGAATAAAAATTATCTAAAGCAACTACAGAAATGGAGAGTTTGGGGGGGTGTCTGTCTAGCAGTGATTCCACCTTTCGAACGGCTGATATCCTCCTTTCATGACCAAAATCCTCCTCCTTCGCATAACCAAACCCCTTCAAAACATCACCAAAACCTCCTCCGTCGATCGCCGGATCCGCACGCTCGCCGATGCCATCACCCAAATCCTAAGAACCCACAACTCCGACCCCCACTGGGAGGAAAGCCTTGAGCAAATCTTCCCCCATGTAGAAGCAATGGCCCCGGTCCTAGCCCGGATCCCCGACCCCGACTCCGCTCTCGTCCTCTTCGACTGGGCCCGCCGCCGTCGACCGCCCGACTCGCACTCCTACTCGGCGCTGCTCAAGCAACAGACGATGAAGGACGAAGCAACAGCCCCAACCCGCGAAGCCCTTAGCGCTCTTGTCGGCGCTTATTCTAGCTCTGGTCTGGAAGAGGAAGCTCTGGATACCTACGCAAGCATGAAGCACCAAAGTGATTCTTTTCCTGACGTTTCCGACTGAAATCTTTTGCTCGGTCTGCTGATCAAACGGCGCCATTGTGACATTGCCGTCCGGTTGTACGACGAAATGCTTGACCGAGACGGCGGGGCTGATAACTACAGCGCTTGTATAATGATGAGGGGTTTATGCGTGGAAGGGAGGATGGACGAAGCCAAGAAGTTGATCGAGGATAGATGGGGAGCTGGCTGCATTCCAAACACCGTTTTCTACAATACGCTCATCGATGGGTATTGTAGGAACGGCGATGTTAAGAGGGGGTACATGCTCTTCAGGGAGATGGAGTTGAAGGGGTTTGTGCCCACATTGGTGTCTTATGGTGCTGTCATTAATGGGTTCTGCAAAAGGGGGGATTTTGTCGAAATAAATAGATTGATCATGGAGATGAAAGCACGGGGTTTGCTTCTGAATGTGCAGATATACAATAACATAATTTATGCTTGGTGTAAGAATGGCTCGATTGTTGAAGCGAAAGCAGTCTTGAGGCAGTTGATTGGAAGTGGCTGTGAACCGGATCTTGTAACATATAACACTTTGATTTCTGGGCTTTGTTGGAATGGGAAAGTTTGAGAAGGCGAGCAGCTTCTGAGGGAGGCCATCAGGAGGAGGCTGGCTCCAAATGGGTTCAGCTATACTCCACTCATCCATGGATATTGTCAGGAAGGTGAGGTTGCTATAGCATCTAACTTGCTTATTGAAATGATGGAGAATGGACATAAGCCTGACTTGGTAACTTATGGAGCTCTAATCCACGGGCTTGTTGTCATGGGGGAGATAAACGAGTCGTTAGCAATTCGAGAGAAGATGATAGAGAGGGGAGTGCTTCCAGATGCAGGTATCTATAACGTCTTGATTAGTGGGCTTTGTAAGAAAGGGATGCTTCCCTCTGCTAAGAAGCTCCTTGCTGAGATGCTTGACCAAAATATCCACCCGGATGAGTTCATTTATGCAACTCTGATAGATGGGTTTATCAGAAACGAGGATCTCAGTGAGGCACAAAAGGTCTTTGAGTTCATGGGGCAAAAGGGCATTAGGCATGGGGTTGTCGGTTACAATGCCATGATCAAAGGATATTGTAAAAATGGACTGATGAATGACGCCATTATATGCATCAATAAGATGAGGCAGGATGGATTCCGCCAGGATGAGTTCACCTATACCACAGTTATAGATGGTTATGTGAAACAAAGTGACCTCGATGGTGCTTTGACGGTATTCGGTGAAATGATGAAGCGGAAATGCAAGCCAAATGTGGTTACTTACTCTGCTTTAATTAATGGGTTTTGTCGAAAAGGGGATTTAGAAACAGCCAAAGTACTCTTTAAAGACATGAAATCTTATGGTATTACTCCTAATGTCGTTACATATAGCGTTCTTATTGGAAGTTTTTGCAAAAACAATAAAATTGCTGCAGCTACTACATTCTTTGAAGCAATGCTGCTTAACAAGTGCCCTCCCAATGATGTTACATACCATTATTTAATTAATGGACTCACATATTGTATACCAACTCTCGATTCCACAGGCAAAAGTGATCACCAAGAGCACATGGAGTCTGAGGTTTTGGATATCTTCAGGAATATGATATTTGATGGATGGGATCACAGGACTGCAGCATATAATGTTATTATCTTATGTCTTTGCAAACATCACATGCTCAAAAAGGCATTGGAGTTGAGAGACAAGATGATTGGAAAGGGCTGCTTGCCGGATGTCGTCACATTTCTGTTCCTTCTCCACGGAATATGTGCAGAAGGAAAATCTGGGGAGTGGAAGAGCATTCTTTCTTGTCATTTTCAGCAGAATGAACTTGAAATTGCTCTTACATATGCAATGTTGTTAGAGAAGCACCTAAATCGGAGAACGAGGTCCGAGGCTTCATTCATTTTGCAATCATTGCTTGAAGACATTGAACAATCACTAGAACTAGAACAAAAAATAAGTGGCTCATGACACTTGAGGTAGTTAAACAGAAAGACAAGAAAGTGCCATTCAACTTTTAGGATAAGAAATGGATATTTGGTGCAGAGGTTTAGAATGTGATACTGAGTAAAAGTCCACTTTGAAAATGGATAATCAGCAGTACTTAAACATGATCTTTACTGTAAAAAGGTATCCTATGAGCTATTTTTATTGATTTGTTTATTTACTTCTCCAATTGGGATGTTTCAGTGTTTGATAGCATTGGAGCAATAGAAACTATCAATGGAGTCCTGAGTAAGGATGTGAAGAAGTGGAATTTAACCTTTAACTTTACCTTTTTTTCTCTTATTGTGCCCAACACACTGGTGGATGACTCACAGAATATCCTTGTGTGTGGCTTATAGGAAACATTTCCATAGATATTACAGTTGTAGGTCATTCATTCGGTTGTCATTATTGATATGCCATGCTTCATGGTTCGAGTCAAACCTGATTATTCTATAGCATTTTCCTGGAGTCTTGATGTTTAATCTACTTTTGTAGGTGAACCTGCCCAATTGGGAGGCCCTAAGAAAGCAATGCAAAAGCTTTAGTAGAGGAAGTCAAGTCAAACAAGATTTTTATAGAAAGAACCGAAGGATTGCAATTTACTTGCTGAAATGGATTTCATGGTGAGGAACTCTATATTTTCCACAGTTTATTGTAGTAATATAACTCTTATGTTATTAGTGCTGTTTTGCCTTAGTTGTTATTCATGTATGTTTTCTTACAAATGTCAACTTAGCATACCAATTTAAAATTTATTTAAGGGCTTGCATGTTTTGTCAACTGTGAAACAGAAAACAACACCCCCTTGATTGTGGACACCATTCATTATGAATGCCAGGTACTTCCCAAAATCCAGAATGAACTCGCCCTTTCTTCAACTTTTCATTTATCTTAGATAATTAGAAATGACCAGTGAGGGAGATGGGGGAGGGAATACATCTTAGCACAATTATAAACCCATGCAGTGAATCTGTTGATAGTCTAAGAGTAGCCATGAAAAACTCATACTAGCAGTACTGAAGTATAAAGACATGCATGAAGGAACTATGATTCATATCCAAACATTATGCAGCTTGATCCGCATCACCAGTTCTTCATATTATGTCTCTTTATTGTAGTAGCTGAAAATGTTTAATGTTCTGTACATTTTGTGCGGGAAGTATATTCATTCCTACCGAGAAGGGGACTTTCATGTATTAAGCCGTTGAATTCTAAATAACCTCAGAAGGTAATCTTGAATCACATCTATTTCGTGACCTCCCATGGTCAACTGTCAGCTTTTAAGACCTACTTGCATGTTGATGATAGTAGTGTTGCCAAGAATACAAAGGACACAACTCGTAGGCAATCATTGCAAGCAAAATAATCATCATATACCTCCTTGGATCCTAACTTGAAACCATTTCATCTTAGTTGGGGGGTTATTGGAATGGGCAAACTATAGGTTCCTTGCTTCTTTTTCCATGGCTAGAATGCTTTATGACAAGAAACCTTTTGGGCCCAAAAGCTGGTATGCTTTTTCCCCCATCTTAAAGTCTATTAACAACCCTTCTATTGCTCATTTTTAATAAGAGCTAAAAGAGAGAAAAAGAGGATTATGTACTTATGTAAATTTTGATAGGTTAGCGAGAGAAAAGAATTTGATCATATAGTTTGATAGATTAGGTTTCAGTCATAGTAAGGACTGGGAGGAGAAATTTAAGGGGAAATTTTGACCACATCTTGATGGGATAAGACTTGGATGATGATGACGATGATGATGCACTGACTTCTTTTTTGTGCATGTCAGTATGCACCCTTTAACCTTGTTGAAAAAACCGGTGAACTTTTGCATGCCTATTTGCCTTGCATATACAAGAACTCACGATGAGTTCCATTGCAACTGTGTTTGGTAAAGTTAAAAAATACAAATTAGAGAGGCTTCATGCAATGTATATGAAGGCTGTGGAGAAGAAAGTGGAACGCTTATTCTTAATACCTTTAAAAGACGACATATCTGGTTCTGAAATTTCTAAAGTCCTATTGTATAGGGAACTCATTCCTTTATTCTCCAAGACAAAAACTTCATTAAAATATCATTTAAGAGCTGACATAGGAAGCACCGATACAGATACGGGGATACGGATACGAGGATACGGATACGGCGATACGTGGATTTTTGAAAAACTAGGATACGCGGTACGGCAGGAATACGTTTGTAATTATATATATATATATATATATATATATAAAATATTAATAATTAAATATAATATTTTGTGCTAGAATATAAATAGTGAATAGTTTGAAAATTAAATATGACCATACTCATCATTCATTACATGATTTACATCCAATACAACCAAAAAATACAAAACAAGTGTCACATTCATCCATTACAAAAAATAACGCTAACAACATTATGCAAGTGTGATATTCATTGTCTATTACAAATCGCTAACATTCATCATCCATTACAAAATACAAAGTATCACATGCATCATCCAAAAAACAAAACATATAAATTATATTATTAAGCAAATAGCCACGTATATAATTTAGACCCATATCTGAAGTTCCGGTCGGGTTCGGATCAGATGTTTGGATTTTAGACTACATTACCATCCATACATATCCCGGTGTATCGGTCCCGTATCCCCGACATATCGGTCCCGTATCCCCGGCGTATCAGCCCAGTATCCCCGCGTATCGGTCTCGTATCCCCGGCGTATCGGTCCCGTATCCCCGGCGTATCGGCCCCGTATCCCCGCGTATTGGTCTCGTATCCTCGGCGTATCGGCCCCGTATCCCCGACGTATCAGATCTTTTTTTTTTTTTTTTAAACTCCGATACTTTCTAGCCATATCGGATACGTATCCTGCCGTATCGGAGTATCGGGAAGTATCCGATACGGGTACGATACCTGTTTCGAAGTATCGGTGTATCCCTGGAGCTGACATAGAGATAAGAAGGTCAAGGGAGTATGGGTGTAGGCTGAAGAGAGGTCGACTTACTTCCCCATTGGTTCAATTGATGATGGGAACATGTAGACTTCCCATCCGCCCCTTCCTTGCTATGTGCCACCATCAAGGTCTCATTAAGATCTTATAGTTGACACAATGATTATCAGTTTCTTATTCTTGTTTCACCCACTTTTCCTCACTTAGCCGACAATCACTTAAAGAAGTCCACCATAGAGATTAGGTATGGAAGTCCAAGGAAACTTATTGTCTGTTTGGTCGGTGGTTCTAAACTAACCAATCGGTTTTGCCCATTTGATAACTACTTCTTTTTTTTATGTCGTTGGAGTGAAGTAATTTATCAAAAACCAATACCTGCAATTATAAATTAGAGATTTCTAACTAGTATATGGCAAGTAAGGATCGAACCACACGTAATTAGATGCCTAGAGGAAAGAGATCACAAATAAAACTAATTTGAATTGAAGGGAGTTTGGATTTTATTAATTTTTTTTTTAAAAATGATTTATTTTATTTTAGAAAGTAAATCTTAGAACTAATACTAATAATTGATAGTTTTAGAAAATATAAAAGGAAATCCGCCCAGGAGAGGGGTTTGTTAGCCATGGTATTGAGTAAAGTTCCCTTGCAATGTTACTCTTTTCTGTCCACACTTGAGAGCGGAAGTTTTACCGCCTCAAGTGGAAGATATCGAGTGAAAGCCCCCTTTATATAATTTTATTATATGATATTCTCACAATATTACGAATAGAATTCTTCTTATAGTGAAGAAGTAAAACTAATTCAATTGCGAAAATTCATATAATAAAAATTAGATAAAAATAATGATAAAAATCTTAGCTATCTTAGTTAATGATTCAATATTTGAGTGGTGAAGTATCACCCGAATCCCAATTGAATGGAAACACGGGTGAGCTTCATTCTCACGTAAGAATTCAATTAAGAAAGATGCATAGACGTTAAGCACGATCAAGAGCAAAGTGCAAGATGAGAACTAACTATTTACCATGGCATTGAACCCCTCTCCCTGGCGGGAGGGAGTTTAGCTGACCATGGTTTGAATGCTAACAGAAAAATTAATGAAGCTAAACATTGCAGGAGAAGAGTGCAAGAAAATGTTAATAAAATACTATTTTATTGAATCGAAGAAAAGTTACACCCGCTACTTGAAAACTTCTTCAGAAATTACAGTACTCCTCCACACATGCTACACGCCCGCTCTACAAATAATTGATGACAGCTTTCTCAAAGAAAAAACTCGGATGGTGATGATGATGTTTTTCTTCATGCCCATGTCCCTCTATTTATAGCGTCTTGTGGCTTGCTCACCAAGGCGTAGTATTTAGTAAAATGGTCTTTCATTGGTATGAAGTAAAGAAAAAAAATTAAAAGGGGAAGGAATTGAGGGAGAAGGAGAGAGGGTCGGATTAGAGAGAGAGAAGAGAGAGGATTGTGCATGGCTTTGATGGATCACGGAAGAGAGGGAATGCAGTGAACGGTTGTGATTAATTTGGACCGAAAGAATGGAAAGAGAAAATTCGGAAAAAAGAGTAGGAGGATCGGTTGGGTGTGATCGGGTGCACGAGTGGGGACGTGGGGTTTGTGAAGGACGACAGCTGTGATGATCTCTAGAGAGAGAAAGCTGGCTCGGTTGATTTAGATAAGGCAACAGAGAGAAGGAAAATAGAAAGAGAGAGAAAAAGAAAGAAATCGGGCTGCATGGGATTTTGGATGAGCGGGAGGCTGGCGATCCAAAGGAGGAAGAGAGAAATTAAGAGAGAGTTATGGCATAGATCAGGGATCGCGTGAGAGAATTAAGAGAGATCTGGGCTTGGACGGTTCGGCTAGAGAGAGATAAGGAAGGAGAGAGAAATATGGAAGGAGAGTTGGGCACGATCGGGGGTCTCGGCTGGGTTTTAGAGAGAGAAAATAGTGAGAGAGAAGGGGATCGATCGGGTTCCTTGGTACAGCTGGGATCAGAGGATCTGCCAGGCTGGGTTGCATGCCTTTGGGTTCAAGGGACGGATGAGATGCAGTTTTGAAAGAGAAAGATCGGGTGCCAACTGGAAACCGAGAGAAAGAAGGACACGAGAGAGATCTGCGGATGGTTTTAGAGAGAGAAGGAGAGATGATCGGAATGGGAAAGAGAGCTGGATCTGCGGACTAGAGAGAGAAAGTAGGGAGAGAACGAGACGTTCGGTTTAGAGAGAGGATTCCGAGAGAGAGAAGATCGGTGGGCTGGGCTGTTACATGGGTTTGGACGTGTGGCGCTCGATCAGGTCGAGCTGATGTAAGGGATACCAACGGCTGCGATGGGTGGCTGTATGGGACGGTAGAGAGAGTGAGTGATTGTTGATGGGTTGCATGCCAGGCCGGGTCTGATGCACTGCATGGGTTTTTAATTGTAACGGACGGCTGGGATTAAATAGAGGAAAATAGAGGAGAGCTGATGATGCAATGGGGTTTTAAGGTCCGGGACGGCTGTGATTAAGTGGGAATGAGAGGTAGATCGTTGTGGTGGTACATGCATGCATGCATGTGCATGGAAGGGATGGGCGATCGGACGGCTGTGATCAGGTGATGTGGAATAGAAAGGGACGGCATGGTGTCGTAGTTGGCTGATTTAATGCATGCATGCATGCATGGCTTTTAGGAATGGTAAGGGACGGCTGCGATCATCCCATGCACGGGTGATTGATTCTATGGGAAATGGGTGGCTGGGATTATTTGGATGCATGGGTCTCAACTAGGTGCAGCTGGGTTGGGTTTCAAAGGACGGCTGGGTTTTAGACTCCGGATTTGTGAAGGATGGCTAGGATGAGGCCGGGTAAGGGCTGTTGTGATCGGGTCGGAATGCATAAGCTAGGGACGGCTGTGATGAATTGGTTGGGTGCACTCAAGGTTGAGGTGTTTGCATGTATAGAATGATCCGAGAGAAAGAGAAAAGAAAGGAAGAAAAGAAATAGAGGAGAGAGAAAAGGTGGCAGGTCCGGGTGTATTCCGAGTTCGGGTGCATCTCCTTTATGCTATTTCCTCCACGTGCGCCTATTGTTGCTACCGAAGTATTGTGATGATGACGAATGTATAGCCGCGCTCCACTGTAGCTACACGTGATGCGAATCCCATTTACTATGAAACATACACAAAATAATACATGTCAGTTCCTCTTTGATAATTGACCATTCATGCCTATGAGGGCTGTACTGTAATGTGAAGGTTTTATGTAGAAGATTGATAATGATCTATTTTAGGATTTTTATGCATAAAGAAATCAATTATCCTTTGTAAAACTGAATTATGACATAAATATGCAATATGATGCAGTATATTGTTAACATCACATGAATTTGTATTTCGCAATGTCATTTATGTATAAATCAAAGGATGTCTGTGATTTGCGGTCGATAATGCATTGCAAATGAACGAAAAAATTGCATATTTGTAATGACAACACTGTACAAGGAAGGTATGTTCTGGAACACCGATCAGTTCTATTACAGACAAATCAAGTTTACTCCGACGGTGTTTTTCCAGGTCAAGGCCAAACCGAACGATCGGACCTTGAGGCTGACCGTTCAGTTTGTCTACTTCAGGAATCTGTTCCTTTTGGGTTTGAATCTTTTGTGTATTGTAAATCCTGTACTAAATAAAGGGTACTTTGGGGCCAAACTTAGTACGTATGTTTTTTGAGAGAGACTTGTTGAGATTCTTGAGAAGAAGTGAAATCCTAGGGCGATTAGGGTCTTCTCGTTGAAGTTGAGCATTACTTGTAGCTTTTTGGTTTATCCATTATAGTGGATCATCTGATCGTCTTTGCCCATGGTATTCTCCCGCAAGGGTTACCATTTAAAATCTCTGCCTCTTTCCTTTTTTGCTTTGTGTTTGTGTTTTGGATTTTCTATGCTTTGTACTTTATTACTTCTATTGCTTAAGATTGATTTTGTGTTCTGTGATTGATACGTTAGAGGATCTATATGCAATCCGATCTATATTATGGGAGCTCGCCTACGAATGGCTAGCTTCACAACAAACTCCCGTCAATATAATTGGACTAACATTTGACCAAAGTTAATGTCATTTGAGGTGAAATTATTTGTTTGGTTTCCAACTATTGTAGTTGCAGCATTTCTAATTTTTGATCTATGCTATCAAAGTCGGAACTAGTCGGCGACTAGTCCCCAGGCGGCATTTTGCCGACCGATTAATTCCGATTCTGTCATTGCTGGGCGGAATCCCGACTAGTCCCCGACTAGACCCGACTAGTCCCCGACTAGCGACTGCCGACTAGTCCCCAGGCAGCATTCTGTAAGCAAATTTTTTTTTTCAAAAGGAGTCTTTGCAAGCAATTTTGTTTGGATTTTTTTACATTGGCTCAAAGTCTTGAGTCGCAAAACTCACAACTATGGCTCTTCCCTGTAATCATCCGTTGAGCACCTGAAAATCTCAGATAAAAATATAGACAAATAATTAGTTTATTTGTTGATATCCATATAACCCTATAATCAAAATTGGGGTTGTTCACAGATTAAACATCATCAAACAAATATTGTGATGAATTCTTAGTTCTAAGTCTTCTGACATGGACATGAAACCAATACAACTGTGTTCTGTTAGACTGTTATTTATGTATTTATACCCATGCTGTGAAGTGTGAAGGTATGTATTGTTATTAACCGACTAATATCATATACTTATTGACATTTATGCTATTTCATATATCATATATGTTTAGGGAGGGGGGAGGGTTGGAATAAGTTTTGGCCGACTAGTCCCGAATCGGCCCTTGGCCGACTAGGGCCGACTACCAACTTTGACTGCATAGTTTTTTATTTGATGTAATTGGAGTAAAGCAACTTAATAGTTAACCACATTTTACGAATGCTAACTCTTAAAGTTTGTTAAACATTAAGTAAATGTTGATTGACGTTTAACCAAGTTTGACCAATATTGCATAACCTTTTAACCATGTTGACCAACTATTGACTATGTCGAGTGTTGCTAATATGTTACCTAATTTTGATCTCTTAACATTTTAACCAGTTTTGACTTACTTTCTACCCAATTGGATTGACATGACCAAGTTTAACCATTTTTGAGCAAGTTTGACTGATTCTAACCAACTTTGGACTATGTTCAACCATTTCAGCAAACCATTGATTTAGTTTTTGAGCTTGTTTAACCAAAGTTGTTTGAGTTATAGACCGCTCAATTGTTTTAACTTGTTTGATGGCCAATTTGGCTGTGCACGATGAGTTGCCCCAACTAAGAGGGCCGAGGGAACTCCTGTTGCACTAACATAATCCACACATAGGAAACTAAACAATGATTTGGGTGAGTTACTTCAACTAGAGTTACATGAACCTCAGCCCTCATTTGCAAGTAACTAAATACCTATTTCTTATCTCCTTTATACATCCAGTTTGATTGAGAGTGCCCATCCCACAGTCACAAAAAATAGAAAATATAAAGCAAGGAGTTGATGGTATAGCAACTCAATTGCTAATCTTGAAGTCCAGTTGGCTTTCATGTTCAAACCCTGATTGTCACACTTGACTGCATGAGAAAGTTAGAAAATACACCCCAAGAAGGTAGAAATGTCGACATATGCCTTGTCCCCACTCTTCGTTCTCCTCCCTGCCTTGAAAGTCTCGTCCTTCCCCAACCTCCCTCGCCCATTCTATACAAACTATACGTATCGGTCATCCCTAACCGAAACCTAATAACTAACCCTCACCATAGCTGGATCTAAGCCCGGTTATTTTCTATTTTTTACAATTCCCTTATCTCTATTTCTCCTACGTATCTATGCTCGGTATTTAAGCTGTGTTTGTGTTCTTCCTTTTGTTGCACGCCTATAAGTTAATCTGTTTTCATTCATGTCCTACTCTTAACTTAAATGTGAAAGCAATAATAGTCAATATATCTTTTGATATGCTGTATTAATCCTCTATGTATCTCTACCGTTCTCAGGCATGATATATGTTAGACGTAGATCATGTGCCTGCAAATTGACTTACGTCAGGATCCTTGCCACAATTTCTAGGAGGATTGCTTCAAATTGACATCATGTCGGAAAATATTTGCTCACTCTCAATGAAACACTCTCCTTTGAGTGCTCTCTATAGCTGACCCCATGTGATGGGGATAAAGTGTGGTGGTTATTATTGTAGAATATTGTCTCCTTTTCCTTCTTCTTTTGCACTATTTTTGGTACTGAAGTATAAAAGTTGGGTTCCTCGTATGATCTTATATCAGCATAAAATGGCATTCAATTCAGTAATTAGCAACCTCATAAGAGATAATCAGATAATGTTAAGATTTGCTCACTTGGATCATTCTGGACATGTTAGATGTATTAGCTTTATAGCCTACATAGTAGGATTATACCTTACTAGTCATGTTGAAGTTATTTTAATTTGAATCTTGACCGCAGCAGGTAATGCATGTGTTGTTCATATGAGATCATTTCCACATTAATGCAAGCAATCAGTATCTATCTCTTATCCGAAGTTTTACTTAAATGCTGCAATCTCGATTTGAGACGTGCATGTATCGCTATTTATTTGATCTACACCCATGGGTTGCCTGTAGGTTATAATTTAACTGTACCATGGATAATCGTCAAGAAGCTAATTCTCACATGGTATTCTCTACAGCTCAATTATTTCTTCCCCTTTTTACAGACTTATAGATTCACACGTGCAGTTTTTCTCACTGAATTTTGCACCCTATTTTCCTTCTTTCGTCACTGCAGAAGGGAGAGAATTCAATGTTCTTCATCGTCATCCAAGTCTTCATCAGAATTTACGTTCCGGAGGCATTCCCGACCCTATACTGAATTGGAATAGGACGCTCTTGTGCTCTCGCTCCCGCTCTCACTCCACACCCATTACTTAGCTTCATTCGATCAAAAGATGGGGTTGACTTTAAGATCAACAAAAAATTCCCGACCGGCTGACACTATGCCGTCAACCCTCTAAGATTGTCCCCAAAAACTTGACCAGGACAACTTGGCACGAGAGGGGAATTTGATGATAATGAAACATTAGCCGAAGGATCAATATGTGGAGCATTTACTAATGAAAGCTGACAAGTTGCTATGTATTTGCCAAATAGAATTTTTGACTCCAATTTGCTACAGGTCAGTTTGTCTGCTGTGTCATTTCTGTTTGATGTTCTCTAATACTATAATGCAGTTTGGAATTATAATTATACTAGAAATCAATTTATACCAATTTTTTTCAGAGCCGAGAGGGTTTTGCAATAATTTCTTAAGCAAACATGTGCTACATTTGATGTTGCAAGAATTTCCTTGATTTCTTTTTTTTTTACCCTCTTTGCTAACATTATGTTATCTATTGCCATAAGATCGACGAGTCATTTTATGTTGTTTGTGCATATTTGTATCACATCGATTTTGGCACCTTCATTAATTTGTACACATGTCTGTGACCAGCAAAGTCTCTTTTCTTTACTAGACAGTTTTGTTTAGGCCTTGTTTTGATTCTCATGGAGGAATTACTTTAGGGAGAAAAAACTGGAGGAATAATTTACTCCAGAGGAATAATTTATTCAAAAATGGAATACTTTTTTTAAAAATTTTTTAACCAGATCTGTTGGATAGGGTTTGTGGCTTTAATTCCTAACTATAATCCAAACACTATCCCCATAGCAGAGTATTCAAATTCCTAGCAGGATTTTTTTAAAATTAAAATTTGGAAAATAAATACTTGAGTTATCTATGAAACTAACCTTCTTATCATGGCTGTGCCCAAAAGTGACTCTAATCACCACCATGTTAGTCTTCTTTTTTATTTCATTTTTTGACGTTCGAGGAGGCCGCTCCTTAAGCTTAATCTGGATTAGTGTCATTTAAGCTTAATCTGGATTAGTGTCATCTGGTAATACTGTTTTTTTAAAAAATAAATAGGAGGGAGAGTTTGAGAGAGAGGAGAGAAAGTGATGGTGTGAGAGAGGAGAGAAAACAATTGTTCCTTTTTTTTGGGTGGTAATTAGTTTAAAACCCCTAACTCAAGATCCGTTTAAGGTCCTGCCTAAGTTGAGTTTAAACTATAGTCCTTGCTGCATGTGGCGATGACTAGCCATTTTTAAATGACCATTTTGCTCTTATAGCAGTTGTACAATGAGAAGCTGCTATACAGTTTTTTTTTAAAAAAAAAAACATTATGTAGACACACAAATTTTGTCTAACCCGGACCCGACTCGCATGCACCAATTCGGAGGCAAACTTGACACGCACTCCGACGCGGACCTGACTCGCATGCACCAAGTGGGAGGCGAACCCGACACACTCTCCGACCCGGACCCGACTTGCATGCATCATTGCGGAGGCAAACCCGACGCGAACCCGGACCCGACTTGCGTCCACCTACGCGGATGCGGACCCGATGTGCGCTCGGACCCGGACCCGACTCGCGTGTCCCTACGCGGATGCAAACCCGATGCGCACCACGACTCGGACCCGAGCCGCGCCCAACAAGAAGCCGGGTGGGCCCATCCTCAAGTGGGGCCCACCCGGCCCTGCACAAGGATCCGAACCCCATGGGGGGCCGGCCCCTATAATAGGATCCGAACCCCATGGGGGGTCGGCCCCTACTAAGGATCCGGACCCCTATGGGGTGGCCGGTCTTGCAAGGAAAAGGGAAAGAAAAGGAAAGAAAAAGAAAGGAAAGAGAAGAAAAGGAAAGAAAAAGAAAGGAAAGAAAAGAAAGAAGAGGCCGGCCATGCAAGGGAAAAGAAAAGAAAAGAAAGGAAAGAAAAGAAAAGGAAAGAAAAGAAAGAAAAGGAAAGAACTACCGCCATGCGCGGGGAGAGGTTGTGCATGACGTCTACCCACACGTGGATCTGCGCCGATCCCTCGATCCGACGGACAAGAAGAAGAGTCGGGTCGCCATCGATTTCGTGTGCAAAATTCAGACATAATTACCCCGTCAGAAAAGGAAGACGAATAAAGACTTATTCCCCTCATCAATGGATGAATAAATCTTGGGCAATTATGGGGGAGATATTAAAGGGATTTAAAATTAAAACTTCTCATATCTCTCCCCCCCCCCCCCCCTTCGCCTATAAATAGAGGGGGAGGGGGAAGGCTCAAGGGGTCGGTCGGATAGCAAGAAGCGAAGCTCTGCAGAAGAGGGGACACGCTCTTCATCAACCCAAGGCTTCACGAGGCACGGGCAAGCCTGTCCCTTCGGGATCGGCTTAGTCCATTGAAAGCCCTCATCAGCGTGAAGACCCTTGCACAAGAAGATCATCCCTTCGACTCCATGCACAAAGAAGAAAGCTCGGAGAAGAAGAACCCTTCGACTCCGAAGACGGCAGAAGCAAAGGCCGGAGAAGAAGATCGGAGCGGCACTACCCCGTCGTCTCCAACAAGCCTTCGACTCCGATCAAGCTCAAAAGCCCGGAGAAGAAGAATGAAGCGACGCTACACCCGTCATCTTCAACAAAGCCTTCGACTCCGATCAAGCCCAAAAGCCCGGAGAAGAAGAGAAGCGGCGCTACACCCGTCATCTTCAACAAAGCCTTCGACTCCGATCAAGCCCAAAAGCCCGGAGAAGAAGAGAAGCGGCGCTACACCCGTCATCTTCAACAAAGCCTGCAACTTCGATTACGCCAAATACGCCCGGAGAATAAGCCGACGGCACAACCGTCGCAAAGGTCGAAGATTGAAGACGAAGTGCGGGAGCTCTGCAGAAGAAGAGACGCTTCTTCATCGACCCAAGGCTTCACGAGGCACGGGCAAGCCTGTCCCTTCGGGATCGGCTTAGTCCATTGAAAGCTCTCATCAACGTGAAGACCCTTGCACAAGAAGATCAAGACTTCGACTCCGTGCACGAAGAAGAAAGCTCGGAGAAGAAGACCCTTCGACTCCGAAGACGCCAGAAGCAAAGGCCGGAGAAGAAGCTCGGAGCGGCACTACCCCGTCGGCTCCAACAAACCCTTAACTCCGATCAAGCTCCAAAGCCCGGAGAAGAGGAACGAAGCGTTATCAACCCGTCGCTTTCGACAAACGTTTGCTCCATCCACGAAGAAGAAAGCCTGGAGTGGACTACCTGAAGCGTCGCTACCCCCGCCGTCTTCATCGACAAAAGCCGACACTACAACCGTCGCACGGAGACCGTCGCTACCCCCGCCGTCTTCATCAACAAAAGCCGACGCTACAACCGTCGCACGGAGATCGGTGCTACCCCCACTATCTTCGAAAGCATTCTTCGACTCCGATCACGCCAAAGAAGCCCGGAGAAGAAGAGAAGTCCAGCCAACACCCAAACCGCCGAAGCACCGAAGAAGTAGCCCACGTTATTCGAGAAGAAGGCCGAGTCAAAGCTAAAGCCAAAGCCCACGCAAGAAGCCAAAGCAAAAGCCCCGGTAAAGCTCGCGCCAAAGCAACGCAAGTGCCAAAGCCAAGCGACTACGCCGGTCTCGAGCAAAAGCACCGCACGTTCTAGCCGATACGACGCGAAGTCCGGAAGAACGAAAGCACCGCAAGTCTCCCCCGTCTACGTCCAAGAGCAAGCGCCAAAGCAAAGCAAAAGCCAGAGCCACACCAAAGCCAAGCCGAAGTCGAAAGCCGAAGCCAAAGCCGACGTCAAAAGCACGATCGACGCCGCGAACCGACGATCAAGAACGCCGAGGTCAAGCAAGGAGCGAGGAAGACAAGAAGACCGAGGAACGAAGCCGAAAACCCCCTAGCCGAGAAAGCGCGAAGCACGGAAGGGACAAAGCCACGGCGGACACTCCTTAGCCTCTCAAAAAACCCTCACCCTGTAAAGACCTCTGTCCTGGGCGACCCCTTCAGAGCTCTCACACGAACACCACGTGGAGACGCGAATCAAAGGGACCCTCCAGAGGATCTCTCCCGCAATCTCCTGATCAACACTCGCCGCAACCCGGACTCGCTACACCCGAGCCACCCGAGTCCCGGCCACACTTGTAATCTCGTTTTGCACAATAAAGACGACCCGTACCTTTTTCGCGCATACACATGCGTTGTATAATTAAATTCTCAATAGTAGGCGCATAACATTGTAGCCGCTACAGTAATTTTACTGTAGCAATTACAATGATTTTACTGTACCAACTACAATTAAATCATTGTAGAAGTTACAATGTTTTGGGTCTACTATTGGGGATGGATGCCTTGGTTTCACTATAACTACAATAAAATCACTGTAGTTGCTGCAGTGATATGTGTATAGAATTGGGGATGAGATGCTTCACAACAGTACCAAAAAATTTCAAATTTCTAAAACTTTAGGTGGGGTGGGGCATCCTGTAAAAATGCATCCTTGCAGAGGGGCTGAAGTTCAAACAAACTTTTTGTCAAGATTGTAGCTCAAAAGTATCTTCCACAAGGGGCTTTTCATTAAGTCGTACTAGGTGCTGGTGTGTGCTTACTCACCTAGAGTTAAGCCAGGATCTGTAACTGCTCTTGTTTTTTTAATAAATTTGTTTTTTACCCGTCAAAAAAAAAAAAGTCGTAACCCCTCCCCCCCTCTGTTTTTTTCTTTTCACCTTCATATATCTGATATCAAAATTTATATTACATTATAATCTGCATATGGTATTCTAATTTTTATATTTACATTAAACTGATATTTGACCATCTATCAATTTCATCAAACTTTTAAAAAATAATATCGACTAGGCGAGGCCCGTGAAAGATGGGGTTGACTCACAAGGGTCATGGGATGGTGAAGCAAAGACGGCGATGCACAAGGGTACTTTCATCACTGGCATGCACTGCGTGCACCGTGGTAGTTGATTTTCCATTGCACGGCCCTGGGTGCTACTGGCCTGTTACAGGCTGATTTTGTTATTGCCTTACTGGGCAGAGTCGAGCCCGTGAAAGATGGATTTGGGTGTGACTAATACATGTTGAATGGTTGATGACGAGGGATGAAAGAGAAAGGAGAAGTAAGAGGCCTCAGACGATTCTAGATGGAATCCTCTGAAGTAGGGGTGGGAATGGGTCGGGTTGGGTAGGGTTCGTGTCGGGTCTAGTTTCGGATTGTGTCCAAAACCTCTAGACCCGGATCCGACCCGTTTAACTAATCGTGTCTAGATTTTAAATCCGTACCCGACCTGTTTATAAACGGGTAGACCCGATAAGACCCGCTAGACCCTCTTACCACACGGCTTTATTCAGTGGACCTGATCCGACTCAACCCGACATTACCTTATAGACCAGTTGATACTATATATTATAGTATCGAATTGCGTGTAGATCTGACCCGACACGACCCGGTGAATTTTAAACGGGTCTTCCCGAGTCTACCGTGTCCAGACCCTAAACCCGGACCAAACCCGTTTATTAAACGGGTCTATTGTGTCGACCTGTTTACGACCCGAACCCGTTTAGCCCTGACCCAGACCCGCTAACTTCCTGTCGGGTCTGCCGTGTCGGGTCCAAAATTGCCAGCCCTACTCTGAAGTGCGTAATTTCTTGGAGTGACGGATCTGATGTTGGGCTTCGAACATGGACAATGACTAAATCCCATAGGCACGTAGGATAGTCATGCCTACATTTGAGGTGGACGGCTGATTCACTGTGCATGCTTGCCCCTGTGAATCATGACATTAATGAGAGCCCACATGGTATGACTGGAAAAACACTCGGTCTGTCAGACTAGCTCTGGTTAGTCATAAATGATGATCGTTTGCTGTTGAGGTCCCAGTGACAAAACACTTGCCTCCTATCAAGTAAGCTGTTGGGGTTCCATCCCCTAGAGGAGACCCAAAAAGGAGAGGAGCATAGCTCCTTTTCAATCGGATTTGCACCCGAGTCGCCCGGGCGAGATCCGACTCGTCGGGCGAGTTCCTTAACCACAAATAAACAGAAAATTCAGCAAACCCGCTTGGACGAAGTCGGGTCGGATCTGTTTTTCTGCAGACCCGTTTTGGAATGTTTTAAGGCTCTTTGAAGGGACTTTTGGAGAGAGGTTTTGGGTTGGCTTTGAAAAACCTTGGAGAGGGCTTTGAGGGCTGATTTTCTAAGGGAGAATGAGAGCTTTCTTCTACAAGGGAGGAGAAGATTTCTTTGGGGATCGATCTTCGACGGATAGATCGGATCTAAACTTGCAAGGAGGTATGTTCCTTGAGGCTTGCTAGGGTCTCTACTTGTTGAGCCCTAGAAGGGGGAAAGGTGTAGATCTAGAAGGAAGACGAAGGAGTCGGGTTGTACTCTCGTCTTGCTTGCCGTCTTTGATAGTGAAGCCCTCCCCCGAGCATTTGCTCACCGTGGTTTTTCCCGCAAGGGTTTCCACGTAAATACCCGAGTCATCTTCTTTGCTTGTGATTGAATTATTTTGTATTTGTGATTGGATTGTTGTTTGCTCTCTTTGGTTCATCTCACAGGAAAGAGATCGCCGGTTTCGTGATTGAGCCGGTGCGGTTTTCCCATCATAAGCTGTGTAATCCAACCACATAGGCCTTTCTCTCGTCTTTGTGGTGGGGTTATCACTCACCTCTATGATAAGTTTATTCATCTTCTGAGTGCCAATATTACAGGCGAATGTATGTTTCGAAACTTGGTCCATTCTATGCACTAACAAGTGATGTATTGGCCGTGAGGCTACCCAAAATAATAATAATAAATGATGACCCCACATATTGCGGTACTAATCTCCATGTAACAATCACAAAGGACTCATCCTGATCTCCGACCAAATCATCTATCAATGATTTAGCAAGCTGGGTGTTCGACCACTTGCTTGGGTGAGGAGGTTGTGGTACATAATATTAGTTATTCATATTATGTAAGAAATCTAAACCAAATTTGACTGAGCAGACTGTAGACTGCAACCAACAGGCTCCTATCGGAGTGAGTACTTCCTCTCTCCCTTGTTGGAGAGGTTCCATATTCGACTCCTAGTTTGGATACTGTGGAACGAACTTTTTTTCAAGATCATTGTTGCATTATTTGTGAGTGCAAATCCTGACCATTGATATCATGTTTATGGGATCATAAAATTTAATACAAATAACAATTTTGTTGTCTTCCCTGTTTAAACGGTATCCGGACCTCTTTGAGCCCATGCCCTAGGGCCCTATTGTAGAATTTTAAAATTTTCCATTTAATATTAGGAGCAAATTACAAAAACCCCCATTGAGTTGTGCACCTCATTTTATATTAGTCCCTCAACTTAATTTCTGATTATGTCTGCATTTAGCCCCCTCTATTAACTTTTATTCTAAGAATACCCTTATCCCAATAGTATATAAATTAAATATTTAAAAATAATTTTGAGTTTTATTGGAAATTGATAAGAGCATTTTCGAAATAAAAAAGTTGATAGAGGAGGCTTTCAGGGATCAAGTTGTTTAAAAAATTAGTTGAGGGATCAATATGAAATAAGGTGTACAGTTTAGGTTTAGTGACTACAGTTCTTTTGTCACTAAAAGGAACACATAGATCGAACTCCATTTTGCCGGAGCACGCGCGCGAGAGCAGAGAGAGAGAGGGAGGCGCGATGGATCCCTCGTTTCTGCTGATGCTCTCCAACCTCCTCCACCTCCAGAACCACCTCGACCCCACCGCCTCCCTCCTCTCCGACTTCTCCTCCTCTACCGCCGCCACCAACCCCACCCTCGCAACCTCCTCCGCCGCTCCGCTCCTCTTCTTCGCCATCGCCTCCGTCCTCTCCTACGCCTCCTCCACCCTCCCCAGCCGCCGTTCCTCCTCCCCCCCTCGCCCGCCGCCCTCCTCCTCCTCCTCCTTCTTCTTCCACCCCCTCTCCTCCGACCGCATCTGGTCGATGGACCCAGCCGCCCGCGACGCCCGCTTCCGTTCCCTCTACGGCCTCTCCTACCCCGTGTTCGCCACCCTCCTCGACCACCTCCGCCCCCACGGGCCGCTCCCCATTCCCCTCCCTGCCGACCACGTCCTCTCCCTCGCCCTCGCCCGCCTCTCCCGCGGCCTCTCCTCCCGCGCCCTAGCCCGCTCCCTCTCCCTCCCGCCCTCCCTCGTCTCCCGCTCCACCCACGCCGTCACCCGCCTCCTCGCCACCCGCCTCTACCCCGACTATGTGAAGCCCCCCGTGTCCCACCGCCTCCTCTCCACCGTCCAGTCCTTCAAGGACATCACCTCCCTCCCCAACATCGCCGGCGCCATCGCATCGTCCCCCGTCCGCTTCCGCCTCCGCGGCGGAGACCCCAGCGACGACCCCGATCTCCTCCTCCTCCGCTCTCCCAACCGCCCCTTCCCTGCAGTACTCCTCCAGGTAGTCGCCGACCACCGCCGCCTATTCTGGGACGCCTGTGTCCGCGCCCCCGGCTCCTCGGACCCTGCCTCCCACTTCCGTGACAGCCGCCTCTACGACCGCCTCTCCTCCTCCGACATCCTCCGCGACTCTGTCATCACCGTCCGGGGCCACCATGTCCGCCCCTTTCTCGTCGGCGACCCGTCCTTCCCCCTCCTCCCCTTCCTCCTCAATCCCTTCGCGGGCTCTACGGCGGCGACCACCTCCCCGGCCCAAGAGGCCTTCGACGCCGCCCTAGCCAAGGGGCGGGCGTCGTCGGTGGAGGCGGCACTTGCACTGCTCAAGGGGCGGTGGAAGATCCTGAGGAACCTGAACGTGGGGCTGGACCACGCGGCGCAGACGGTCGTCGCGTGTGTTGTGTTGCACAACATGTGCCAGATCGCGGGGGATCCCGAGGACGAGGGTAAGTACCTGTGGCGGGATCCACCCGAGACCCCACAGCCGGCCAGGCCGCTCGATAGCGAGCGATCTATGTACTACTTTGGGGAGAGCCTGAGGCAGGCCTTGGCCGATGATCTCTACGAGCGGCTGCAGAGGCTCTCGGGTGGTGCGGTTGCAAGGTGACACCATGTGAAGGTGAGGGATCTTCCACCCATGCTTTAGGCTAACCTTGTTAGGGTTTGAGATTTAACCTGTAGAGGTTCTTGCTGGATCAAAATGTTCCTAAAGTTTCCTGTTATACCATATCCTAATTCCCCCCTCCTTTGGATTGTTTTATTCTAGTGATGTTAAAAGAATTCTTGAAAAATTTATCATTAATGGGCTAGCTATATTACATTAGTGGATAAAAGGGTTGTTAACCTCACCTATATCCTATTGAATCTCGTATGGTCCGCTTACCATATTGTACCCGGCTCAATAGCTCATGAACGACATGAAATGACACAAAATTGTCCGACTAATGAACGAGATGCTAAATATGAAAGATTTTTCTTCTGTATTTGACATCTAGGCTACGTTTAAATTCTTTCTTATGATTATGAGACATGTTTTGTGCTACCAAACATAGTTTTTGGTGCTTCTATGCTACTCTAGCATCCTAGGCACATCATGTGTCGATTGTTGATGAGCATTCATTAAACATATTCATCAAAGTATTTAAAGGTATCTTATACCTAGAGTAAATGAAGTATGGTTAGCCTAAATGATCTGATTTGATAAGTTTGTTTTCAAATTTATCATAATTTGAGAGTTTTCTTTCCGGTTTATGAATGATGCATAAATCCGTGGTATTTTTGGGTGGTTCCATGGATCTATGTTCTAATCATAAGAGAGTTTATTGTGGGACATTGTCAAAAGGTCACTAAAAAAAGAGGGGTAAAACCCAACGGCTTTTATACTAGAGTTGACCTTGTTACCTGGATAGATTTGGTTTGTGCAGCTATTGAGATAATCAGAGCTTGGAAGGGCCAAGGAAATGGAAATAATAGAGAAGATTTCAGCTTGGTCCATCTTGAATAGAATTGTGAGTTCTAAAGTAACCCCTTGGTGTCTAGAGTTACAATTGGAGAAGAACTGACCGTGTCTAGGGTTAGGGGTGAAACTCGGGCGGATTGATGCTCAACCCATGCCCAAACCATAGTTAGTATACCTCAACACAAGCACATCCCAGCCTTGGTTTTGAAATTCTCATCCCAACCCATCTCAAGCAGGTTTGTCGAGTTAATACTTCCTTTATAATACTAATTCTACCATATTTAATATAATAATTTATTTTTAATTTAAGACTTTATTAATTATGTGTAGTTATTCTACAAAAAATCACACTTTCTAAATAAAAGTAAGACAACAATTTAATTAACTTTCAAGCACATCAAGTTTCAAAAAAGAACTACCAAGAAAAAAATATATAATTTAAAATTTTTGTCTATATTAAATTACCAATACAAAATATAAACATATCACAAACATATCCAACGCATAAGGCTTTCGCTTGGATATACTTTTGAATGAAACTCATAAATAAAAAAGAAAATCATGAAATAAAGGCAAGAAGAAACATACAATGGTTGTCTTGAATGGCTCATTGGTGTTCTTTATTCAATGTTTAGAAGCTGACCAGAAAGATAATGAAAGAATTGAGGAATACTGTACATACCCTCTTACGGTCTTACCTGTTGAAGTGAATCATGAACAAGGTTATAATATGTATATTTGAATATCAGGTTCGGGTTGGGTTGGGTTGGTCAACCCACACCCTCAACCCAAGCCCGACCAAATATTAGTTGGGATGTTCTTTTCTCAATTCAACCCATCCTACAAATAGCCAAGCCCAACCTAATATCGGGTTTAACACGGGTCGGTTGGGTTTGACCCGTTCAATTTTCAGCCCTACCCACCTATGCAAGGTTCAAAATTTTTATTTCGGCCAATATTTCCATACCGCGGAATATGAAAATATTGCGTAGTAATATTTCGACATTATGAAAATATTGCAATTTTATAGAGATGATAGAAATATCATTAAAATGATTGAATCTTTTAACGAAACTCTTGACAGTCATAAATCAAGTATAGGTACATATTGTGAAATGCTTAAATCATATTTCTAAACTATTGACAATCATAAATCCATGTGGTATGTATTTCTATACATATTGTACAGATACATAACGGTCTAAGATCTACAACATATCCAAAGTTCGAGGGATTTCATCAATATTAAGACCCGATTTTTTTTATTTTTTATTTCAAAAACCTCCAGAATTTTAAAAGGTAAATTTAATGAATTCAATTATTTATTCCGAAATCCATTGTAATTTGATGCTCTTATACCATCATATTAATTAAACAATTAGAAAAAGATTAATTGAAAATAATCTAAGGTTTACCATATTTAAAATTTTTAGAATAGTACACTTCAATTTGATAGAACAAATGTTTGAATGCGTTTTTCGTTGAATTGATCTCCCCAGGTTGGTATGGATGGTAGATCGCACACCCCAAAACAAATTTTTGAAAAAAAATCACATCGGAGAAGTCGAACGATCTGCATTTAGGGTTTAAAGTTTTGGGTTTATGTTTTAAGGTTTAGGAGTTAAGGTTCAAAATTTCAGGGAATTTTGAAAATTTTGATAAATTTCGGAATATTTATGTCCCCCACATTTCGTTTCGAGAGTCGCAAAAATGAAAATATTTCAAAAAATTTCGAGAAATTTCGGAAGACTTTGAACCATGGTTCTATGTTAGGCTATCACAAAGCTAAGGCATGATGTCCAGAAAATTTGCGCACCCATGAAATTTGATATTTAGATATGTTAATTTGAGTGTAAACTATGATTAATTTTAATCAGGTAATAAGTGGGATGTAGTTGGGTGGATTATAATAAGATTGGATGGTTTTTGAAGAGGTTTTATGTTTCATTTTTTGACGAACTAAAGCTTGCAGATATGAAATCAAATTGTTTCAATAAAAAATTTGCATATATCTAATGCGGATGTGTATATCAGTGTAGTCAAGGCGATACCTAGGCGATTTGGTCTGCCTAGGCGAGGCATAGGCGATAAAAATTAAATATATTAAATAAATATAAGTCATATATATACATAAATAATTTATGATTTTATGCATAGTAAAATTTAATGTCTAGAGATAGATATAGTCGAAATAATACTATTTGATAATGAGTATGATATAGAGCGTATGGTAAACTACAAAACTATTATTATTGCATCAAATAGGAATCACGCGTTAACCACAATAATTATATGTTGCAAATATTAATCACATTTTAGCAAGAGCAACATAACCCTATCATAGCCATAAATTCAAACAAATAACATAAACATAAATATAACTATATTAGATAATCTATTGTTATTGGAACATTTCACAACCACGTATCCAAAAAAAAAATAATTAAAATTACTCATCTAAATCACCTAACCATCTACATCATCGTCACTCTTTTATGAATAATCCTTATATGTCTTTCGACTTTTTCCTCTTCAAACCCTGAGAACATGGGCACAATATTTTTTTCCCATTAATGATGCATGGTGTTGGCCATCGATAAAGCAACATAGACCTATAAAACTAAACGGCATTTAAGAAAACTCAATTTGAACTGACTATTTAAAAAAAAAAAAATACAAAACTAGGCTCCTAGGCGGTGGTGGCCTAGGCGGCCTAGACTCCACCGCCCACCTAGCCATGGCCTAGGCGGTCGGGGGTCCAAAACGCCTAGGCGATGGCCTAGGCGACGCCTTGACTACACTGGTGTATATTGATGGTTAAAGCCTAAAAGAATTGCCATAACGATTAGAATAAAAGTTTTATTAAAATATGAATATATATATATATATATATATATATATATATATATATATATATATATATATAGGGATGCTTAGGTGCGGTCCGCAGCCACTCTGTGCATCGGACGGCTGCGGACCGCGAACCGCAGACCACACCTAAGCATTCCTCTTTCTCTCTCTCTCTCTCTCTCTCTCTCTCTATATATATATATATATATATATATATATATATATATATATATAAGATATTTTGCCACAGAGGTAGACACGTATCTCCAAAACCCTAGATTGAGGTTTCAAAATTTTTTGATTTTTTGTGAGGGTGATAACCTTGCCTTAGATAGCACATCAAAAAAAAATCAACACATTCTAAAACCTATAGACTAATCCAATATTTCCTTCAATTTAACGGTTAAAATAAACGGTCGATAAAGCTTTTTAGATTTGATGCACCTAAAGGGTTTAGATTGTGTTGAATTTTTACAGATGTGCTATCTAATGGAAGATGATCATTCTTACAAAAAATCGATAATTTCTGAAATCTCTAACGATTTGGATGATGTGTGTCTAACTTTGTGGCAAAGTAGCGTGTCCCTGGATCTCGACCCTATATATATATATATATATATATATATATATATATATATATATATATATATATATATATATATATATATATATATATATATATATATATATATATATATAATTTTCCCCTTCTTTGGATTGTTATGTTATAGTGATGTTACAAGAATTCTTGAAAAAATTATCATTTATGGGTTAGCTATATTACATTAGTGGATAAAAGGGCTGTTAACCTCACCTATATCCTTTTGACTATGGTATGGTTTGCTTACCATATTGTACTGGGCTCAATGGCTCATGCACGACATGCAATGACACAAAATTGTTTGACTAATGAACGAGATGCTAAATATGCTACGTTTTTCTTATGTATTTGACATCTAGGCTATGTTTAAATTCTTTCTATTGATTTTAAGACATGTTTTGTTCTACCAAACATAGTTTTTGGTGCTTCTGTGCTACTCTAGCATCTTAGGAACATCATGTGTCGATTGTTGATGAGCATTCGTTGAACATGTTCATCAAAAATTTAAAGGTATCTAATACCTAGATTAAATGAAGTATGGTTATAATCAGTAGAATTTTGATCCCTAAATGATGTGATTTGATAAGTTTGTTTTCAAATTTATCATAATTTGGGAATTTTCTTTCCGGTTTATGAATGATGCATAAATCCGTGGTTTTTTTTTGGGTTGTTCCATGGATCTATGTTCTAATCATAAGAGAATTTAATGTGGGACATTATCAAAAATCACTCAAAAAAGAGGGGTATTGGTCCAACCCAATAACGTTTAGAGTTGACTTTCATCCCTGGCCGTATATGGTTCGTGCAATTATTGTGTAGATCAGAGCTTGAAAAGGCCAAGGAAATGAAAATAATCGAGAAGATTTCAGTTTGGTCCATTTTGAATAGAATAATGAGTTCTAAAGTAACCCCTTGGTGTCTAGAGTTAAAATTGGAGAAGAACTGACGGTGTTTAGGGGTTATTGGTGACACTCGGGTGCGTTGGTGCTCAACCCAAGCCTAACCCATAGTTATACCTCAACCCTAACCCTAACCCTAATCCAACCCAACCCAACCTTGTTTTTGAAATTCTCAACCCAACCCAAGCGTGTTTATCGGGTTAATACTTCCTTTATAATACTAAGTCTACCATATATAATATAATAATTTATTTTTAATTAAAGGCTTTGTTAATTATGTGTGTAGTTGTTTTAAACAAACCCATTCTTTCTAAATAAAAGTAAGATAACTACTTGATTAATATCCAAGCACATCATGTTTCAGAAAAGAACTACCAAGAAATAAATACAATGTAATTTTTTTTTCTTTACTAAATTACCAATACAAAAGATAAAGAGTATCACTAACATATCTAATGCATAAGACTTTCGCTTGGATATAATTTTGACTGAAACTCGTAAATAAAAAAGAAAAGCATGAAATAGCGATAGCTGGTAAGAAGAATCGTACAATGGTTGGCGTGAATGGCTTAATTGTGTTCTTTATTCAATATTTAGAAGCTGACAAGAATCATAATGAAAGAATTGAGGAATATGGTACATATGCTCTTACCTACTGAAGTGAATCGTGAACATGGTTATAATATGTATATTTGAATATCGGGTTGGGTTGGGTTGGTCAACCTAGACCCTCAAACCAAGACCGACCAAATTCATGTTGGCTTTTTCTCAACCCAACCCAACCCATCCTACAGCTGCCTAAACCCAACCCAGTGTCGGGTTGAACACGAGTCAGTCGGATTCGACCCTTCCAAGTTTCAGCCCTATAAGGGTTCCTATGGTAGGCTATCACAAAACTAAGTCATGCTGTCCAAAAGTCTAAAACCACAACGGGACATAATGTTAATTTGAGCGTAAGTTATGATTAATTCTAATTAGGTAATAAGTAGAGATGTACTAGGGGGGATTATAATTAGATTGTATGGTTTTTGAAGAGGTTTTATGTTCCATTTTTTTAGGAACTAAAGCTTGCAGATCTGAATCAGACTGTTCCAATAAATAATCTGCATATTCTATTGTGGATATGTATATTGATGGTTAAAGCCTAAAAGGGACTGACAATACTAGAATAAGGGTTTTATCAAAAGTTTTAGCCAAGATTTTGCATCAATTAAGCACATGGAAGAAAACACAAAAATAGATATGTAGAAATTAAGAAGGATGAATAAAGATGCAAAAGAGGAGTAAAGAAAAGAGAGAGCTAGGAGAAGAGTAGGTAACCCAAGTGTTCATTATAAATTTTAGAACTCCAATACCCCACTTCATTAATTCATATATAATCTCCATTAACTGACTCCATGCCTATCCAATGTTAACTAATCTACCCACTACGAGACAAGAGCATCTATAGAGTACTTAAAGTGCCTAATTGAGTGAGTCAATTGGTGGCTTTTTACGCCTCAATAGGTGCCACCAATGTTTTAAAAAGCTTTAAGCGGACTTAAGGCGGTGGTGGAATTCCAAGCTGGTAAGGCGTAAGGCGGACGCCTAGGCGAGCGCTCAAAATTAAGGTTCTAGAAATGCATAAAATATTTTACTATAGAATTTATATAACTATTATGTTTTTATTGGCTTCCTTCTTTTAAGAATCCACAAAGGGCCCGCAATCATCATTCTTTCAAGTGGTCAGAGTAGACCAAAGGAGCCACTATATAGTAGAAACACAATAGAATATTAGCTAAAGAAGAAAAAAATGAAGCTTAAAATGAATAACATGAAGACGAAGAAGGAATAAAGGAAACTTGTGATGATTGCTTGTGACGGTCATATTGATAAGATGTTGAGGAAAGCGGTCACAACTTATGCGGTGCGGTAAGGCCCAAAACAACTAAGCGGGCACTAGAACAATGGGTGTCACCAATAGTTTAAGCTACCCACTATGATGGAAGAGCAGATATGGAGCACTTAAAGTGTCTAATTGAGTGAGTCAATTGGAGGTTTGTTACGCATCGTTAGGTGTTTCTATTAGTTTGTTTGAGTCAACTCTATAATTCAGGGGTTTTAGTTGTCTTGTATATTTTTAGGCATTTAGAGGCATTGGTTTGAGGATTTAGTATCTACTTGGAGATCCTTTTTTGGATTGGATTATGATGAGAAGGCAACAATAGGCAAGATAAGGATATCATGATATTGGTGTTAGGGCATAATTATGTCTACTGGGCGGTTAAGTTGGAAGTAGTAATGATATGAAAAAGAATTTAGCAAGAATAAAAGAAGAAAAGGTAGAGTAGGAAGCAGGTAGTAGTCTACCTAAAGGATGAGGTACAATGTTGAGTTTGATGGGAGGTACAATGCTGAATTCATGACAAACAACTTCAATTTTGTTTAATGCTCCAAGACCGGTCTTCTCATGTTACGATGTATTTACTTTGTACTTGAAAGTTTCTATGGAACCTCACCTTACAATCTGTCCAAGTGGTGTAGATATGTTAAAGAAACTTTGATTGGAGTATGATCACCCTGTGAAAACTTGATATAGTTTTGAGTCTTTTGATCGTAATGAAAATCACTAGTTGTTTGTTGCCTATGTCATGTGTTTTATAATTAACTTAAACAGGTTTCTCTTACCTTATCCTATATTGCTGCAATAGTTAGCCTTTCCCTTGTGTTATCCCTTTTAACTGTTTCCCTGGTATGTGTACTATGAATCCACCTTGCCTCCACATTTTTCTGTATTCATCTTATGCTCATGGCCCTTACTACTAAAAATGGTAATCCATAAGCTCATACCTACTCTACCTGTCATTCTAGTTGTGATAATAAAGTTCTCCTTACAACTTACAAGTGAATCACATTCCAAACGGCCGATGGCCCAACGCGTATCACTGCGCGCCATATTGACGCCTCTGACCATTGCCTTGTGGGGACACCGCAACTCTCAGTGTAGCGTGTCGTGATGCGGTAAGGCCTCCCTTCTAAAGTTGCTCTCGTTGAGTGGGCTCAGCTTTATCTGCCACGCGGTGCGAATCCACGGGCAAGGAAAGTACTAACCAGAGGAGTTTGACTAGATTTACTATACATCACATCTTAGTTTAGATGGTTTAACGTGCTATACACTCATGGATGACGAATGTAGGCGCCTGACATAGATTGTGGCCTCGTGGATGATCATCTCCTATCAAATCCGACTCAATTCAAAATTAGATTTTCTAAAAAGACTAACCTACCTTTCTAATGTTTAATGTGTAATATTGTTTTGAATTTAATTTAGGGGCAGCAATAGCCAATAGGTATTGTTGGTTTCATCCTTAAGCCCAGTTTTCTTCGGCACCTTAACAATATCGTTTAATATTGGACGACAAACATAAAAGACTCCATATGTTTTTGTCTAACTTGCTTGATGATTTTTTAAGATCAGTTGAGGACTATAATGCGTCCAATTCTTGATTATTAGGACGTCTGTTGCAACTACTTGTGACATAGATAGCCACCTTCACATTTGGTGGAAGCACATGGATATTTCATAACCTTTACTTCTATCATTGTCAGCTGACTTTGGAAGCGTGATTTAACCTTTTTTGGATGGGGCGGTTGATTTTGACTTGACATATATATATATATATATATATATATATATATATATATATATATATATATATATATATATATATATATATATATATATATATATATATATATATATATATATATATGGGAGACTTGGGTCCTTAAACTTTTTGTGTTGGATTACCATTTTTCCGTGGTAATTTTCAATGATGGTAATTTTCAAGGGTCCGTGGAAGGTTCCCCAATTATCTTCCTCATTCTTGATGTGCATGAGTTCTTGCGAGAAGTTTTTGTTTACTTGTTTGGGGGGTGTGATATATCAATTGTAGCTACATATTCTTAATTCTTCTGAATTTGTGTCCGGGATGGAACCAATATTAATGTTTGTCTTTGTGATTTTATGATTATTGCAAACATGTGGTTGAATAACCTTGAAATTGTGCTGGAAAATATTACTATAAAAGTTAGGCTTACCATGTGGAAGAATGCATTACTCACTAGGAAGTTGTCTTGTTACATTTGAAAATAGTTGCTGAGCTGATGCATACAAAAGACGTGATACAAGGACTGACTATATGAGCGATTAATCTTTGATATTATCCAGTGTTCTAAAAAGCGGCCCAGGCGGCCGCCTAGGCGGCGCCTTGGCACTAGAAGGTCCCCCACCGCCTAGCCTAACCCCTAGGCGGTGCTGAAAAGCAGCCCAGGTCCCTAGGCGGGGCTAGGCGGCCGCCCGGGTAGGTTTAGGAGGGCCCAGGTGGGTCTAGACGGTCCAGGCGAGTTGAACTTTCCTTTAATTTAACCTAGTCTATGTCCAATTCAATACCAAGATCATCAATAAGAAGAAAAAGGGGGAAGGAGCGAGGAGTAGATGTATTACTAGAGACTAAAGTTAGTAAGGATCAATGATGTATTGTTGATGGTGGTGATAATGAAGAGGTCGACACCTGTTCGGGACTTAATTGGTGAATGATTGGAGTGGCATTGGAGTAGATAGTGTTCGAGTGCCTAGGAGAAGTTCTAGAAACGTTGGTGGTAGCTTTTCATCCTATGAAGTTAGAGAACTTCATTAAGAATATTTTGTATCGGATGAGGAGACAAACGAATAGTGTGATGTGGAGGTGGAGTTTAAGTCTAATGAAGAGAGTCTTGGAGGGATATGGAGAAGAAAATTGTTAGGAGTCTAGTACTGTAGCTTATAGAAGAAATATTGAATTTATTGTAGTTTTAAAACATATATATTATATATAATATCAAAATAATAATTAAAATAATTAAAATAGTCAAAACGCCTAGGCGCTAGGCGGCGCCTGACTAGCGTCTAGCGCTTTTTAGAACCTTGATATTATCATGATAGGCTTGTCTATGGGGTTCATTTATCATCAATTGATTAATCCTTAATGTCCATATGATTGATATGGAGTGACCTGGATCATGATGCTCGTGGGGTCGAGCTCGGTGCAGGCCTATCCTGAGATGCCTGATATAGATGGATTTAAAGGATTGAGTCTATTAGGGAGTAATCTTTGATATTATATGGTAGACTTGTCTATGAGGTTCATTTATCGTCAACTGTTTACTCCTAATGGTTGTACGATTGATATGGACCTGGGTCATGAGGCTCGTGGGGTCAAGCTGGGTGCATGCACTTCCTGAGCTGTTTGAATCGAGCTTTGTGCTTTAAATTTAAGGTTCGAAATTTTGTTGACCCGAGCTTGGTCCAAGAACCATTAAATCATGATACACTATATTTTCAAAACTTGTTAAGTTATATTCGAATATAATATACAACATAATCTTCATAAATTTATTACTAGTTTTGATTTATACCATATAAGATATATCTGGACCATTCATTCAAATTAAGATGGAAGACTTCGATGAGGTTCTATAATACTAATTATGCTATCAAAATCGGGACTAGTCGGCGACTAGTCCCCAGGCGGCATTTTGCCGATCGATTAATTCCGATTCTGTTATTGCTAGGCGGAATCCTGACTAGTCCCCGACTAGCGACTGCCGACTAGTCCCCAGGCAGCATTCTGCAAGCAAATTTTTGTTTGCAAGAAATCTTTGCAAGCAATTTTGTTTGGATTTTTTTACATTGGCTCAAAGTCTTGAGTTGCAAGACTCACAACTAGGGGTGGCAATTCTTGACCCGACCCGCCAACCCGACCCGAACCCGACCCGAAGTTAGCGGGTTTGGGTTTGGCCTAAACGGGTTCGGGTCATAAACAGGTCAACCCGATTGACCCGTTTATTTAATGGGTCGGGTTCGGGCTTGTACTTATAACCCGATTGACCCGACTTGACCCGTTTAACAAATGGGTCGTGTCAACCCGACCCGACCCGACCCGAACCAACCCGAACCAACCTGATCAAACCCGGCCCAATCCGACTGGTCTTTACCCAACCCGACAGGTTTACATGGGTTCTGTTGACCCAACCCAAGCCAACCCGACCCGACACGACCCGACCTGTTTAGTAAACGGGTTAAACGGGTCGGGTCGGGTCAACCCGTTTATTAGGCGGGTCGGGTTTGGGTTTAAGTTTTTGACCCGTTTATTAAACGGGTCGGGTTCGGGTTGGGTGTTTTGCCCTTATACATATGTCTCAACTCGATCCGAACCCGACCCGACCCATTGCCACCCCTACTCACAACTATGGCTCTTCCCTGTAATCATCTGTTGAGCACCTGAGAATCTCAGATAAAAACATAGACAAATAATTATTGTTTATTTGTTGATATCCATATAACCCTATAATCAAAATTGGGGTTGTTCACAGATTAAACATCATCAAACAAATATTGTGATGAATTCTTAGTTCTGAGTCTTCTGACATGGGCATGAAGCCAATACAACTGTGTTCTATTAGACTGTTACTTATGTATTTATACCGATGTTGTGAAGTGTGAAGATATGTATTGTTATTAACCGACTAATATCTTATACTTATTGACATTTTTGCTAGTTCATATATCATATATGTTTAGGGAGGGGGGAGGGGGGAGGGGTTAGAATAACTTTTGGCCGACTAGTCCCGACTACCAACTTTGACTGAATAGAATACTAAACACATGCTTCCTCGGGTCGCCCAGTGGGTATGCAATGCATTCACCCCAAACAATGTCTAGTCTCTCTATGTGCAACCAAGGGCCGACTATCGACTTTGACTGCATAGAATACTAAACACATGCTTCCTCGGGTCGCCCAGTGGGTATGCAATGCATTCACCCCAAACAATGTCTGGTCTCTCTATGTGCAGTCGATGAAAACCTCTCTCTCTCTCTCTCTCTCTCTCTCTCTCTCTCTCTCTCACTGCTTAATGATCTTGTGCCCTCAATGTTTGTCTCATGCCCTTGGCTATATATTCTCTTTTAGCCTCTGCCATGCACGATCAACATGTATCCACTGCCGTACGTTGCTAATGCCAGTCCCGTAGTCTCTCTCCCCATGTGCATCTCTCTATCTCGGATTTCAATTGGGCTGAGCAATAGCTTGGCCTTTGCAAATGAATCTCGGTTTGGACCCAAGCTTGGGCAAAAATATTTAGTTCAAGCTCGGGCCAAGTCTGGGCATTGTTTGGCATGTTTGGGCCAATGTTGTCAAAGCCGAACCGGAGTATGAACCGGTTTGGGTACCGGTCCGGTTCGGCCGGCCGGTCCGGTCCGGTTCACCGGTCCAGCTCTTCTCCAACATCCTCTTCCTCTTCATTCACCTCTCCAATCTCCCCTAGCTCTTGGTCATCATTTGCACCTGCAATAATTCAATTATTTTACAATTTAAATAAAATATATTGAAGAGAAAAAAGTACTAAATAGCCAAAAGAAAATATTTACCTTCTACCGATGGATCCATCTCCATCCAGTTATCTATTTCCCCTTCTATCCCTTCAAGGGCCGGCTCCTCTAACTCCACAACCCATTCTTTCAATATGTCAATTGAGTCTAAATCGATGGGATCACTATGAATAGGCTTGTGCATAATCCTGTAAATAATCCAATAACACTTTTAAACTTTTTACAATCAATTGCACAAAAAAAAAAAAATAGATTTTTACAATCATGATCACAGTCGGCCCAACATAGTGAACACAGAGAGAGAGAGAGAGAGAGAATCCAAAAAAAAAAAAAAACCTACTACAGTCTACAGTCATGATCTTAGTCGGCCCAAGCCGCCCAACACAGAGAGAGAGAGAGAGAGAGAGAGAGAGAGAGAGAGAGAACCCAAAAAAAAAAAAAAGGGTTCAGTCTTCATCGGTCCAACAAAGAGAGAGAGAGAAGAGAAGAGAGAGAATCCAAAAAAAAAAAAACCTACTACAGTCTACACTCTCAGTCGGCCTGAAGTGCGCCGTGCGGCCTGAACACACACACAGAGAGAGAGAGAGAGAGAGAACCCAAAAAAAAAAAAGGGTTCAGAGTCTTCATCGGTCCAACAGAGAGAGAGAGAGAGAGAGAGAGAGAGAGGAGTACCTGGGTCAGTGGGTCCTGGAGTGCGCCGTGCGGGGTGGTCGGCTGATTTCTAGTTGGCCTCAAGGAGGGGGCTGATCGGCAGGCCCGACACCGGCAGGGAGAACGAAGCCAGGAGAGTCGGGGACAACGGGGAGACATAACGTCGCACAAGCGCGGGTCGGGGTGAGAGGATTTTCACTTTTCAGACTTTCAGTCCCTTTTAATAGGCTGACTGAACCGCCCGGTTCAGTCAAGCTCTCAGCCGCTCGGTTTTTTGCCTAAAACCGTCTGGTCCAGCGGTTCGATCCCGGTTCGTGTTCCTGGAGTGGTCCGATGGGCAACCGGACCGTTCAGCCTGCCGGTTTCCGGCCCGGACCGGCCGGTCCGGTCCGGTTTAAACATGGGTTTGGGCCAAGCCGTAGTTGCCGAAACAGATAATTACTAGAGGAGTCGGCACCTCCAATGATTTGACTAAGGAATCTACAACTCACATCTCATTGAAATTTGCGGCAAATATGGAGCAAATTTATTCATATCTTGTGTCTTTCACCCCCCTCCCTTCCTCTTTTTTATTTTACTTTGTCTTGTATTCTAGTCCAACGAGGAACACTTTTTTAAATAACCTATTTCACTAAAGCAGGAATACCGATTGCAACTGCATTCAAACTAGGAGTCCTAGTAAAAAATAAAAGTCCTCAATACATTGATTATGTTATCCTTTCATGAATCACGATGTCTGGCTGCATGTGCATGAAAGTTTGGAGTTTTATGGCAAATAAGATAGCTAGTGGCTTCAATTTCATGGTCGGCTCCTCTGGGGAAGCTTTTGTCCATGGCAAGCTTGGTGAGCCACTTTTTTTTTCCTTTTATGCATCTCTTTTGCTCTTCTTCTTCCTTTATAGATGACTTAGACTCTGCAATGCATCATACTAGTCTTTCCTTTCATGTTGTCTCCAATGTGCATGCATTGACATACCGACATATCTCATGCCTTCTTATTTTGCCTCTACTTTCCTAACACTTGGGTGTTTACAGGCACACCTGTTTTGTGAAAACAGCTGATCAACAAACAGAGCGAGTTGTAGATTCCTTGCCTGTAGAGATGCATATATCAATCAAGTCAGAGTGCTAGTCCCATTTAGAGAAATATGCAGTTCAGGTGGAACTCTTAGCCACCCCAAAAAATAGGTTTTGCCGCAGAGTTCACCACCTTAAATCTGTTGTACCCCTTCAGAAAGGAAGTTATGAGTACCATCAACGTCAACGATTGGCCTCACAAGCTGTCCATTGGTATATATATTTTTATAACTTTATGATTAATATCTGTAAGCATTGTATCCAATTCTCGGACAGATTTTTGTCGTGTCCTTGCACCTTATGATCTCAGGATTGAAGGATTCAGCACCTAGACATGGATCTACACTGGATACTTGTATTCGTGTCCATGTAACATAGATTTGATCTTTTTCAATTTTAGTTCTTTTTCATTATTCAGATGTTGTAGTTCTTTCCCATTTGCTTTTGATCAAGTCTTTGTTGACGCATAACTTTTCTTCATGATTTCATTCATTCTTTAACCATTATTAACCGATTTAATACCTTTCTTACTATATAATCCTAATTGAAGTTTTATTACCCCATTCCATATTTGTCCTTTCACTTCTTTTGGCCCATGGGTGTTTGATACTTGCCCTCTGTGCGGCTTTAATCTCTCTTTTGGATATTAGGTGACTTTTTTTGGGCTTTAATCTCTCTTTTGGATATTAGGTGACTTTTTTGGGCTTTAATCTCTCTTTTGGATATTAGGTGACTTTTTTGGGCTTTTATACCTTGATAGTTTGTTGTGTTCATAGTTGGACTTGCAATTTTGGTTCATAGTTTGTATCTTCGCATCTTTAATCTATCACTGTTGATAGCTTGTTCACTTCTTCCAATCTTTGTGTAGTAATCAGTATTTCTATTTGCATCACTTGTACTTCGTCGAGATATGCATATCTTGATGATTTCGAGGCTTTACTATCTGGTCTTCGTCAGGTATATTCTTGGGCTTTTTGGGGGGCGGCATTGGCATCAGTGTTGAGCCATGTTCTGTCTTATCACACCGCCCTAATGTTTGTCCGTTTCCCTTCTCAACCACATCCTGATATTACTGGACCTGGTCTGCTCGTCTTCTCGTGTTTCTCAAACTTCTAATCCTATCCCTTGGCACACAAACAAGTTGATCCTAAATTCCTAATTCACTTAATGGATTTTACCTTCCGATTTACGCCCTTGAACGTTTTTCCAAATCCCTGCACAAGATTGATTTCCATCTTGTGTATCAATTGATTGTCGTCGCTTCATGATTTCATCCTTCATGAAGTCGCATGCTGCACTCGATCTTCATACTCGTTGGCCTTTCTTGACCTAGTAGATGCTTTGGGACTTAATTACTTTCGAACTGTAACAAGTTGTTTGATTAGTAAAAAATGCCAGATTTTCTATTTTCTTCACTGGTTTAGTCTACATAGTTCAATTCTATAGATTTTGTTGTTGCTTCAGTATTTTTTTTTCCTTCATTGTTCTCTGTCTTTATGAAAATAGTCTGAGCTTCTCTGTATTTGGTTTCTATATACCGACCAACCCTTCGATAAATTTTACCGATTTTGACACGGGATTCTCCCTCTTTTCTTTCTTGCCATCTTTCTTGTCAATTTAGTGAGCTCATAGCTGGTAATTTTGTTGGGTATTCAATAGCAAGCGAGCGATCTCGCAAATGACCTTGATCTTGGCCCGTTGTGTTTCTAAAGCGAGCGATCTCGCATGTAACTCTATGGAAGTGGTGGAACTGGCGGAACTTCCAGACCTGGGAACACCCAGTGGCTTCAGTAGTCCCTGAGAGATAGTTTTTAAAAGTGGCTCCCTACTTTGTTGAGAAGCCCATATGGCTCTGTAGAATAGGGAGTGGCTCTAGGAGTTCCTCGGAGATGCTCTAAAAGAGCTCCAGAAGTTAATAGGGAGTCCATTGTTTGTAGTTGGGTTATCAAAAGAAAAAACGAGAAGAAATTTTTTTTTTTTTTTCTAGATGCAGGTGCTAATTTATAATCCGGGTAAATAAATCCGGTGTTTCAATTACCGGAGAAGCCCATATGGCTCTGTAGAATAGGGAGTGGCTCTAGGAGTTCCTCGGAGATGGTCACTTTTAAAAATTATTTTTAGTAGATGACCATTAAAATAATTTTTTAAAAATATTGTTTTGAAAATTATTATGTGCAAAACAAGAATTGACCAGCTGAAGGCATGTTTCTAAAAGCCCTCCATCGCAATTGTTGATTTTCTTCAAATGACAAAACTGCCCTTCCATTATCCATCCAACCAAACCAATACAGCAAGAGTAACAATTCGGTTGACTGATATAGTACATTTAGCAGCTGCTACACTGAAATTTCTGTAGTAATAGTATTAATTTGGTTTGTACAACTAACAATTAACCAAATTGATACTCTTGCAACAATGACTTCTAAAATCGTGCATTCTATTCAAACCAATAAAGTAAGCTAAGCTATAGTTAAGGTGCAATTTTGAAATGTTTGGCAGAAATTCTGCACGACTGTAAGTTTATTACGGGGGCAACAAGAGAACAAGAAGACATACACAAACTTTGGAGTTCTTTGCGATTGAGGTCACATCCCAGTGGCACCCTGTCCCCATTCGCCAGTTGTGTAATCGAATCACATGGGCCCACCTCCTGTCCCTGTGGCGGGCGTCTCTCTTGCCATTGTAGTGGATTTATTCGTGCTCTTGTGTGGCAATATTACAGGTATGGTATGATTTGAACCTTGGTCTATCTTGTGCTCTAAGCACCAACAATCAATGTACTGACCATGAGATCCCTCTCGGGAGGGGGGGGGGGGGGGCGGGCATGAGTCTGGTAATCGAGTTACCAACAGACACTAATCGAGGTTGTCGATTTTGATTGGAGTGATCGCATCAGCCACTTGGAAGTGCCCCACTAATCGAGCGAAAAACACCATCTGTTGCTCGAGTGCGAACTTGATATTCTCGGCCTGTACGAAATACATTGTATCAGCAATGGCAGTCAAGGAAATGCTAATGTCTTCACATTAGTTTTGTATAGGCAAATAGGTATCTGCTGGACATTACCTTCCGAAATCCATGCTGCTCCCCTTCAAACTCAACTAGCGCAACGGGTAACCCCTTTTCCTTCAATGCCCTGTGAATCTTACGGGCTTGATCTGGAGGCACAATCTGCACCTCAAACCAACTTGCAACTTGTCACGGCAAACATTATTATGGTTCGAGTTTTCCCCTCATATATAAGTAGAAAAATTGATTATGAGAACTCGGATGAGAGAGATAGAGAGAGAGAGAGAGAGAGAGAGAGAGAGAGAGAGAGAGAGAGAGAGAGAGGGACAATGGACCTATATATGCTGTACATGGAATGGGGTCACCCAAGTGAGCGCAACCCTAACCTACACAATAGGCTAAGCATATACACTCTAAAAATGGAGGAGCTCCACTGCCAATTCAAAATTATTACTGTAGGCGGTAAGCCTTTCTTTATTATGATTGATCCTCTCTTCATCCAGATCGTCCAAACTGTGCAACTTACCTCCTAGAGCTCCCTGTTTGTTCAGCATTGGCATCTGATCCGTCCCAACTTTGATCACAAGTGTCTGGATTAAGGATCTAATTGTTTCGGATTAACTAGATCTAGAACTGGGGGGGAAGTGCCAAGTTCCACATGTTCGGCAAAACTAAGTACAACCACCACCTAGAACTCCCTGTTTGTCTTGCATTGACATCTGATCCGTCATAACTTTGATCACAGGTGTCGGATTAAGGATCTAATTGTTTCCATGCAGAAGGTCTGCTCGCCTCGAAGTCGACACACGACCTCGAATTCTTCTACGAAGTAGAAGGATCCTCCATAAAGTAGGATCTCCGACACACGAGTAGTAACCTTGGCAGTGGTTGAATAGTGGACAAGACATCTAGGTTGTTCGTCAATGACATGCATGAAGAACTGAGAAACCCTGAAAACCTCTTTACAAGAAGGAATAAGACCTAAAGGATACGATAGATCTAATAGTACGATGTCTTCACAATCTCTCGAAATATGATCTAAAAGCCCTAAAGACGACACAAATTTCATGATAGGAATAAAAATATGTAAATAGAAGTCCAAGTCTAAGTGGAAAAAATCTCCCACAAAATTCAGCCAAGAAACTCTCCCAAACAATCTGAATTGAACTATGCAAATCGATCCCCTCAGATTCGGATCAGTCCGTTTGTAAGATGGACCGGTCCTCAGTCTCACTGAAAAATAAACTGTGTTAGTCGATCGATCCGTCAAATTCATGAGCAGACGGATCAATCGGCTAGTGCCTGATCGGTCCGCCAGAAGTTCCGATCGGTCTGTCATGAGTCATAATAGGTTCAACCCAATTCAGGTTTTTCAAACAGTTTTAAGGTTTCTTCAAGAAAAGTATTTCTTCAACAGCCTTATTTACATCTAAAACATTTAAATAACTATAAGTAAGCAAATAACCACCCATATAGATTCAATAAAAATATAAGAAAAATCAAAAACCAAAACAATCAAAAACAATTTTTTAGTTCATATACAAAGTGGGGTTTTCCTGACAGATTTCAAAAAGTGCACCGTGAAAAATATGAGTAATACAAAATATTTTTGGTCGGAAAAATCCATCAAGATATCTAAAGATAAGACCGACTAGAAACACAAAGGACCAATAATTTTTTTAGAAAAACAACTTTCATAGTTTTAAAAACATTTTCACAAGATCACGAAATCAAAATTGTGTGGGTGTGTGTGTGTGAGAGAGAGAGAGACAGAAGAAAAACCAAAATACTAAATCAAGTGTGATGTGAACGATATAAACGCTTTGAGCATGAGACAAAGTGTGTGCAACTGAACACATACTAGAGATTAAGATCCAATATGAGACAAGCACAAGGGCGGCGCCACAGCTAGGTGAGTGGGGTCAATTGACCCCACTCAATTTGAAGATTGCTTTGGTGTATGGGTGTTTGACCCCTTTATTTATTTGTTTTGACCCCACTGCATGGACCTTTGAGTGCCCTCAACCACCTTACGCCGTTACGCGTTATGAGTCATGACGCGTCCCTCATCCGGACAAAGGGACGAGGCGACGAGCCCATCATTTTCTCTTGAGTCAATGAGTCTTGATCGACTTCATCTCCAGCACAGCAAGCAGCCCTAAAAAAATCCCCATCCCCAATTCCCCCCTCTCCCATCCAGGCGGGCCGAGCGGCGGGCGCCACGTGAGAGTGAGCGACATTGCGACACGTTGACCCCGACGCCGACGGGGCGGGCTTTCCGGCACCGGGCCACCAGCAACGACGTGACGTGGCGTGCGGCGTGCCCCCCTCCGGCTCCGGCCCTTTGGGTTCTCTCCTCTCACGTCGTCGGTACGGGCCGTGCGACATCGACGACGCGGCCATCGCAGATCAGGTGATTGAGATCGCCACCATCATTGAGGTAACAAATATGGGTTAATGGGTTTGCAGCCTTCTAGGATTTGAATCATTTGATGATCTCTTGAGTCTTGATAGTTGATTCCCTGAATCATTTTTCATTTCTTTGATTCTTTTTAACCCTAAACCCTTACGGGCCCTACCAATTCAGCAATTCTTTTGTTGAATGCCTCCATGCGCCATAATTTTTTTAATTCTACTTCAATATATTTCTATTTCTATATGAACCTGATTGTCTCGGCATTGTGTATGTATCTGGGGTTTTGAATAAATCTTGTAATTAATTAGGCATCTGAATCTTTTTTTTTTTTTTGCAAGAATTGCAGCCATAGCCCATAGGCACTACATTAAGGGCTGCAAGCTTTTAAGTTGTAATCAAACTGAGGGAATTCTTTTCCACCGAACTTTCTCCTTTTTCCTTGAACAGGTAATCAAACCCTTTAAATTCTTCTCTATTTTCCAAATAAATGAGTCCCGGATTCCGAAATCTAAATTTTCATCGTTGTTTCCCTTAGTTCTTCTTTCTCAACTTTGTTAGGTTTTTGGGTTACTGATTTTGTGATTAATTTCATGATTCTTTAGATTTACTATGGAAAGATATTTTAAACGAAAATCATCTACAATGCAAGTCTTATCTTCGGCCCAAGAATCTTGTAATGCTAGTGAAGATAATCCAACACAAGATTATGCTAAGCGAATTTGTTTGTTGGACTTCAACAATCTTCCAGCGGATCCAGGCCTACGACAGAAAATCTCATCTTATCATCCTAACGATCAAGATGAGATAAGAAGAGCATATATACAAAAGGGACCTTGTCAACCTCTTAACCAAAAATCCCCTCAAAGAGAGATTGGTGGAATATTGCGTCGCTTTAATCCTACTTGGTTCAAACAATATGGGAGTTGGTTGGAGTATAGCATAGAAAAGGATGCAGCATTTTGTTTGTGTTGTTACCTATTTAGGCCTGATACCGGTAAGCAAGCATGAGGTGATAGTTTTGTGGCAGAGGGGTTCACAGCTTGGAATAAGCATGAAAGGTTAAATGTTCATGTTGGAGGCCCTAATAGTGCACATAACCTAGCTTGGAACAAGTGTCAAAATCTAATGAAGCAAAAACAACATATTCAAAGTGTTATTTGTAAGCAGTCCGAACAAGCAAAGATTGAATATCGAAGCCGCTTAACTGCATCAGTTGATTGCATAAGATTTCTTCTGCGTCAAGGACTGGCTTTTCGTGGTCATGATGAATCTGAAGAATCCAGTAGTAAAGAAAATTTTCTTGAGCTTCTACAGTTTTTGGCTGATCATAATGAATCAATCAATGCAGTTGTGTTGGAGAATACACCAAAAAATAACAAGCTAACCCACCATGATATTCAGAAAGATATTGTGAATGCCGCTGCATGTGAAACTACCAATGCTATTATCAAGGATCTTGGAAATGAGTTATTTTCACTTCTAGTTGATGAATCTCGTGATATATCAGTCGAAGAACAGATGGTCGTTGTGCGTTATGTGGACAAATGGGGAACTGTTATAGAGCGTTTTCTTGGTATTGTGCATGTATCAGATACTACTGCTTTATCACTTAAGGGGGCAATTGATTCATTATTCACTAGGCATGGATTGAGTTTATCAAGAATACGTGGGTAAGGTTATGATGGAGCTAGCAACATGCGAGGTGAATTCAATGGTCTCAAAACTTTAATCATGAGAGAGAATGAGTCCGCTTTTTATATTCATTGCTTTGCTCACCAACTTCAGTTAAGTCTTGTAGCTGTTGCTAAAAATCACATTGATATTGCTTCACTTTTTTGCTTGATTGTTAATTTGGTGAATGTTGTTGGAGGCTCTTGTAAGTGAAGAGATATTCTTCGAGATTGATGGGATGCGTTACTAACTAGATGGAATGCATATGCTTAATTTAACCCAAGTGCAGAATTTAAACAATAAAATCAGATTTCAGCACATTAAACCAGATTTCAGCAAAGACTATAATCACTATTCATCATCCACTCAATCCCAATCAGATTTAATTTAACGAAATAATGAAACTGACAAGATGAACATTAATTTCAGATTATCATAACTGAATTCCAGCAAGGACACATAACACAATCTCAAATTGAATAAGCCAATGTCTCAAGAACAAGTAAAACCCTAAACGAATAAACCCTAATGGATGAGACTCTCGGAAAAACAGAAATTTAGTGATCCTAACATAAAATCAGCAACAAGGCCGGTTACTGGAAAGGAAAATATCACATGAAAAAATCAGAGGACAATCCAAACCGTGCTTAGGTCAATGCCGGCAGCTTTCCGATACTCCGTGTTGCAGAGGAATGGCGCGGAAGGGGGAGGTGTGGTCCAGAAGACGGGGTGAAGAAGCCGAGACGACGATCTTGAAGAAGAAGACACTCCACGTCGATCTTCCGTGAAGCCGAGGATGAATAGCGGGGCGACGGGGTAGAAGCGTGCGGAAGGAAGAAGTAGACAAGAAGCAGAGAGGATTTCTTCGGAAGGGATAACCGAACAAGCGCACACGCTTCTTCAATCTAGGGTTTCAATTTCAATTTCATCTCCCCTTTCTCTCAATTAGGGTTTAGACTTTATAGGGAATGAAAGCATGAAGGCACAAAAGGAAAGGAAGAGAGAGAGGGGCCGGTCGGGTGAGAGAGAGGAAAGGACGTGCGGGAGAGAGAGAGAGGGCGCGGGCGTCCGCGGGAGAGAGAGAGAGAAAGACCGGCCGGTTGGGATTTGGGCTAGGGTTTTGGGTTTTTTGCTCTCCATCGAATCTCATCCATTGAGATCTATCCCTAACTTAAGATCCTACGGCTAAAAGTAAACACGGAAATGAGTCAGTTCGGCATCTGTGGCTCGAACCGGATGCGAACATGGCTCGCACCTACCCAAACCAGAAATAAAAACTGAAATAACTAAAGATCCGTTGGTCGGATCGAAATAAAGTAAAAACCAAAACTGTGGGGCTTCGATTAAGCGTTCCACTGATGCAGACGGATCGACGATCGGGTTCCTGGATCTCCGGCGCGGATGAAAATACGCCATCAGCTGTAGAAAAACTGCACGTAGTAGGCTCGTCTGCATCAAGTCCCCCGGACTCAAAAGAACTCGACTCCTGTCGAGCACGGTCCTGGATCCGGCGGGGGCTCTCCTGGTAGCAACGGCAACCGCTGAATCCGCTCGAACTGCTCTCCCGGGTCTGGTGGCCAAGTGATCCGCCTCAAGTACGCGGCAACTCCATCTCGTATCCCCTGCCCCTCGACGCCAAGCGAAGACCTGAAAGTCAAAACCAACATCCTCCGCGGCACGATAAGATCATCAACATACTCAGATAATTTCATGTGATAATAGGAGTTTGGGTTGACATGAAATTCAAATGACATGTAAAAAGAAAGGCCGCGGGAGCATAATGAGTTGCGGGTCATCGGCTTGCGCGATAGGCAGTGGTATAATTGAAAGGCCGAGGGTTGCGGGTGCATAATGTGTTGCTCAAAGTGGCCTGCGCACGGTGCCAAACAAGGGGATTCTAAACCAGGAAGATATGTTATGTCATCATTGTCCGGATGCAGTGAATAAAATAAGAAATTAACGAATTCATCATACCACTTGTTATGATTTCGAAAAATTAAAGGTGACGGGTTGGTTGAAAGTTGAAAGCATGATTCATAAGTAATTTGCTTCGAAAAATGATCAAACATGCCAAAATCGTCGTTATTGCTTAACTCAACACTTGGATGACAATAGGGATGCACATATGAATGATCTATGAATGAATGGAAGTCAGGCAAATGATGAATGCAAGTGTCATGAATGCCTACCGACTCTAAATGCGATGTGCATGCAATGGAATTCAAAATGTTCTCTAATCCCTTATCAATCTTCAGTAAAGCAGATGGACATCCAGCTAAGTTTTCAGCGAATGGTGGTATGGACGGACTCTGACTCAGAAGGGCTTGAGGTGCGTGGGATCGGTGCCTCCTAAAACATGTAGGCCATAGGGTGACATTGATGCCATCCTTCAGGAAGGTATAGGTGTTAGCTCTACCGTGATGTTGGACATCTCGGTCGAACTGCCATGGACGTCCTAAGATAACATCAGCAACCTCTAACGGAATGATATCGCACCAGATCTCATCTCTATATTGCAGCCCAATGGATAGCTTTGCCAAACAACAGTGAGTTACCAGCTTACTCGTGGTGTTGTCTAGCCAGGATGTCTTGTACGGGTGAGCCAATGGTTTAACTTTCCATTTCTTGCTTCTCACTACCGCTTCATTGATCAGATTGGTGGTACAACCTCCATCGATCAAGAGACAAAGGTCCATTCCGTTGACAGTACAGACTGTTCGGAATAGTTCGAACCTCTGATTCTTGCAGTGTGGCTTAGGGGGTCCTCCACAGAGCTCGTGGGGTAACAATGCTTTGGGTGCTTGGGGTGATGGCGACTGGTGAATGACCAACAGTGGTGCAGTCACATCATCCCCTTCCAAGACTAATTCATTGAAGTGTTCCCCATCAGATTCGTGACTATCCTCGTCATTATCCGCAAGATTTGTCTGTGGATGGAATTGACGGCGAGGACAGTCGGCGGACTTGTGACCCGGCTGGTTGCATTTAAAACATTTTATCTGACTCGGGTTGGGTCCTAAGACTCCTTTACCCTTCTCAGTGGGTGCAGGAACTGTGCCAGCTACAGGTGTAGGTCCAGGGAGTGGTCTACTAACAGATCCGGATGGTGCCCTAGTGTTGTCATATCGCCGGGACGCAGATCGTGAGTGGTGAGACTCGACTTTCTTGGCCCGACGGTGTGCATCACTGACCTGATACAAGTCGTGAAGGGACACCACCTCCTGAATTGAAGGCTTGAGACCGTTGACATACCTAGCGACGCTCTGCTCTTCATCTTCGTGCAGATCGTTCCGGGCTTGGAGCTTGTAGAATTCATTAGTGTAGTCATCTACAGATTTATGCTCCTGTCGCAGGTTCTGGAATTTCTGGAACACATTCTGCTTGAAATCAGAAGGGAGGAACTTCTGTTGCATTTTTCCTCGCATATGTGTCCATGTGGAAATCTTTTCTTTCCCTTTCCTACCCCTAGCGGTCTGCAACTGTTTCCACCAAATCAGTGCATGACCTTTCAATTTAAGGCTGACAAACTTGACTTGTTTGTCGCGGGGGATTTCTTTCCACTCGAAGTACTGGTCGATTCTCTCGGCCCACTCTAAAAACTCTTCTGGGTCCATCCTACCCTCGAACTCAGGAATCTCTATTTTAATGCCCTGATCCCAGCCCCAATGAGATTTCGATCTCCTATGACTTTGCCTACTTTGCCGCGCAGATCCATCAGAGGAACTGACGCTGTCACCTCCTGACCCTAGGTCTAATTCACTACGCCCGGGTGACGCTCTAGTCCTGTGTTCGCGACGGGGTCGCGGTGGATTCTGGGAATTATTGAAGGCTAAGGTCAGGGTTTCTATCTGGGTCTGAAGCCTCTCAATGTTATCTTGTTGCCTCATGAAGGCATCCTGCCAAGTACGGGGCGGAGACGATCCAGCCATTCTAGATTGTCTCGTAGATGCTATCGATTCAATCAAGAGAGAAAGGGATGACCCTAATATGGATGCGACCACGCGATGGGTGTTACTAATTAATGCAAGGCGCTAACTAAAATGAAAGAAGGCAAATAAAAAAAAATTTCAGCAAACAGGCAATGATGGGAGAGGACCGGCCGTTGCGTAAGAACGCGACGACTAGTGCGCTCTGATACCAACTTGATGGGATGCGTTACTAACTAGATGGAATGCGTATGCTTAATTTAACCCAAGTGCAGAATTTAAACAATAAAATCAGATTTCAGCACATTAAACCAGATTTCAGCAAAGACTATAATCACTATTCATCATCCACTCAATCCCAATCAGATTTAATTTAACGAAATAATGAAACTGACAAGATGAACATTAATTTCAGATTATCATAACTGAATTCCAGCAAGGACACATAACACAATCTCAAATTGAATAAGCCAATGTCTCAAGAACAAGTAAAACCCTAAACGAATAAACCCTAATGGATGAGACTCTCGGGAAAACAGAAATTTAGGGATCCTAACATAAAATCAGCAACAAGGCCGGTTACTGGAAAGGAAAATATCACATGAAAAAATCAGAGGACAATCCAAACCGTGCTTAGGTCAATGCCGGCAGCTTTCCGATACTCCGTGTTGCAGAGGAATGGCGCGGAAGGGGGAGGTGTGGTCCAGAAGACGGGGTGAAGAAGCCGAGACGACGATCTTGAAGAAGAAGACACTCCACGTCGATCTTCCGTGAAGCCGAGGATGAATAGCGGGGCGACGGGGTAGAAGCGTGCGGAAGGAAGAAGTAGACAAGAAGCAGAGAGGATTTCTTCGGAAGGGATAACCGAACAAGCGCACACGCTTCTTCAATCTAGGGTTTCAATTTCAATTTCATCTCCCCTTTCTCTCAATTAGGGTTTAGACTTTATAGGGAATGAAAGCATGAAGGCACAAAAGGAAAGGAAGAGAGAGAGGGGCCGGTCGGGTGAGAGAGAGAGGAAAGGACGTGCGGGAGAGAGAGAGAGGGCGCGGGCGTCCGCGGGAGAGAGAGAGAGAAAGACCGGCCGGTTGGGATTTGGGCTAGGGTTTTGGGTTTTTTGCTCTCCATCGAATCTCATCCATTGAGATCTATCCCTAACTTAAGATCCTACGGCTAAAAGTAAACACGGAAATGAGTCAGTTCGGCATCTGTGGCTCGAACCGGATGCGAACATGGCTCGCACCTACCCAAACCAGAAATAAAAACTGAAATAACTAAAGATCCGTTGGTCGGATCGAAATAAAGTAAAAACCAAAACTGTGGGGCTTCGATTAAGCGTTCCACTGATGCAGACGGATCGACGATCGGGTTCCTGGATCTCCGGCGCGGATGAAAATACGCCATCAGCTGTAGAAAAACTGCACGTAGTAGGCTCGTCTGCATCAGAGATGCACATATTGCTAAAGTCAGGGAAGGTTTAGCTGATGGTGAACTTTTAAGTGGACAAGGTTTGAATCAAGAAACTAGTCTTAAACGGGCAGGCGATACACGTTGGGGATCACATTATGAAACTATTTTGAACTTAATTGTGATGTATTCTTCTATAGTTGATGTGCTTGAGTTTGTTCAAGAGGATGGCATACTCTCTGAGCAAAGAGCAGAAGCTCGTTTCTTATAGGATCGGTGCAATCTTTTGAATTTGTCTTTAACCTGCACTTCATAAAAAACATCTTGGGGGTCACAAATGAGTTGTCATTAGCATTGCAAAGGAAAGATCAAGATATTATAAATGCTATGACACTTGTTAAAGTGTCTAAACTACGATTGCAGAAGATGAGAGATGCTGAATGGGAATCCTTATTGATTGAAGTGTCTTCATTTTGCAGCAAACACGATATTTCTATCCCTAACATGGATGATATGTTTGTAGTTCCTGGAAGGTCGCGACGCAAAGCCCCACAAATTACAAATTTGCACCACTACCGTGTTGAGATTTTCTATGCAGTCATAGTTATGCAACTTCAAGAGCTTAACAATCGTTTTACAGAAGTTAACACAGAGTTACTTCTTTGTGTGGCTTGCTTGAATCCTACTCAATCATTTTCTGCTTTTGATAAGGAGAGGTTGATTAGGCTTGCTCAGTTTTATCCATCTGATTTTTTTACGGTAGACCTCGTGGCACTCGATCAACAACTTGAAAATTACATTGCAGATATACGTCATAACAAAGAGTTTTCAGAGCTCCATGGAATTAGTGACCTTGCTAGAAAATTAGTGGAGACAAAGAAGGATATTGTATATCCATTAGTCTATTTGCTTGTGAAATTAATATTAATTTTACCAGTGGCGACTGCAACGGTAGAAAGAGCTTTTTCAGCAATGAAGTACATAAAGAACAGATTGCGTAACCGAATGGGAGATCAATGGATGAACGATTGTTTGGTCACATATATTGAAAATGACGTGTTTGCTAGTGTTTATAATGAGACTATTATGCAACGATTTCAAAATATGAAAACTCGTCGAGGGCAACTATAAGGAGTTTATGTATTTCCAAGCTTTTTTTGAAGTAAGAAATATTAGTATCAATGTGTTCAACTTTTATTTTATTTTTGATTTGAGAAATATACATCATCTTTAATTCTTTATTGAATTATTAAAAATAAATAATAGATATCGATACATAAAAAAAAATATTTTTTTAATACAACTTTTGACCCCACTAATATAAATTCCTGGAGCCGCCACTGGACAAGCACTCTAACTATAGACAATCTAAGTTATATGGGTCACATTAGCTGAATCCTGATGACAAAGTTTGGCTTGTTGCACTCAGTTTGAACGACCTTGAATATGAAGCTCTCATCTGAATCTTTTATCCAATTTTTCAACTGAGCTTTCATCTATAGCTTCACCAAAGGGCTTTTCTCAACTAACTTCGTAACTCGAACACTCACACAACTTTCTACACACTTATAACTCAACCCAACTCACCACAACTCAACACGAAATTTACCAACGCTAATATTTTACAATATGTTCGGGACGATACGTATCAGTTTTGGCTAGAACGTGGCCGAACCAACCCCAGATCCTGATTCTTGAACCGTACCAGCCGGTACCAATGCGTGCCAGTCTGTGTTGACCAGTTCAATCCCGTATATGACTATACGGCTGGTACGAAATAGTACCAACAGATACATGCCATTTCTTTATGTTTTGGCTTTGTCTCTCTGCCCACTCCACCCACATGCCTTCATTTTCCACTTTAGATGCTCCACCATGGTTACACATTCTTTATTTGCCTTTCTTGCCAACCCCCCCCCCCCCCACCAACAATAACTATAAATAGGTTTCTTGATTCATTCATTTGCACAACACAACACCATCATCAACACACAGTTTATACGGGAGAGGGATTGAAGTAATGAGAGCCCAGGAGGTCTTTTCTTCTACTTGTTAAATCTGCATATTTACGATTTGTACATAGTTGTTTAAAATAGTTTCCATTTTTTTTCCTGATTTTTATTTTTATTTTTTATTTTTTTCAAAACAAGGGGCATGAACCAGTATCAATACGTATAGGTCAGTTCGTATGGGTACCGTTCGATACGACTCAATACAGTCTCAACCGATTAATTTGGTACGTTGGTTCATCATCAATTGACTTGGAGTTGCCAACTACATCCAAGCCTTCTCGAAAGGAGTCGATGATTTTCCCACCCGATAAATTTGATGCAGGAACACCAATAGGGCACAAAAAATGCCTAATTTTGAATCAAATAGCTATTAGAGGCCTGTTAGGTGTCATTAATAAGACGTTTACTTTTAAGTTATTTTGACAACTATTAGGATCTAGGTGCCCCTTTCTATTTTACGACTCTCTAGATTTTTTTTCTTATTTTTCAAGCACTTCAAGAAACCAGTGTAATTTTGAGAAACTTGGGGGTACTTTGGTCTTTAAGCAAGATGCCCTTTTATTGAATTAAGTTCAGTTTTAAAGATCAGGATCAGTTGCTATAAATTACCATTAAGTAGGATTGAGATGTCAATTAAAAGAGAGAAGAGACCTAGACCCCTCTCACACTGCACGTGAGAGGAACTACGACACTTTATTTCCTCCGAGTCCAACTGCGTGTGGTCTAGTGACTGCTCTCTCGCAAGGAGGAGGCTGCATCCTGTCATCTACGTGATTTCAAGGCAATATAAGGTCTGGATTGGGTTCTAATTAAGGAGATAAATCATTAAAAAGGGAGTTTAATCTTTATTCCTCTATTTTCTTTTACTGTAGAAAATCAGCAGCCATAATGTTGTGAAAACCTACTAGAAATACATAAAAAAAACAAGATTATATTTGACTAGTAGACTTGTTCCTAGTTTATTGTGTCCCTAGTTTCTAGATACAGGTCCTAGATGGGTTAAGTTTGGTCCAATGTATGCTAGTTACAAATGTGGCCTCCATCCATACATCAACTGTTAATGTATATATCGGGTCGGGTTGTATGCACAGTTGTGTCGGGTTGCTTGTGTATTGATGTACATATATATTGGGCTTTTAGTATATCAATAGAGATGATTCTTATTCTCTCCAAACCCTAGCCGTCATCTCGTAACAAGGTATCAGAGCTTTAGGGTTATGTCGCTGCGACGGTGACGCCGACAGCCCCTCCCTCCAGCTCCGATCTCCTCCGGCAGCCCCTCTCTGACCTCCTCCGACAGCCCCCCTCCCCGGCAGCCCACCTCCGGCCCCCACAGTCCCTCCCCGGCCCTCCTCCTCTGCCCGCACCCTCCCCCCCTTTCACCCGCAGCCCCTCTCCGCACCCCCCACAGCCCTTCCCACCCCTCCTCCTCTATCCACAGCGCCCCCAGCCTTCTCCCTTCACCCGCAGCCCCCCACCCTCCGGCCCCCGCAGCCCCCTCCCCGGCCCTCCTCCTCCACCCGAACCCCCCTTCACCTGCAAACCCCCCTCCGTCCCTCCTCCCTTCACCAGCAGCCCCCCTCTGGCCTCCTCCGGCTCTGATCTAACCCTTCCAGCCCCCACAGCCCTTCCCCGGCCCTCCTCCACCCGCACCCCCTCCTCCGGCCCCCCTCCGCACCCCCCACAGCCCCTCCCGACCCTTCTCCTCTACCCGTAGCTTGTGTATTGATGTACATATATATTGGACTTTAGTCTCCCAATAGAGTTGATTCTTATTCTCTCCAAACCCTAGCCGTCATCTCCTAACATCAACAAAGATATAGAATTAATCCATTGCTGATTTTATTTAGAAGAGCCAAATTGGCCTTCTCTCTTTTATTTTCTTCCTTCTACGTTGTGGGTGGCACCTTATTTATCTGGAAAGTGGGCTGTTTTCCTGCATCATAAAACAGCGATTTAGCCGAAATTTTGGTCCTAAATTAAAACTGTGCCCAGCCTAATTTAAGCTCCCTCACATCCCTCACAATAAAGGACATATCTGAATAAGTTCACAGCAAAATTTTCTATCCAAAATCCATAACCCTCTTCCACATGCTACTTTAGACCAAAGTCTTATTTAACCCGACTTTATATAGCCTTAGCATGCTTCATGTATATGACATCTTATAGTAGGGATATTGCCAACATGCCACCAATCCTTTATATTTACCTAAGTACTTCGAAGCATAAAGACCCCATATATCATCCTGACCTTGTATAGCCATTAACTTATAATTAGACAAGTCACAGATGTTTAATTGATGACCTTAGAGATGATGGATAATTAAAAGAGCAAGTTGATCAGATATTTGTAGTAAGTTGTTCAACTGGATCATGTGGCATGTCAAAAGAAGTTATCTGGTGGACCATTATGTTGTTCTATAATACAAATAGTTTAAGTTCGCACAACTCTATAGTAAATCATTGCCAATAATATGTTTAAATCTAAATACCGTACTTAAACAATTATTGAAACAAAAACTTCCAAAAAGAAATTTCAAGTTGACAGCATCCTTACCTTGTCATCTAATCCTTGGAATAAAATCACTGGGCAAGTATATTTATCAACAAAGTTAATAGGTGACCGCTCAAAGAAAGCTTCATCATCCCCTATATCATAATGGAGATAATTGATCTCAGAAATTTCTCAACCAGTCCATGTCACTGCAAAAATTCAAATCTTGACATGCTTCACGTGTTTCACTTACTTACCAACAAGATTATTAATATAGTGAGATTCAAACTTGTGCGTTTCTGCTTTCAGCAAAGACAAGTCAGCAACCTGTTCTTTCACCAGAAAAGAAAATTATCGATTTCAGGATATGGCATAACTTGAATAAAACCATGAGCTCAAATTCTCCAAAACATAATTAAGTACCCAGAACATAGAAAAGGGTCCTTAGAGTAACCATGTGTCATCCAATTAAAACATTAGAATTTACATTCTGTATAAAACAACTAGTTTGATTTCGTTAATATCTAATTTTGGGAAGATAGAAAACAGAGAAATATACTCATAAACATCAATATTGCTCTTAAATGTACATGCAGATGGTTTCAATTATTTTTAGTCAGAAGAAAACTGTTCGAAATATAGCAATCTCTTTCGAATTCTAACATGTTCATGACAATAATTCAAAGTATCAGTTCATATCATGTTGTATTTTACGAGATTAATGTGTGTCATATAGTCAAGGACACAATACAATAGGGGATAGAGAGGGGGAGGGGGGGTACTTATTGCACTATAATTTAGCTCAGTTAGATTTGATGTGAATCACTGTGGTATGGTACATGCCAGTTGTCACATATTGCAGTATGTCATACTGTATTTTTTTTTTCATATTGATTTGTATCATGTATCACATTGATACGGTACAGCTAGTACTGTTTAGCACGATTAAATTAAACTCGAAATCGATCACAACAATCACAAACTGGGGGTGCAACTTGGGTCAGGTAAACTCGAGAACCAAACCAACCCGACCTAAATTGGTTAGGTTGGTTCAGGCATTTTGCAAATTTGGGTTGGTTCAGTTCTCATCTTTCTAGACCAAATTAAATCCGGGTTGGTTTCAAGTAAGGGTTCAGGTAACCAAACCGACACAAGAACCAGACCCATATATAATAAAGCTTATAGCATTTATACTTATTTCATCAGATGTTTAGAAGTTGATGATCGAGACAAGTACTAGGCAGCATATATGGCATTCTGCAGATTCCCTATTAGTATTCAGTGCATCATATTGACAATTCATTGCATATAGGCTATATAGCACAGCGCATACTTCATAGGCTTGTCTACCCGAACTTGGTGCGGGCCGGGTAGGGTCTATGGCCAAGTCGTGTTGGATCAGGTTTGGATTTGGTAGAACCAAACTAGGTCGTTTCGGTTCTGGTTTGGCCCAAACCCGAACCAACATGACCAGAGTTGCACCCCTATAACATGTGATTTTCAGTCAACACAATCAGGTGTTAGAATACAATATCTAGTTTATCCAAGAAGACATTACCAACACGATCTATGAATTAGAAAGCTCATTCTTTCTCTTCTTAGAAAATTCGGATGTTCTTGAAACAGAATGTAGTTTATGCATCCCCTCGAGCAACATGAAATAAAATAAAAAGACTATTTGAACGTACAGTTATGCTAGGTAATAAAGAAAGATCGTTCTCCTTTTTCAGTTGTAATGACCGGATGCAATTCTAGTTCAACAATAATTAGACTAGATGGCCATTTAACCAACTAAATCTGATAACGATTCTCTGATATTCGAACAAGGGTGTTTAAATGATTCACCCAAATGGACATTTATGTAGCCGCTAGATTGTTAACCTACCTCTTTTTCAAAACCTTGATAGCTGTTAGGCATATCTCCATTAGTGGGGTAACCTATCTGCAGGGTGTATATATAGATATAGATTATTTTGCGCTGAGTTCGTTGACCATCTTTTAACATTACGACAAAGGATCGTATCCATGGGTTGGAGGGTTATTGGATTGAGGGATTTCCTAATGTACTCCCTGCCTTAGTCCGGGAAGACCTCTAGGCAATTATGTAATGGCCAACTTCCAGTCTACCAAAAAAAAAAAGAGGAGGTGATTTCCAATCGGCAAGTAGAAACTCTCTTATGGGATGATCTCCGGAGAAGAATACTCCATCTTCCTCGAAGCCCACTTTCAGTGAATTCGAGGCCTCGAATTGGTAAATGGCAACAAATGTGGGGTCCGTCCTCCCTCTCTTTCATGCCTCAAGCTCTAAATCTTTCATCTAACATATTCAAGGTGAAATTGGAGATCAACAATTTGAATCTCATATGAGCTGCTCGATCTAAATCCACAAATTCTTCATCTCCTTGCATTGAGATTGATCCAAGTGATTCCTTGCACACAATGTTTAAAAAGGCGAAAGGCGTACCAAGGCGTTTTTCCTATGGAGAGGCGAGGCGTAAGCCTCAAGGCGCACTGAGGCGTAAGCCTCGAATTTTTTCAAGGCGTTTTGGTAAAAAAAAAAGCTAAAAAAGAAAAAAAAATCATAATAAATATTATTATTGAATGTGTAATAATAATTGAACTAGATATGCATAATAAATCACAATGTGTTAGAAAATATCTTATATGACACGATTGAGGACTCCATCGAGCAATCTAACAACAAAATAGAAAGTCAAATTGCTCAAACACGCTTAATTCTTTAATATTCAAGATAATAATTAAAGTAGCAACTAACAATTAATAATAAACAATAAAATACGAATATAAAACTAACATTGTCAAGATTAAAAAAAAAACAAATACATGAGAATGGTAAAATACAAAGAAAAAAACATAGTTAAACATAGTAGAAGATACAAGATCATGATCCATCCCTCTAAACATGAAACAAATCTTTATCTCTCACAGTCTCACTTGTAGTTGGTAGACGATCCACAAAGAAGAAGAATACAACTTTGGAATCAAAATCGGAAAATAAATGAGCACTAGATCTTGATTTTGGGTTTTTGGAGACAAGGGAGTTTCAAAACCTAAAGAGATCTAAAAGGGTTTATGAGGTTTCAATGGGTGAAAAAAGGGTCCATGTGGACGATTTACATATAAAACCCTTAGTGCCCTCCCACACCAAACATTGGTTTTAACTTTTAACCCCTCTCTGTCCTATGTTTCACGCCTAGTGCAAGAGGCGTACGCCTTGAGGCGCGTCTCGGACGAAGGTGTACTACTGTTAATGCTGAGGTATAGGCTTTTTATATGTGGCTGCTGAGGCGTGGGCCTCGAGGCAGCACAGGACCGCCTCACCTTGAGGCGGGCCTCGAGGCGTAAGCCTCAAACGCCTTTTTAATCATTGCTCGCACAGATCATTTGCATTCGTCATTAACTCCTTGCCTTCCTGCCATTGATTCATGATCTTTTTCTTAATAGAACAAGTAGGAATCTAGCTCTGATACCAATTGATGAATTCTAAATTTCACTAATAAAATAAACTAATTACAAAGGGTGGAGGCCTCTCTTTATATAGACCTAACTAGGACCAATCCTGACTCAACTAGGACTTAAAATCTAAAATGTAAGACCATAAGTTTAAAAGGAATATCAGTACTAACTTGACACAACTTGTTTGCCTATTCTCTCACTATTTTTTGCAAATTTTCGGGGCTATTTTTGTTCATTATGATTTTAATATATGTATAATGAACCGTTACAAAATAGGATATCACCTACTTTAAGAGTCTTAAATGGCTTTTGATACTTATTCCTACAAGATAACTTGTCCTTTTATGTTAGTCCAACCCCAAAGAGGCCAATCCAATCTCATATCCTTCAAAATAGGGATTTGTTATCCTTTCCTTTCCCTATAAGAACTCCACCTCCAAAATATAAGGATTGAATTATCTCCTAAAAAGAATAAGATTCTAGTCCCAAGAATTATGAGGTATGACATGTTGGATTTATCAATCAAATATCCTAATTCCATGAATAGAAGTCCAAATTCTCAAAAGATCAAAAAAACCCGAACTTGTTCGAAACCACAACCACGTCCAAAATTGCTAGAAGTAATGCAAAAAAATCCAAAAAATCCCAATAATGAGATACAACATCTAGAACATCTAAAAAATCCAAAGATCCGCATGGTTTCTCAGGTCAATCTTCAGTATTTGTCCTCACCTTCCCACCATGGGTTCAAGACCTTCAATTTGAGAGCGCAAGAAGAAACCTAGCTCTATTACAAATTGATGCAAGGGGTAGTATCACTTGATATGGGAACATTAATGCGTCATTCACAGCAGAGATGAGAGAAAAGAAGGCTAAATCAGCTCTTCTACAAAAAATCAGCAATAGCTGAATTCAAAGTATATTAATAAAGGAAATTATTACAACAGGTAGGAGCCCCTCATTATATAGAGTCATAGACCTAACAAGGAGCTATCATATCCCAGCTAGGACTGAAAATCTAAAACCTACAACCAAAGGTTTGAGACGAATATAACTACTAATTTGACATAACTATAGTTTCTATTTTTTCTTCATTTTCTAATGAATTTACGGTATGTTTTCTATTTTTCAATTTTTAGAAATATTTTGAGTTATTTTCTGCATATAGAATTCTAGCAAAATAAGAAAGATAGCACCGAGTCTTAATAGCTTTGGATACTTATTCATAGAAAATAAATCCTCCTCTTATCTTAATCCAACACCAAGGAGTCAATCCTATGTAATCTCCTTAAAAATAGGGATTTGTTATCCCCTTTTTTCATGTCATGACTCCACCTCTAAAATATAGAACACCCCCCCCCCCCCCCCACCCACCCAACACACACCCACACTCACACACACCCACACACCCATGCACGCGCACACACACCCAAATTGTCAGAAATTGCAACAAGTCGTAAAATTTCTGAGATGACTTAGAAAATCCCAAAATTTAGAAAAGACATCTAAAACCTCTAAATTATCAAAAAAACTCGAATTAACTATTGAATGATATCTAACACCACCAATCGAGCCTCCCAAATAACTCATTAGACTCATAATTAGGCACTTTAAGTGCCCTTTAGATGCACCCGCCTCACTTAATTAGGATCGGGCAAACCCAACGAACCACACGGTGATCGACTCACACTAGTGTCGCTAGTCAACATAATAGTAATCTATAAAAGTGTAAAAGACCACTCGAGGGTTGTGCAGACCACTTAGAAAGGAGATGCACATGTCACATGCGAGAAATTTAAGTCTGTCTAGACATTGCTGCTTTCACTAGAAGAACTTCCCCAGACAGACAGTCAGTGTGTACATGACATACCCATGAACCAATGCCTAGTCCTAGTCCAACCCAACAGCCCCTACTGCAAATGAAGTGGGCTGCTTTCCCACCCAGGTATGTGCATTTGTTTAGACTCTAAATACTAGACTTTGTCCATCCGAAGAAACGAATCTTTCTAAAGAATTCATTTGGAAACACAATGTCAAGAGCCGACAAGAATTTTTCAACCGTTTGTCAACCTGAAGCCAACTCTCTAAGTAATGATGGGTCTTTATATGTCATGCACTATCCTTTTATCAATAAGGTGGTGAGTTCGAGAAAAATGATATGAAGATTGCAAAAGAACTGACCGAAATCACAGTCTCAAATGGACCGTGACTTTAACACGCATACCATAAAAAAGCTAAAATCTCCTGCGATACACAGGAAAAATAAGTGTGGCACATGGAGAGGGACGTGGGTGTGGGCGGGGAATGCAGCGATGGTTAATAACAGAGGAGAGGGAAAGGGAAGAGAGAGAAAGTGTGGCATAGCGTTTGGGATCCTTATCTTATTTTCTCAATTTTTTTTATTTTTATTTTAAAAAAACCCATGATTATCTCTCTCTTCCTGGTTTAACGTAATAGAATATAGATAATATTCTGGTCAAATTATACCATTTCTGAATGTTTGCTAGTTTTTTATGGGAGAAGTCCTGAAAAATGATGCTTAAAAGTTAAAACTAAGATTCTTCTAGAACATCAATGGCTTTATGACATCAATCACTATCATCAACCACAAAAGTACAAGGGAAAGGTAGATTGAGAGTGCATATCGAAGTTGTTTTCCAAATTTAATTCAGCCATTGTCAATAGTAAAGAATCATTAGAAACCAAGATTCTACATCAAACGACAACATTGGTAGATGGACGCAACTTTCGTAGATTTTGAACACAATAAGATTCTTTGGTCTAAATATGCTGGCGACCATAAGTACATTATAGTAAAATTTCAACAGTTTTAACAGTAGTCAATGTATCAAGCATGCATTCTTTACTTATAGTTGGGTTGATACATGGTTGTATTTACTATCAAAATAATTTAAACTAATATTTATCAAAACTATCAGTTACATGGAAAAGATATGAAGCGTTCCTGCAGTTAACCATTTGAATTAGTGGAAATTGTTAATAACTTACACCATATAAGGAAGAACCAGCCTTGAATGTGTCTCTAAAAGCAAGACAGGCTAATGTGGTGTACCCACCAGCGGATCTCCCGGTTATACAAAGTCGTTTGCTGTCCACCTTCCCACTTTCAGCCTTGAAAACCAAATCGAGCACTTAGCTTGATGGTTTGATTACAATCATACCATATGATGAGTAATTCGGAGGAGAAAAGATAAAGGCTGCAAAAAACAGATACCAGATATCTAGCACAGCTGCAGCAATCATTGACATCAACAATACCCCATTGTCCCAAAAGCCGTTCTCGATATTCCCTTCCATAACCTTAAAAAATATAAGCAGAGGCAATTGTCATGCTAATATTAATTGCCCACCTTTATCATAAACTGAAAAGTTCAAGTACTGAAAGACTTCAATAAGAGTTAGACATTTAGACCTCATTTACCATAAAAACCTGTTACCACAACCCTAAGAGAGAGAGAGAGAGAGAGAGAGAGAGAGAGAGAGACGGCTAGGGTTTGGGAGAATGACGGACAATTCTTATTAGGGCAATAGCCACGAATATATATGCACATACATGTGTAGAGAATGAGTTTTGTACACCTAACTCATATGTATAACCTACAATATACATTAATACCCCCCCCTCAAACTCACGGTAGATCAAATATTGAGAGTTTGCAAATAAAAAACCAAAAACGGGGAGAGCGATGTGACTTTGTGAAAAAATCAACAATTTACCCTGCAAAAGACACATAGGGCAGAGAGATGGTGTCAGCCTCGTACTGCTCCCTGGAGAAGTAACAATCGAGCTCAATGTGCTTTGTTCGCTCATTAAAAACCGGATTGCTGACAATCTGAATGGCACTCTTGTTGTCTCAATGAAGAGTTGTAGGGCCAGAAGTAGCTACACCAAAATCGCGAAGAAGACGCCGTAGATGAACAACCTCTTTAGTAGTAGTAGCTATAACACGAAACTCAATCTTAGTACTGGAGAGAGACAACATTTTGCTTCTTGCTCTTCCAAGAAATCAAAGTCACTCAGAAATAGGTAATATCCAATAGTAGAGCGACGAGTAGTCGGATCACCGGTCCAGTCAGCATCAGAATATGCACGAAGAACTAGAGAGGAGGCGACCTGATAATAATGCCTTGTAGATACCGAAGGACTCAGAGGAGGGCAGCATAATGAGCCGAGTAAGGTGTATCCACGAACTGGCTAAAAATACTAACATCATGTGCAATATCCGGTCTGGTGATGCAAAGATAGACCAACTGACCAACTAACTCCTGGTACCTGGTAGGATCTGATAGGGGCTCGCCATCAGTAAGACGGAGCTTCACATAAAGCTCAAGAGGAGTGTCAACTGTACGACAGTTAGAAAGAGTTGCACGACCCAAGATGTCAGCCGTGTATTTCTGCTGAGAAAGCAGAATCTCCCGAGCACCCTTAGCAACCTCCAGACCAAGAAAGTAGCGCAGAGGACTAAGATCCTTCATTTAAAACTGACTTTGAAGATGCTGCTGAAGATAAGCTATGGCACTAGAGTCGTCACCAGTAAGAATCATGTCATCAACATAGAGAAGGATGATGACCCGGCCTTGGGGGGAAGTCCGCACAACCATAGAGTGATCCTGGAAGGTCTCCACAAAGCCGATTTCAGTCAATGCACGGCGAAAACGCTCAAACCAGGCACGAGAAGCCTGTTTAAGTCCATAATGGCCCAACGGAGACGACAGACGTGCTGAGAGGGCGTGATGAGACCTGGAGGAGACTGCATATAAACAACTTCGGAAAGATCACCGTGAAGAAAAGCATTCTTTACATCCATCTGAAGCAGTGGCCAACCTCGAGCAGAAGCAATAGCGAGGAGGGTCCGAATGGTAGTCATTTGAGTCACCAGAGCAAAAGTCTCTGCATAATCAATCTCGTACTCCTGAGTAAAGCCCCTGGCAATGAAACGGGCCTTGTACCGATCAATGGAGCCATCGGGACGATGCCTGATCTTAAAGACCCACTTGCAGCTAATTGGCTCAACACCAGAAGGCAAGGGAACAACCTCCCATGTCTGAGTCTGCCCAAAGGCCTGGAACTCCTCAGCCATAGCCTGCTGCCACATAAGATACTATAGTGTCTCTCTGTAAGACCCGGCTCTCTGTTAGTGTGAAGAGAAGTAAGGTAAGCATTGAACGAGGGCAAGTAGGAAGTGACTACAGCAAAACCAAAACGGTCAAGAAAGTAGCCAAAGTGGTCAACTCGTGCGGGGGATAGCGAGGAGAAGTGTTGGGATCCACATCCGGTAAAGGAAGGCTGCTCGAAGTAGATGACGTACCAGAGGAGTCAATATCAGACGAAGTGGTGACCGGCAACGGGTCAGGTTGACGGCGACGAGAATACACTTGAGGAAATGGAGAAACAAGTGATGGGGACGATGGACCCAAGAAAGAGGAAGGGGACACAGGAAAAACAACATCTGAGAGAAAAGGAGGAGAAGGAGAAGGGTCGACCATGGTAGCAGGAGGTAAGGACTCGAGGGCAGGGGCCAGAGAAGAAGTGGTAGCAGAAGGAGAGGGTGTCACAAAAGGAATATGTTGAGACACCGAGGAGGGAGCTGGAGGGACCTCAAGAAAGGTGAGATCTTGAGACGCAGCAGAGTAATAGGGAACACTCTCGACAAAGGAGACATGTTGAGAGATGCGAATACGGCGAGCCAAGGGGTCATAACAACGATACCCCTTGTGCTTAGAACTGAGACCCAAAAGCACACACTTAGCGGACCTGGCCAATAGTTTGTTACGCTCGTGAGAAGGAAGAATGACAAAGCACGTGCACCCAAAAGTCCGCAGCATGCTGTAGTCTGGAGGAGTGTCATAGAGACGCTCATAAAGAGAGGCACTCGAAAGGACTAAGGAGGGGGTGATGTTAATGAGGTTGACAAAGGTCAAAATGACCTCTACCCAGAAGGTGTGAGGAACGAATGAGGAGAGAAACTGAGCACGAGCTGTCTCAAGGATGTGACGGTGCTTTCGCTCAGCAACCCCATTCTGTTCATGAGTATGAGGACAAGATTACTAGAAGAGAGTCTCATGAGACTGAAGAATAGAGCGCATCGTAGAGAAGAGGTATTCACGTGCGCAATCAGACCGAAAAGTTTTGATACGAGCATGGAACTAAGCATGAACCATGGCTCTGATAGACCTCAGGAATGTCAGATCGCTGACGAATGAGGTAAACCCATGTGAAACGCAAATAGTCATCAATAAAGCTAACATAGTAAAGATAACCATTCATAGAAGATAAAGGTACAGGACCCCAAATATTAGAGTGCACTAGATCAAACGGACTACAGAACCTCGACAACTGGAAAAGGGGCTAGCTTAATGTTTAACCAACCGACATCCTGTACAAAAAGAAAGAGAAGAAAATGAACCTCGGCCTAAAGTTCCAGACTGGAAAAGACTTTTAAGCCGTGATTCAGACACATGATCTAATCTCATATGCTATAGGTCGGCATCAGAAGTGACACCACCACAGAAGACCGAATGAGGGACAGTAAATAGATGAAGATACTTCAGGTGATATAGTCCGCCAGCCCTACGAGCACCACCAATCCTCTATTTCGAGCGTGGATCCTACACAACTCAAGAAGAAGAAGAGAAAGTAACTGTCAGGCCAGAATCACACAAGCTGCTATAGAGATTAAGTTCATGCGAAGCTGAGGTGCATGCAAGACAAAAGGTAGAGAGAGAAGGCAAGTAGAGTCTGAGGCTGCAGTGATAGATCCGGTTTGTGAGATGGCTAAAAGAGAGCCATCTGCAGTGTGGATCGGAGGAATGCGGGAGGCAGGTGAGCATGCAGTAAGGATGGAGTGGTCAGGGGTAATGTGATGAGAGGCCCAGAGTCTATAATTCAAGATGCAAAGGTACCCGAGGTGGCAGAGAAGGCAGAGGGTGGGGAGGAACTAGAGGCAGGCTGCAGAAAGAGCTGCTCAAGACGCATCTCGAGACACTGAAGGCGATCCGTCATCATAGCATCAGTAGTGGTGGCGCCAGTAACTGCAGCAGTAGGTCGACACGGCTAGGTGGCCCGGCATGCTTCTCTTGACGAAGCTGCCAACATGAGTCAATTTGTGCCTCGACTTGCTACAGTGGGTGCACCTCCGAGTGTCAGGCGTGCCACTGAGCGTCCCACCAGGTGTGCCAAAGGAATGGGAGGAGCCAGGGGAGAGCAAAGCAATAGAAGTGAGTCTCGGAGGTGGAGCAGCAGCGAGAACACCCTCAAAACTGGAGGGTACAGAGGTCCGAAAAGTTCCAACGATGCGAAGATGGGTCTCCTCTCCAATAAGCTCAGCAACAGCAGCATCAATGCGAGGAGGAGGATCCCTATGGATCAACTATCCTGCGAGAGGAGAGAACTCAGGATGAAGAGCCATTAGAAACTAGTAGAGCTGTTGCCGTTCCCGAATGAACTGCAACTCGCGCCAGAAGGCACTGACTCTGGACACCTCCAGTAGAGGGGGCTCCAAAACCTGGAGCTGATGCCAGTAGCCGCGCATGAGGCTGTGAAACTGCTGGATCGTCTGCTCCCCCTGCTGAGCAGACTGGGCCTGGGACAGAAGCTGATACTCATGGACCCCGCTCTGCTCCACAAAGCGCTCTATGAGATGAGCCCAGAACTTTGCCGCGGTAGCGAAGATGACAAGGTCGGGGCGAAGCGAGCGATCAACCGAGGCAACGAGAGACGCTCGAACACGACAGTCATGAAGGTTCCAAGTGTCAGAGGTCCTTGCTTCAGAAGTAACAGTAGAAGTAGGTGTAGAACCGTCAAGATGCCCGTACAGGGCTCGGCCATCCAGTACACTCTAGACGGTGGCAGACCACGCAGTCCAATTAGATATCATGATCAAGGAAAAATCTATCGAGACAGGGAGGAAGTCCCTTGTCTGCTCAAGAGGCGTCGTCAAAAACTAAGCAGAGGTTGTCGTCGACAACTGATCTGAAAAAGCCATCGAGAGTTGCAAAAGAAGCAGAGACTTGGTCGGCAGAAAGGCGCGCTACGTGGCGCGAGTAGTAAGGAGTCGGCAAGCAAGGAAGGGTCAGCGGAAAGACCGGCAAAGCTACATAAGAGGTCGACGAGCTGCAGGAGGGGCCGGAGGAATATCAGCAGGCTGCAGGAGGGCCGACAGATAGTCAGCGGATTGCAGGAGTGCCGGTGGCGGGCTACAGGAGGTCCTGCAGAGGGCTGACGGGCTGCAGGAGGGGCCGGCGGAAGACCGACGGGCTGCAGGAGGACCGGTGGATAGCTGACAGACTGCAGGAAGGGCCGGCGGAAGACCGACAGGCTGCAAGAGGACCGGTGGATAGTCGGCGGGCTGCAATCGATCCGGCGGAGGGCTGGCGGCTGTAGGAGGGGCTGGCGGAAGACCAGCGAGCTGCAGGAGGAGGGTTGGCGGGTTGCTGGAGGGGCCGGCTTAGACTGACGGAGGGCTGATCGGGCGTGGGAGTGCCGGGAGTGGGCTCGGACGCAGGGCGACGGGCTAGTCGCAGGCGCAGGCAAGGTTGCCGGATCGGGGAGGAAGGTAGCGGAAGGGGATGTCGAGGGGATTAAACCTGCTATGATACCATGTTACCAGAACCCTAGGAGAGAGAGAGAGAGAGAGAGAGAGACGACGACGACGACTAGGGTTTGGGAGAATGACGGACAATTCTCATTAGGGCAATAGCTAGGAAAATATAGGCACATACATGTGTAGGGAATGAGTCATGTACACCTAACTCATATGTATAACCTACAATATACATTAACAAAACCCATAAACCATATGCCAAAATTGGATTTCCAAAACAATAACACAACCTAGTCCTACATATATAGGCAGAAATATAAGTTACTCATTGCTCAACGCAGATTGTTCAGAACCTGAATTAATCAGAACATAGCTGAGTAATAACGGAAGACAATAAAAATGTTCAAGGCAAACCAGTGCTTCCTCCATAATTAACATCGACAAAAGCCCACCCTCGACTAGTCCAGTATTGGACATTAAGATTCAATATTCCACGAGTTTCAGATGTAGGCCCTCCTGTAAAATAAAGAGAAAGTCAAGGCTACTATTCCGCTTTCAGCACGCAAAATGATTTTAAACCAACCCATACACAATAAACAACGTGATCCACTTATCAGAAAAGCAAACCTAATAGCGCTGGTGCATCTTAAACTAAGGATGCATTTCATTCAAGAAATTCGAATTTTCACAACAATGTCCATGCAACTTAGATTTTCCTGTAAAAAAAGTAAATTCTTATGTGTCATATGAAAATAGAAAGTCTGTTGTTTGAGAGGCTTAATGTCAACACAGTCTAGTGGAACCAGATCATCCCAGCTCAAAAGAACAGAAGCCCTGAAAAAATTGAGGTCGAATGCCATGAAGGCCAGTAGAATTCCCCAAAGGACAGAAGATAAGTCCCACAATGTGGGATAGGGCGCTGACGTAACGGTTGTGATCGCCGATTATCCCATGAATATACTTTTATCATATTACTAGGGGGACTAGAAACATGATGCTATCAGCTAGTGTTCCAACAAGATCAAGAAGATCAACCCATCAGTTATCCTGCTATTTGAGACATTGTTTTGAATATGGCATTAAGAGGCTTATTGGCAATTTATGCTGAACCAAAAACGTTTTGTTATTCCTAGTTATAGCATGATACTCCTATTTTCATGGTGAGACCTAAGTTGTCGATAGTATACCCCACTTACTTCTAAATTAGGCACACCATGGTGCTTCAGTGATGGGGAGCATCTGGTTGCAATGTGGACCATTGGATCATCATTAAGATCCTTCAATAATGTGTTGTTTGTACTTGTTATAGATATATTTCAGTTCATTAAGGGTCTTTTTATAAGGAAAAAATGACTAACGATTTTTCTTTTTAAATTTTAGAATCTCAGGAGCACATAGTTGATTATAGGTTTCTGGAAAGCCACACATCTAGAAAGATGGGGCATCAAACATCTCTCCATAGCAAAGTAGGTATCCACCCTATTTTCTAGGAGTGAATTTTGTGCCAAGAAAACATGGATATTTTTTTTGAGTGGAAAAGGTACTCGATGCGCCTTTTCTTTAGGAACCTTTTTTCACGTGGAAAAGGGAATATAAGTTTTTATATTTTCCCTAGTTGGGAATCAAAAAAGGCATTACTTAAAAGGATGTAGCAATGTAAAATGAGAGCTCTCTTTTATGATTTCTAAGATCTTCATTCAGCTTGTTTTCTGATAATTATCAATAATCAGTAACCAATCGAGCTTTTTTTTCTTTCTGCCATCAACTTGGTGCCATAGTCAGGCAAACAACTTCCCTACCAAAGTGCACTCTGGTATAGGTAAAATCTAAGAGCGTAACATCTAGGGCTTATAGGGAGATCATGGATCAAAAAATCCGGACCAACTAACTCACTCAAGAGGTGTGATCTTTTCCCTCAAATATTAAATGGAGCACCTCAAGCAGGTATGTAGAGTCTGAGGTGCGACATTGTAGGGACATGGATGCAAAAAGTGCCAAAAACAAACCATGAACTGATGCCCTGTGTTATATTGGGAAGTCGAGGACATCACTCCAAGGATGACGGAAAAATTTTCTCCTCAAATAATCCGAGGTAGGAGCCCAAGTCATCTATTGGAGATTGTCGCCAAAGTTTGATGAGATATCCCTAGCAGTATGTGAAAGATTTCCTAGAAGATTGCCTATGGAGACCCCACAGATGTGGATCCAGCAATTTTTTGATCCAATCAAAGGCAGTGCACTTATGCAATATCAGATAATGAGCGTGACAAATGACAATGAAGCAGCGTTTATAGAGACAATAATGGAGAAACCATTGTCTACAAAGTTAACGGTCATAAACATCATGGACTCTAAGAGTCGCTTGATTGCCACAACAAGGAAACAAAATATTTATTCTTTGACAGTTAATTGGTGATAAAATTATCTTTAATATGGAGCCTTTGTAATAGTGTCTAGCATGACACAAATTCCCGACGAAGAATCAAGAATCTTTTAACCCAATAAGAATTGATGCAGAACCATCCAGGGGGCAAGGTGGATCATTAGTGAGAGTGATGCATGAGCAAGATTGAAGCCGCAACATGCTTCAATTATTAAGCATCAATGATTATCCTTTTATTTCCATCATTTGTTGACTTAGTATTAGTGCTTCAGTTAGTAGAACGCTTTTTATTTATTTTCCCCTTAGAGAGAATGCTTTCAAATCCAAGCACATTTGACAAGCAAGGCATGGTTAAGGGGATGAATCCTGATGCAGGAGCATCCAAAAACATATTTATTTTTATTTTTTGGATTAATAATGACTGGAAATTAGTATTTTTGGAAATAAAATATTAATCACAGTGCGAGGCTACGTCATCTTCTAGTTCTACCATGAGCACTTGCTTCTTTGGAAAGCCGAGATCACAGTTTGGTTTGCTGATTAAGCACATGATCTGGGAGATAACCTTAGTATAGTACGCCATCCCATGGCAGAGCTTCTTCATTAGGTGCTTCGTCCTCAACGGGTATCATGGTGGTGGCGTGTCTAACTGTGATGGTGTTTGCATCAGTTGGCTTATCTACATGGAATTCGAGTCTGAGTTCATACACAACAGGTGTGTGATGGATTCTGAATATGGAGGAGGAGGTGAGGTACGGGAGAGAAGAACAATATGCGAATATTCTGCAATTTGCCTTGGTGAGACACCTTGATACCCCATGATGCGACGTCCTGGTTCATCTTGGTGTGACGCATTGATGACAATCTGAAGTGGGATGCTTCCAGTGCCTTCCACCACTTATCTTTGCTTTACTTTTCAAATTTTGATCATTTAGATCGTTTCCATCTTACCCTAGTCTTTGCACCAAACTCTAATTTATAAGACCTGAATCCACCATATAGCCATTAGTAGCCCTGTATCAGAGTTGTTGCTAAATAAATGTCTGCACAGTAAGCCTTTGCTCCATTAACTTGAATCATATCTGGTCGCAAATTACTTAGATACACATATCACCACATACGTAACCTAGCTTCTCATTGAGCTAGATTTTGAAACCGATTTGTGCAAAGTCAGATCAATCTCATAAATGATCCCTTTTTCAAAACAAAGTGTCGCCGTTCAAAACCTATCTAAACCCTAAATTCCCAAATCTCTAAGCCTCTTCATTAGTTAGATATCAAATTGTCTCTTTGAGTCCACACATCAATCTATAACTTTATTCACTAGATGGTTGAGAAGTTTCCATCATGCATCTATCTGGGCTGACAGAACTTAGATTTATTAGCAGGATATCCGTACCCCCTACCCCTCGTGCAACATATTGAGCATTACACTGAGTGTTTTGTGTTGAATATGGCATAAAAACCTAGAGGCATGAACTTCTTAATCTTATCTATTATCTATATATAAAGACGACAAGACGTAGAGGGGACGTTTCTCTCTACACATAGGAACCATACCCCACCGCCGTAGTATATTAAAAGTGACGTCCGTCGTCCAGTATAATATATATCTTAGTTATTATATAAAAATAATCCATATCCATAACCCTATGTAAAAGCTAAAAATAATCGTGATCAGTTGTCCAATGCAATCATACTTTATCGTCCGATGTAAGAACTAAATCCTGATGCATGCCAATTTGTTATGGTAAGTAGAACTAAATTGTATGATACAAGCAATCAAGCGGGGAGTAGTGGCGGGAAACGGTACTGTATGGTGGAGATGGGCGGTTGGCGGGCATCTGGAGACAGCAGACATCAATCGACGGCAATAAAGGACTGACGGTGTTCCGTGAGCCGATGGAAAGAAGCGATGACGGTGGTGAACGACGAAGAAGGGTAAGCGACTAAAGACGCCGAATGGCGGTGGTATTGACGGGCCGGTGGTCAGTGGAGACAAGTGACGACTAGGGACAGGCAACAATGACGGTGGGAGGCTGCAGCCGGCAAACGACGAACTGCGATGGGCAATGGTGAGAGCATCAACGATGGTAGACAGTAGAGATAGGCAAGCGGGAGCAACCGACAAAGATAGCGACGACGGAAAGGCAGTAACATCGATGGACCAGTGGTGTTAGGTAGCGACGGGTGACGACGTCAATTGGCCGGTGGTGGCATCAGAGACTAGCGGTTATAGAAAGAATGTTATAGAGCGATTATATATTATGGAGAGAATATTGTTAAGCAATGAAGTGTTGTAGAGGGAATTTTGCAGATAAAGAATAATGTTGTAAAGAAAAACAAATGTTGTATAGCGAAAAAGATGTAGAGATAGAGAATGATGTCAACAAAGGCGACCAGCGAATAGCGAATGATGAACAACGAACTGCAAAAGGCGAACTAGGGATACGAATGACAAAAAACAAAGAAGAATAATATTACATATAGTGTTGTAGAGAGATATTATTACAGAGAGAAAAGGAGAAAATGTTATAGAGAGAATATTATAGAGGGAGAATGTTATGTACATGAAAAATATTATAGAGAGTATATTGTAGAAATAGAAAATATTATAGAGAGAAAATGTTGTAGAAAGAGAATTTTACACAGATATTTTTAGTGTAGAGAATATTATAGAGAGAATATTCTAAAGAGAATGTTGTAGAGAGAAAATATCACAAAAAGAAATTATTTTAGAAAGATAATATATTATAGTGTTATAGAGAGAATATTATAGAGCGAAATTGTACAGGTAGAAAAAGAGAAAATGTTATAAAGATCTAATTGTCAAGGGAGAATGTTATATAGAGGAAAAATATTATAGAGACTGTGTTGTAGAAATAGAAAATCTTGTAGAAAGAAAATATTATAGAAAAAAATAATTTTATAGAGATATTTGTATAGTAGACAAAGAATATTCTAGAGCAAGAATGTTGCAGAGAGAAAATAACATAGAAAGGAATTACTTTAGAAAAATGATATATTGTAGAGAAAATATTATAGAGAGTTTTTTGAGTGAAAATGTTGAAGAGAGAATGATATAGAGAATGTCTACAATATATGTTGTAGAACGAGCATTATAGAAAGACAATGTTGTAGAGAGAAAATGTAGTAGAGTGAGAAATATTTTAGGGAGAGAATATGGTAGATAGAAAATGATTTAGAGAGATTTTTTTGAGAGTACATGTTATAGAAAATATACCATGGAAAGTAAATGTTAGAGAGAACATGTTGAAGAGAGAAACTATATACTTTAGAGAGATAATATTATAGAGAGAAACTATTATAGAGAAAGAATGTTGTAGATAAAGATTATATATTGTATAGAGAAAAATTTTAGAGAGAAAATGATGATGAGAGAAAATGTTATGTATAGAAAATGATGTAGAGATAGAAATGTAGAGATAGATAACGATGAATGGTGCCTCGCGAATGGTGAACGACGAATGGCGGATAGTGAACGGCTAACGTCAAACTACATACGAGGAACGACCAAGAGGTAGAGAGAGAACGATGTGGAGAATGTTCATTGTTGAGAAGAAAAAATGGTACAGAAAGAAAACGTCATAGAGAGAAAACATTGTAGGGAGAGTATAAGTTGTAGAGCGAGAAAATGCTGCTAGCGAGTCTTTTGAAAATTAGTTAATGCTTTGTATAAGTTTGAAAATTATTTGAATGACGTATTCTATAAGGATTTCTGTTCAACAGGCACGTGCAACACATGTTCCCGTCAACTAGTATATATAGGCATTGGGAACAAGTGAACAACTATCTTCTATCTCAAGACGCAATTCCCTACTGATACAAATTTAAAGGGTTTGGTTTGGTTTCTTAGCCATTGGGGAAAAAATAAGATAACGGAATGGTAGATCTGATGAGAACTGCAACTTCATGGAACCATAGCTTCACCAAGGATATATGCTCCCAACTCAAGCTCCTCCAATAAGAAAAATAATGAGATAATGGAATAAGTGTAATGAAATCCTTATAGAAGAAAACTAATGGATAATCACCGCCCACCCCACTTGAGTGGATAATTCTAACCTTGATATATTTTATGTGTATAGTCATGTATGGCCGGTACCTGATGTGTGAGTCGAGACAAGGACAACAAAATCAATCCAATCTAAGATGTCATTTCGTCATCTTTAGAACAACTTATTTTGCAGCTCGAGGGCTAGGAGCTTATTTTCTATCTCTAGACAACAATGAGAATTAAACTGAGGCGCCTGGTTCATTCTGGAGAGAAGAGTATTGTTCATACAAGCCTACAGAAAAGTTAGCCAAGAAAATATAGGTTACAACTCTACTTGTACACTGAAACCTATCTATTTCTGGATATGCATAACCATTTGACCTAGGTCTAATTTTGATTGCAGACAGATCAGCAGGCAAAGTTTGATATTGGATGTGGATATACGGCCTTCCTCTTAAAGAAAAATCCATTGTCTCATAATGATAGTGATATTCTCATATACCAATCAAATATCGGGAGGCATTTGTATCTGATTATGAAGATGCTTAGAGCTAAGGGATAGTTCTTGGTCCAACCTCATCATTTTACTAAACTTTTCCCCCATGATAAAATTGATAAGTGATGAAAATAATGACAGACATACTTCTTTTTGTCACAAGTTCACGTTTCACAACAAAAAATAGTAGTATAGGAAGATAAACTTTGATAAACAGACAGAAAATAACTGATCTATAAAATGGGTAAAAGAAACCTTCCCATTTTTCTATAAGAACAGCAATCACGTACCATGGCTTTTGACCAATAAGGGAGGTCTTTCATCCAAAGGTGCTTGGTAAGTGTGATTTGTTGGAGGGTAAAAATAGGCATAAGCACTTTGACCAGGGACCTGTGTGGGGAACTCAATAATCTCTGGCAAACTGAAGTATGATTTGTATTTTGTAATTTCTGGAGAAGAAAACCAAACAATTGAGAATTCTATTGCTTTTGATTGGCTATCATCCAATGTCACCTGACAACAAAGGATTGCAGGTCAGATATAATCATCCATGACAATAAAAATCGATCAATTATTCAGCGTCAGCCTGCTGCTCAACCTTCGCAACTGACAATGGATGGGCCGCAGATGCACCTTCAATGTATAAGCAGCAAGATCCACAAACCTATGCAAAACATAGGCAATGAAACTGACTCTCGCTTTAAGGAATTACCCGAATTATTACACATTGATATCTAGTCTCAAGGAACTTAGTCAAATGTTTAGCTACTTCAAAACAGTGAAAACAAAAATCTTGAACCTACTATATTATTAATATCAGTAAAAGGAATATCAAGCAATGAAAAGGAGCCTTGAGCATAGTCCAGAATTCCCAGATATGACCTCCCGTTCTGCCTGCATGTCATAAATCAGAACCTTGATTACATTTAACATATCAGATTCTACATGAACAGGTCCTAATCATAAATATATCCATTTATATGAGTGTATGTGTGCGCATGCATGTGTGTGTAAGAAAACAATATAGAGTGAAAATAAAATTTATAAAAACCTGTAACTGCAAACTATATTATGATCTCCACTGTCTTTCCCAACAAAATCATAAGAGCTGATGCCAAAAACCCACAGTGGTCTTGTAAACTCCGCATTCAATGAAAAAACAGCTATCACCTCATTTTTGTGCTCAATCTGTCTCGAGAACAAGAAATGTAAACCATAAAGAGTCTTTATCACAAGACTTTCTAAAACATTAATATTTTGTAAGCAAACAACTAAATATGGTAACTGTTAGATACCCACACACCCCAAAGCCCTGGTTGTAAGGGGAGGTCCACAGCGGCTATATTAAGCAGGTGATGGGTGCCTCTCTCACCGATGTGGAACTATCCGTTAACACTCCTCCTCACACGGAGTACGCATGGCAAGGAACGATCGGTGGGGAGCACTCGGAGCTGGAGTAGGAGACGGTGAACCCAGCTCTGATACCATGTTAGATACCCTCATGTCCCAAAACCCGGGTTGTAAGGGGAGGTCCACAGCGGCTATATTAAGCGGGTGATGGGTGCCTCTCTCACCGATGTGGGACTATCCGTTAACAGTAACTATAATTGCTTAAACAAGTACAGGTGCGTATAAACATCAAAATCTCCAAATTGTCAACATTGCGTGATTTCATTTAATTTCAGGACTCGTTGCTGAAATTGACTCTCTTTGTTTCGCATATCTATTGTGTGTGGGATTTTAATTGATCCAAGTCGGATGGATCTACATCGGCATCAACATCCTAATTTATTTTAACAAGAAAGTGCTTCATTCCAACACCTAACCCAATACTTAACTATATGTGGCTGCATTGTGAATATAGATCTGTTTGGAATCTTTGGATAAAGCCGTTTTAATGCTCCCGAATGACATCACTCGTAGTCTATTGTGTGTGGGCTTTTAATTGATCCAGGTCATTTGGATCTACACCGGCATCAACATCCTAATCTTGTTTTAACAAGATAGCACTTCATTCCAACACCTAACCCAATACCTCTACATGGGCCATGGCTGCATTATGAATGTAGATCTGTTTGAATAAAGCCCTTTTAATGCTCCCGCATGACATCACTAATAGTTTGTTTTTTCCATCCAACAAATCAAAGAGAAAAAGAAATAGACATGGTATATAAGTTTTTAAGTAAGAGATCCCTATGGCACCCCCAAAAAACTTAAAATACATTCAGTCTCAGAACCCATGATTCATGTATTTTTTCCTTCCTCGTGTAGAATAGGTCTGTTTGTGTATTCAAGTGACTAGGGAAAAAAGAAATGATAAATTATTTCAAAAACCAGAAAGGTAAAAGATATTAAAAAAGAATTGTAGACCCTGAGGTTTCAGTTACATCCAGAGAACTTATATCCATTCTGGTTAAATCAAAGGATATGATAGAATCCCATGATTAATGATTTAACTTGTCTTTATGAACTCAATTGAATGGATTAGAAGAATTTTGAATTCCCAGGTGGGATCTAAAGATTGCCTTGAAATATACCACTTGTGAGTAACGAATCATGCAAGTCGGCTGTAAATTACTATGAACAGCCATTTTGTACAATTATAGTTAAATGTGTGCATAAACTAACCGTAAATTATCCATAACTTGAATAATTAACACTTGCTCATGTTCTTTGAGCACTTCAGGATGACCATAGTGCTCTAACTAGACTTTCAATAATGATTACAACAACAAGAAATAGAGATAGAACATTGTAAAAGAAACAATGGTATGATAGAAGAAACAAATAATGAAGCATATCAATCGAGAAAGATAACAAAGCAATTGCTAAGATACTTTCTTTGGGCTTATTGGAAAGCTTCAAGTGCAAAGAAAGAATTACCCATTTATGAATATTCCAAAACCCACTATTTCTATCAGTAACAAAAAACAGTTCACCTGCAAAACCACATAAGAAAAAGAATATACTCTCAATAAGGAATGACTACAATCCATAGAAGTCGCAAGTAAACTAGCTTTGTGCCTATACAAAATATAAATGCCAATATAACAAAAATAGAAGGGAATATGTGAAAGCACTAGGAGCTTTACAATATCAACCAAACCATTACTTGACGATTAAAATAAGTATTCATAGAAGGGAAAAATGTGACAATTCTATTACTAGATTTGGGACCAGTTTCAGTCCATTTGGGAGGCATGCAATCATGTGGTAGGTAGGTTGACTCTGAAGGAGCAATTTTGGCATGTGCTTCTAGGTTGAAACAACTCCAACTTTATGCATTCCCTATTTCTACCCCTTATCTTTCTTATCAGATAATTATTTAGCAAAAGTATAGGGAGTAAAATAAGGCTAATAACAACAGCAATAACAGCTTGTTCCTTCTAGAAAAACATATAAAAAGACCACTCATATTAAAGCGTTGAACCACTTGTATGAGGCATGTGCCATGTACATGAGAAAGAGAGGTTTTTTATAGAGAACATATGCCATTGAGCAAATCACAACTTAGTATGATTATGCTAGAAGTGATGCCCAGTCATAGCCATGGGCTGTTGAGTTAGATACAAATTTGGCATGGGTTGTGCAGAAAATGTGCGAACTCAAAACACTGATACACTTATCTCAAAAAGAGAAGTGTATTTAACTATCAAACGCAAACTTGTAGCTATTATGTCTACTCCCACAAGAGCTATAGGTCTTCGGTAATGAAAATGCAGTATTCCTCAAAGAGAACTTCGCATTGGAGATGACAAATCAAAACAAACTATATGACGTACAGCCACAAAATGAGGATGCAAGGGGTGCATCATCACCCTTTGAGGATGCAAGAGTCCACAATTGTTGCTCCACGGAAAGTCAGCACAATTCCAAAGTAATAGGAGCACTTTATTCACACAAATGAGGTGAATGTCACAGTTGTTGACATATCGGATACTAATCCGAACACATGGAATGCGGTTTTGCAGGGCATTGATGCATCTTCGTAGAAGAAGGTATAAGTTTGAATGGACTGTATATATGCCAACGGTGAGCAGACTCATTCTGAATTTCCTCGGATGTGTCAGGCCAATAGAGTGTAAGTGAATTTACAAAAGGGAGAAAGATGATTTAAACATAAATTCAGTCAAAGAATTAACTATGATAATCTTTTTCACTTAAAGAGATCTATATGAACTAACGAGATGACTTTGTAGCACCATGTCAAGAGCACATGGTACGCCATAACCATTGAGCTTTGTCCCAACTTTTGGGGTCTGCTGGAGAGTACATGGTATGCAAGTCATCCAAATCCATCTATGGCCTAAAGCAAGCATCAAGAAGCTAGAATAAATGGTTTAACAAAGTTGTCAGCATTGTTCAAAAACTCAAAACTCGGACTCGACTCCAAAGTCAGCCGAGTCAAGTAAACTCGATCCGACTCGGCTGAGTTTTATCCAAACTTGTTCTGACTCGGACAAATAACTCGACTCGAAATTTGTCTGAGTCGAGCCGACTCGATCTAACTTGGCCGAGTTTTTTCGAGTTTTAAAACAGTGGTTGTCAGAGCCTATGGCTTTAAGCATAACTAATGCATGGGAACGTAGCACAAGATGGTGGTACTTCAATGTGCATATTCACAAACGAGAGGAAAGGGAAAAGAGGGACTAGAAGGCCAATTGGCTCTACTTTAAACTAAATAGCAATGCTAAATTCTAGTATAAAAACTTGAGGGCTTTAAAATGAAGATCATCCCATCTATATATAGACTTGGAAGAGAAACTACAACTCTTCCCCATTCCAAGTCTCATATATTCAGTTTCTTTTTCATAATATTCAGCAAATAAAACAAAAGGAAAAGGAGTAAAGACTCACAACAGGTTGCTATGTCTACCTCCTTTAGAAAACCCATGTAAAGGAGAGATAGAGGATGTGAGGGTATGAGAAGTTCAGTGAGAGAGAGGAAGTCACAGGCAAAGAGGAATCACATGCCTTCTCCTGAGGGTGGAGTCCAAGCTGGGTAAGGCCTCGCTTCTCTCTCTCCCATGGACTCCTATTTAGATAGGTATTTGGGGGGTTTTCCAAATATACACCTCATCAGCAATAAGTGTTGATTAGGCAATTCATTGCTGATTTGGATCAGAATTATTCCATGCTTATCCTTTCCTAAATAGGACTCTTTGAAACTAATTTGCACCACTTCAATTTAACTCAAAATCTGACCCATACACTAACTAATTCTAAAACCTGGAAAAGCTCCAGAAAACTCATAAGAGAAAAAACTAGAAAACTTACTTTTAGCGCACTCAACCGACAAATCAACTGAACTACGACGAATAACTGACTCACTAAATCACCTAATAACACCTAACTACTCTCTAATTGGCTAAATTGATCATTTCGCACGTCAGTGCCCTGTAGCTATCTACATTAAGTGACCTATGAATCTTCCTGAATCAAGAAACCTCATAAAGCATATGTTTGGAAGTAAAAAAAGTAGAAGTTTAGTTGTATCGATTGTGTTTTATCTGTAAAATATTGCTAATTGGGACTTGGGGGAGGTATTGAGTTGATGTCTACAGTAAAGGCTTGGTTGTATAGCTACTTCTCGATGAAGAATTTGGATTAGGCTTCCTGTAGCCTCAAGATTAAGCTTCAGCGAGAACTTCAAAACATAATGATAGATTTGGTGAAGCCACAAAATAGACTAGTACCATCTAGGTATAGTATGGCAAATGCAATGGATACTATTGCACCTTTTGGATAGGGGATCACTCTCTCGAAGAAACAGTACCCCTTGCCCCCCAACGTATTTCATCAGATGAGGAACGTTCCTTATGCTTCGGCAATTAGGAGCTAATACATGTCATGTTATGTACGAGAACTGATATTTCTTGTGCGACTGCGATTGTGAGTCGGTTTTGACGTAATCCTTGAGTTGAGCATTGGATTGTGGGGAAGAACATCATAAAATACCTCAAAGGTAAGAAGGATTATGTCCTAAATTTCCAATATGACTTGTACGATGACTTTCCACTTTTGGTTGTGTTTACACTTACTGAATCTCTTGTCAGTTGGAGAAGTGTAAAGGAGGATGCTACCTCGATTTCAGTAAAGGTGGAGTAAATAGTTGTCTTTGAAGCCTCCAAAGATGTATATGGCACCATAACTTCCTATTTGAGCATGAAAATAGCTATTATAGAGGTTGTTTCAGAAAATGGCCATGTCAATATGACACAACACTGAGATCAGCTGGGAATGCCTATTCATTGCTATCTGCTGAAGTATCTGGAAGGAGAGCAACAATCGGGTCTGCTACAACAAACAAGCTACAAAGGAATACGCTTTGTACCTTGGAAGATAGCTTGATGCAGGACGTTACGAATCCTACAAATTTCAATCAATCGTCGTCTTGAGATGAGATTCATGAGAACTGAGAAAGATAGAGGGGGGAGGAGAGATAGACCACTAGGAGTCAGCACCTAGGGTTCATTGGAGTCCGCACCAATTAGGGAAAAAGTGGATGAATCCCATCGGCAGGAAACAAGCAATTTTTAATTCATAATCTTCATTATAAATAAAAAGAGCTTTGGGAGTCTATTTATATACCTCCAAGCTTGACACAAACACGTAGGACTAGTACTCCTGTAGCGTATGGGCTTCAGACTTCTACTCATATATTTGGGTTTTTACATATTCTAAAAATAAGCCAAATAATTGTGGTGAAAATGACATGCTAAATAGGCAGTAAATGAAATAAAAGATAAACAGGCCCCGGTCGGAGATGGGCCGGACGCATATGAGCCGAATCGAAAATCCGCTTTGCATCAATCGCTTCCGTTGTGAAAAACTAGTCCTCGAGTTTAACTCGAACGATAAGGAGAGATGCAGCTCGAAATCTCCATCCAGTAGTGTGTCTGAATTAGCAATTGGTGGTGGATACCAAGAAGATGTCGTGTTGTACCTTAATCACCTCCCGGATCCCAAGCAAAAGATGTATTGTTGTCTAGCGGTGACCAAGAGTCAGGGACATCGCAGCACGAGCTATGGGTAGCTATAACCCGGGCAAGCTAATGTGCAAACTCACACCCAAGTGAAACTAGAGAATAATCCAAGCCGATGGTGGAAGATCTAGCCCAATGAAATCAATAGTCGGGGATAGTATGCTGAAGGCGACACCTTGAAGCAGCTTGGCTAGCAGCACTAGGCGTTTTGCCTTTTTTTTAATTATTTTAATTATTATTTTAATATTTTATAATATATATATGTTTAAAAATTAATATAAGTTCAAGATTATCCCAAACCATTATTTTAAAGAACAAGTATATAATCATAATTCAAGATTGAGTGATTAACAAGAACAAAAGCAAACATGGTCCGCCTGGCCAGCCTAGCCCGCCTGGTCCGCCTCAACCCGCCTGGTCAGCCTCAGCCCGCCTGGCTTGCCTGGTCCGCCTGGCCAGCCTCAGCCCGCCTAGACCGCCTAGGCAGCCGCCTTGCCCCGCCTAGACCGCCTAGGCGGGGCCGCCTAGCTCCGCCTGGGAGCTTGGCCGCTTTTATGGAGCGCCTAGGGCCTAGGCGAGGCGGTGGAGGGCCGCCTAGCGCCTAGGCGGCCGCCTAGACCGCTTTTTAGAACACTGGACACGATCAATTGCAGGTGGAAGCACCGCTGGCGACTAGTGCTCCACTGAAGGCGGAATCCCCACTAGCGCTAAAAATGTTGGAGCGGGTGGAAGCTCCACCGAAAGTGTTGATGGCGATGGGAGCCCTCTGAAGTATCAACAGGCGAGATGACTCTGCTAAAAGTGGAAGATCACCGAAATGGAAAGTCTCCTTAGGAGGTAGGACAGTCTCTTTGAAGAGCGATGGTGGAGGAGGGACCTCTATAGGAGGTGGGGTATTCTCAGGGGTCGCCGGATCTGCAAGCACGCCAGAGATGGAGGTACGCTCTGAACTACAATCTGGTTGAATGTGTTTCGTAATTCATCCATCAACTTTTACCATTATGCTTTCCATATTGCATGCTTCCTATCACTCTCTCGGATAAGAGCATCGGCCTAGGCATAAAATTTGTCAATGGCAGTGTGGGATCTATTGCCATAAGGGTAGCAAACACAGGAGGACCGATTGATAGGGTAGGACATAATAAGGATTGATCCAATATTGATGTGAAAATAATGCTTCCAAGATGGAATATTCTCACCTTAATTTTTTTTCTTGCAGGTAAGCAACTCGGGGAGAAAACCTGCTCCCAAGAATGCTCCAAATCAGCCCTAAATCAGCGAAGAGTCTTCAATAAGCTAATGTTGTTGCTGCTATTTGGTGGGTGCCAGAAAACTATTCAGAGGTGCCAAGGAGCTGTAGGTTGTTGGGGGGTGGCTGTAGCTCGGGAGAGGGCCGCCAAGACCCTGTTGGGTGCCAGGAACAAGCTGCCCACAATGCAGGGGGTGCCCTAGTGTTGATAGAAACTTAGTTGGGGGTGCCCATAACACAAGCGGGAGCATGGGGTTTGTTAATGTATATACCGGGTCGGGTTCTATATACAGTCGGATCGGGTTGCTTGTGTATTCATGTACATATATATTGGGCTTGAGTCCCTCAATAGAGAGTATTCCATTTTCTCCAAACCCTAGCCGCCATCTCCTAACATGGTATCAGAGCTCTAGGGTTTCAACGCGGTGAAGGCGACTCCTCCGGCACCTCCTCCTCCTCCAGCCTTCCCTTCCGGCACCAATCTCCCCTCCGGCAACCCACCCGACCACCAGCCTCTCCTCTCCCTCCCACTCCCCACCCGACCTCCTTCCTCCCTCTCGCATCTCACCCGGCCTCCCGCAGCACCCCCTTCCCCCCTTCGGCCTCCCCCCGCTCCCTTCGGCCTCCCGCAGAACCCCCGCTCCCTCCTCTGGCCTCGCGCTCAACCCTCGACCTCCCACCCTCACCCGCCACCCCTCCTGCCTCCATATGCACCCGCCACCCCCCTCCTGTCGTCCTCTGCAGCCCGCAGCCCACCCTAGCGTGCCCCCCTTCCGGCCTCCCCTGCAGCCCGCAGCACCCCCTTCCGGCCTCCCCCGGCTCCCTCCAGCCTCTCGCAGAACCCCCGCTCCCTCCTCCGGCCCCGCGCTCAACCCGGGCCTCCCACCCTCACCCGCCGCCCCTCCTGCCTCCATCTGCACCCGCCGCCGTCCCCTGCAGCCCGCAATCCACCCTACCGTGCCCCCTTCCCCCTTCCAACCTCCCCCCCGCTCCCTTCGGCCTCCCGCAGAACCCCCGCTCCTTCCTCCGGTCCCGCGCTCAACCCCCGGCCTCCCACCCTCACCCGCCGCCCCTTCTGCCTCCATCTGCACCCGTCGCCCCCCCCCCCCCCCCCCCTCTCTCCTACCGTCCCTGCATATCGTAGCCGCCCCCCCCCCCCCCCACACACACACACACACCTTCTTCCTCCACCGCAGGTCCCCCCCCAGCTCGTCTCCTCTATACCGGACTGCCCAGGACCTCCCCTGTGTCCGCTCGCCCCCGTACTTCAGGGGTATGACTTTTCTACATCATCTCTAGGCTCCCGTACTGCCTACACACAGTGGCTGATCATCGAGTCCCTCCGTCTTCTCGTTTTGATGGTATTCTCGGGCCACGTCCCTCAGCCGCGTCAGTCGACCGTGGACATAATCAGCTCCCCTCCGCCATGATGGCGAGACTGCTGCTGCCACTGATCTCACTACTCCGGCACCGCCTGTCACCTCTCCTGCTCAGTCTCGATCTTACTCCAATCATCTCCAACGCTTTGAGGAGCTATTTTTTCTGTACCTCGCCTCCACCAGCTCTTCAACAAATCACAGCCTATCTGCCACTCCTGGTATTACTGCTCCATGGATCTTCGACTCGGATGCCTCCTGCCACCTTACCTCCGACTCTTCCGTACTCACGGACTGTCGCCCTGCTTCCACTCACATGGGGGTCCACACTGCTGACGGGACTCGTGTACCCATTTCGCAGTGTGGATCCATCACCCCTGCCTCCGATCCCACTGATCGCCTGACCCCTCCGATCCCACTGATCGCCTGACCTTGTCTCGTGTTTACCATGCTCTCCTCTTAAATATTAATTTAATATATGTTAGTTCTCTTTGTGAGTCGAGCCTGACCGTGACTTTTACTTCTTCCTTTTATTCTATGCAGGATCCGCGGACGAGTCAAAGAATTAGGCTGAGTCATAGAGCAGGGGGACTCTATCAGTTGGATCACCTTTAGGTTCCCACTTCCACTTCTTCCACGCCGTCAACTCTGTCTGTCACCTCTGATGCCGACTTGTGGCACAGAAGGTTAGGTCACATATCCAGTGATTGACTCCAAAGCGTTTTTCGCTCTGGAGCTCTGGGTCGGGTGTCTTCCCCCATCTCTATCTGCACTGGTTGTAGCTTAGCAAAGCACCTTGCTCTTCCTTTTTCTGCTAGTGTCTCATTCCAACGCCCTTTTTGATCTCATGCACTCTGACATGTGGGGTCCTGCTCCAGTAGCCTCCTTTACTAGTTTTTTGTATTATGTAAGCTTCATAGATGATTACTATCGCTGCACCTGGATCTATCTCATGTGTCGCCACTCCGAGATTCCTCATATTTACAAGACCTTCACTACTATGCTTCACACCCAGTTTGGTCGGTGCATTAACACCTTTCGGTCTGACTGTGCCCAGGAGTATCTCTCTTCTGAGATGCGTGAGATTCTTCAAACTCACCGAACTCTTCACCAACAGTCGTGTCCCCATACCCATGAACAGAACGGAGTTGCCGAGCGCAAACATCGTCATGTCCTCGAGACAGCGCGTGCTCTATATCTGTCTGCTTCTGTTCCACATTCCTACTGGACCGAGGCTATTCTGACCGCCGTTCACCTTATCAACATCACTCTGTCCTCTACCCTCTCTGGTCTTACACCGTACGAGCGGCTTTACTCCACACCCCCTGACTACTCTCTTCTTCGTACCTTTGGGTGCATGTGTTTCGCCCTTCTCCCTCCCCATGAGCTCACCAAACTCTCTGCTAGGTTTGTTAGATGTGTCCACTTGAGGTTCAGTCGGGAGCACAAGGACTATCAGTGCTACGATCCCTTAGCTCGTCGGATCCGTCTCTCTCGTCACGTCTCCTTTGTTGAGGATGTTCCATAATTTTCTACTAAGTCCCGGGATCTTCCATCACCGCCTGTGCCTCTCTACGTCTCTACCCCCTCTCATCATCCGCTTACTACGTCCATATCGTACTCCCACGCCCTCGGTTGTACCCTTCCCGGTTAAGCCTCCCATCCCTTCCTTACCTCCATCTTTCTAGTCTCCACCACCTCCCTTGCTATCCATACCGCTACACCCCCCTCCCCTTCCCCCGTCTCCCCTGCCACCTCCACCAACACTTGTCACGTGTGTCTACGTTCGTCGTTCCACGGTCCCTTCCACCGAGACTGTCTCCCCTGGTACTTCTTTGCCTGCAGTTCCTCCCTCAGAGTCGGTTCACACTGGTACTTCCTCGCCTGCTGCTGCTGCTCCCTCCTCTCCGGTCACGGATCCTGATCATTTTCGGCACTACCCTGCGTGCGGACATCACCCTCCTGACAGATATGCCTACTCTCCCGATAGGTTTGGTTACTCTGCGTTTACCGTTGACTTCTCTGACTCCTCTGGCTACTCTGTTGTCACCTCCTACTCTCCGTCTTACTAGGCTTTTCTTATTACCCTTCACACCCACCGGGAGCCCCAGTCGTACCGTGAGGTAGCTTTACACCCAGAGTGGCGGCAGGCTATGTCAGTAGAGCTTGAGGCTTTTCAGCGGACCCAGATGTGGGATCTGGTTCCTTGTCCCTCCGGCGTGGTACCTGTCAGCTGCAAATGGATCTTCAAAGTCAAGACCCGACCTGACGGTTCCCTTGAGCGGCACAAGGCCTATCTCGTTGCTCGTGGATTCTCCCAGGAGTATGGGATTGACTACGATGAGACGTTCGCTCCTGTTGCTCGGATGACTACTGTGCGGACCCTTTTAGCTGTGGCAGCTGCTCGAGGGTGACCTCTTCATCAGATGGACGTGACTAATGTGTTCCTTTACGGTGATCTCTCCGAGGAGGTCTACATGGCTCCTCCACCAAGCGTTTCTGTTCCTCCAGGGCACATTTGTCGTCTGCGTCGAGCTATCTATGGGCTCAAACAAGCACCTCGTGCCTGGATTGAGCGTTTCCGCAGTGCAGTTCTAGCAGCTGGGTTTGTAGAGAGACAGTCTGACTATGCTCTGTTCACCCGTTCCTCCAGTCAAGGTATTGATGTGCTGCTTCTGTATGTGGATGATATGATAATCACCGGGGATGACAGTGCCACCATAGCGTCACCTCCAGAGTCAGTTTGAGATGAAGGATCTGAGCCCTCTCCAATTCTTTCTTGACCTTGAGATTGCCCGGTCAACTTGTGGGTTATTGATCTCCCGGCAGAAGTACATATCCGACATTTTTGTCGAGGTTGCTCTCACTGACTCTCGGACTGCTGACACGCCCATGGAGCTCAACTTGAAGCTCCTTTCTACATATGGTGAGCCTCTCCAGGATATCTCTCGTTACCAGCGGCTGGTTGGGATGCTTGTTTATCTCACCTTGACTAGGCTTGACATTGCCCATGCTGTTGAAATTGTTAGTCAATTCGTTCAGGCTCCTCACTCGGTTCACTTTGCAGCAGTCCTTCGGATTTTTCGGTATCTCCGCAGCACCGTCACTCGTTCGCTACTATTTCCCTCCACCTATCTACTGGTTCTGCGTGCTTACTTCGATGCAGATTGGACTAGAGATGTTGCTACTCGCCGCTCTACCACCGACTATTGTGTGTTCCTTGGTGATTATCTCATTTCTTGGCGCAACAAGAAACAGGAGTCTGCTGCACACTCCAGCACCGAAGCCGAATACCGGGCTATGGCTTCCACTACTGCAGAGATTGTCTGGCTTCGACGCCTTCTACTCGACTTGGGAGTCAGGATTTCCAGGGCTACACCTTTCTTTTGTGACAACCAGAATGCTATTCAGATTGCTAGCAACCCGGTTTTCCATGAGTGGACCAAACACATCAAGGTCGACTGTCATTATGTTCGACAGGAGTTTCTTACAAACATCATCTCCTTACTGTTCATTCCCTCGACGGAGCAAACTACTGATTTTCTCACAAAACCTCTTACGATTGCTCGATTTCATCATTTAATAAGCAAACTCTCGGTACATGATCCACCGTGAGTTTGAGGGAGAGTGTTAATATATATACCGGGTCGGGTTCTATGTACAGTCGGGTCGGGTTACTTGTGTATTCATGTACATATATAATGGGCTTGAGTCCCTCAATAGAGAGTATTCCATTCTCTCCAAACCCTAGTCGTCATCTTCTAACAGGGTTAAAACTTAAAACCAGTGTCCCCCTGTTGGGGGTGCCCACAACACAATCTGGCCAGTGAAGCTATGTGGATACTTAGAAACACATGCCCTAACTAACAGGTTAAACATCGCAAATGTGCCTAAAATTACAGAACAATTTTTCACAGAAAGTGGTCGCCTAATACCATATATGATGCAGGCCTGATCAGCACCATCAGATCATCGCCACCTCTTCAGTTCGTCGCCAGAGACCTTTATTTCCAGTCGTTTTTTTATTTTATGCTTGGAGGACATTATCCATATAGAACTTGTAGCCGTTTATTTCAGTTTGGGTCCATTTTCTATGTTTTTGGCCTAATTTCTGCACTTAGTACTATTTATGTTCTTACCCAATTCATGGGGGACGTCCATAATCTCATCCGAGAGCTTTTCGGATTGAATCCGGGTCATCTCGGGTGAGTTTTCTGCATGTTATTAATAAAATCTGGGTGTGTGTGTATTTGCGGGGTACCAACGGACGAGATTATGTCTCGAAACCGACGGTTAGATAGCAAAATAACTCAAATTTGATGACGTGGCAGCATATGGGCTTCAATTAGGGGCTAAATGTGCTTATCTTAAACCCAATAGGGCTTCCCATTGAGTGTCGCTCCCCTCTCTCCCCCTTTTCCCGTGAACCATCCGCCCGACCCCCCCCTTGTCCGCGCGGAAAGGCCACCCGGCCTTGCTTCCGTCCCCTCTCTTCTTTCTCACTCTCCTTCCCCTTGTTTCTCTCTCTTTTCCTTTCCTTTCTTGGCACATTGAATCCCCACCATTCCCCCCCCTATTTCTTGTGATCTTGGCCATCCAAAAGAAAACCCTAGCCCTACAAAAAGATGAAGAAAGAAGAAGAGTTCAGATTTTGATGATTGCTGAAACTTGTACCTCTTCGTGAGAACTTCCGGGAGAGACGCGTGTCCCCGACCCTCGCCGCATCCGCGACTTCGCCTCGCGAAGGCTTTGGTTTGTTTTTCCGAAGGATCCGGCTTCTCCCGACGTCCGACCTTGCTCCGTGTGCGAGATCATCAGCGCATTCTCGCATCGACCCACGGCGGGAAACCCCAGGCATTATCTATCCTTTATTTTATTTTCCCTTCGCATCCGCATCATTTTCATTTTGTTTTTATTGCCTCCGCTCCGCATCGCAGCCGTAATCCTCCCGTTCATCGCTAGTTGAAGCCCTAATATATGCCTAATCATTATATTTGTTATCTTTAGTCTGTTGGTAACCCTAGCAAAGCATGCTTAGCCTATTTTTAGTGAAAATCTGATGCAAACCTATCTTTAAATTTCCATATCTATTGCTGCGATTTAATCTCTTATATGCTGAAATTAGTTTTCGTGGTAATATTGCGTCGTATATTGTTAGATCGTAAACTATGCTTTATGTTGAATGCCTAGAACTTTAACCCTACGTGAGATAGTTTATGTTTGCTGTCCCTTTGAGTCGTACGACGCTATATTGATAATTAAATCTTAGTTATTGACCAAAGGGAACCCTAAAAGGGTTTAAGATTGTAGCGCCTCTTATCGGAGCCTGCATCAATATATCAAGTTTTATATGGTCCTAGCAAAATCATCTCCGAGTTTAGCCCACAGTGAAGCTAGGTGTATCTCTCCCCTAGGGCACATACACTCTAAAAAAAGGAGAAATAAGCTAGTATTACAAGGGAGCAATAGAACATAAATTCTTAGTTGCAAAATGAACACAAACAGTAATCTAATTTCAACATCCCCAAGTTAAAATTCAACAAACCAATTCCCCCACGAGTGTCGCAACACACATACAAGCACACAACAGGTGCACATAGTGCATGCCTAGTCCACAAGCGAACACATAAGAAAAAGGGGAAATGGAAGAACAATGGGTCATGACCTTGTTTTGGATTGACATAAGTGGCATTGCATGCTACATGAAAAGAGGAAGAAAGGCTATCTTTGTAAGGTTTAGTCGAACTAAGAAGTAAGAATACAATATATTATAGCCGAGTAATGAGAATTTTTGTATACTGAGAATTTTTCTGAGACCATGGAAGAGAAATAAAAAAGAAATAAAATTACAAGAATACCTTTGGAAGACCATCTGGGTTCTGTTGGGGACTCTACTATTGTATGATCACCACCAGCAACGCAAACTCGTTTGCACAAATCTCTGCAAAGAAGCATGAAAGTATTCTTTAAGAAATAAAGCAAAAAGATTTTGTAGTGGGGACCAAGGCTCAAAACAAGTACAAAGACCAGAGCAAGCTAGGTCTTACGATTAAATGGATTGAACCTCCGAACAAGGATGAACTAAAATCTACAGAATGAACCATTGTGATCCGAAACTCAATCAGAACATAGTCGAGCAACCCCAGAACTTGGACAATAAGGATGCTAGTTTCTTATAAAAACGTGTGTCTAAAATCTAAATGGCACCAATAACAAAATTGAAACCGGTAAGACCTATCCTATGCAATTGTCTTAGATATAGAAAAAAAAACATTTCTGTTTAGGAAACTTTTAACTCACATGTTGACTTAGAACGAATAAAATAAACTCCAATTAAACTCTTGGCTTGACAGCCAATTCAACAAATTAGTTGATGCAACTCCAAAGCCGAAGAAAAAAAGTCACCCTGGGTGCATTCGGCATTCGGAGACAATTGAATCCCACTAATTTTCGCTGCTAAACTTTTATACTTACCAATCATACCACGAGGTTGCTTGACAAAGGACAGAAGATATTGGAGCCACTAATGGAGTAAAGCACAAGTGTTGTTTTAGTTGAATTACATAGATAAAATGGTACCCAACAGCTTAACAAAAACCAGCACTTACCCATTATCGGAAAAATACCCAACCCAAAGTTCTGCTTTATCCCAGGGCATATTCGGATGAGTCCATTCAATCCAAGCCAACTTCGTTCCACTTGGGTCAACACGTGGAAAGGCATAGAAGTCGTTGCCACTAACTAGTTCCTTGGGTCCTTGAAGTTGTAAGATCCAGTAGGAAAGAAAAGAAAGAAAATAAGCAGAGCAGTCATTGTGAGTAGGTTATAAAGGTTTAATTAGTAAACAAGACCTAAAGAAATATGTACCACAATGTAATAAGTGATCTACAATGTGGCTAGAAATGTTTTACCTTGAATATTTTGATTGCTGATGTCTATAGCTACAATTGTTGTGATAGGATTTAAGCTACTCTGGCGATGATCTGTTAGAACATAATAATACTCAAATAAAAGGAAGAGGTTTTATCAGTGGCTACAGTAGTATACTTTAAATAAGTTGCAATCAACAGCATTACAAGTGAGATGTTACCGACCTTCCATTATAGTAAGATAACGCTTGGAGTGAGGATCAAAAACTCCATCAGCATAACGGACTACAGGTGCACCATAGTCTGGAGTAAGAGGTATTGGTGACTGATCTGCAACTAGAAAAGAGAGTTTCAGGAAGCGATTAAGACGATATGCAAGTAGAACTCTTTTTCGCGCAGTGTACTTGTTTAGCAGAAAATATCTAGCGCAAAGAACATGCTATTTACCACTCTTGAAGGCTAAGAACAAAATGATGTAATGATGATATAACTCGCAACAATTACACAATGCCGTTGTCATTCTAGTTGTCTACCATCTGGGTGTTTGAGAAAAGAAGAAGAAAAAGAATAGAGAAAGAAAGAAAGAACAAACTTGCACATAAGGAAGAGCAGCCGGCCATGGGGGAAGAAGACCAAGGGAATGGTTATCTCAAGAGCCTGAACATGGAGGCTGGCCCCTTTCTTTTGTATTAGTAGGACCGTAGGAGATCTATTCATTAAAAATCTGAATCCAAGTGAAAGTGCTCGATTTCACTTTCATTTGGATTAAGAATTTATATAAAATCTGAAAGTTTCAGATTGTAAAGAACATCAGGAGATTCGGGAGTCCAACTGGAAGTGACAACTTGTATAAGTTAACTAGGAGAGTCGGCCAACATATGACTTGTTTCCCTTGTCCACGTGAAAGCAGGAACATGCACACTTCTTCCCAAAACTAGGGGCCTCCCTGACTATTATAAATCTTGTTTCACTTAAACTACTAGTCCAATTAAAAATATTAGTGCATCAGCAGTGAATCCTTGTACTATATAAAGGAATTAATCGCCACCATATTTCATCAATCAAATATTAAGTTTTTCCCTTATTTGTTGCATTCTTTTGCTGGATTGCCATGGCCTCAATTCCTTCGTGAAAATATCTAAGTGTTACCACAACCCTAGGAGACAGAGAGAGAGACAGCTAGGGTTTGGAAGAATGACGGACGATTCTCATTAGGGCAAATAGCCACGAATATACAGGCACATACATGTGTAGGGAATGAGTCATGTACACCTAACTCATATGTATAATCTACAATATACATTAACACCCCCCCTCAAAGTCACGGTGGATCAAACGCTGAGAGTTTGCTAATAAGAAACCGAAAACGAGGAGAGGGATGTGACTTTGTGAAAAAATCAGCAATCTGCTATGCGAAAGACACATAGGGCAAAGAGATAGTGTCAGTCTTGTACTGCTCTCTGGAGAAGTAACAATCGAGCTCATTGTACTTTGTCCGCTCATGAAAAACCGAATTGCTGACAATCTGAATAGCACTCTTGTTGTCGCAATGAAGAACTGTAGGGCGAAGTAGCGACACCAAGATCACGAAGAAGACGTCGTAGATAAACAACCTCCTTAGTAGTAGTAGCCATTGCATGAAACTCGTCCTCAGTGCTGGAGAGAGAGACAATATGCTGCTTCTTGCTCTTCCAGAAGATCAGAGTCACCCAAAAACCAGTGTTCTAAAAAGCGACCCAAGCGGCCACCTAGGCGCTAGGCGGCCCCCCACCGCCTAGCATGGTCCCTAGGCAGTCCAGAAAAGCGGCCAAGCTCCCAGGCGAAGCTAGGCAGGGCAAGGCAGCTGCCTAGGCGGTCTAGACAGGGCAAGGTGGCTAGGCTGGCCAAGCGAGATCAGGTTGGCCAGGCGGACCAGGCAGACTGAGGCTAGCTAAGCGGGCTGAGGCTGGCCAAGCGGACCATATTTGCTTTTGTTCTTGTTAATCACGCAATTTTGAATTATGTTTATATACTTGTTCTTTAAAATAATGGTTTGGGATAATCTTGAACTTATATTAATTTTTAAACATATATATATTATATAATATCAAAATAATAATTAAAATAATTTTAAAAAAGGCAAAACGTCTAGGCTCCGCCTAGGCGCTAGGCGGCCCCCCACCGCCCGACTAGCGCCTAGCGCTTTTTAGAACCTTGCCAAAAACAAGCAATATCTAGTAGTAGAGCGACAAGTAGTCGAGTCACCGACCCAGTCAGCATCAAAATATGCACGAAAAACCAGAGAGGAGGTCGAAGAGAAAAGAAGCAACCTGGTAATAGTGCTTCGTAGATATCGAAGGACCCGAAGAAGGACAGCATAATGAGCCGAGTGAGGTGCATCCACGAACTGGCTAAGAATACTGACTGCATGTGCAATATTAGGTCTAGTGATGCAAAGATAGACAAGCTAGCCAACAATCTCTCGGTGCCTGGTAGGATCTGATAGGGGCTCAATATCAGTAAGACGGAGCTTCACATGAAGCTCAAAAGGAGTGTCAACTGTCCAACAGTTAAAAAGAGCAACACGACCCAGGATGTCAGTCGTGTACTTTTGTCATTGGCTTACCCCTCCCAAGTCAACCATGGGAAGACATAACCATGAATTTTGTCATTGGGTTACCTCAAACTGTGCGTAAAGTCGATTCCATCTTTGTTGTTGTTGATCGATTCTCTAAAATGGCACATTTCATTGCATATAGAAAAACCTCAGATGCATCGCATGTAGCAGAGTTGTTCTTTAGAGAAATAGTGCGTCTACATGGCATTCCAAAATCATTTACATATGATAGGGATACTAGGTTTCTAAGTCACTTCTGGCGCACCCTATGGTTAAAGCTAGGTACCAAACTTCAATACAGTAGCACGTATCACCCCCAAACAGATGGTTAAAGTGAGGTTGTGAATCATAACCTAGGGGATATGCTCAGATGCCTAGTTGGTGAACATTTGAAACAATGGGATAAGATTATGCCCCAAGCTGAATTCGCATATAATAATTCCATAAATTGTTCTGTTGGCAAAAGTTCATTTGAAATCGTCTATGGCTATTCCATTCCACACTGCTTAGATAGGACTTCTTTACTACTGTCGGGTTCTACGAGTGGTGTCGTTGATGATTACCTTGAGCACCTCAAGACCGTGCAGCGAAAAGCACTTGAGAAACTGAAATAGAGTAATGCCAAGTATAAGGCGAGTGTAGATTCCCACAAGCGAGAGCAGAGCTTTCAGACAAAGGACTGGGTTCTTGTGTACTTTCGCAAAAAGAGGTTTCTCGTGGGTTCTTATGGAAAACTCAGCCAGAGGAAGTTTGGACCCTATCCATCCTTCGAGCGTTGGGGCCCAATGCTTACTTGCTGGACCCTCCAGACGACATGCATACGTCACCGATCTTCAACACATCAGAGTTATTTCCTTTCCATGGAGATCGGCCAGAGATTGCTACAACGCCTACACTGCCGTTTTCAGATGCTACCAGAGATGCCACTGAGTAGATTGAGGAGATAGTGGACGTTCGAGAGCTTGCTACCTACCACGGTGTGTTCCGACGCTTCTTGGTTCGGTGGGTAGGCAGACCACTCTCTGAAAGTACGTGGATGGACGAGACTTAGTTGACACGCCAGAGACCTGACTGCTTGACAGTTTTGAAAGCCACTCGACGGAGTCGAGTCTTCGAAGGCCGAGGGAGTTGATGCATTCAGAGATGCATCAAACAGACTACGTTTCAGTCGCTTATTTCAGTTTTCTATGGTAGAGACTTGTTAGTTTACTTTTGGTTGTCGTTTGCTGTGTTTCAGTAATTTCGAGACCCGTTTGGATATTTATAGGCCTTTTATTTATCATTTTCTGCATTTAACATAGTGACTATAGTCCTATGACGTGGGGGATTGCCCATGACCGCTTTTGAAGGCTATTCGGCATAGATCCGGGCCTCGGAAGGTGATTATTGGCTAAAAGTAATAAAATTCTGCATGCAGGCTAGTAACGAAAAATTTTGAGACGATTCTGGCACTCTCGGACAACTCTGGCACCCCTTAATTGACGTGGCACGTCAATTAAAGCCTATTTACTATCCTAGCACCCCCTTAAATGACGTGGCACCCAAAGGGGCTTAACCCTAACCAAAACCCTCTCTCCTCCCGTCCCTTTCCACACGAAAACCGAAGCCGCCCCCTCCTCTCTTCTGTTCTCTCTCTTTCCTCTCCCTTTTCCTTTCCTTCTTGGCCCAATGCCTCCCCATCATTAATCCTTCTATTCCCCCTTGATCTATGCCCTCCAATGCAAACCCTAGATCTCTAAATACAGAAAGGGAAAAAGAGAAATCAGATATGAATTGTTTTGATAAAACTCTCTATAGGAACGGCTCGTGCCTCCGATCGTCGTCTTGTTCCCAGACTTCGCCTCGGGACGCTTCTTCATCCTTGACTTCACCTCGAGAAGACTTGGTTTGTCTTTCCGAATGATCCGGTGTGCTTCGACGCCCGACCTTGCTCTGTGGAAGGATCCCGGCGCATCCTCGCACCCCACGACGGAAACCCAAGTGGTATCTTCCCTTTTATCTTCATCCCTCATCACCTTTGATCTTTTCTTTATTTTCGTCCAGCGTGTTTACCCGCACGAGATCCCTGCTCCGCGTATCATCTCCCGGCTCATCATCGCAACCGCTCCTAACTTTTAGGAGACCTTTAGGAACATCACCGCTTCCACGCAAGCCGTTACCGCAACACATTACGCACCCGCCACTACCATTTTAATTCCCACCTTTATCGCTGTCCTCAGCCTTTCCTATGCCCTCTTCGACACCCCGGAGTTGCCCAAAGCGTTGCCCGTCGGTCCCGCGACTGATTGGTACCTTTGCTGCCCTGTTTTGCATGTTTTTCATATAAAATCTGATTGTTGTCCTCTGTTTATTATTTGCTGAATTTCTACGAGGATGTGTGGAATTGCTTCTTATTGCTAGATTTTAACTGTCTAAGTATTCTACTGTATATCTGCTTTAATTTTATGATAAACAATTACATGTTTGACCACTAGTTGGACATTTTGTGCGCAATATTGATAATAATCCCTAGTTAGTTGATCACAGGGGGTGTTAAGTTAGTGATTGCAGCTACCTAGTTAGTTTGTGTTTGCATCAGTAAACCACCTAGTCCTTATCCATTATGAATCCCAATTAGGTAGGTCTCCAAGAGGATAGTCACCCTCTTGTAGAAACATTCCATCTTATGGATTCCTATTGGGAATCAAATTCCCTTGCCCACACCTTCACTAGGGCCTAGTGGGTCCAGCCACATACATGGCCAAGTTCATGTAGGACTTCCACAACGAATAGGAAAGGGAAGTGGAGACGAACTTGAAAGAGAATCCTAGTCCAACTAGGATTTACTTGAGATGAAGACTTAGGACTCCTTATTAGTTAGATAATCCTAGTGCATCTAGGATTTTAATTACTATGGACTTGTCCATTAATTAGAAACCCTAATTTGACTAGGATTAACACTAATAGAAATCATATTGTGACTGGGACTCTTAGTACCCATGAGTCAACTCAGCTACAAGGAACCCGTTAGAATATGTGAAGGAATAGAAATATTGTTCCTACCATGATTCTCTTTCATGGGGGCCCACTGAAAGCATGGAGGCCCACTGAAATCGGGTGGGTTTGAAATATGTGGGTCAGATTTTCGTTGAAATCTTATGATTTCAAGGGTATTTCAATCAAAACTTGTGGGTTGATTTCGAGAAACTTGTGGGCTGATTTCAATAGGTTTAAGGCTTTGTATGCACCCAGATTTCGACCGAAACCAGCCTGATTTCGCCCGAAGGATTCGTTTTTCACCGGATATTGCCGGATCTTGCTGGATTCGTCAGATCTCTCCAGATAAGCTGGAACTCGATGAATATCGATACAAAAACAAGTTAAAAAAAAATATCAAAAATATCATTTTTTGACCATTTCAAAATTTTTACACCATTTCGATTGAAATTCAGGATTTTGATCGAAATTTTGATTTCGGTCTGAACCGAAACCACATGAAATCAAAATTTAAAACTAGTCCATTGAAGGCCTGCAAGGCTGCAAAAGCCTGCAATTACCCAATCATAGCCTACTCACAGTGCGGAATCTAAACAGCCTCGCAATAAGTCTGTGGCTCCTAAAGAGTGGATAGCCGCAAGAAAAGACTAAAGTTGGGGCAAGTAAGATGCAACATGAGAAAAACCATAGTGATCAGATGGATGCCTCCCACACTCAGGGTAGCGCAGAGGAGCAGAAGAGTCATCGTCACGATCAGCCGAAGCTGGCAGCGAAGGTAGTGGACATAAAGTCTCCATAGAATGAGCAGTAGCAGGCAAAGCAAGTGGAGCTGGCAATGCAGGAGGAGTTGGCGCTGGCTGGCAACGAGTGTAGGTGTAACTGATAGGCGGGCGTTGGGGCTATGATACCATATTAACTAACCAACTATTCAAAAAGCTTGTCAGCAATGTATATCAAAGGACTTAACACCCCCCGCCCCTCACCCGCACTTGTGGCCTCCTATACGGAAATGAACACCACGGAAATATGAAGGCACCAACAGCAGTGGAAGAATATAGGAAAACCAAGATATAAATACCCCTCCAGGGATTTGAACACATGACCTCCTGCTCTGATACCATGTTAACCTGAGAGAGAGAGAGAGAGAGAGAGAGAGAGAGAGATTTGGGAGTGAAAAGGATGTTGCACTCAATGGGGCAAAAGCCCTATTTATATGTACATGACAAGGTAAGCATACCTTATAAAAGGCTAACTAACCTATGCAGAAGGGTAGCTATATACACAACACTTATAATGAAAAAAAGAGGGTATTCTTCACTAAAATTGTTTTGAAGTCAAACTATTTGCAAGGTTCTATGATGGATTATTAATTTAAGCCATCATAAAAGAACCTACAACTTTTAAGTAATAACAGAAAAATAGTGACTTCTACCAAACACACATAGCTGATATGTGGAATCCACCTGCTCAAAAATCGAGTTAAAATTGGAGGGTTGCGTTTTTTTTTTTTTTAGAACCCCTTAGAAACTGAGGGAGGGTTAGATAGCCCCGACCAGTTTATTAAAAATTCAAGAAATCAGGTTACAACAAAATTACAAAAATCCTTGGCCTCACTCATGAAAGAAACCACCTTGGGGAGATCCATAACTTCAAGATAGAAACAACAGATCTAATCAGGTCACAATGAGGACATGCTAGGGTAGCTTTGGTTCATTTTACTAGCTCACCGGTAGCGTCTTTCTAGTTTGCTAAAACTAGGATGAAATTACCAAAATAATGCAGCAAAGCATCTATTAAGTGAAGAAGGTTTAACAAGTTTTTATCGTGGATGAAGAGACAAGAAGCTTCACAGACTATAAGTCTATAATAGCCTAGTTGAGATGGTTACCATTCTGAGGAACTTACACATTCACAAGGAATTTAGTAACCAATCAATTATAAATAATATGGGGCAGTAGAGTGGAACATTCGGGTCATTCAAGGATATGTTGATGATCAGGAAAATAAGCTTTGAATTGTTTTTTATGGTGTATATGTGCATACATGTGTAACCAGAAGAGACCCTTATCAAAAAAAGTAGGAGGAAACACAACTTTTCCAACATGTTAGAAATTTGATCAATCATATCATTCATATGATTCCAAATCAGTAAAATAAAAGACAGGGTTTGTTACAAATTAACCCCTGTAATCTTCTTTATTTACATATAAATCACAGTAAAGTCAATATTTACATATAAACCCCTTAAATCATCCAATAGTTACATATCAACCCCTATAGTTAGTTGGCATCCAAAATGAAGGAATATTTCCAAAATATTCCTTCATTCGGCTATTATTTTATTAATTTAAAGGGGAAATAACCGATTTACCCATGGTTTTATTTACTTAAATTGACATATCTTTATCGAACATGGACTTAATCCAAAACAAACACAGACATTGTTAGAAGATGACGGCTAAGGTTTGGAGAGAATGAAATGCATCTCATTGAGGGACTGAAGCCCAATATATATATACACACACAACCCGACCCAACTGTACATATAACCTGACCCATCTCTATACATTAACACTCCCCCTAAAACTCACGGTGGATCATGGACCGAGAGTTTGCCGATAAAATACCGGAAGCGATCAATCGTAAGGGGATTCGTCAGAAAATCAGCAGTCTGCTCCGATGACGGAATGAATGGCAAGGAGATAGTGTGGTCGAGAAACTCCTGGCGAACATAGTGACAATCAACCTCAATATGTTTTGTCCGCTCATGGAAGACCGGGTTGCTAGCAATCTGAATAGCACTCCGGTTGTCACAGAAGAGAGGCGTCGGCCCGGATATCACAACTCCCAGGTCGAGTAGAAGGCGGCGAAGCCAAACAATCTCTGCGGTGGTGGAAGCCATAGCCCTGTATTCAGCTTCGGTGCTGCAGCGAGCAACAGACTTCTGTTTCTGGCTTCGCCAAGAAATGAGAGAATCACCAAGGAACACACAGTATCCGGTAGTAGAACGGCGAGTGGCTACATCTCCTGCCCAATCTGCATCGGAGTAGGCACGCAGCACCAACGGAGAGGTGGAGGGAAAAAGTAGTGAGCGGGTGATGGTGCCTCGGAGGTAGCGGATAATCCGAAGGAGTGCTGCATAGTGAACCGAACGAGGAGCCTGAGCGAACTGACTGATAATGCCAACAGCATGGGCAATGTCTGACCAGGTCATAGTGAGGTAGACGAGCATCCCAATCAGCCTCTGGTAGCAGGAGACATCCTGGAGTGGCTCACCATCTGTAGAAAGAAGCTTCAAATTGAGCTCCATGGGTGTGTCAGCAGTGCGAGAGTCAGTAAGAGCAACATCAGCAAAGATGTCGGAGATGTACTTTTGCTGGGAGACCAACAAACCACGAGCTGACCAGGCAATCTCGAGGCCCAAAAAGTAGCGAAGAGGGCCCAGATCTTTCATCTCAAACTGACTCTGGAGGTGGCGCTGAAGGGACGCTATGATGGCACTGTCATCCCCGGTGATGATCATATCATCCACATAGAGAAGAAGAACTGCAATACCCTGACTGGAGGAACGAGTGAACAGGGCATAGTCAGAGTGGCGCTCAACAAACTCGGCGGCCAGGACTGCACTGCGGAATCGCTCAAACCAGGCACGAGGGGCCTGCTTTAGCCCATAGATGGCTCGGCGCAAACGACAAACGTGACCTGAAGGAGCAGGGACGCCTGGTGGAGGAGCCATGTATACCTCCTCTGAGAGATCACCGTGGAGAAATGCGCTGGTCACATCCATCTGATGTAGAGACCACCCTCGAGCAGCTGCCATAGCTAAGAGGGTGCAAACGGTAGTCATCCGAGCCACTGGAGGAAACGTCTCCTCGTAGTCAATCCCATACTCCTGGGAGAAACCACGAGCAACAAGGTGCACCTTATGCCGCTCAATGGACCCATCAGGTCGAGTCTTGATCTTGAAGATCTATTTGCAGCTAACAGGAACTACGCCAGTGGAACAAGGAACCAAATCCCACGTCTGAGTCCGCTAAAAGGCCTCAAGTTCGACTGTCATGGCATGTCGCCACTCTGGGTGTACAACTGCCTCACGGTATGACTGGGGCTCTCGGTGGGTATGAAAAGCTGTAAGAAAGACCTGATAGGACGGAGAGTAGGAGACAACAACAGAGTGTCCAGAAGTGTCAGGAGAAACAGGAGTACACACAGAGTAACCAAACCTGTCAGGGGAGTAGTCATATCTGGCAAGAGGGTGATGTTCGCGCGAAGGGTAGCGCCAAACAGGACCAGGATCCGCGGCCGGAGAAGTGGGAGCAGCTGCAGGCAAAGTAGTACCAGTGGAGACAGTCTCGGTGGGAGGAACTGTGGAGCGACGAACGTAGACATGCGTGACAGGTGGTGCTGCTGGAGGTGACGGAGGAGAGAAAGGTGGAGGGGGAGGTGGTAGAGACTGGAGGTGGAGGTGATGGAGACAGGGGAGGCGAGGAAGGTAGAGGAGGCTCAACCGGAAAGGTGGGCGTAGGAGCAGGATACGGAGGTAGGAAGGGGATGGTGAAAGGGGGTGACGACGTAAAAGATGACGTAGATGGTAGCGAAGATCCCGGGACTCAGTGAAAAAGTACGGGACATCCTCTACAAAGGAGACGTGACGAGAGACACGGATCCGGCGAACCAAGGGATCGTAGCACCGATATCCCTTGTGCTCCCGACTGAGTCCTAAGTGAACACACCTAACAAATCTAGCAGAGAGTTTGATGCGCTCATGGGGAGGGAGGAGAACGAAACACGTGCACCCAAAAGTACGAAGAAGATAGTAGTCAGGAGATGTGGAGTAAAGCCGCTCGTACGGGGAAACACCAAAGATGGAGGAGGACGGAGTGATGTTGATGAGATGAACAGCGGTCAGGACAGCTTCAGCCCAGTAGGAATGTGGAACAGAAGCAGACAGAAATAGAGCTCGTGCTGTCTCGAGGACATGGCGATGTTTGCGCTCAGCGACTCCGTTTTGTTCATGGGTGTGGGGACACGACTGTTGGTGAAGAGTGCCGTGACTCGTGAGTCTGAAGGATCTCATGCATCTCAGAGAAGATATACTCCTGGGCACAATCAGATCGAAAAGTCTTAATGTGCCGACCAAACTGGGTGTGAAGCATAGTAGTGAAGGTCCTGTAAATATGAGGAATCTCAGAGCGGCGACGCATGAGATAGACCCAGGTGCAGCGGGAGTAATCATCTATGAAGCTCACATAATACAAAAAACCAGTAAAAGAGGCAACTAGAGCAGGACCCCACACGTCAGAGTGCACGAGATCAAAAGGGGTGCTGGAACGTAAAACACTAGTAGAAAAATGAAGAGCAAGATGCTTTGCTAATCGACACCCAGTGCAGACAGAGAGAGGGGAGGACACCTGACCTAAAGCGCCAGAGCGAAAAATGCTTTAGAGTCGATCACTGGATATGTGACCTAACCTTCGGTGCCACAAATCGGTATCAGAGGTAACAGACAGAGCTGACGTAGTGGAAGTGTGAACCTGAAGGTGATCCAACTGATAGAGTCCCCCTGCTCTAAGACCCAGCCCAA